>OY720379.1:19175321-20425321 GCA_963082945.1 Cerastis leucographa | reverse complement strand
ATCCTGCAAGAGATGTTAAATGAGGACCCCACTGTAGCCTTGTGTCGAGCGTGATCCCCAAGAAAACAGTTTCATCGACAAATTCAAGTTTCTCTTGATTCAGTACTATGCCACAATCATTACATTTGACATTTGGAAAAGTAAATCTTATGTACTTCGTTTTTTTCCCATTAAATACGAAATTATTAGCGGTAAACCAGTTATGGACCTGCATTAGAGCGTTATTTACGTCTTTGAGGTTTGTGGCACGTCTGCTTATCCTAAATATTAAAGAAGTATCGTCAGCAAACAACACTATTTGTTGTTAGTTTTTAAACAAATGGGGTAGGTCATTAATATATACTAAAAAGAGGAAAGGACCCAATATCGAACCTTGTGGTACACCCATTTTTATTTTTAAACCCATTGAATTTACATCATTTACTTGTACTTGCTGCTGTCTATCATTGTTAACCTGTTGAATAGTTAAAAGAAGTTAGAGTTAGAATAGGTAAAAGAAAATATGGATTTAAATATTTGCTCAAGTTTATTTGGTCGTCCCTCAGTGATATCAAGATGACTGAATTAAAGAATAATCAAGGATGGAAAGTAAAAGGTATTGTGCAAGCGCAGTTTTAAAGGCGGTTGAAAGAAAGTTCCGCAAACCGCATTTTTTTTTGGGACATGATGCATAACGATACGAATATGGTAGATACGTGAGAATGTTTTTTCATTTAACAATTTAATTTACTAACAGATTGATCCTACTTGTTTCGTAACCAATACACTTACAAACACGAAGAACACTTAGTAACACGAGTACTTTTCTCAAAATGGTCGGGCACTACTTTCTACCCCATTGCTGTTCTTGACTCGTTTAAACACAAACACCCAAACTGTGCCAGTTCCCCTGTCACCAAAAGTTCCCTTTTTCGCAGCATCGCACGCTTCGATCGTTTTAATGTCTCCCACCACCCACTTCGCACATAGCTAAAACCCGACTGCTCCCGCGCAAAGGAAAAAAATGCTCAAAAGTCCAAACAGATCACGCAGTCGATAAACAGATTCGTAGAACAACAATAACAAAATTATAATGTTTCCTAATCAGCTCACAGCTTATTCAGTATTACTTATTTCTAGGTATTGCAAGGAGGTATTATGTTAGGCTTGTTATCCTGGTAAATCTACAATTTATAAACTATTTTAAATAACATGTTTTGAACGGATACGTTTTTGCGTAGGACATGCAAATATTTTGGTATCTACAATGTTTGACCCTGTGACTTTTCCTTGATGAGTCAAGAAGTGTAAGTAGAAAACTTAAAGCTTTTTACTATTTCAAGTTAGAGTAGAGTAGAGTAAATAAATAGCTGCCTATACTTCAATAGTATTGTAGGTTTACCTCAATTCCACTGTGTTTACTCCTCAAAGAATACTTGCATAATTTATTCTTTTAAAGTAGGTCGACATCAGTCAACAAACAACAATGCAGCCTATCCACTTTCAAAATAAACAAAACAAATAAGCTAAGCTTGTAGAAATTCAATATAGTTACTGTAAAAAAACCGGGAGAAGCTGGAAACTATATCTTGCAGGGTACACCCGACCTTAACTGACCATTACCGACGCGAACATAATATTTGCAATGTACTAGTTTATTAGTATGTATCCATACATATGTATTGTAATCGGACAAGCAACACGAAAAAGAACTATCCCGCCAGTTAATCGGAAGGCACATATCCTTCCATACTTATTCTCTTCCTGAGGAGAAGCCCACCCGCGTGGTGATCAGGCGGATCCCGAAGGAGATATGCACGGAGGACATCCTCAATGACGGGACTCCCTTTTTATGTCCGTAATGACCGTCTACACGTAGACCTTAGAATGCCCACCGTCCTTCAGTTTATGAAACGTCTTTCGAAGCGTTTCTTCGATAACGCCATTAAGCACCGTAATCCCCTGATCGCAACGGCCGCCCGTTACGAACCCTTGCGCATTAGTACAGTACGCCGTCCTAGGCATACCCTCGTCACTTCAGATGATGCTATCACCCTCCTCCAGGAGAGTAGCAAAGAGACTAGCACTCTTAAAAAGTTCCGACTCAAACCGCCGTCTTTCCGACCTCGCCGTCGAGGTCCGTCGCGACGTCCCGGTCTTTGCCCTCCCCTCCCTCGCTCGTCATATCACCCTCGCCGCGTATTACCTCGGCGGTGATTTGCTCCATCAGGTGTCCAGTTTTGGACTTACGTAATATAAAAGAATCACGCTTTTAAGTACGACGTAACTTAGCAGCTATAGTTATTTAGCACACCTTTGTTACCTGATATCTGCCAAAGCCACCATGACGAACTATTCTTATATCCAGATGTTCTCATCTATAGCAAGGTACTTCCACAGAAAAAGTTTCAGCTTTTATAAAATGACGTAGGTCTGGCGTTTATGGGATCTGGGTCCAGTGCACAACAGTTAGTTTAATTCTGGGATATTCACAATCACCCGGCCGATACATTGCGAATACCTTTACTCCTCCAAGCCTGAACATCTTACTTTAAATTTAAATAATGTTCACCTAGCCCCGTCTTCGATGTCAGACACGGAACCCTTTTGTTTTATAAGAAAAATGTGACTGGTATTATTGACACATGACATAAACTTTACCTCAACATCCGGTTTTATTTGAAATAAAAAATGCTGTAACACAACTGTCTTGCATATACCATCAAATTAATCAATAAAACCAACACAATCAAGAATACCAATATCGAAATCCAAAACTGCTATCAATAATAATTCACGTTCCGAAGATGCTGGAAATGTTGAAACAAGTGCTGAAGAACGGAATACTACAGCAACACGAAATCGAAAAAATGTGACAAAAGGTAAAATCAATAGTAGTTTATTCTATTTTGCAGCCAATAGGTTTGAGTCGAAATTCAAACGGTGATTAGAGCACATTCACATTATTACAGGACTGTTTATTTGTTAACAACTGCTTGCTGTACCAATAGTTTACACCAAAGTCTGAAAAATGTCATGCACATAGCAAGCACACATTTACGACAAAAATCAAAGTATTGTTTCCAGCCAAGATATTATGAATTCAATTTTATTTACTGGCTTGGATGCAAAATGTTACACCCTCCTGGCCCGGCCTCTGAAGGTGGTTTTGCATTATGTACCCAAGCCTACCAGCCAGCCAATCACGAATAGGCAAGCTTTTGTTTGTGAATCCAATTCACAAACAAAAGCTTGCCTATGGAAGTGTTGTTTAGAAAGACATTAAAAAAGCTATAAAAATAATTTCAAGTTAAAATATATAAGCCATCAAAGCTTACGATCAGTCAGCAACTATTCGTATCGGTCTATGTCCTTAACCACCTCGATGCATCTCGATGCATATCAGGATAATGATTATTACAAAAAAGAGCGCGGCAAAAAGTGAACAGACTAGTAAAAAATTATTCGTTCATGTCATGTGTTCACGTCCGCGACATAAGCGAGTCTGTATATAAGCTTAGTCGAAGTATTTCGAGGCACAGATCAACATGGCTCGTCTTGCAGTAGTCACAGCTATAGCCTTAGGGCTCATCGCTTTCACTAGCGCCACACCAGGTATTGTTATGTTGTTATTATTCTTACTTTCTTTTGGTACAACATTAGCTCTTTAAAAACTATGTATATTTCCACAAATAGACATTTGTAAATATTTAGAAATGTAAATGTAAATTGGTCGTTAGTTCAAAGTGGTTTTCGAGTTTTTCTTTTTTTTTGTAGTAGTAGTAATGTCTAAACGTTTCTATAAACTCGTGTACCTACATTCAACATTCTGGATGTCAAGGCCTGGTAAAGTAAAATTCTATTCGCGATAAAAACACACGATGGAAAAGTCAAAAATAATTAACATAAGCCACCGAAAATGTTTCAAATTCTCTGTTGCGAACTAAGTGTACATAATTTTGGAGATTTGAATAATAGGTAGGTAATGGATATGAAACGTAAAAAAGAAAATTTACTATACCTCAATTTTTTTTTTATATTGAGGAATATTACAGTTATAGGACAGTTTACATTATATTAATTATCATAATTATTTTATATTATTTCATACTATTCTCATGATTTATATCACATTTTGTTAAATATCACAATCATTTTAATTTTAAATATTTATTTTGCTTGAAGGAAAACACAATTATAATTAATTTCCTAACAATTTCTTCGAATTTTCTTATATTCCTTTTAAAAATACCAGTTGAATTTATGTTTTAATATCAATTGGTAACTTACTATACAAGGTGTTGTTTTGCATCCTCGTCAAATTCAAGGAGTTAACTATGCTAATGATTTTCGTCTTGAATCAATAATAAAATGGGTAGGAAATTTTTATTTTTTTTCTCATTTACGGAAATCGGTAAGTGTGAAACACCCGTGTTTTAAACGCGGGCTGTCTGATTCTAGCCCTATAACCGCGCTTCCACAAAAACAAACAATTTCAAACGTTTATTTGATAATTTCATGTTCCTTAAACCACGTTAAGGGGGTTATTCTGAATTACTATCAAACATAAACATTCAAAAAACTCAGCATTTCTCAATAATTACGTAGGTACCGTAATTTTAATTGATTATTTATGTCTTGTGTGACAACCTCCTAAATTTTGACGAAGATGCAAAACAACACCTTGTATATATTTATGCCCATTCAAAAAATATAATTTCTAAATACAGCAGTGTGGGATGTTTTATTGCATTATGTATACTGCTTGTTAGTGTCATAGCTACTGATGTTTGATTTGACTAAAATTGAGGCCTCGTAGATCTATAGAGCAGCGAGGGTTAATATCTTGAGGTTTAGGAAATGAGGTTTACATGAATCTGTTTGGTGTATTCCATATTTAATAAACTGTTTTATGCCTATAGTCTCATAAGATAGAGTGGATCCCAGGCATAATAAGCACTAAAATACACATTTTAATACTTATTATGCCTTTGGTTAGATACTTTTTTGAGCATGTAGAAGAGAATTGATTTTTCATCCCTTCTATTCGAAAAGTGTCGCTTTGTTCCTCCATAAGTGGGAGCAAAATAGCTCTTTTCCGATTTAGCGGGCGGAAATGAGATTTGAATTTGGAACAAATATATAGAAATCGAACGCAAATTGTATGAATTACTGGCTGGTACGTGATGGCTGCACGGCGCGGGGACCCACGCTTACTAAAAAGAAAAACGCCCGAATTACGTCTGTGTTCTTGTTATAGGTACATATTGTATTTGACGACAATATCGATCCCAAATAAAACAGTGACAATAATTTTTCTTCTTCTATTCACATGTCTTTTTTTTAAATGAAATATATTTATTAATTACATAACACCGTCTGTTATTTACTTTCTCATAGAGAGGGGATAAAAAGTAGAGAACTACTGACTAAGAGAGCAAATTATTTTTCCTTCGCTGCGCTCGTGGTTCAAAGCAGCGCCCTCGCTGTAAAAATAATAGTTTGCTCCCTTGGCACAATCTACTATTATTTGTTACATACACTATTTACATTGTGTTTTTCATGACATATTAGAATCGTTGTAACCTCAGATACAGTTGTATTATTGTACTCAATAGATAATGGAAATGACTTTGCGTTTCATTTTTTTGAAATTCATGTAATGGGTTTTTTATTGTAAGCCAATTTATTCATTTATAAGTATAGGGAATAATCTATTTCTTGGTCACCATTTTTTTTTTATTTGTGAATAGTTTCGTACCGCGTATCCACGTAACCATAGGGTGCCGAATAGCGTCAGGTAAATCATTAATATAAATGAGAAATAGTAGTGGTCCTAGTATCGACCCTTGAGGTACTTTATAGCTCTTGAGCTTGATATATATTTAATTTCAGTTTTTGTGAGTGGACATAATTGTTTTATTTCAGTGAACTGTATTCTATTACTAAGACAGGATTTGTTTATTTCTAGTACTTTACCCCGAACTCTCCCTATATTTCTAGTTTATGCAGTAGTAATCCATGGTCAACATCATTAAAAGCTTTTGTAATGTCCGCTGCCGTGCCCTGATTTTTTTATCTAGTTCCGATATATTTTTTTGCAAAAACTGATGCATTGTGGTTTTAACCGATTTCGTTTTTATGAATCCAATTTGATTATCTTTTTTTTTTTTTTCAAAATATTCATTGAAAATCAATATATTTTTATTTTACATAGGCCTACATGGGCACTTATAAACGTCGACAAAAAGGTGCTTGGTTCGAGTTGGTCGTTTACTATGGAGAAGAACCGGCAAGAAACTCCATGGTTCCTCTTTAAAAATCATTTGGTTTTACTATATTTCTTTTACAGCTTTAGTATTTCAGTATGGGAGGACATCGTAGGCCCGACAATAAGTCGTTGCTTTCTACAAAACGTAGAACAAGATAAAAAGTTACCAAGGATCTAGAAATCTATAAGGCCTACAATGTCTACACACTTACAAACAATCGGTAAATAAGAAAAGGAGTCTATACAACAATAAAAAATTTGAAAATATTACAATAAGGCTAGATTAAACAAGTGACACAAATGTTGTCATCCTTGCTGTAACTATTCTAAACAAACGGTGCAGTGATTTAAAAATTATTGTAAAACAACTGATTAAAAGATTGGATAAAAAAAAAATGAGAATGTTTAGAGTAATCCACACATTTGTGCCGTTTATGAGCTACCAGGAAAGCCGGATGTGCGAAGGGGCTATGGCCAAACTTCTCTATCTTCAACGTAGTCCTTAATTTTGTAATATGCTTTTTTAATAAGGACACGTTTGATATAGACTCTTTTATACTTTTCATCGGTCAGTTCTGTAACTGACTTCGGCAACTTATTATAAAAGCGTATACAAGAAATGACTTGCTAGTTTTAGTTAATCTGAATATTGGTATTACAATTTCGTGTTTACTGCGTGTATTTATATTCCGGAAGTCGCTTCTAATTTTGAAATGTCCTCGGTTTTTGCGGACATGTAAAATACATTCTAAAATATAAAGCGAAGGCAGAGTCAGTATATCGATTTCTTATTTTTTTTCTCTGGGGGCCTTACGAGGACCTATTTTATAGATGGCACGGACTGCCCTCTTTTGTAATATGAAAATTTAATCAACGTCTGCTGCCGATCCCCACAGCAGAATGCTATAGGACATAATACTATGGAAATAAGCGTAGTATACTAACCTAGCTGTGGCTACATCAGTTAAATGCCTTATTTTCCTAACTGCATAGGCAGCTGAGCTTAACCTTCCCGAAAGAGTTCAAATGTGTGCAGTTACAGTACAGTTTCCGCTACAACATCAAGTTTTTTGCCGTCATGATTTAAATTAAGGTCACGTTGTAGTACACATTAACATTATTATACAACCTATTTTTTTATATCCCATAACTTCACAGTAGTGTAGTAAAATAGTAGTTGTTTCATTGATAAATACGAGTAATTATTTTTATTCAAATCAATAATTCATATTTAAAGCTAAGAAAATGCCAAAAAAAAAACAAAAAAAATAGTATGATTGAAACATAATTCATATGCCAGTTGATTTTTTAATATGGTCTCAATCATATCCTAGAGTTATGGGATATAAAAAAAAAACAGGTTGTATAGTACTCTTTCAAATATTTATGCCATTTTAAAAATGAGACAACACGGTCTACAACATCGTACATCTGCCGTGCCTTTTTTGAAAATTGGTGTAACTACAGAAGTTTTCAAATATGTCGGGATAACTCCTTTTTCAAGACTTTCAGAATTTCGTACACTAAATTTACGAGGACCGATGACAAATCATTAATTTGATAAAATTGTTCCATTTTTCAATTTACATAATGAGTTTTTTGTTAAGTTTTATAATTTTCATCTATAGTCGATAAGGCAGGAATTGATGTAAATTTTAAATTTCAACCATTATCTTTAACCGATTTATCTAATATTAGGAAATTTTCGAATACCAAAGAGAATTTTTAATTCAACAGAGCAAATAATAGTTTTAAAAAACTAAAAAAAACACACTTTTAAATAGAGCTTTTACTATATACAGCTGTAAACATGAATAATTTGGAAAATAATTACAATTACTTAAATTTAAATTACGAAAAAAAAGCGTGGGATGCGTGGTGTCAATATTTATATAGTACATTACATTACACACCTAGGGCAGTAAAGTAAAAAATGCACCCCACGCTTGTTTTCTGAATTTAAATTTATAGAAATTTATTTTCAATTTTTTAGTTCGGTTTTCTATAAAAAGCCTTTTTTTAGTTTTTTAAAAACTATTATTTATTTTTGACATGCCATGTTGTTGAAAGTTATTGCCATTGGTTTTGACCGTCGAGTTTCTAAATTTCAGTCATTTTGGCGGTGTACACTGTCCGTATTTAGAGCATTGTTGAAAACCAATACATTATTGGAAAAATATACATAGATACACACCTACAAACATCAAAAAGTGACTCCACATTTCTAAAACTTGTAATATTTCAAATTTTCAGGTGGTGGAGGCGGTGGAGGCGGTGGAGGTGGCGGTGGTTATGGTGGCAGCGGTGGTAGCGGCGGTATCCTTGGAGGCGGTGGTGGCGGTCCTGATGGAGGCGGCGGTGGCGGTCCCAACGGAGGCGGCGGTGGCGGACCCAACGGAGGCGGCGGTGGCGGACCCAACGGAGGCGGCGGCGGTGGTCCTAATGGAGGAGGCAGCGGCGGTCCCAATGGAGGCGGCGGCGGTGGTCCCAATGGAGGCGGCGGCGGTAGTCACAATGGAGGCGGTGGCGGCTACGGTGGCTACGGCGGTGGCTACGGCGGCGGCTACGGTGGCTACGGCGGCGGCTACGGGTAACTACACTCTTTTATCTTTTATGTCATGCCGTAGATTTGTTCTGTGTTAATTGTCTGATTTCTTTAAGCCATAATTGCAAATTTTCTATTAGAAAATTCATTTTACAAAAACACAGCCCATCGTTTTTAACAATATTTTTTTAGGTTGTGCGTTGTTTCGTCGCTAATTGTTTCATCGAATTTCGTTTCACATAAATTGTTTCTCATATTATCATTTCATAGAATAATCAATACGCAGAATACTTACTTTGAAGAAATTTAAATCATCAATTTTTGTTTCAAATAAAGTTTAATGTTAGAATATTCATATCATAGAATAACAAATCAAATATTCTTTATTCACATATTGTTTGTTTCACATAAAACTTATTAAGAAGAATTACATTTTATCGAGTGACAGTTTCTAAAACTCATACCTTTGAAAAATACATACCCTCCTATAAAATTACAACACCGCATTCACAAAAATAATGCAGTTAAATTCTTGTCAAGTAGGAAAGCAGTCTTTTTATTCTTACTAATGGTGTTCATGCCTGTTGCACGCAGCATGCAAGCAAGCAAGTAGCATGCAAGCAAGCATGCAGCATGCAACAAGCATGGTTTCTCTCACGGCTCCGGCGCTGCGGGGCTCCGGCAGCCCCACGCGAGTTCATCGTCGCAGATGGTATTAACGTTCACCACCGCGGCTGAGGCTGGCCGGCTTGCCGGCCAGCAAGCCGAAGCTGAAGTTTGATAGATACCACCTGCTCCTCACCTCGCGGGCCGCCTCATCCCTCCGCGCCTACGCGGGCTTAAATTACACTCTAGGGGTAGGGCAGACAAGACTACGTGGAGTCTGATTTGCAGCCTTACGTTTTTGTCACTAAGTTTTGTAGTACAACATATTGACTTTTAAGGACAATATTTTAATTGAAGGTTAATAATTTCGTTGAAATAAAATACCATGGAAACATACATCGAACAAACAATATTCGTTAAAAAGTAATTCTACTTTTTGATAAATTTGTTAAATTAAAAAAATGTGATTATAAAATTCATTGAAGTGTGTTTCTGTAAAATATGTTTCATTCAAGTAAATAGTAGTTGAAATAAAAAGATTTGAAATAAAAATACGAGGACCAAATATTATGTGAAACATTTTCTAGGAAACGAAATTCTGTAAAACTTCTGTCTGCGAAACAAGGTGACACCATTTTTTTAGGCTTGCAATTGTATTGTAGGCAACGGTACTGTGTCGGGAAATATTGAAAAGTACTTCTGAGCTTCTATAAATAAATTAATCGATAGTCGATCGTGCAAACATAACGTTCGTATTTTTTTCCTTATTATTGACATCATCTCTTTTTGTTTGTTCCAGTCATTAAGCTGCTTCCTGAAGATCCTATAAAAAGAAATTCAAAAGCTCATAGTTTCGTTTCATACATTCATACATATGTATTAATGCAATGTAAATACAATTTATTGTTTTTATAAAATACTGTAGCTTTTTAATCACTCCACCTGTTAGGATAAACTACATGATAACAGGCGACCCAAAAGTAACATCTCAGCTTGTTAAACATGACGTCAATGTTATAACTTAATATTGTATAACGTAAACTAGCAATTTATATTAATACAATTTAAAACTAATAAATAAACTAACATTAATAAACCAATAATAACCAAAACTAAAAGGGCATCATAAAAACCCTCCTCAACGCTGTCAGCTGGTCATGTGCCCAAGAAACTAGCGACGTTGTCACGTAATATCAAACTATGTTATTGGTTCCAAGAATCTAAACTACTCTACCTTATGGAAATCTTCAACAACTTAATTAATTTAATTCATCATTATAACAACGTTCTGCCGCTGTCTTCTTCCTACGAATGACAGTACCAGAACAACGATTTCAATACGTTTGTCACTTGTGGTGCAACCGGGCCTTAGATCATTGGTTCGATCATTTAAGTTTATTTAGTTGTCCCTCAGTGGACAGCGCAGTTTTAATGGCGGTTAAAATAAAGTTCCTCTAACCGCATTTTTTGTAATTTTGGGACATGATGCGTATTGTAATATACAGGGTGTTTGGTGCATCGTTTGCCAAATCGGATAGGCCGAAATGAGAGGTCATTTGCTATCTCTTCACGCCCTTTAACTCATTCCAACCGCAAATAAAAAACATCTCAAAAACGAGTCAAGAACAGAAATGGGGTAGACCAAGTGCCCGACAATTTGCAAAAGAAAAGTATGCCAATTACTTTGAAGAAATAAATTCTAATGTTGTTTTTTTTTAGCTGTAAGTTTCCCGAATACCATAAAAACTTGAGAGGTGTCAAGGGACACCCGGATGGAACGAAGTTCCTTTCACGTACATAACATCAATACATTTTAGATTTAAGTTAGTGTGCGAAAAATAAAATATTTAATTTAAGGAAGATTAATCCTCAATTCGCAGCAATACGTCTTACTTAACTGCACAACCGAATTTGTACTTTGTAGTTCGGTCACTCAAAATAATAATCATATCTATCCTTACTCACATACACACCCCAATTGTACGTAATTTAAGGAAATTTCAACTTTATTTTAAAAAATAAAGCTTACAATAGCTTACTATAGCAAAAAGTGTCGTGACAACTTTTCGTAAGAATTGTTTCCGTCTAGCCCCCTTTCACAACGCGCGATAAGGAACTTCGTTCCAAAAAAAAAATACAATTAAGGTATAAGTTCCAGGATAACCCGCGAAATTAAAATATACGTTTGTGGCGAGGGATTTAAACGAACTACCACCAGTCACTTTCGACCGCGTCGATGCGGCAAGCCTGCTGAAGGACATCGTTTTCCTAAAAGCTAGTTTGGCTAGCCAGATTTCTCTCGCACATCAGTGCAGAGAAATCTGGCTACATCCCAGAGTACTGTTGCAAACTTGCGCTCACAACTAGTTGAATTGCGCAACTCTGTGGCATTAACAGGGTCACCGGCACGTGTAAGTAACGTAAACACGCGCCGAGGAGCCGGATGCCTCGATGCATCGGCTACGAGTTTCGCGTCAGCAGTTTTGTCGCCAGCGCCGATTGCTGAGTCTTCGTTGTACGTCGCCAATGCGTCGCGCAGCCCGACCGACGCGACCACCTGGGCCTGGGGTCATACCGAGCACCCTTGCTACTCTCCCTGCACAGCCCGTGCCTACAAAGGTAACAGATAGGGCTGATGATGACGGTTTCGTGACGAATGCCGTCAGCGAAACTGTTAGCACCGCTGCGGCAAGGCTCATGTGGAGCCCAACGTAAAACTGCGTGCCGTGAAGCCGAACACCCCGGTGTACATCTCTCGTTTACACTACACCACTGAGGTAGAGAACATCGAGGAGTACGTGCGCCAGAGATTGAAGTACACGCCAAGAGTGCAGCTGCTGGAGTCGCGCCACAACGTCAATTTCAAGGCGTTTGTGATGCGCATTCCAACGTGTTATCTCCATTTGGTGTTGGATGAAAGTTTTTGGCCGCAGAATGAGGTGTTCCGTTGCTTTCGTGGACAAATTCCACACGAACGCACACAACATCGTGCAAGTGAAGTGTTACTAACATAATTTTAAGTTTCTTATGCTAACGCAATTGTTATAGTATTTTAGCGCCCAGAAGAGAAAAACAAATAAAAAAAAAACAATTTGGAAGTTATAACCTAAAACTAATTTATTAAAAAATGGACTCAATTGTAACAATAATTCAATAAAGCATCATAACTCGAGCAATCACCATTGTTTGTTTACCGCTACATTTCAACACACAAAAACACAAAGCAATTTTCAAAGTAAGAAGCAATAAACAAGGATAGTAATAAAAGCTCCGACAAAAACAGAAGAATTGTTCTTACTCAAGATACAAAAAAAAAACTGTAACTAAACGTAATTCATATTGTTTTCTAAATTTCGCACAAATGAAAATTCCCTCTGCTACACTATTAAATCTACTGCCTAACATACTAACTTTTCGACTACTTTTGTCCGAATAAAAATAACGAAACGACCAAATGAGATACTGAAATCTTCGAAAAATAAACATGACTGTTTATTGCTATAATACTTCTCTACCAGCATTAATTACGTTCTACTGAAAACTATACTTTGTCATTTTTATCTTTACTTGCCTAATATTAATTCATAAATTACCTTTCATATTTCATAGACTGTGGTGCTATTTTAACTGTAACATTATACTGAAAATATTATTCAGAGTGGTTATACAGAAACTTATAAAAAATATAAAAATGTATCATCATACATCATGAATTTTACTTACCACGGGTATGCTTCGATATCGGTACCTATTTCAGACGTTAAAAAGTCAGAACAGATTATTCGCCTCAAAAGCGTAGTCGACGTAGCCCCGCTACGCGGGGCTCCTATTTCTGTCTGCAGGGTTTACAGTAACCTAACACGAAAGGGAATTTCGGGGTCTTAGTTCGCTCGCTCCGCTCGCTCATTCATTAGTTCCCCGCCATCCCCTTCGAACCTAACCTGTCCGGGTCGGGGTGCCCCATGTCCAGAGCATATGTCCTCGTTTCGCTCGCTCTTGTATCCAAATTCTCCTGGTAGCAAAAGTAACATTGCCTATTGTACACACATACAATCAGTGGGTTATTTAACTGGAAAAAAAAACGTGGCATTGAGTTACAGTGTTACTAATCGGTAATTTTTTTCCCAATGAGTAACACTGTAACATATAATGGTGTTACGGGAACAAACTCCTGGTCGCAGTTTTGAAGTGGGACCAGTTAACCCCTATCGAAAAAGAAAGGGTAGATTGGTCCTTGGTCCCAGTTTCGAGTGGGACGAATTGCTCCCTAGCCCGGCAAAACACGCAAGGATCTTTCGAACTCGCACGCGAAAACAGACGAACGCGACCCGAATCCGATCGCGCGTGCCGAACAGTTGAGGTATTTTCATAATTAATGATAGTTAAAAAATAAATTTGATACCAACAATAGAAATTAAAACAGTGCATGCAAGTTGTAAAAATTTGATTATTTTGACAAAACCTCTGTTGTCGGTAACTTAGTAATTTTGTCGGAGGTTCAGTATTCTATTCGGAAGTTTAGTTTTGTTATTCGAAGATCCATTTTTTATAGGCGAAAATGTAATTTGAACATGCTCTTATTTGTTTGTTAAATTGGATATTATTTTTCGTTTATATTTTGGGTTTTTTGTCGTTCATTACAACGCTGGTTAATTAGAATAATAGTCGGCCACAGATCGCTGGAGATTACTTATTATTTCCTAATAAACAATAAAAACCACTGTGGTAAAATATGGAACAAAGTTAATGCAAAATAGCGTAGGTACCGACAACCTTACCGTCCGAAGACTGACAAACAAATGAACGAGCTTCTATGGAGCACTCTTGTTTGTTTTTTATAAGAATTGGCCACTTCGGCCAGTACCACCAAGCACTACTCACAATAAGTTTGGCTTTATACGGCCTCTCCTGATCGTGCACCGTCCTCGGCTGCACCTGGGACTTCTTCTCCGGAAGCACTGGCAGGTACAGCGAGAGTCTGATCGCCGTTTCTGTCGGACTTGGTCGTATCCGTTCTCGAAGCACCAGTAGAACTAGCAGGAGCACCTGAAGACTCGCCAACATCGTCAGGGTCGTCATCATTATAATCTGTATGAGAAACAAGTTGTTAATTAAACGTGACGACGTACACCTTTGCCTATTCTGTTATCCATCACGCATACCAGGCCCTCATACAAAGATACACTTTCACAATTGAAATTAAAACACTTCGCTTTCAGGAGTATGCATACGTCTTCGTACATCAAATCTCACTCATACTCGTACTTGACCCAAGTTCACCAGAACTGCGCCTGCCAGGACAACACCTGATGTGTGTTCAGAGAACACGACTTCCGGGACAACACCCGATGCGCATACACAGTACGCGACTTCCGGGACAACACCCGATGCGTATACACAGTTTGCGACTTCCGGGACAACACCCAATGCGCATACACAGTACGCGACTTCCGAAGCCAGGCGCTCCAGGCCGCTGGCACATGTTCCAACCAATGGGCGCCTGCCTCACCTTCACACGAACGCATACGTAATACACGTGACGATTCAGTTGAAACTTACTTTCAAAATATGCAGCACAACTCTCAGGACACCACTCGCCTTTCCAGGCAACCACGTACCGAGCTGCGGCCCGAGTTGTCTTGCCTCTAGCTCGACTCAACAATTTCAGCTCGTAACGATCACTTGGTAACACTTTAGTTACGAAGTATGGACCTCTCATGCCAGGGTCTAGCTTGCCAGCGGACTGAGAGTACTTTATGACAAACACTTGATCGTTAACCTGAAAAACTCTTGGCGGGTGTCTTTGAAGATTTACCTGAACGTCTTGACTATCTCGATTTTTGTCAAGAGATTCTTCAGCGAAGCTTCTGCTGAGTTCCCTTATGGCTTCTCGATTTGGACTGAAGTTTTCGGCTGCAACAACCCGGATCAGCGCACGAATCACAGGAGTGGTCGCATTAGTACCTATTAACAGGTAGAAAGCGGAGTACCCAGTGGTTTTTTGCTTCGTAATATTTAAAACTAACTGAATTTTACATAAACAATCAGACCAGGTAGAATTCTTATTAATACTTTCGACACGAAACATATTAAGGACGGTTCTCACATAACGCTCGACTTGCCCATTGGAATGATGCATCTCGGGCTATATGTAATGGATTTCACAACCCTTGTCAAATACCCAACTAAAAGCTGACGCCTCAAACATGCGACCACGGTCACAAACTATCTGTTTGGGTGTCCCAAATAAAGATATCATCAGCAGCCTATAATGTTCCTACTGCTGGGACACAGGCCTCCTCTCTATGAGAGGGAGTGGGCTGTAATCCACCACGCGGGCCCAGTGCGGGTTGGTTGATGACACATGTCTTCGAAATTTTAGTTCTAAGACATGCCGGTTTCCTCGCGATGTTTTCCTACACCGTTTTTGAGGACAGCGGTGATGAAATAAATTACACAAAGTAATGCGCCTACCTGGGTTCGAACCCACGGCTTACTGCTCGTAAGTTGGGGCTGCCACCACTGGGCCACCGCTGCTCTCGATTAAGAAAGATATAGCGCTATTAAAAACTCGTTTCAATTCATTTGCATCTTATCTGTAATTCGGTAAATAGGTTGTGCGTTGTTTCATCGCTAATTGTTTAATCGAATTTTGTTTCACATAAATTGTTTCTCATATTATCATTTCATAGAATAATCAATACGCAGAATACTTACTTTGAAGAAATTTAAATCATTGATATTTGTTTCAAATAAAGATTAATGTTAGAATATTCATATCATAGAATAACAAATCAAATATTATTTATCCACATATTGTTTGTTTCACATAAAACTTATTACGCAGAATAACGTTTTATCGACTGACAGTTTCTAAAATTCAAACCTTTGAAAAATGCATACCATCCTATAAAATTACAACACCGGGTTCAAAAAGGGGTGCGTCTCATATCATATAAAGTTATTTGGTATATTTTCATTTCAATAACGTTCAAAAGATATAATGAACGTGAGTTATACCAACTGTTGATATAATTTCTTTAGATATAACATTTATATACACTAAAACTTATTTCGTATATCGTTATTGTATATAACGTTTATTTAATCGAAAATCGTTAGGCCTATCGTTTAAAATATATAATATTGACACCATCTTTATGGTTAACACCCCGATTCAAAGCAATCCGACTTGGATGGGTTATATTAGGTTAGAAGGTTAAGGCGGGAGCAGAGCGGAGTGCAAGGTCCCCTCTATGTTGGTGAATCATTTGGGTTAGGTTAGGTTAGAACAGTGACCATTATCGCGCGAAGGCGAACTAGTGAAGCGAGCGTGGTGCGGGAGCGGCGTGACAGAAACGAATCGCAGCAAAACCGACTCTACGTAGTCTTGTCTGCCCTACCCCTAGAGTGTAATTTAAAAGCGGAGGGGCGAGGCGGCCCGCGAGCTGAGGAGCAGGTGGTTTTAACACTCGCCGCCGCGGCTGAGGCTGGCTGGCAAAGCCGGCCAGCAAGCCGAAGCCACGGTGATGAGCGTGAAACACATCTGCGACGATAAGCTCGCATGGGACCGTCGGAGCCCCGCAGCACACGGGACCGGTCAATGTGGCGTCACTTGGGGGTGGCCTATGTTCAGCAGTGGACGTCTTTCGGCTGAAATGATAATCATGATGTGGGAAGTTGAACCAGAAATGATTTAAAACAATGTCATAAGTCTTATCAGCCCCGATCTGCTCGTGTTCATCGTGGAAAACGAGTAATAAACTGAGCCGGTGCCCTTTAGTGATAAAACATAGTAAGCGCGACTCTTCACCAACTGGTGAGTAACGATAATAGAGCATATCGTTCTCACACACATACCGACTAGAGTCCAAAAGACCATCCCTCCTCAGTTTTTGGATGAAATCGGCAGTCTCGGAATCAGCGAACTGGGCTATTTGTGCCCGATTCAATGGTCTATCAATGTTATTGACTTACAACGCTGGCTGGCGGGTTCCTGCTTAGATAATCCGCGTGACCCATTAACACACCCTTTCGATATTCAATTTCAAAATTGAAATCTTGCAGGTAAATCCACCGGCGTGCAACTCGTGGAAGGAGATCTTTCTTATATTCGGTGGCCTTCAAGGCATTGCAATCGGTCACGATTTTAAAAGTTATTCCGATCAAATAATGGCGAAAGTGTTGCAGTTTCTTGACGACCGCCAACGTTTCCAACTCTTACCAATGGTATTTTGCTTCGGCCCCCTGAGTAACTTTACTTAAAATAGACTACCACCCGTTTACCACCGTCCGCGTGTACTTGCATAAGTACCGCACCGTATCCTGCACCACTGGCGTCAGTGTGCAGCTCTGTAGGAAGGTTCGGATCAAAAATCGCAAGTTCTTGCTCGCTCGCTCGTTAAACGTTTTATAAGATCTTGCCGGACTTGATCTTGATCAGGTCCCCATTCAAATTTTACGTCCTTCTTTGTGAGACGCGAGATACATGCGGTTTTTGTCGCGTAATTTCTTATAATTCGATATTACGCCGAAAGTATATATATTTGTATAAAAAAGGCCAAAGAATTGGCGTACTTGTCTGACATTACTAGGAATTGGTGTATAAACTAGTGCCTCGATTTTGTGTGGACTCGGCCTACCCTGACCGTGACTAATAACGCCACCTAGGTACTCTACTTTGGTGGTAAGGAAAGAACACTTGCGCATGTTAATTGAGAACACGGCATCCGTCAAAGTCTTCAAGATCAGCACGTATAATATATACCAGGGCAGTTCCTGCTTCTATAAATTTACGCAATGTATTATTGATGATACGGTGATACACAGTGGGAGAATTACATAGACCATACGGCATTTTTAAATACTCATAGTGAGCTTACTTAGCTTTACCTTGAAACTCAGTCCGAGCCTTAGCGAAACAGTCACTCTCTTTATGCCTTCACTTCTTACACAAAGAACAGGTAGGTTTAGTATTACTGTTACCATTATCGTCTTTATCATTAACATTATTCTTCTTGGGGCACTTGTCTTTATATAATGCCCTGTTTGACCGCAAAGGAAACATTTGTTTTCAGAGCTACTAGAGCCGTTAGAATTACGTTTTTAGTCATATTACTGGACGACGCAGATTTTTCTGGGTTACGATGATCAAACTTGCGAATTATTTAACTTGCGAATTATTTTATTACATTATAATTATAATTTACGACTAGCTTATGCCTGCGGCGCGGCGTCGCCCGCGTGGAGTTGGATAATTGTCCCACGGGAACCATCCATGAATCCAGGTTATAATCTACCCGTGTGCAAAATTTCATCCAAATTCATTCAGTAGTTTTTGCGTGTAAGAGTAACAAACATCCATCCATCCATCCATCCATCCTCACAAACTTTCGCATTTATAATATTAGTAGGATTATAATTTATACAGGTAGCTAAAAAGGAAGGAAGGTTTTCAGCCGTTAGCTCAGCATTGATAGCTGCTGCGCGTACCTGTACATCACTGATACCGTGAACCACTATTTGAGCCATAAGTTCTTCGCTTAATCCTTTTACTAAACGTAATCATAATAACGAACGACGCGCATACTCTGCGTATGTCGAAAACTTATCGGATGTCGTGTTATTACTTCATGAAGGGTTTGAGTACAATATTATTATAGGCTTGCACTTGTATTGTAGGCAACCGAAATGTGTCGGGATATATAGAAAATTACTTCTGTGCTTCTACAAATTAAGCTTCTTCCATACAAGTCTTCGATCGTTCAAACATAACGTTCGTATTTTTTTTCTTTATTATTGACATAACCTCTTTTTGTCTGTTCCAGTCGTTAAGCTGCTTCCATAAGATCCTGTAGAAAGAGATTCAACAGCTAAATGTGATAAAACAAAAAGTTTCGTTTCATACATAATGTATTAAAGTAATGCAAATAAAACTTATCGCTTTAGGGTTCTGTAGTCAAAAAGGAACACTTATAGTTTCGCTATGTCCGTCTGTCTGTCCGCGGTTTACCTCAAAAACTATTGGTACTTGAAAGTTGTAATTTGGCATGAGTATACACGTGAATGGTTTGGTTTGGTTTGGTTACCTCCCCTACATGTAAAGTGGGGATGATAATTTCATTTTTTGCCCTTCCCATACTGTGGGATATCGTTGGATAGGTCTTCCAAAAATATTAGGGGTTTGCGAAGACCGTTTTTTGATTAAGTAAACCGTTCGTGACTTATCAAGCATTAAAGTACCAATTTTCGTTAGAGTCAAGTGTCCCCCCCCCTCCACCAAATAAACGGTTGTAGTTAGAAATTCAAATGTCCCGGCAGTAGTACCTATATATAACGAAGTTTAAAGGAAAACTATCACACTTAAGTAGGCGTTACAAGTTTACGAGTAATAGTCGACCAATTGTATTTGACTCGAAAATTTCGAACAACTCCATAGAAATGTCGATAGACAGCGCTAAGCGTCAGTTGTACTCAGAACGAGTCTCATTTGCAGATCATACATAGCAGTTTTTATAAATATTGGTACGGAACCCTTCGTGCGCGAGTCCGACTCGCACTTGGCCGATTTTTTAATATCAGGTTTTTAATCACTCTACCTATAAGGACAAACTACATGATAACAGGCGACCCAAAAGTTACATATCAGCTTGGTAGACATGACGTCAATATTATAGCCTAATATTGTATTCTGTAAGCTAACAATTTAAACTATATAAACTAAAATGAATAAACCAATAAGATCAAAAACTTAAAGGGCATCATTAAACTCCTCCTCAACGCTGTCGGCTGATCATGTGCCCAAGAAACTGGCGGCGTTGCCAAGTTAATTTAACCATGTTATTGGTTCCAACTATCTAAACTACTCTACCGTATTTATATGTATATCTTCAACAATTGAATTAATCAATAAATTGATTTAATTCGTCATCATAACATCATTCTGTCGATGTCTTCTTCCTACGATTGACAGAACCAGAACAACGATTTGAATACCTTTGTCACTTGTTGATGAACCGGGCATCCGGGCCTTATCAGTGATTCGATCATTCAAGTTTATTTAGTTGTCTCTCAGTGGACAGTGGATGTAAAGTAAAAGGGATTGTGCAAGCGCAGTTTTAATGGCGGTTGATAGAAAGTTCCGCAAACCGCATTTTTTTGTAATTTTGGGACATGATGCGTAATGTAAGATATACGAATATGGTAGATACATGAGAACGTTTTTTCCTTTAACCATTTAATTTACTTACAGATTGATCCTACTCGTTTCGTAACAAATGCCAAATGTGATTGTGTTATGTCTGCAATAAAAGTAGAAGATGAAAACATATTGCAGTACTGCTGTAGTATTACGTCAACCGCAAAAAAAAAACATCTCAAAAACGAGTCAAGAACAGAAATGGGGTAGACCAAGTGCCCGACAATTTGCAAAAGAAAAGTACAGCAATTACTTTGAAGAAATACAACTAAACTAAGGTCCAGCCGGCCTAGCATGACCGCCGTAGAAACGGGCTATGTCTACGGAAGAATCGACAATTTGACAGATATTTCTATCGTCCCAAGCATGGCGATAAAGAATGTAGAAAAGAAATGTTTCTTTTCTTCAGTCGACACAAGTCTACAACTTCGAACATGACGACCATATTTTCTCTTCTTTTGACATTTGGGGGTAGAAACATTACTTCTGACAAAATGTCAAACTAGTCTTATTAAAAAAAACTAAATAAGAGAAATACGTTTCGTGGTTGCGTTGAGTTACGTTCAAAAGGTTGAAATGTTATGTAAAATATTTAGGTTTAATTTCGCGAAAAAGATCCAGGCCTGGATCCAGGATGCAGCAACACCATCCCGCCCACGAAAAATGAAAAACTCGAGCGATTGGCAACTTTTTTTTTGTTAACTAAACGTAATAATATTCAGGGAATATATACATCACGTGATACGTCCCCGTTGCTATGGAAAGAATCTCTGTCTATGTCTTCGTAGAAACGCGAGTCGACGAGGCGCGCCATGCTCGGGCAGAATAAATGTCAAGTTGTATAGAAAAGATTTCTTGTCGTTTCTTGGTAGAATAGAGATAGAACGGTCATGCTAGGGGGGCAGGTGCCAAGGCGCCAGGATAACCCGCGAAAGGAGATTGACCAAAAGCAGTCTAGAAAAGTTGCACGTATGAAAACCATATAAATAGACAAATTATTTGCTTATTTTTTACAAGCTTTTCACTTTAGGTATTCTGTTTTCGTATCCGGAATTATGATTTTAAGATAAACAGTAAATTAACGAGTGCTAGGTACATTTCCGTTTAGTCATGATGGACGTTTCGTTCTCTTCATTTGTACGAGTTACGTAAGTATGAGCCTTTACATAAAAACATTACGAAAATGATAATAAACTCATAAATAGCTAAATAATTAGTAATTTCATAATCATAACCTATGTACTGTATAATATATATTTCATAGTTCCGTCGTGAAAATATTTATTTTTGTGTTTCGTCTCACGCAAATGCAACTGTCAAGGCAGATGACAGACGTACCGGTTGGGATGGCGATTATTCCTAAACAAGGTCGATTTTTAAATCTATCCAAATCGCAGGAAAGAATCGATTCAGAAATAAATTGACTTCTGATAGATCGATTTCCTAGAGATAGATTCGTTGGTTACCCTCCAAGTACTGAATCCTAAAAAGCACGGTAGGTACTGATGATCCATAGAAAATAGGTGCTTGGATCGTGTAAATAACAAATTATGGTTGTGTAATAAGACCACTCGCTTCAGTATAAAATAATATATTTATACTTAATCACCTTTGATAAACATCGGAACTCGTTTTCAAGTTTCTAAAATCGATTAAAAAAATCTATAATTCATTGTTTAAGATCTATAAAAAAAAAACAATTTACTTGACCTATAAAATCTATCCTAGATCGCCATCCCTAAGCCGGGCGCCTGTGGAAGCCGCCATTATTGTTTATGTGTCGATAGAGAATAGTCACCGCGATTTATCTCTCCACTTAAATAGTAATACTTACGGAAATTCGTTGGTGTGTTTATTTAAAACAACTTAGCGTGTTTCATGTAACTTACGACAGGACGTTTTCATATTTAATTGTGTTTTATTACGCCAGGACGTTTTTGTGTTGTGTTTCTGAACTGACATAATTTTTAGGTTATTTCCGAATTTGTTTAATTACTTTAAAACTCGTGTGAACTCGTTAAACTTTGTGTGAAAATTAACACTTTTATTTAAAAGTATATAAAGCGTAGTCTATAATAAAAAAGGATTGTGTGGTTTTATGAAACCACGGAATGAAATCACACTATAGACATTTAACTAAATATTTTTGGAATAAGATTCCATTAAGGGTATAAGACGCGAAGTAGGTAGCCACTCCGCGGCCGAGCGTCACGCGACATGCAACACACAGACGAAAAAGTTTGAGACGATGTAATAAAAGTTTCACTTTAATAAAGATTTATTGTGTTTCAAGTTAAGACGGATTTCCATACATCGTTGGTCATGATCCTTTATATCTTCTTACGCTTTTTGCAATTTTCTGGTTAGCGTCGGTCTGTATTATAATTATTATAATTATTTTGAAACTAATGGATTAAATGGACTTAATGGGGTTATATTGATGATTTTAAGGATTATATCTCTGTAAAGCCATATTTGTTAAGGACGCGAATCATATTTGGTTCAACATAGAGCCTGGCACTGAACAGAAAATTGTAATAAAATTAAGAAAATTAGAATTTTTAGGTCTATATATTATTTTATTAGTCTATATAATTATTACTCCTTAATTGTATTAAAGTATTTGGCGAACTTTTCTCAAAATGGTCGGGTACTACTTGGTCTACCCCATTGCTGTTCTTGACTCGTTTAAACAAACACCCAAACAGTGACAGTTCCCTTGTCACCAAAAGTTCCGCGCTTCGATCGTTTTAATGTCTCCCACCACCCACCTCACACACAGCGAAAACTCGACTGCTCCCGCGCAAAGTGAAGTACTGCTCAAAGCTCCAAACAGATCGCGCGGTCGATAAACAGATTCGTTGAACAACAATAACAAAATTTTAATGTTTCCTAATCAGCTTACAGCTTACTCAGTATTACTTATTTCTAGGTATTGCAAGGAGGTATTATGTTAGGCTTGTTATCCTGGAGAAGGTAATATTTATAAACTACCTACTTTAAATATCATTTTTTGAACGGATACAGTTTTGCTTTGGTAGGACATGCAAATACTTTGGTATCTACAATGTTTGACCCTGTGACTTTTTCTTGATGAGTCAAGAAGTGTAAATAGAAAACTTAAAGCCGTTTAATATTTCAAGTTATACAAGGTGGCCAAAAAGTCGTGGATCAAATGCAACTAGGGGTTGGATGGGGTCATCAGCTGCAAAAAATTGTTCTACGGGAGGTCCTTAAGGTCAACCCCTGCAGAGTTATAATTAATTTTGTGTTTTTATAAGAAAATTGCCTTTTTTTTTACTAATTCTTATTAAAATTCGAAAAAATCTGCATCCTGTATCCTTTTTATAAATTTCACTAGATTGGTACTGATGAGTCCATGCGTTAGATATGCTATTTATGGTTGTTTATTGGGTGTGTTGAAGATACTATTAAGTTTTAATATTTTTTTCTCAAGTCATATCTTTTAATTTAATTCGGACCCCACTGTGAAAAACGTTTACTCAATACAATAGGGATTCTGAAAAGGTATACACATGGCCATGAGTGGCTCTAACATCTTTCTAGGACGAAAAAACAAAACAACGTGAAAAAATTAAAAAAAAAAAACATGTGAAATAATTGTTTTAATAAAACAAAACATTTTACAACAAATGCTCAAAATTCCTGCTTCTGACATACACAATCTACACCGTCTAATAAAATTCCTACGTAACCTATGGAATGCACATCTGTTGTTAATAACTTGTACCCTAGCAAATTCGAGCTTTTGTCGTAGTTCTTGTTCTCTATTGTTCTCTCCTTGATAAACTATTTCTTTAAAATAGCCCAAAAAAAAAACTAATGGATTTAAATCGGGCGACCGGGTTGGCCACGCAATAGGTCCGCCTCGACCAATCCATTTGGGGAAGCGCTCGATTTATATATATAATAGCTGCCTATTCTTCAGTAATATTGTAGGTTTTCCAATTCCACTATGTTTACTCCTCGAAGAATACTTGCATATTTTATTCTTTTAAAGTCCAACATCAGTCAACAAACAACAATGCAGCCTCTTCGTTTCAAAATAAACAAAACAAATAAGCTAAGCTTGTAGAAACTCGGTATAGGTTACTGAAAAATACCGGGAGAAGCTGGATACTATCTTGCCGGATACACCCGACCTTAACTGGCCATTCCCGACGCGAACGTAATATTTGCAATGTACTAGTTTATTATTATGTATCCACTACCTATACATATGTATTGTGATCGGCCAAACATCACAAAAACTCTCGGCCACTTCAACGTGCTAACGAATTAATTAAATATAAGTGTATTATTTATATCTGGCTAAAGGGTACCTGAAATACTAAACGAAGAAACCATAAAAGCAATTAGTACACAAAAGAATGATAAATCTCCAGGATCAGACCTCATTACAAATGAAATACTGAAAATTACATCACCAGTTATTGGTCCGATGCTTACAAATATATTTAACGAAATTAATAAAACGGAAAATATTCCAGAGGATTGGATAAATCTACAATTATATTACTACACAAAAAAGGTGACAAAGGAGATATAGCAAATTACAGGCCCATAAGCTTAATGTCTAATATTTATAAGGTATTTTCTAAAATTATACTATTGAGGATTACAAATATTCTTGAAGAGAATCAGCCCAAAGAACAAGCTGGATTCCGTCGAAATTTTTCAACCATAGACCATATACACACCCTTAGACAAATATTACAAAAATATAAAGAATACAACAAAAGCTACTACCTAGGGTTTGTCGATTTCAACACACTAGAACACGGATATATCTGGGATGCACTAAAAATACAGGGTGTACAAACAAAATACATACGATTACTTCGTAATGTATACACCAAGAGTACTGCGCAAGTTAGAAGCTATAGGCGAAGAATTCCCTATCATGAGAGGTGTACGTCAAGGAGACCCTATCTCACCCAAATTATTTTCTACCGTTTTGGAAATAATATTTAGGAACCTCGACTGGACAAATGAGGGACTAAACATAAACGGTGAAAACTTGAGCCACCTACGCTTTGCAGAAGACTTAATAATATTCTCGGAAAATTCAAGATCACTAGAAATGAGTGTGCGTAGTCGCAGCGGAAAAATGTCGAATTTCTTAATTTCAGTTAAGCAGATATTTAGTGTATGACCTCGTGTAATTGTGTATGGTAAGTACAAATTTGTGTATCCAGCCATTGGGGAGCTATTCAACAAAAACTGTTTCCGCTGGAACTACGTCATCCTAGCGGCACTTTTTTTATCCTATGCACGTACATGAAAAAAAATACATTCAATAATTAGTGTATAAGGAGAGGTAAATGTGTATGCTTGAATGAAATTTGTGTGTCATAAAACTGCGAAGATGATCAAGTTTCCGCTGCGCTGACGTTTGGCTATTTGATGAAAATCATATAAAACAGCTTAGTGCAGAGTTGAATTTTTTTACGCACCTTGCTTTGAATTTGTGTGTAATGTTTGTGAAAACAGAATTTGAAAAAAACATACCGTTCAGCAGATATACACGTAAAAGTAAAATTAGGTTATTAGGTCCAATTACTTAAAATAGGAACTCTAGAGCCTAACTTATTACGTTTACTTGTATCTTGTAAGGGTCTACAATGCCTTGCCAAGTTTCATTTATGTGGTCTTAGTAATTAATGAGAAATGGCATAATTTACTACGACTGGACCACTCACTATATTGTATGACATCGGATTGCAGGACTTTTTATTGGTAAAGCAGACTAAACTTATTCCGATAATTAGTGTATTAATGCAACTATTCACATGTAAAATTTCAGGTCATTTCACTAAATAATTAAAGAGATAGAATAAAAATATCAGAACAACCGCAATTCATGAAAAAACCGACCAAGTTTGAATGGCTACAAAAAAGCGGCCGTGCAGTATATAGAGCTAACGTTCTAAAATTTCCAGTGTTGTACCATAATTGGATTGGTACAGGTGGGCACACAATTCTTAAACATGTAACAAATAATTTTCGTAATAAAAATAGTAGGTCTGTTGTTTGTTTCTCAAACTTAAAAAAATCAGTGCGTGGAGTCCCTCTGCGCACAAGAAGTGAAACTTCGTAATACTAGAACGCATGCGTGTAGTAACACGCATGCGTTCGAGCGCCACGCATTCACTCTCGTTATTTTATTGAACTTCTAGATAATATTTTGTTGTTTTCTTGTTGTATTATTTTTATTACATAATTATTACATAAGTTTATCGAGGTTATTCTACCCATGGAAATTGAGCGAAGACTGGTCACACCAAAGAGTCGAATGCATGACTGTTTGCACGTCATCTTGCGTACCTAGTAGAACTACGTAGTACGTAGTCACAAATCTTGTAATACTGCCAGTGAGTTTTAGAAAATATTTCCCCTCCATGGTAGCGTTAAACTTGTTGGAGGAAGTTGCATAAGAAGTTTCACTTTAATAAGAATAGCTTCTGTATCACAATATTACAAAAAAAATTACACTTGGTAATTATTAGGTTCTTCCTTAATATTCTGCTGCTTCTAGCGTACAAATATTTTGATGATACTCGGTATAATTTGATTAAATGAAATACTAATAATAATTATAAAAATTCATTAACACCAGTAGTTATTTCAGATGTCGAATTTAAAAACTGATCGGTTTATTAGTGAATAATCTAAAGAAGGTTATTCTAACTCACTAAGATGGTGGGTTGGTTTTAGTCGTGTGTGTAGTGCACATGCACATTGTTTCTGTGTGCGTAAAAGCTCGAACGAGAAGATTAACTCCCGAAAAGTTAGGTGCTAGTACAAAAACCTAAGATTTACTTAAACATGTAGGCTTTTACAGTAGGCAATATATTAGTTATTTATGTTTAGTAAAAAACTGATTCTTTATCAATGTTATTATTACCTACTTTGCTAATAATGTGGCTTTTTTTCATTTTAATTAGTCATTATTAACCAATAAATATTTTTAAGATTAGGTATAAAGTTAATAAAGTTGTTTTATTTTCTGCTAAACAATTGTGTACGCACCTGTACAAAACAATTACACACAATGACGATACTATACTGGAAATTTTAGAACGTTAGCTCTATATACTGCACGGCCGCTTTTTTGTAGCCATTCAAACTTGGTCGGTTTTTTCATGAATTGCGGTTGTTCTGGTATTTTTATTCCATCTCTTTAATTATTTAGTGAAATGACCTGAAATTTTACATGTGAATAGTTGCATTAATACACTAATTATCGGAATAAGTTTAGTCTGCTTTACTAATAAAAAGTCCTGCAATCCGATGTCATACAATATAGTGGTCCAGTCGTAGTAAATTTTGCCATTGCTCATTAATTACTAAGACCACATAAATGAAACTTGGCAAGGCATTGTAGACCCTTACAAGATACAAGTAAACGTAATAAGTTAGGCTCTAGAGTTCCTATTTTAAGTAATTGGACCTAATAACCTTATTTTACTTTTACGTGTATATCTTCTGAACGGTATGTTTTTTTCAAATTCTGTTTTCACAAACATTACACACAAATTCAAAGCAAGGTGCGTAAAAAAATTAAACTCTGCACTAAGCTGTTTTATATGATTTTCATCAAATAGCCAAACGTCAGCGCAGCGGAAACTTGATTATCTTCGCAGTTTTATGACACACAAATTTAATTCAAGCATACACATTTACCTCTCCTTATACACTAATTATTGAATGTATTTTTTTTCATGTACGTGCATAGGATAAAACAAGTGCCGCTAGGATGACGTAGTTCCAGCGGAAACAGTTTTTGTTCAATAGCTCCCCAATGGCTGGATACACAAATTTGTACTTACCATACACAATTACACGAGGTCATACACTAAATATCTGCTTAACTGAAATTAAGAAATTCGACATTATTCCGCTGCGACTACGCACACTAGAAATGATGCTGCAACAACTAGCAGATGTAAGTGACAAAGCTGGACTATCGATGAATTTAAATAAAATAAAAACCATGACAAACTCATCACAAACAGACACGATAAAAGTAAATAAGGAGCAAGTAGAGTACGTACAGGAATATGTGTACTTAGGACAGCTAATATCTACTGAAGGCTGCATGGAAAAAGAGATTGAAAGAAGAGTTACCAATACTTGGAAAAGATATTGGTCATTCAGTGAAGTGATGAAGAACAAAGATATGCCTATGAAAGAAAAGAGGAAGGTATATAATATGTGCATTCTACCATGTTTACTATACGGGTGTCAAACTTGGGCATTGACAGAACATCTTGACAGAACATCTAGCAAATAAAATTAAAGTTTGTCAAAACAGCATAGAAAGAAGTACAATAGGTGCCAAAAGAAAAGACCGAGAAAAATTAATAGACATCAAAAGTAAAACCAAGTTTAAGAATGCATACACAACATACAAACAGCTGAAGTGGAGGTGGACAGGGCATATGATGAGAGAAAAGCAAGAAAAATGGACAAAACTTATCACAGAATGGTACCCTTTAGACGGAAAGAGACATAGAGGAAGGCAGGCTAAGAGATGGGAGGTTGACGTTAAGAAAATAGCGGGTTCAACATGGACTCGCACTGCAAAAATGAGAAAAGACTGGAGAGCTTTAGAGGTAGCCTTTGTCGGAAGACAAGTTGTAACCGAACTACCGTTTGCCGATAATCAATAGATATTAAAATTGTTAGTATATTAGTTAATAATAATAATAAGTTTAATAAGTTTATTTATTTCCATAAAAATATTACAAGTTGAACCGAATTTTAGCAGTTAGAATTAAGCACAAATAATAAAATGTGAGCAACTGCGCCCGAGCTAGGCTGAGCCTGTATTTCAGGTCACAGTTCTCTTCCCAGAGTTATGAACGGTAATAACAATGGTTGAACATTTCAGTTAATCGTTTTTTTTTTTTTGTTTTTTTATACAGAAATAATTAAAATCAATTTCCATCAGACAATTCAATAAAAAAATAAATATAAAAAATTGGTTTGATTTGATGTGTGTTGTGTTTGTGTGTGTGTGTCAGTGTGTATCGTGGGTGTCGGAGCAGATAGTGTGTGTGTTGGGGGTCGGTGTGTTGTGTGTCAGTGTAGTGTGTCAGTGTAGTGTTTTGTATGGACGAGTGTTGACTTTTGTTTTTTTTTTTTTATCTTAAAGTTTTAAGAATATCCTCAGTAGTTTGATAATCGCATGTGAGTAGAAACTTTAATAATTTGGTTTTGCATTCTTGTTTGTTTAATGTGTAGATGTTGAGTGTGGTATTGAGTTTATTGTAAAGGAACGGACCGCAGAAACAGAAAAACCTATGTGTAAATATGTGTTTGAATTGAATAGATCGTGGGACTACGGCATTGCGACGTCGTTTAAGCAGAATACTGCTGTCTAAAGGTGTGAGAGTGTGTTGTTTGAGGATCGTAGTTAAAATGAAGTGTTGGCGGACGGTAGGTAATTTCCAAGATTGATATAATAGATGTGTAGGGTAATAAATTGGTCGAAAGGAGCTTACTTTAAGGATTGCCCTTTGTGCTATTTCTAAAGGAAGAAGAGTGGTTTTCGAAGCTCCACCCCAACATGTAATGCAATAGGTTACTACTGATTGGCATAGTGCCTTGTAAACTTTTTTTAATATCTCAATGTCGGTCCCATGACGTAAGTTCTTAAAGATATATATCAATTTCCTTAGTCTAGTCTGAAGCAATGATATATGAGCTTTGTAGTTCAGAGATGAGTCCAGTTAAACTCTAGTTAATAGTCAAAATGTGTTTTTTTAGATAGTAGTCATAAGTAAATTAATTTTAGGCACACGAAACTACTCTGTGTAAAACTTGTTAACAACAATAGAGGCTTTTTATTATTTATTATTATGAAAGGGTTGAACAATAGTTATTTTGTTGATAAACCACATCTTTAATGGCGAAAGTTTTCAAAAGCATCCTGATTACATATGTACAGATGGAGATCCCGGGACCGCCAGACCTACGTAATTTTATAAAAGCTGAAACTTTTTCTGTAGAAGTAAAGATAATTCTACAGAAAAAGTTTCAGCTTGTAAGAACTATAGGTAAGAACAATTGAATATTATGAAAATTGTCGATCATGGTGGCTTTAAAGCGTGTTTTATATTATATATTCACCTTCTCGACTGCCAGACACTTTGTGTGGTGGAAAACCCCCGCCAGACACCTTTAAGGTACGTGGAGGCTCATGGGCTCAGATAAAATGTTGAAGTACTGGTATTCAAGGCAGGCACTAAAACCTACCCGATTTTGCACCCAGGCTAAATATTTGTGGAAATGCCTTAAAACAGGTCCCATCTTTCTAGTATCTAGGCCCCTGGCATTCCGAGGACTTAAAAATAGCCCAGTCGTTGAGCGTGAGCGCAGAGCGTTGGCTGTCCACAACAATCTCAATGGCAGATTCGCAGATTTGCAAAATTCTGAACCGAAGTAAAGGCTACGCTGTTCACAGTGTACTGTCAGTCGTTCTATACATGCAGTCTGTAGGAAAACTACATGCAGAAGGCATACAGCACTCTGCGCGTACAATACAACAATGCATTCACGGTTTTGATGGGGTTGTCGCGCCACTACTGTGCGTCCGGCATGCTTGCAGAAGCGGGCTTTCACTCCACCATGCACAAGTGCTGCGCTGTCTGACCTCGGTCATATGATACCCCTTAGTAATACTGGCTGGCAGACTTACGTGCCTCTGCCTACATGTAACAAATGTCAAAGGTCTACAAATCACAGCCGGGACCAACCGGTTTAACATGTTTCCAAAGCACGGAGGAAACTCGGTACATAATGGGTGGTCACCCATCCATAGGCCAACCTTGGCAAGCGCGGCAACCTAAAGATCGACCCGAGCCGCTGTTATTATTAAGCCACGAGCTCCTCACGAGTTAATAGATGTAGTTATTGTACAAAATAACGTCAGCTCAGTTATAATTTATCATACTTTAAAGGTGTCTGGTGGTAGATTTCCACCATACAAAATGTCGAGAGTGAGGACGAGGTGAATCATCATACTATCCTTTTTTGCCAGCCTGTCAAGTGCCTCCCCTTTCTCCTTGCAAACCTTTCTATCTTGTGGGATCTCTGGCTATGTTTGCCCCACAAACAAGATCAGATCGTCATATCACCCTCGCCGCGGTCTACGACAGCAGTGATTTGCTCCATCAGGTGTCCAGTTTGTGACTTACGTAATATAAAAGAATCACGCTTTTAAGTATACAGCAGTTATAGTTATTTAGCACACCTTTTTTACCTGATATCTGCTAAAGCCACCACGATGGACTACTGTTAAATCCAGTTGTTCTTATCAATAGTAAGGTACTTCCACACAAAAGTTTCAGCTTTAATAAAATGACGTAGGTCTGGCGTTCATAGGATCTTGGTCCAGTGCACAAGAGTTAGTTTAATTCTCGGATATTCACAATCACCCCTCCGATACCTTGCGAATACCGTAACTCCTCATCATCATCATCATCATCGCCATCTTACTTTATCTTTAAATGTAATGTGTTTTAATGTTCACCTATTCTTCACCTGTTCTTCGATGTCAAACTTACGGAATCCATTTGTTTTATAAGAAAAATGTGACTGGTATTTGACACATGACACAAACTTTTCCTTTCCTTTTGAAATAAAAAATCCTGTAACACAACTGTTTGGCATATACCAACAAATTAATTCAATAACACCAACACATCCTAGAATGCCAAAATCGAAATGCAAAACTGCTAACAATAATAATTCACCTACCGATGACGCTGGAAATGTGGAAACAAGTGCTGAAGAACGGAATACTACAGCAACACGAAATCGAAAAAATGGCCACAAAAGTAACATCAATAATAGTTTCTTCTATTTTGCAGCAAATAGGTTTTAGTCAAAATTCAAACTGTAAAAAACTGACTGATTGTTTATTTGTTAACAACTGCTTGCTGTATCAATAGTTTACACCAAAGTCTGTAAAATGTCATGCACATAGCAAGCACAGATTTACGACATAAATCAAAGTATTGTTTCCAGCCAAGATGTTATGAATTAAATTTTATTTCCTGGCTTGGATGCAAAATGTTACAGCCCCCTTTTTTTTCCGGATGGGAAATCATCAAATGACTTCTCCCGCTCTGGGCGGAGCGGGAGGGAGTGTCAGACTTGTACTTACAGCCCCCTGACCCAGCCTCTGAAGGGGGTTATGCATTCCGCACCCAAGCCTACCAGCCAGCTAATCACAAATAGGCAAGCTTTTGTTTGTGAATTCAATTCACAAACAAAAGCTTGCCTATGGAAGTGTTGGTTAGAAAGACATTAAAAAAGCTATAAAAATAATTTCAAGTTAAAATATGTAAAAGCCATCAAAGCTTACGATCAGTCAGCAACTATTCGTATCGGTCTACGTTCTTTTACCACCTCGATGCATCTCGATGCATATCAGGATAATGATTATTACAAAAAAGAGCGCGGCAAAAAGTGAACATACTAGTAAAAATTTATTCGTTCATGTCATGTGTTCACGTCCATGACATAAGCGAGTCTGTATATAAGCTTAGTCGAAGTATTTCGAGGCACAGATCAACATGGCTCGTCTTGCAGTAGTCACAGCTATAGCCTTAGGGCTCATCGCTTTCACTAGCGCCACACCTGGTATTGTTTTGTTGTTATTATTCTAGCTGTGTTTTGGTATATTTCCACAAATAGATATTCATTATACTGTTTTTGGTATGGATAATAACATTGGAAACTTATATGTAAATTGGTCATTAGTTGAAAGTGGTTTTCAAGTATTTTTTTTTTTGTAATAATGTCTAAACATTTCTATAGACTTGTGTACCTACATTCAACATTCTGGATGTCAAGGACTGGTAAAGTAAATTCTATTCGCGATAACAACAAACGATGTAAAAGTCAAAAATAATTAACATAAGCCACCAAAAATGTTTCAAATTGTTTATTGCAAACTTAAGTGTACAGAATATTAAACAAAATCAAATTTCCTTCTGGGATCGTCGACAAAACTCCAATACAACTGAGGCAAGTTAAGGATTATACCTGCATTGGTTATAAAATCTCGACCCAAAAGAGTTCTAGAATCTGCTCCAACAATCACTAAGAACGTAGTTAGCACATCACGGACATGTATTTGAACATTACCGAACAGAACCGTGCGCACATTTCTAGATCCATCGCCTAGAGTAACGTCGCGTCGAGTCTCTAAAAACTCGGTACCGGAATCTATCAACAGTTGATAAAGCGACGGGCTGGCCAGGCAATGCGAAGCACCAGTATCGATAAAAACAACACCCTAAGAACTTCCGATTTTTATGTTTACCAACGGCCAACTCTGGTCGGGGAAAATATCCGCGCTTAGAATGGCTACAGGCTCTGCCGACTCCCTATCACTCGATGCATAACTCGAAAAGTATTCAGTTTGGTCAACCCTATCGGAATTACCAGATTAGCTACGATTTCCAGAATGCTTTTTATCGAAACAGTTATAATACGGCTGTTCAAAACAAAGTCCGGAGCGGAAACAATGCGACTCACAATCTCGTTCGGGGTTTGGCAGATACTTATTTACTTCAAGCGAATTAAAAGTTGATGTATTTTCAGTCGCTTTGCTTTGTTTGCATTTATCACATTTTGACCTTACAACGCCTTGTTGGCCGCAACCATAGCAAAACAAACCTTAGTTTTTAGTTTTAGCGTTAGAACATGCCGCGGTAGTGGTGTTTGTGCCAGTGGGGGCATCGTGTGTAGAGTTGTTACTATAAGTACGCTTACTCACGGTTGGTAGGTCATCCTACCTCCGCCATAGACTCCTCAATGTGTCGCAGCCTGCATATCATTTCGTCGAGAGAATTAATAGACTCGCGTGACAAACGATTACGGATTTTGCGATCCAAGAGTCCATACACGGTGTCAATTCTGGCGTCCTCCCACAACGCATACGGTAGCGTGCTGATGAGGGCCCTTATCTTACATGCAAACACTTCACTACGCTGAGGAACCGTATGCTCCTCTGCAAAAATCTCACGCAATATTTTGTACCCGGGTTTTATGGTGCCGTACATAGCACGTAGTTGGGTGATGGCGTCATCCCAGTCGCGAACGTCGTTCTTCACGCCCTGGTACCACACCGCCGCATCTCCGGTAAGTAGCATGGGCAGTCCACGCAGCGCGTGTTGGTTACTGACACCGGCACAGTCCTTAAACACTTGCACAGCGTCGATGAACGCTTCTAACGACTCGATGGTCTTCTGTTCACCGTCGAAGCGAGCCGAACATGTACTATAGTTCCCTCCTCCATGTGAAGGGCCGGCTTCCAGGTTCATCGTGGTGTCATCAGCGGCAGTCGTCGACGTGGATGACCGCGCATGCGTGATGGTCGAGGAAACAAAAGTTTCGATGAGCATCCTGTTCGCCTCCGCCTGAGACCTAGCAAAGGCTTCCATAAAGGCCGTCAGGTCGCTGAGTTGCAACGGTCCTGCTGATGGTGGCTGATGCTGCTGCTGCTGTGTCGGTACCTCTTCAGGCACCACGACTGTACTGTACTGTTGAAACTTGGTGAGTAGATGTATTCTGTGAACCTCATTTTCATTCAAGATTTTCACACAAAAATAGAAAAAAAAACAATAAATTTTCGTGGTTCCCCATACTTAGAACTGATTTTTTTTTTTTTCTAACCCATACGTGTGGGGTATCTATGGATAGGTCTTCTAAAATGATATTGAGGTTTCTAATATCATCATTTTTTTCTAAAGTGAATAGTTTGCGCGAGAGACACGTCCAAAGTGGTAAAATGTGTCCCTTCCCTCTAATTTCGAAAGTAAGAGGATGAAAATTCTGAAATATAGAACGTAAAAAAAACTTTCAACGAAAATTGGTTTGAATAACATTTATGATGTTTAGTTTTTGAGATATAGGACTTTTTCATCAAACTGCAGCAGTAACTTTGTTTTTCATTAACATACTATGAAAAACAAATTTAGTTTTGCTGTTACATTTAAAAATAATTTAATAATATTAAAAATATTTTTTATTTTATTGTTTGGTGGTACGGAACCCTGTGTGCGTGTGAGTACGACACGCACTTGGCCGGTTTTTTATCTTGTTCCGTTTTTTTTTGCAAAAACTGATGCATTGTTGTATTAACCGACTGCGTTTGGAATCCATAGTAATCCCCAAGAACACAGTTTCCGCTATAACATCAAGTTTTTTGCAGTAAAGATTTAAATTTAGGTCACGTTGTGGTACACATTAACATTATTATTTTATTTGTACTAGCCTGAAGTTGTTCTGAAGCTGTACTGTAGCTGTACTGAAACTGTACGTGTTCTGGTGCGTAGAATTTTTCGGAACCCGGGGAAGATCCAGGGCTCCTCACGAAAAAGTTTAACTCCTTACCTGGAGCGATGACAGTTTCCTCGAACGAAGGCTGGATAGGTGTAACCCTGCCTGATGGAACACTGCCAGCCACGCGTCTTATCTAACCTCCAATGTGCTCCTCAAAATTCTATGCACCAGAACACGCACAGTTTCTGTACAGCTTCAGTACAGCTTCAGGCTAGTACAAACAGCCAGACTGGGATTCAGCCTTTAATATTATTCATTACCTAGCCATAGGGCTCTCGGACGCAGTCTGCTATGCCTCAGACCTGCTACGTCTTTACACTCAAGGTGTTTCTTGGTCCATGCTCCATCAAAAAAGCTCACGGTTCCGCCAATACACTACACGTTTTATTATTTTTGTAGAAATTCTATCACCAATGTTAGTGTTTTTTATTGCCATGCCATGTTGTTGAAAGTTATTGCCATTGGTTTTGACCGTCGAATTTCTAAATTTCATTAATTTTGGCGGTGTACACTGTCCGTATTTAGAGCATCATTGGAAATAAATACATTGATACATACCTACAAACATCCAAAAGTGATTCCACATTTCTAAAACTTGTAAATTTTCTAATTTTTAGGTGGTGGAGGCGGCGGAGGTGGCGGTGGTCAATACGGAGGTAGCGGTGGTAGCGGCAGTTTCTTTGGAGGTATCTATGGAGGCGGCGGCGGCGGTCCCAACGAAAGCGGTGGTACCAACGGAGGCGGAGGCGGCGGTACCAACGGGGGCGGCGGCAGCAGTCCCAATGGAAGCGGCGGCGGCGGAACCAATGGAGGCGGTGGCGGCTACGGTGGCTACGGCGGCGGCCACGGGTAACAACACTCTTTTATCTTTTATGTCATGCCGTAGTTTTGTTCTGTGTTAGTGGTCGGATTTCTTTAAGCCACAAATGCAAATTTTCTATTAGAAAATTAATTTTACAAAACACAGCCCATCGTATTTAACAATATTTTTTTCACTTCAGTAGCTCAAACATGTAGGTTTTGCTGCCTGAAATCAGTGAGCAAAATGCGATTTTGCTCACTGAGTGAGACAAAGTAACTTTTTAATTATTTTTTTCAGAAAGCCCCGAATATCTTATTCAGCCTTGGGTTAATCATACAATTCTAAACATTCACACTGTATCTCTTTCCCGCCCATTAGAAAGAGAGAGAGACAAATACCCTTTCGAAGTTCCGTTTTTGAATTCGAACACGTTCGGAATTTCGTACTAACTAAATAAATTTTGCAAAAATGTCTTTTAATGTAATTTATTGAATTTTTAACTTATTGTTGTATTTAAACGAAAATAAGTATTTACTGCAAATAAAACTGATAATTAACCTGTAAATTTATGAAATTTATTTATTTCTAGTTTCAATAATGTAACGTAGTATATTTTGAATAATAAAATATCATGGGTGCTATTTCCGAACACGCCTAAATTTAAATAATACAGCGGGAATAAAATTTCGTGGCTAGAGTTGGATAAGTTAAAAAATATTAAAATAATCGTAAAATATGAGTGAAACTAGCGATGAGAACAGTATTTTAACACCGGAAGAGTTAAAACAACAAGTTATTAATGCAGAATTAAGTTTCCTACCTGAGAATTCACGCAAGAAATATGTGAAAGCATACCATGTCTTCAACGATTGGAGACGGAGACTTACAAAGGGCGCAAGCAGTTTTTCGTAGACAGTGTTGCTATCTTATTTTTTAGATTTATCACAGACGAGGCGATCATCTATAATGTGGAGTATTTCCTCTATGTTGAAAGCTACTTTAAGTCCATTTTTGTTTATTATTTTATCTCCTAAAGTGTTCTCGCTGCTGAAGTGAAAAGTTATGTGTGTTACACGAGAGCAAAGTTTTTTGCATCTCGTGCCTTTGAATCCCTCGCCACACTCAGGATTCAACTTTAGAATCACTCGCTACGCTCGTGATTCAATCGTTGAATCCTTCGCTTGCTCATGATTCAAAATCAGCACTCGCAGCAAAAAACGACTTTGCTCTCTTGTTGCACAAATAACTATTTCACTTCAGTAGCTCAAACATGTAGGTTTTGCTGCCTGAATCCAGTGAGCAAAATGCGATTTTGCTCACTGAGTGAGACAAAGTAACTTTTTAATTATTTTTTTCAGAAAGCCCCGAATATCTTATTCAGCCTTGGGTTTGATCATACAATTCGAAACATTCACACTCTATCTCTTTCCCGCCCATTAGAAAGAGAGAGAGAGACGAAGACCAGCCCTTTCGAAGTTCTGTTTTTTGAATTCGAACACGTTCGGAATTTCGTACTAAAGAGATTTTGCAAAAAATATGTCTTTTAATGTCATTTATTGAATTTTTAACTTATTGTTGTATTTAAACGAAAATAAGTATTTACTGCAAATTAAACTGATGTTACGTAATATATTTTGAATAATAAAATATCAAGGGTGCTATTTCCGAACACGCCTTAATTTAAATAACGAGCGGGAAAAAAAATTCGTGACTGGCGTAAAGAGTTGAATAAGTTAAAAATATTAAAATAATCGTAAAATATGAGTGAAACTAGCGACGAGAACAGTATTGTAACACCGGAAGAGTTAAAACAACAAGACAGTTATTAATGCAGAATTAAGTTTCCTACCTGAGAAGTCTCGCAAGAAATATCTGAAAGCATACCATGTCTTCAACGAGACTTACAAAGGGCACAAGCAGTTTTTCGGAGACGGTGTTGGTATCTTATTTTTTAGATTTATCACAGACGAGGTGATCATCTATAATTTTAATTATTTTGATTCACAATAAATAGTTATTTCAATCAGTTCCTGTTTATTATTTTATCTCCTAAAGTGTTCTCGCTGCTGAAGTGAAAAGTTATGTGTGTTACACGAGAGCAAAGTTTTTTGCATCTCGTGCCTTTGAATCCCTCGCCACGCTCAGGATTCAAAATCAGCACTTGCAGCAAAAAACGACTTTGCTCTCTTGTTGCACAAATAACTATTAGGCTTGCACTTGTTAACGTTCATGTTTTTTTTCATTATTATTGACATTACCCCTTTTTGTTTGTTCCAGTCGTTAAGCTGTTTCCTGAAGATACTGTAGAAAGAAATTCAAAAGCTCAATGTGATAAAACAAATAGTTTCGTTTCATACATTCATAAATATGTATTAAAGCAATGTAAATAAAATTTATTGTTTTTATAAAATACTTCAGCTTTTTAATCACTCTACCTGTTAGGATAAACTACATGATAACAGGCGACCCAAAAGTTACATATCAGCTTGGTAGACATGACGTCAATATTATAGCCTAATATTGTATAATGTAAAGTAGCAATTTACATTAATACAATTTAAAACTATTGAATAAACTAAAATCAATAAAATAACAAATAACAAAAATTAAAACTTCTCCTCAACGCTGTCAGCTGGTCATGTGCCCAAGAAACAAGCGGCGTTGTCTAGTTAATATTTAACCATGTTATTTGTTCCAACAATCTAAACTGCGCTACCGAATGGGAATCTTAAACAATTTAATTAATTAATTTTATTATCATTTTATCAATTTATTTAATTCGTAATCATAACATCATTCTGTCCCTGTCTTCTTCCTACGATTGACAGAACCAGAACAACGATTTCAATACGTTTGTCACTTGTGGTGCAAGCGGGACTAAGATCATTGATTCGATCATTCAAGTTTATTTAGTTGTCTCTCAGTGGACAGTGGATGTAAAGTAAAAGGGATTGTCCGAAAACCCTCATTTTTTTGTAATTTTGGGACATGATGCGTAATGTGTATAGGTACGAATATGGTAGATACGTGAGAACGTTTTTTCATTTAACAATTTAATTTACTTACAAATTGATCCGCTCGTTTCGTAACAAATGCCAAGTGTGATTGTGTTATGTTTGCAATAAAAGTAGATGATGAATACATATTGCGGCATTGCTGTAGTATTACGTCAACCTCAAAAAAAAATACAACTCAAAAACAAGTCAAGAACAGAAGAAAAGAACGCGAATTACTTTTTAAGAAATACAATTAAGGTGTAAGTTCAAGGATATCCCGCGAAATTAAAATTTTAATTTTTTGCAATTTTCTGATTATCGTGGGGCCGTATTATAATTATTTTGAACTTAATGGATTAAATGGAGTTAATGGGGTTATATTGATGATTTCAATGATTATAACTCTGTAAAGCCATATTTGTTACGGACGCGAATCATATTTTGTTCAACATAGAGCCTGAAACTGACCAGCAAATTGCAAAAAAAAAAAGAATTTTGGGGTCTAAGTAACTAAGTTAGTGGGATAGACCTCAAAATTCATTGATAAAAAAATGATTTTTTTGTTTTTTTTTTTTGAAAGTCTATTACGTACGTTACTTAACTTACTTAAATAAGTTGGATAGACCCCAAAATTCATTTTTTTTGCAATTTGCTGGTTTTTTGGTAATTGTATTTCTTTAAAGTATTTGGCGTACTTTTCTCAATATTGTCGGCCACTACTTGGTCTACCCCATTGATGTTCTTAACACGTTTAAACACAAACACCAATACAGTGGCAGGTCCCCTGTCACCAAAAGTTCCCTTTTTCATCGCATCGCACGATTCGATAGTTTTAATGTGTCCCACCACCCACTTCGCACACAGCTAAAACCCGACTGATCCCTGAAAGAACTGCTCAAAGCTCCAAACAGATCACGCGGTAGATAAACAGATTCGTAGAACAACAATAACAAAATTATAAAGTTTTCTTATCAGCTCACAGCTTATTCAGTAAAAAAAGCAAGGAGGTATTATGTTAGGCTTGTTACAGGATTGCAAGCCTAACATAATACCTACAATATTAAATGATTTAAATAACATGTTTTGAACGGATACGTTTTTGCTTTGGTGGGACATGCTAATATTTTGGTATCTGCAATGTTTGACCCTGTGACTTTTCCTTGATGAGTCAAAAAGTGTAAATAGAAAACATAAAGCTGTTTATATTTCAAGTTATATAGAGTAAATAGCTACCTATTCTTCAATAATATTGTAGGTTTTCCTCAACTCCACTGTGTTTACTCTTCGAAGAATACGTGCAAATTTTATTCTTTCAAAGTATGTCAACATCAGTCAACAAACAACAATGCAGCCTCTCCGCTTTAAAAATAAACAAAACAAATAAGCTAAGCTTGTAGAAATTCGGTATAGGTTACTGAAAAATACCGAGAGAAGCTGGATACTATCTTGCCGGTTACACCCGACCTTAACTGGCCATTACCGGCGCAAACGTAATATTTGCAATGTACTAGTTTATTAGTATATATCCACTACCTATACATATGTATTGTAATCGGACAAGCAACACAAAAACTCTCGGCCACTTCAACGTGCTAACGAATAATTAAATATAAGTGTATTATTTATATCTGGCTAAAGGGTTCCGCTTATGAACAATAGTTATTTTGTTGATAAACTACATCTTTAATAGCGAAAGTTTTCAAAAGCTTCCTAATTACAAATGTACAGGTACAGGCTTAAAATGTTACAATAAAAAACCTCCTCCCATTCTACACGTGAATGAAACGAAATTTAAATCGTGCATAAAACGCACACTATGTAGGCAAGCATATTATAAGTTGGGGGATTATATTGATGATAAAAATGCTTGGCTCAATGCTGGTCCTGCTCCACAACCATAGGGGCAATCGGAATCATCTGAATTATAAAGTGAAGTTATTGTGAAAGCTGCAGAAGATTGTAAAAATATATTTGCATTGTATAAATTCAATCTTTTAGTATTATATAATTGCATAGCACATGTGTGAGTACTGTGTACTGTAAAGCCACCATTTAATGAGTACCTACATCTTTTATTGACGCGAAATTACCCTGGTGGTTGAGTGAATGTCATGCTCACTTAAATGTCACGCTGATGGTGGCGGGTGTGTCGGGTCGTATAGTTCCCTTCAAAATGGTTGAGTTGAATGACGGCTGATACATGCGTCATGTTCGTGAACGGGCGCTGTCAGTTGTGACTGGTCATCTCTTAGCTGCCACGGTTTATTTTAATTACTTTATTTTTAATTACTGATTTAATCTTTTACTCTGGACGCTCTTAACTTGCCCGTATTTCTACATTGTTCTCACATATTTGTAATTCTTAACATGAATGATGTTACCAAGATTTTGTAACATATTTTGATTTAAAAGAGGGCCATGGAGTATCTTGCCCATTCTTCTCCATAGAGATCTACGCTACGGAATGGGCAACTACAGTACTTTCATAAGTTATTATGCCTTGTGACTGGGACTGTAGCTTCGCGTTTCATTTTGTTTTCTTTTTTACTTTCAAAAGTGCCTGTATTGGTCTAATTGAAATAATTGCTTTGACTTTGACTTTGACAGATGGAGATCCCGGGACCGCTAGACCTACGTAATTTTATAAAAGCTTAAAATTTTCCTGTAGAAGTATTGGATGTTATGAAAATTGTCGGACATGGTGGCTTTAAAGCTGTTTTTTTTTCTATATCACATTATAGGGACTAGTCTATATCTCACCAAGTCCATGGCAATGACTAATAGGAGGAGAATATTAATAACAATTAAAGGAGTGCTACTTGAATACACCGATGATTACATCTTATATCTAAAGAAGCGAATTAGTTTTGACAGGAAAAATAAAGAACTAGAAGTCGAAAGAAGAGTACAACAAACGTGGAATAAATACAGGAGTTTGAAAGATTTTTTTAAAAGTAACTATTAAAACGAAAGTTATGAACAGAAGCAGCCTTCTACCGTGCTTGACGTACGGATGCCAGACGTGGAAATTCACCTCAAAATTAAAACATCGACTCACTACTTGTTAACGAGGACTCGAGCGCAGCATGCTTAAAAAGGAGAATTGACAAAATACGACTCTCAAAAATAAGGTCAATAACAAAGGCCACACAAGCACTAAATTATGCGCTAAAACTCAAATGGAAATGGGCAGGCCATGTCGCGAGGCTTAAAGATGAGCCATAAAAGAGAATTTGGAAAGGTCCTCCAGGTAAAATCTTTGTATTCGTTTTGTGTTTGGTCTTAGGAAATATGACCATTTTTCTCATTTTCGCAAAGTACTCAAGTGGCTCCCTATCCGTCTTCGCAGGAACACTCGAATATTATGTCTCCAATACAACATCCTTTATAATCCAGCCTATCCCAGCTACCTGCGTGACCGTTTTTTAACCGACTTCCGTTGTTTTACCCGTTCTCCTGATGCTCTGTGTAGATCCCACCTTAGGCTACATCTTAATTTCCCATCCCATAAAACTGAATTCTACTCTTACTCCTTCTCCGTTCACGCAGTACGTTTGTGGAACTCACTTCCGCCTAACATTCGAGACTCTAAAACTTTATTTCTCTTCAAAAAGAAAGTTATTTTGCTCTATACTGTAATATTCTGATATATATATTATAGGTATATATTTAACTTTTTTTTCTATGTGTACATATTTGTATGTATGTTTATTTTATAAGGTATATTTTTGTTTTAAGCTCTAATTTAAATTTTCCTATTTCGTCCTTTCTACACACTGTGTCTACATTTCTAATCCAACTTTCCTCTCGCAGGTCTGCTGGATGAAATTTCTTTTGGTATAAGCAGTACCTTTGTGCTCTATTATCTTAATGTACTGTCCTTTTAAGTATTTTGTGTGTACATAAATAAATAAATAAAAGGAGCAGAGGAAGACCATTGACACGTTGGGAAGATGTAACGAGGACAGCCGGCCCAAACTGGAAACTGATCGCACAGGACAGAGACAATTGGGCATCTTTGGATCCTTCAACCAATATGGGGTTCCTGCAGATAATGCATAGAAATAACATATATTCCATATTATGTTAAATTATTTAATGAGTACCTCATCATCATCAGCCTATAATGTTCCCACTGCTGGGACACAGGCCTCCTTTCTATGAGAGGGAGTGGGCTGTATTCCACCACGCGGGCCCAGTGCAGGTTGGTAGATGTCACGTGTCTTCGAATTTTTAGTTCTAGGACACGTCGGTTTCCTTACGATGATTTCCTTCACCGTTTTTGAGAGCAGCGGTGATGAAATAAATTACATAAAGTCGCCTAAAAAATTACGGCTGCCTGGGTTCGAACCCGCGGCTTACTGCTCGTAAGTCGGGGCTGCCACCACTGGGCCATCGCTGCTCAATGAGTACCTAAAGTAATAAAAAGAATAAACCAGTTTATATGTTTAAAAATAAGTAAATTATCAAAGTTAAGTTATCAAAGAAAAACTAGTTAAGTGTATTAACTTTATTAAAATTAGCTTAGTAACTTGAAATAATGTTAAAGTAATTAGTAGGAAATAAAAAGCTTTTTTAATTTTTTATTTATTTATTATAAGGGCTAGTATGATTATTTATCTCCTCGACTGCCAGACACTTTGTGTGGTGGAAAACCTCCACCAGACACCTATAAGGTACGTGGAGGCTCATGGGCTCAGATACAATGTTGAAGTACTAGTATTCAAGGCACGCACTAAAACCTACCCGATTTTTCACCACAACTGAATCTTTGCAGAAATCCCTTAAAACATCTTTCAAGTATCTAGGCCTCTGGGTTTCCGAGGACCTAAAATATGGCCTGGTCATTTAACGTGAGCGCAGAGCGTTGGCTGTCCACTACAATATCAATGGCAAATTCGTGAAATTCTGAACTGATGTAAAGGCTACGCTGTTCACAGCGTACTGTCAGTCATTCTATACATGCAGTCAACTACACGCAGAGAGCATATAGCACTCTGCGCGTACAACAAAAAAATGCATTCACGGTTTTGATAGGGTTTTCGCGCCACTACAGTGCGTCCGGAATGCTCGCAGAAGAGGGCTTTCAATTTCACTCCACCATGCGCAAGTGCTGCGCTGTCTGACCTCAGTCATACAATAACAACTGTCAAAGGTCCACAAATGACAGCCGAGACCAGCGGTTTAACGTGCTTTCCAAAGCACGTAGGAAACTCAGTACATAATGGGTGGTCACCCATCCATAGACCAACCCTGGCAAGCGCAGCAACCAACAGATCGACCCGAGCCGCTGTTATTATTAAGCCACGAGCTCCTCACGAGTTAATAGATGTAGTTCTTGTACAAAATAACGTCAGCTCAGTTATAATTTATCATACTTTAAAGGTGTCTGGCGGTGGATTTCCACCATACAAAATGTCGAGAGTGAGGACGAGGTGAATCATCATACTATCCTTTTTTGCCAGCCTGTCAAGTGCCTCCCCTTTCTCCTTCCAAACCTCTCTATCTTGTGGGATCTCTGGCCATGTTGCCCCACAAACAAGATCAGATTGTCATATCACCCTTGCCGCGGTCTACGACGGCGGTGATTTGCTCCATCAGGTGTCCAGTTTGTGACGACTCGTGCCCACCTCTCCTCTCTCGATATACTAGCTCCTACATAATATAAAAGAATCACGCCTTTAAGGATGATGTAAAGCATATAGTAATTTAGCACACCTTTGTTACCTGATATCTGCCAAAGTCACCACGACGGACCATTCTTAAATCCAGTTGTTCTTACCTATAGTAAGGTACTTCTACAAAAAAAGTTTCAGCTTTTATAAAATGACGTAGGTCTGGCGTTCATGGGTTCTTGGTCCAGTGAACAACAGTTAGTTTAATTTTCGGATATTTACAATCACCCGGCCGATACCTTGCGAATACCGTCACTCCTTCAAGCCTGAACATCTTTAACTTAAAATAATGCTCACCTAGCACCTTCTTCGATGTCAGACTTACGGAATCCTTTTGTTTTACAAGAAAAATGTGACTGGTATTATTGACACATGACACAAACTTTTCCTCAATATCCAGTTTTATTTGAAAAAAAATGCTGTAACACAACTGTCTGGCATATACCATCAAATTAATTCAATAAAACCAACACATCCAAGAATGCCAAAATTGATATCCAAAGCTGCTAACAATAATAATTCACCTTCCGAAGACGCTGGAAATGTTGAAACAAGTGCTGAAGAACGGCATACTACAGCAACACGAAATCGAAAAAATGTGACAAAAGGTAACATCAATAGTAGTTTATTCTATTTTGCAGGAAATAGGTTTGAGTCGAAATTCAAACGGTGAAAAGAGCACATTCACATTATTACAGGACTGTTTATTTGTTAACAACTGCTTGCTGTACCAATAGTTTACACTAAAGTCTGAAAAATGTCATGCACATAGCAAGCACACATTTACGACAAAAATCAAAGTATTGTTTCCAGCCAAGATATTATGAATTCAATTTTATTTACTGGCTTGGATGCAAAATGTTACACCCTCCTGGCCCGGCCTCTGAAGGTGGTTTTGAATTATGCACCCAAGCCTACCAGCCAGGCAATCACGAGTAGGCAAGCTTTTGTTTGTGAATCCAATTCACAAAGAAAAGCTTGCCTATGGAAGTGTTGTTTAGAAAGACATTAAAAAAGCTATAAAAATAATTTCAAGTTAAAATATGTAAAAGCCATCAAAGCTTACGATCAGTCAGCAACTATTCGTATCGGTCTACGTCCTTAACCACCTCGATGCATCTCGATGCATAATGATTATTACAAAAAAGAGCGCGGCAAAAAGTGCACAGACTAGTAAAAATTTATTCGCTCATGTCATGTGTTCACGTCCATGACATAAGCGAGTCTGTATATAAGCTTAGTCGAAGTATTTCGAGGCACAGATCAACATGGCTCGTCTTGCAGTAGTCACAGCTATAGCCTTAGGGCTCATCGCTTTCACTAGCGCCACACCAGGTATTGTTTTGTTGTTATTATTCTAGCTTTGTTTTGATATAACAATAGCTTCCTAAAAACTATCTATATTTCCACCAATAGACATTTATTAATATTTTTTGGAATGGAAAATAACATTAGAAATTTATATGTAAATTGGTCGTTAGTTCAAAGCGGTTATCGAGTTTGTTTTTTTTTGTAATAATGTCCAAACGTTTCTGCAGTCTCGCGTACCTACATTCAACATTCTGGATATCAAGGCCTGGTAAAATAATATTCTATTCGCGATAAAGACACACTATGGAAAAGTCAAAAATAATTAACATAAGCCACCAATGTTTAAAATTGTTTATTGCAAACTAAGAGTACAGAATTTTGGAGATGTGAATTATAATAGGTAGGTTCTTAGAACTTACTTAGAATTTAAATGGTTATGAAACGAAAAAAAAAGAAATTTTACTACCTCAATATTACAGTTAAAGGACAGTTTACATCATAATAATTATCATAATTATTTTATACTAGCTTATGCCCGCGGCGCCGCCCCGCCCGCGTGGAGTTCGATAATTGTCCCATGGGAACATACTATCGGGATAAAAAGTATCCTATGTGTTAATCCAGGTTATAATCTACCCGTGTGCCTAATTTCATCCAAATCAATTCAGTAATTTTTGCGTGAAAGAGTAACAAACATCCATCCATCCTCACAGACTTTCGCATTTATAATATTAGTAGGATTACTTACATTTATATGTCATTATGTTAAATATCACAATCATTTTAACATAAAAAAAAATATTTTGTTTCAAGGAAAACACAATTATAATTAATTTTCTTACAATTCCTTCGAGTTTTTTTTTATATTCCTTTTTAATCCGAAAATCTTTTAGCTTCCTTTTAAAAATAACAGTTGAATTTATGTTCTAATATCAATTGGTAACTTACTATATATATGTATGCCATTCAAAAAATATTATTTCTAAATACTGCAGTGTGGGATGTTTTATTGCCTTATGTATTTTTAAGTATACTGCTTGTTAGTGTCAAAGCTGATGCTGATGTTTGATCTGACTAAAATTGAGGCCTCGTAGATTTTAGAGCAGGGAGGGTTAATATCTTGAGGTTTATGAAATGAGGTTTACATGAACCTGTATTTTTATTAGTTGAGTATCCGCAATATAGTATAGTCTCATAAGATAGAGTGGATCCCACAACTACAATAAGCACTAAACTACATATTTTAATACTTATTGAGCTTTTGAGCTTGTGTTATACCCATAAGAGAATTGATTTTATTTCCTACGTACATGTTCAGTTTGATGGTCTATAGCACACCCTTCAGTATGTATATACCCTTTCCGTTACACTCTGTATACTTAGATACCTAGAAATGTGGTTCTTGAAACCTCAGATACAGATGCATTATTGTACTCAATAGACAATGGAAATGATTTCGCGTTTAAATTTTTTGAAATTTATGTAATGTGTTTTTTATTGTAAGCCAATTTATTCATTGAGATAGGAAATAATTTATTTCTTGTTCACCATTTTTATTATTGTTATTTGTGAAAAGTGCCGTACCACGTATCCACATATTTTTATTGCCATGCCATGTTGTTGAAAGTTATTGCCATTGATATTGACCGTCGAATTTCTAAATTTCAGTCATTTTGGCGGTGTACACTGTCCGTATTTACAGCATTGTTGAAAAGTAATACATTATTGGAAATATATATGTTACTGGCCGAACTCGATTTCAGGCCAAACTAGTTTGTCCTAGGCCAAACCGGATTACTGGCTTATCGTGTCAGGATATACTGACATTTACAATGCGCCCAACTTGGATGTGGCAGCGCTCGCCACGCTCGTTCGGCTCGCGCGTTTATGGTGACAGTTCTAACCTAACCTTACCTATTTAGTTAGTGTGCTCTATATGATCCAGATATGATAAGCCCTAGTTTGGCCTAGGATAAACTAGTTTAGCCGGAAATCGGGTTTGGCCGGTAACATATACATAGATACACACCTACAAACATCCAAAAGTGACTCCATATTTCTAAAACTTGTAACATTTCTAATTTTCAGGTGGAGGCGGTGGCGGCGGTGGAGGCGGTGGAGGCGGTGGAGGCGGCTCCAATGGTGGCAATGGATACCCCGGCCACGAAGGAGGCAGCGGCTCTGGCGGTCACGGCGGTTACGGTGGACCGGGCGGTGGTAATGGGGGCGGGTACGGCGGTCAGGGTGGAAACGGCGGTGGTCTCGGGGGTGGGTACGGCGGTCAGGGTGGACCCGGCGGTGGTTACGACGGCGGGCACGGCGGTCAGGGTGGACCCGGCGGTGGTAACGGGGCCGTGTACACCGGCGTCGGCTCCCCCGGCGCCTCCGGCGGATACGGCAATCCCGGCGCCCCCGGCGGAGCCGGCAATCCCGGCGCCCCCGGCGGATACGGGTAACTACAATCTTTTATGTCATGCCGTAGTTTTGTTCTGTGTTAGAAGTCCGATTTCTTTAAGACAGAAATGCAAATTTTCTGAAGAAAATTCATTTTACAAAACACAGCCTATCGTATTTAACAATATTTTTTAGGCTTGCACTTGCTAACTTTATGTTTTTTTTTTCATTATTATTGACATTACCCCTTTTTGTTTGTTCCAGTCGTTAAGCTGTTTCCTGAAGATACTGTAGAAAGAAATTCAAAAGCTCAATGTGATAAAATAAATAGTTTCGTTTCATACATTCATAAATATGTATTAATGCAATGCAAATAAAATTTATTGTTTTTATAAATTACTTCAGCTTTTTAATCTCTCTACCTGTTAGGATAAACTACATGATAACAAGCGACCCAAAAGTTACATGTAAACATGACGTTAATGTTATAACTTAATATTGTATAATGTAAACCAATAGCAGCAAAAACTAAAAGGACATCATAAGACTCCTCCTCAACGCTGTCAGCTGATCATGTGCCCAAGAAACTGGCAACATTGCCACGTTAATATTTAACTATGTTATTGGTTCCAACTATCTAAACTACTCTACCGTATGGGAATCTTCAACAATTTAATTAATCAATTGATTTAATTCGTCATCATAACATCATTCTGTCTTCTTCCTACGATTGACAGAACCAGAACAAAGATTTCAATACGTTTGTTACTTGTGGTGCAACCTGGCCTTAGATCATTGATTCGATCATTCTGGTATTTTAAAATGATTCAAGAAAAACCAGTAGAGATACTTGATGTTTACAACCAAACAAAACCAAAATTGAAATACCATACTTTCTTTTTTGCCTCTACCATAACATGTGAGCTCATCAAGCTCTATGATAATATACTGCCAAATATTATAAGAAATAAATAATGTATAAAGTAACAATACTTGCAACACAGGAGCAAGAAAATATCATCTTTTCAGTGCTAAACTTCTATCAACATCTCCTTAGGGTGCAGAAAAAGTGTCATTTGACTGTCTTTGCACTTATGCAAATAGTACTGGCAGTCGAAATTCAAACGATGAAAAAAGGACAATCACATGATTACCCGACAGCTGCTTGCTGCACTGACATTTTAGCAAGCACAGAATTATGGCATAAATCAAAGTATTGTTTCCAGCCAAGATCTTATAAATAAAATTTTATTTCCTGGCTTGGCTGCCAAATGTAACAACCACCCGGCCCTGCCTCCAAATGCGGTTGTGCATTCTGCATCCAAGCCTGTATCTTTTGAAGAATCAAAACTAAATATTCAAATCACATAACATTTTATTACCAGCCAGTCAATCACGAGTTCCAATTCACGAACAAAAGCTTGCTTATGGAAGAGTTGGTTAGAAAGCCATTAAAAAAGCTTAAACATAACTCCAAGTTATAATATGTAAAAGCCATCAAAGCTAACGAACAGTAAGTAATTATTTTTATCGGTCTACGTCCTCAACCACCTCGATATCAGTATATTTCAATCCAGCGGAACCTTAATAATTATTATAAAAACAGCGCGGAAAAAAATGAAGAGATTAATAAACATTTGTTCGTTCAAGTCCATGACATAAGCGAGTCTGTATATAAGCTTAGTCGAAGTATTTCGAGGCACAGATCAACATGGCTCGTCTTGCAGTAGTCACAGCTATAGCCTTAGGGCTCATCGCTTTCACTAGCGCCACACCAGGTATTGTTTTGTTTTTGTTATTCTAGTTTTAGTTACCTTATATTCTTAAAAAAACTATGTCCAATTCCACAAATAGACATGAGCTTCGTCTTTACCAATACTTTATTTGGAATGGAAACATTATATTGAAAATTAGATGCAAATTGGTCGATTCAAAGTGGTTATTCGTGTTTCGTTTATGTTTTTTGGAACTATATCTAAACGTTTCTATTGACTCATGTAGATTCAACATTCTGGATCTCAAGGCCTGGATAAAGTAAAATTACACACGATAGAAAAGTCAAAAAGAATCCTTTTTGACTTTGACATAAGCTACCGAAAATGTTGTTGAAAGTAATTCCATAGCCAAGCCATTCGTTTTGACCCTGGAATTTCTTGACATCAGTCATTTTGGTGGTTGGCCCTGTCCGTATTTACAGCCTTGTTCATAACCATTATATTATTGAAACAGTTTTAGAAACACGTGTATTTGTAAACCTGTTTCACCATTCAAAAGCAGACTCAACATTTATGAAACTCGGAATATTTCTACTTTTCAGGAGGATATGGTAGTGGAGGCGGCGGCGGAGGTGGAGGTGGTGACGGCGGCTTCAATGGTGGTGGCGGCGGTTTCAACGGTGGCGGCGGTGGACATCACGGTCACGGTGGAGGTAGCAGCGGCGGTCACGGAGGACACGGCGGAGGTAGCAGCGGTGGGTTCGACGGTGGTAGCGACATCGGTTTCGGCGGTGGACACGGAAGCGATGGCGGAAGCCATGGAGGCGGCGGTGGTGGACATCACGGAGGCGGTGGCAGCAGTCACGGCAGTGGTGGACATCAAGGAGGCGGTGGCAGCAGTCACGGCAATGGTGGACATCACGGAGGCGGTGGCAGCAGTCACGGCGGTGGTAATCATCACGGCGGCGGCGGTGGTAGTCACGGCGGTGGCTACGGCGGCAACTACGGGTAAACTACAATTATTTATATTTTATGCACTGTTATATTTCTGTTCTGTGTTAATGGTCTGATTTCTTTAAACCATAAATGCATTTCTACTTGAAAATACATTTTACAAAATCACAGACAGACCATCATATTTAACAATAAATTTTGAAGGTTTTATATTGTTCATCATTAATCTAGAATTACGAAAAAGTACTTCTGAGCTTCAACAAATTAATCATCTTTCATCCATGTTTTCGGCCGTTCAAACTTAACGTTCGTTTTTTTTTTTCAACTTTATAATTAACATTACCTCTTCTTGTTTGTTCCAGACGCTAAGCTGCTTACTGAAGATCCTGTAGGAAGCAATTCAAAAGCTCAATGTGATAAAACAAATAGTAATGCAACGCCAATAAAATTTATCGTTATTATAAAATACATCAGCTTTTTTTTTCTTAACAAAAATATTTAAAAATAATAAACACATTATCCCCGGGTGTTCTCGTCTAGCTAACCGAGAATACTTGCATAGACACAGCCTTGTAGCCAGGTTTATCTATCAGCAACGTGCTCGGAAATTCAGCCTTGTGGAATCGGAAGTGCCGTACTATAGGTATGTGCCCGACCCAGTTCTCGAAAATGGCAATATCACACAGTATTGGGATCAATCCATCATCACTGACAGGACCATTGTAGCCAATAAGCCTGGTATAGTGGCGGTGCATCGATCAGAGCGGCGAGCAATGATTTTTGACATAACGGTTCTGCATGACGAGAACCTCGTGAAAGCCGAAAAAGATAAGCAAGTTAAGTATCTGGACTTGGCTCACGAGGTTATCGACATATGGGATGTGGACTCTGCAATCATTGTGCCGATAGTCGTATCAGCCAATGGCTTAATTGCCAAGAGTCTAGACCAATATCTGATGAGGCTCTCGTTAGGCATCTGGATCAAGGGCATTCAGCGGTATTCTTGGACACGGCTCGTATTGTTAGGAGATTCCTTTCTTTGGAGCCCTGACTTGCGAGCTTGGACCCTGTTCCCGATACCGGTTAGTTACAATTTTTTTATTTTTTTAAAGGTTTTTTAATTATTTTTGTAAGGAATATTTAAGAATTTAATGAATTTGTGAAGAATTAAATAAAGGAATAATTAATGATTAAACGAACTTACCTGTAAGTGAAGTTCTATCATAATTATGTGAGGTGTTTCGTTCGAAGAGATTAGATATATATACACTTGTAGTCACACATACAATGTCGCCACTACTGCACTAAGTTCAAAGAGAAAAAAAAATAAAAAAATAGATGTGGGTACACTGACAGTTCACATAGATTTACTGCGTTCAATACCTCATTTAGTTCAGAGATAAGTTATTCATTTCACAATTTCGGGGGTTAAACCAGGGAGGGTGGGATACTAATCTCTTCGAACGAAACACCTCACATAATTATGATAGAACTTCACTTACAGGTAAGTTCGTTTAATCATTAATTATGCTTCTGTGTTTCGTTCTCGAGATAAGATATATATACACTTGTAGCTATTGAGAGATCTTGTGAAATGTACAGAGTGTAGAGGAGTTAGTTAAAACAACAAAATATTGAAAAAACCAAAAGAATTCATTGACGATAAAAAAAAAAATTAATCACAGGTGATTACATAGGAATATCTACATGTAAATAATACATTAAATTTTGGTAATTTTACCAAGGATAAAATACAAACAATCTTTAGTGATTTATGAATTACCATCAACCAAAATACTCCTAGCAAATAGGTTTCTAGAATCAGTTGATATTGCCCTGTTATAAAACTTGGCAAATGTTATGGATGTGCCTGACCATCCGGCAGTTTTCCTTATTAGATCTAAATTTACACCCATTTTATGAGCTCGAGAAGTACTGGCATGTCTAGTACTGTGAGCAGAAAACTCTGTTACATCGATTCCACTGACCTCTAAGGTACTCTTTATCCATAGGTGGATAAAGAGTACCTAAGTGTTTGAGCACAAACTTTATTATGTGGCTTTTTGGTATTAATAAAAAGAAAGGTGTGATTATTACGCAATGATTCGGTTACTCGTAAGTAATCAAATAATAATTTAGCAGGGCATATTTCGGGCCTTTCCCGAAAGTATGGTAGTATAAGCATTGGCTGTTTAGATGTTACACTGGAAGTTTTGATTAAATCAGGGATCTTAATTGATATTTCATTAGGTAATGTACTAATATTCTCGACTTTAATTTTTGATAGGGTTTGAACCCTGTGGGCTGTAACAAGTGCAAGTAAAGTTACCAATTTCCTTGACATTTTATCTAACGGTAAATTATCGTTAGGTATCCAGGTAGACAGAGTTCCTATAACTAATGAAGTATCCCACGTTGAATCGTATTTAGGCAAGGGTGGACGAAGTCTAAATAGCCCTTTAAATAATCTGTTTACCCGATCATCTTTACTGATTTGATGACCTAAAATTAAAGACAGTGCAGACCTGCAACTGTTCAGCGTACCAAATTGCGCACTAGATTCAAATAATTCAGTAAAAAAATAAATAATCTTCGGTATGGAGGCCTCATAAATATTAACACTGTTCTTCTTACAAAAAAAAATACCATTTTTTCAAACAAGTATCATATTGTTTGATGGAATTATCCGAGAGGGACGCCAACATGATGTGAATTGATGCAGGAGGAATACTTCTTCTCAGTAGAGATTCCCGCACAATACTCCGGCAACCAGGGTAATCCGCTTGTGTATTTGACGGTTGCTGGAATGAGAAATTATTAATTCTTGAGAAGAATTAAATATCAAAGGTTTACTTAGCAAAAGCTTATTAAACAAGGGATACCACGGCTGTGACGGCCATGCCGGGACGACTAGTATTCCTCTAGCTCTATCACTAATAATCTTCCTTAATGTTTTTAGAATAATTGCGAATGGAGGAAAACCGTAAAAATACCATTCGGACCAACACATTGAAAAAGCGTTAACATTAAAAGCATCAGGATCTTTGTGCCATGATACATATTTAGCGCATTTTTTGTTTATACGGCTAGCAAACATATCATTAACAGGCTGACCGAAAGATTTAATAATTTTTTGAAAGGCAAACTCTGATAATTCCCATTCAATGTCGGGGTGAACTCGTCTTGATTCAGCGATACTATTCTCGACTGATGGGATATAAAGGGCAGAAACGAAAAGGTTGCGAGCCTCACACCATTGCCATATATCTTTGGTAAGTTTGGTTAAATGGGGAAACTGAACACCTCCCATGCGATTTATGTAAGAAATCGCTGTTGTATTATCAATTCGTAAAATAATTTGACAGCCGAATAACTTTTTGCTAAAAATTTTAAGACCAATGAAAGCAGCCATTAATTCTAAATAATTAATATGCTGATTTCTTTCCTCTTTACTCCAACAACCGCTTGCCGTTGTCCCTTCACAAACTACACCCCATCCCGTAGTTGAGGCGTCAGACTGAATTTCCAAATGTAACTATCAAATTTAATTTTGCAAACAGATTTATTGATGGAATTTATCCACCAATCAAAATCTGAATCTAAAGTAGAAGGAATGGTCATGAACTTTTCATAATTTACATCGCTCAAACTCTTTAGTATACATCCAGCCATATTCTATGGCAGGGCAAGCAGATGTTAAAAATCCTACTAAGCGAGCAAAATCTCGAATTTTGCATCTATTGAGATGTTTAAATTTTAACAATTCCTTCTTTATCTTCTCACGTTTTTCAGCAGGCAAACTAATTTCCATTGTTTTAGAATCAATGATAAATCCTAAATATTTACATGAATTGCTAGGAATCAGACAACTTTTAGCTTCATCTATGATGAAGCCCAAAGAACAAAGAAATTTCTTTGTAATTTCAACATTATCAACACAATCGCTGTAGCAATGTGATACGAGACATAAATCGTCAAGATATATTGTTGACAAATTACCAGTACATCTTAATAATTTGACAACAGGTTTCATAATTTTGGTAAAAACGTAGGGCGCGGTATTGAGACCAAACGGCAGAACATTAAATTCAAATAAGTTTTTTTTCCATTTAAATCTTAAGTACTTTTTAGAATTATCGTGAATTTTAATTAAAAAATATGCATCTTTAAGATCGATTGTCGACATAAAACAATCTTTTGAAATAAGCTTTATTATCGTTCGAAGATCTTCTAATTTAAAATGCTTTGTATTTATAAAACCATTCAAATTTTTTAAATTTAGAATTAGGCGAGTTTTGCCGTTTGGTTTCGGTACCAAGAATATATTAGATATGAATTGCCCGGGGCAAGGTTCACATTTTGAGACAGCACCTATAGTTAATAAATTATTTATGGCTTGGTCAAAATCATATTCTTCTATGCGAGAATATTTTTTAGACGGTGGAATATTAATCTGAAATGGAGTTTGTGTAAAAGGAATTTCATAACCCTTTATCCATGACAGTACAGTTTGGTCCGATGTTATTTGTGACCATTGATCGTAAAAATGACATAGCCTGCCGGCAAGATTTACCGTAGTGTCTATTGGCGGTTGCGGCTGTTGGTCGGACGTGAGCCTCTGGATGACTGCGCTTGCTGTTGCCTCGTCGAGGGTGCAGACTCCTTCGTTCTCCGAGGCCCCGACGGTCTGCGGTACGGGGCTGGAGCTTTCCAGTTTAAATGCCTGTTGGATGGTGGAGGCCTTGGCTTGTTTGCTAAAACCTTGGGCGGCGGAACAGACTTTAGTTCAGCTCCTGACTTATTTATAGCCTTAGCCGTTCTCAACGTGTCAGCGAGCTCTTGACCAAAGAGTAAACTATCTATTTTTGTCAACTGCATCTGATCTTTTAAATCTTTTTTCAGCACAGCAAGGATAAAATTACGCCTGGTGACAGAGTCATTATGTTGACAGTCGCACAAGATGCGCCCTGTGTCCACAAGTAATTATTGCAATATGTCTGGATCTTTTGTTTCTTTGGACAAAAGAATAGTAATAGCTTCACTTAGACATGCGATAGCACTGCCTATCTGCTTCTGTTTCGCCTGCATAGCATTATCTCGCTTTACAATGGCTTCAGTGACAGCCGCCTTAATCTCTGGATTAAGGGATGGTGCGTTTATTAGCTTACAGTTAGCTGGAGGCAAATGAGATTCCAAGAGCTCCTTGCGGAGTTCTTTTGTCAGCCCAGAAGTAGCTATGAACTCATAACGTACCGCTAAGTCCTTCTGGATATCTTTACCAAAAAATGTCGTGATTAATGGATCAATCCTCAATATTTCCAACACGGTTTCGTCTCAGCGGCAGTAGCCTCTTCAGCCGTTGTCTGGGGAGGAGGCTCTTGTGTCGCTTCAGGTAAATTTGACACCTGCAGTGACTCCAAGCATGATGCGCTAATCAATGGTTCCGGCTCGTCAAGGTCCACCGGTAGGTCTTCATTATTTTCCGATTCTATAATTGCGTTATCTGCATTCGGAAATAATAAATTGCTATACCATTCCCGTTAGGATGTAAAATAATTGTTGTGCGGATAACGGATTTAATTCAAATTTTTTACTTTTATTAAACGAGCACAGCGGGTAAGATGAACTCATAGGCGTTACATCGTGAACCCGAGTTTAGTAAATGCATAAATTGCTACGTGGTTATAATTAGGTACCTAAACAGGTAAATTATATTTACATGTAACCACACGAACACACACAGCGGGTAAGATGAACTCAAGACGTTGCATCGTATACCCGAGTTTGAAAAAGGATAAGTTGCAACTCGTACGTTGTAACGTTAATCCTCAAAACAGTAAAAATTATCCGTCATAAAATTGTAAACAAATAAGTAGGTACCTACCTTGAGATTTTGATAACATCAGCTCAGAATCCGAGGATGATGAAGATCTACGTCGTCCTTTTAACAATTTTCTTTCCAACTTCTTAATTTTACTCAATGAATCCTTGTCATCACGTTTCCTTTTCGGCATTTTTCGTTAAGAAACACAAAGAACACTAAACTGACGAAAAAAAAACTGTAACGCAATAATAGAAGTACAAAGTGGCGGAGCACTGGAATGTGAATGAGGTATTGAACGCAGTAAATCTATGTGAACTGTCAGTGTACCCACATCTATTTTTTTATTTTTTTTTCTCTTTGAACTTAGTGCAGTATTGGCGACATTGTATGTGTGACTACAAGTGTATATATATCTAATCTCGAGAACGAAACACAGAAGCATAATAGCACAATAGGTACGTAATGCAAAGTTCGGGTGTAACAATTGATGAGTTTGCTTTAAAAATAATAAAAAATATTTCATCTTTGCGTACTGCCGTAATGGCACACATACGTTTTCTCGGTCATAAAAAGTGCATTCGTGCAATATTCAAAATGCAGTGGTCTGATTCACGCACGCCTATATTCAAGTCGCACGAGCTATTGACCGTCCCATGCATTTATGTTTACGAAGTTGCCCGCTTTGTGAGATCCAATTTTGAACTATTTGAACGGAAAGATTACACAAATAAAAGTAAACACATTTAGATTTTGAAATGCCCGTTCCAAAGCTAGAACTTTTTCGGCGGAACTGCGTTTACATGACTAATCTGCAATGCTTTGCCTAGATCAACGCAACACAAAACTTATTGAAGGGTTGTTGAGTAATCAACTACCCTTCAATAAGTTTTGTGATGCGTTGCGGAAGTGTTTGTTACAAGTGTTTTTATTCAAGAGATGATGATACCTACTTTCATAAGTGTCCCTGTAAATTTTGAACATTCAAGCACAGATATGTTTAACTAGATTCTGGAGGGTCTAACATTGTTATGTAACTATACATAAATTGACAAAATGTACTTACCTAGTAATAAATATCTTAAGTGTAAAAACTTGTACTATTGCATGCTATATATTGGGCAAATGTATGTTACTAAATATATTATATTAGAACTTCATGTACCTACCATATTTGATACAATAAATGAATTAATTGAATTGTATTTTAATCACCCTATCTGTTAGGACTAACTACATATAAAAGCGACCCAAAGTTACATCTTAGCTTGGTAAACATGACGTCAATAATATAACTTAATATTATGTAATAAACTATTTCCTGTTTTACAATTTAAAATTAAGTAAACTAAAATCAATAAACTAACAACAAACTATAAATAGACATCAAAAACTTCCTCATCGACGCAGTCAGCTGGTCATGTGCGCTGTGTGACTGGAGGCGTGACCAGGTTAATATTTAACTATGTTATTGGTTCCAACAATCTACTCAACAGTATGGGAATCTTCAACAATATAATTCGTCATCATAACATCGTTCTGTCCTTATCTTCTTCCTGCGATTGACAGAACCAGAACAACGATTTCAATACGTTTGTCACTTGTGGTGCAAGCGGGCCTTAGGTCATTGATTTGATCATTCTTGTATCTTATAATTATTCAAGAAAAACCAGTAGTAATAGTTTTTGGATGTACAAAAATTAAAATACCGTACTCAAGTTTTTGGATGTACAAAAATTAAAATACCGTACTCAAGTTTTTGGATGTACAAAAATTAAAATACCGTACTCAAGTTTTTGGATGTACAAAAATTAAAATACCGTACTCAAGTTTTTGGATGTACAATTACATGTCAGAGGAAACTCTATAATAATATACTGGTCAAATAATTATGACTAGAACAAAAAAAAATATAAAGTAACAACACTTACAACGCTAATGCAATGCAATCCTTAGGTTGAAAAACTGACATTATTCAGCAATAGCGAGGCTGGAAATGTCATAAATATCTTTAATTGACATAAAAAGCTTTGTAAATCCTATACTAATAAATTTAAGTTTTCATTAGTATTTCATTAAAATGACAATCAGAGACAAGATTATGAACAATATCTCGATACAATATATATATATTTGAGAGTAAATTAACTACAATCGCCCTTACAGGTAGAAGCCTAACGGTAATCTACTAAACTCAATCATAGTAAACTTAGCTGGATCATCACTAGAACTAATCAAATTCTTCTTAATTGATTAAAACATCTTAACCTTAGTTACAATTTCAAACTTAACTCGACCAGCTAGAACCTAAAATTGCGTAAATCCAACCAATAAGCAAATGATAGAAATTAATTTAAACCAATTTCAAGTCAATCAAAGCAAAACGTAAATTCTTTAACAGTTGTATTATATACGGTACTTAAAGATAGATTAGATTGTCCGAAACCTTTAACTTGATGCAAAAAATATATCATGAAAAATCGGAAAGTTAATGAGTATTTAAAGGACAGCTAGATTCCAAGTGATTGTAGTCGAATAAGAAGAGAGAGCACGAGAGAAACAAATTCGTCAGTATCAGTTTGTTAATCGGAGCAAAGGAAGATAGAACACAGGACAGGATGAAGAATTTGACTGTCATTGCACTTATGGTAATAGTACTGGCAGTATGTATTTATGCAGCGCCTGCAGGTAAGAACGATTTAATTATTTTTATCATAATATATTCTTGTTTTTTTATACTGTTATGCATTCCAGCATATCCAACTCTTAATGATAATAATGAAAACATATTAAACTTTATAAGCTGCAATCCATCCATGCGAACGTGTAACATAATGATCGTATCTTTAATAACCGAACCGTTGTAATAATAATATGTTGTAATCTATAAATGAAGGATCATTACAATTACACCTTTGTAACATGGCATAATATAACCTTAATCACATCGAAATTGTGTTGGAGTTGAGTTCAAGGTTCAAACATGATTTTTATCTGCATATTTGTAGGAGGCAAAGATGGTGACGGTGGCAAAGGTGGTGACGATGGCAAAGATGGCAAGAGTGACGGCAAAGGCGGAAGCAAGGGCGGGAGCAGCTCTGACAGCAGCAGTGGCAGTAGCAGCAGTAGTAGCAGTGAGAGTAAAGAAGATGGTGGGACAGGCGGCAAGAGTAATAACGGTGGTGGCAAGGGTAACGGTGTCGGCAAGGGTAAAGGCAACGACAAGGGTAAAGGCGGCAAAGATGATGACAAATATGACGGCAAGGAATATGGAAAAGGATATGGATAGGGACGATGAGAGAAAATTTCCTAATAATGTTACGATAACTTTAGTTGGCGACAATTATTGAAACTGATAATTTATGAAAATTTTATTTGGGAAAAGTGATGTTTAAAATATTTAATTTTATTATGATTATTGTAAGGGCTTGATCTTGCATCATATAGTAATTTAGTTGTGCACAATTTTGACAAAATTAATACGCATTTGATTGTATCTGATCTTTTTGTTTTTAAATCATGGCTTTCTTCTTTTTTTACATTGTTTATTTTTCCCTATCCGCATACAAACCGGTATTAATGACCGATTTGAATAACCGAATGATCCAATTTGATCTCCGCAGTACGAAAACTCGTGATAATTCCATCAATGCTATGATATAAAATAATAGCTATGCGCCAAGTTCCTATAAAAACAACATAGATCATAATTTAATGGCACTCCATGAAATATCAAGAAGTGTTACTATAGTAATGAACAAATTGTTTGCGCATTCTTGATTTGTCTCAATCATGATGATCATGTTCTACAGGCAGATGAAATAATAAATTACGATACTAGCGAGCTGTGCGTGTTTTGCTCGGACGTATAAATCTACCTGCTGGTGTGATCACATGTCCAACCTTTTACATCTTGTACATCGCAGAAGTCTGGATACTTCTGCGCTGTACAAGATGTTAAAGGACTCGTCACGAAGCCGTCATCCAAGCATTATGTACACCAAACTAAGTAACTCTAAGCTAAGTTTTTGCTGAGAATACTTGGGGGGTAAAATACGTTTTACGGTAGAACTTAATGTTCCTAACGCACTCAAAACATTGTTTTGGTAGATGCAATGTAATGTCGTGGAAGTATTTGCATAAAAAAAAACTTGTTTAAAAGCAAAATTGTAAAATCGTTGGGACTTTGGTCCCCAATATCTCCAGAATGTTCCCAGGTTCTAGAACATAATGCCATAATATCGCATTGCCAAGTGACTTTCGGCTTCCTGAACGGTATTTTTACACCAATTATAAATAAAAATCAAAATATTATACATGAGGGGGGACCGCATCAAAATTCATTGTATTCTTACTTTTCAAAAAAATACTTCTTAAGAAGCAAAAACAGACCCAAAAGCCCAATTTGTTTCATAATATTAATGGATGTTGTTTGTAATGCGTCAGTACTTAGATGCATTAAAATGTTTAGCTGTAACATATTCTTATGAATAAAAATGTAGTTGAATTAAATGGTTTTATGTGGAAAATAACTGTTCTGTTTGTAACCATCGTTCCTGCATCTTACTTCTTCTTACTTCCTTAACGTAACATCACGCCTGTGATATCTGAAGGGTTAGGCAGTGTTGTACCTAATAGCACACCCACATTTCGCCAGTTATGTTTAAGTCCCATGTAATAGGGGGCGAGCCTATTGCCATCAACTGGGCACAAGTCCAGACTCATCAGTCCAGTGGCTGCAGCTGGAAAAACCCAATAACACTTTACCCGTCCTGGGAATCTAACCCAGGAGCTCATGTTCAGCAGTTGCGCTTGTGTCCACCAGACCAACCAGGCAGTCTTACTTGCTTATACTAGTATAAATACGAAAGTTTGTGAGGATGGATGTATGCATGTATGGATGTTATTTACTTTTTCACGCAAAAACCACAGAATAGATTGGCACACATACATGTAGTTTATAACCTGTATTAACACAGGATACTTTTTATCACCACATTACGATCCCGTGGAACTATAACCGAACTCCACGTGGGCGAAGCTGCTCAAGAAACATATCACATGGAAATTTAAAGTTGCGCAACCAAAGAGACAATGATGAACTTAAAGCTTACAGTTTCATTTTTATTTGATTTATTAAGCAAGTACACAGGTACCTAACTAAAGATAATGACTTTAATATTTTCATGAAATTGCATTCAGTTAGGGTTAAACACAAGGTTAATTGAAATAACATTTAAATTGATAACTATTGTCCTCTAAATGTTAAAGGAGAAACAGACGAATAACGAATCAATTTAGACACTTCACTGTTAAATACTAATTGACGCTAACCATTAGATACAGGACCTAGACACAAAAGCAAAGCACTCAATCATCACATATTTGCATCACAATGATAATTATTCCGAAGAAATAACACATTGTAAAAAGCTTATACATCGATATAATATTAATATTTTAATATTCACGTAAGTAATATTTTTCTGTAAAGAAATCACAAAGTAACCCATGTTGTTAAACCTGTTTTTCCGGTTCTCTACCTTCTCCTAGAACACCAACATAGAAACAGGTTATTTAAAAAAGAAATCGGGACATTATTTTGTTTGTGCAAAATGTGAAATACCTTTGCCAATTTCGTAAATATTCACGAATGATTTTCGAGGTTGATGGTTCAAAGACATGGCGAAATCCATCTACCCGTACTCGTCCCACGTGGGGATTATGAACCATTTCCTCGCACAGGGAGGAGGCCCAGCAGTGGGAATATTATAGGGAAATGAAACGAATAAAGACCACTTACACTTCACCTTAGACTAGATTCCTGTGAAGCTATTCTGAGTGATGCGATTCACCAAGATCGGTCGATTCTTAATCAAATCCCGACCAAAACCAGGTACATTACTCTAGTTATAAATTAATTTACGCTCAGTTGATTGCAAACGGTTCTACTGAACTCTTTTTATTATGATTGCGAGCGATGATTGTTTACAGAAAAAAAGTCGGGAAAAAATCAAGCGAACGACCGAATAGACAAGGTCAGTGCCAACTTGGAGTTCAAACTGGCTTTGTTAAAGAGTGTGATGTAATAATAATTATGTTTTATGATGTAAGTATAGCCAATCCGATCGATCTGCTTGATTACGCGTTCGGTCGTTAAAAGTAAGGCTTGCTGTCCACATAGGAGTTTTATGTTCCCAACGAATTATTTTTCAACAACGAATTCATATGACGTATTAAGTTGACCCGAAGAGTGGCGAAATTATGTACGTCCAGCGCACCGCTTCTGACATTTGAGTTCACTACCATATAATAATAAAAATAAATTTATATATTGGCATAAACAAGTAATTTACATGGTTGTGAATCACTGTTGCCTGTGGTAGGTAGTAGAACGCCTGTATTACAGGTCACCAGGTTTCCATTCAGAAATCATTTTACAATTATCATTGTTAGGTACCAATAAAGTTTGTTTCGCAAGTTAAAAGAAATAAAAGTAAGAAGTAACATAAGAACAGCGTGTGCTTGTGTGTGTGTGTTTATGTACATGATGATATGTGTATGATGTGCCCATTAGTGGTAAGGTTTATTATGCCAAAACCTGCAACAGACCCTCTGTTGCAGAATACTTTTTATTTTGTAGCCAAACTTGAACAGTTACTTTAAGATCGTATTGGTTTAGTTGGTGCACAGATAGAACTTTGTGAATTTTATTGTAGAGGTATAGTCCGAGGAAAACAAAGAAGCGACGCACGGCTAAATGATGTTTTGGTTGGGACAGATGTGGCAACAAGGCGGCGTCGATTCACGGGTCCCGGTATGTACTGAGACAGAGATTGTTGTTTGATAACTGTGGCCAGGATAATAATTACCTTACATTCAGTACTTGGCAGTATGCGTACAGCCCAACTATGGGAAATAGGCGGGATTTGAAATAGTAAACCTTAAGGACGGCTCTTTGAGCGCGCTCGAGTTTTATCACGTTAGATTTAGCGGCACCTCCCCAGGTCGTGTTGCAATAGTTCAAAACAGATTGACACAGCGCCTGATAGACCATCTTCATTATATCTGAACCTGCGGATTCGCGTAATTGTTTAAATATTTATAAATGAGCTTACGTACACTGTTAGAGAGGTGATCGATATATTTTTAAACGTGAGATGACTGTCTATCACGACGCCGAGATACTTGATGTGTGTCACTTTATCTATACTGCAGTTAGTGTTATCAGTAGGGGTAATTTGAAGGAGGACATAAGACGGAATTGCGGTACTGCGAATGGAGAAATCGAGCAACTTGGTTTTGGAGACGTTCAAGGTGAGTAGGTTTTTGCTAAGCCAGTCACTAACAGTATCAAAGCCTCTCTGTGCAAGGCGATCTGTTTCAGCACAATTTAGCGAGACAAATTCAAGTGCTGTATCATCCGCATAAGATAATATATAATAGATAATGAGATTACACAAATCATTTATTATAGCATAAGAAGAGGCTCGGTCCAAGAATGCAGCCCTGGGGCACCCCGTCGAGAATTGGCATTTCAGAACATATGTGTGGCCCTATTTTGACACATTGGGTTTTTTGCTTAGATAGCTCTGAAATAGGGACAACTGAGTGCCTCTAATCCCCATATTCTCCAACTTTTTCAATAGGATTGTCATCGAAACTGTTTCGAATGCCTTTGCTAGATCCAGTCCTCAACCTTAAATTGCAAACATACGTGAGTGGAGGCACAATAGTCTGCTATACTTCTTTAGGAAACCTGAGAAGATGCCGTCGTGACCAACTGCACAATCGTTTTTCAGTGACATTAACAATGCATTAACCCCCATGTCATCTGTTTCGAGCATTGCGGAAGAATCCGTCACAGAATCCACTGAAACCAGGGGACATGGAGTTACCTTTATCTTTTCTGCTAACTGTCTTACTACATTGGCAAAGTATGAGTTAATGTTATTCACCGAGTCCTGTTTATCCACATTGGATTCTTATAACCAGCCGCAGTGTCCTTTGGTTTACTAGTGTTTGTAACAGATTTAATGACTTACCATTACCATAGTTCTTCTTCTTAGCGTGTCAATGACAATTCAAATTGAGTCAGCCCAAAATTTGACGATTTTGAGTTTGGCACTTCCAGTAGCCTCCATCAGATCCAAACGATCTTCAAACGATAGGAAAGGATAGACTCGATATCAAGTGTCCCATCGTTTTTGGGGCAACACCACATTTACACTTCAAGGCAGAGTCATCTATAAACCCTGAACATATTTTCCTTGCTTCAGCTAGCATACTGCAGTGTGGCTAAAAGATAATAGTTTACGACGACATGAACCAATTGTGCTCACATGAAAGCAGAAATACACAGATAGTCATCGTGCCATGGGTCAAAGTTGACAATATCTGAAATTGTGAGGAAACTTGGGGTTTACAAGTCCTGAGACGGGCGTGACACGCTCGTGGTAAAGGCAGACGCTCACGCGTCTGCCTTTACCGGGCTATAATTATGCTGTTACCTGCTATAATCAGAACTCCAAGTTTGGTAATTTGTTGTTTTCAATTCAGTTAATTTGTTAACTCATGTCATTTTGTCACCAAAACAATTCACAGGTCACAATTTAGCTGTCAGATTTTTCCTGATTTGCCTGTACATGTTTTTCGTCTGACACTTGTAAGGTCAATACAACTATGGCTAATCGGCTCCTGTCCTCAAAGTCAAGGGCGGCAAACAATTCGTCAAAAGTGAATTAAACCGTCGCAGTGCCTTTGTGCAGGCATCACGGCGTATCACCGAAATCGTTATGATTTCGGTTTTTGGCAGACCGTAACATCCGATGGGCAATGGCCATCCTGTTTGGATGAGGGACGTATATATACCATGTGTGGTGTGACAAATGGAACAGATCCATTTTTTAATTGTTTGATAATGGCGAAGGTAGCTTCTTTGTTGGCTTTCATGGTGCTGCTGGCTGTGGTTGTGGAAGGACGAGGTTAGTTATTACAGCCGATTTTTTATTTGTTGAAATACTTTTTAGCCTTATAAGTTAAAAAAGACCACCCTGTATGGCAAAAGAAGTATTTACAGACAAAATAAAGCACCATAAGTTGTGAAGTTTTGTCCTGTGTCCGGTACTAACAATTTGGTCACTGATATCGATTAAAGCCAAATCAACCTTGTTGACCAGCCACCACTGCATGAGACAGTCTTGTTTTGAAGAAGAACTTCCTTGTAACATGGTAGATTAACATTGCATCATTTTAGACTGGAGATTCGAATCAGTGGAACGAGTGAAGCGCGGCTACAACCCAGGTGGTTTTGGCCATGGAGACCAATTCGGCCGGAGTGATGAGCACAATTCCAGCGGGAGCAAGGAGCGGCTCGGCTGCAGCGAGGAGCACGGAGGTGGCAGGTTAGTTAACATGAGCAGGAGATGCAGGAGCAATCGTTGCATCGAAGATCCAGACGGCCCAGACAAAGCGACGTAACATCTCTACTAATATTATAAAGCTAAAGATTTTGTTTGTTAGGCTGAACGCGCTAATAGTCGAGTGCAATTAGTCAAAATACTCATAAGGTGGAACGAAGTTTGTAGTGTACGGATTTTCATGGGGCTTTTTTTATTGAGTTCCTAGAGCTGTAGAAAAGAAAGTAAAAACAAACAGGCGACACTTTTTTTTTGGAATCTCCTTTGTATTTTTTTTTTTTTATTTATGAACATCTTGAAATTCGACGAATTTATACTGTGGCGGAATACTGTGTGCATTCATTAAACTCCAATACCTGGGAAGTTTCCTTGTTCATTGTGGTCGACGAAACAATTATTTATCATACCTGTGTGCATCCATTAAACTCCAATTTGGGAAGTTTCGTTGTTCATTGTGGTCGACGAAACAATTATTTCAAGTTTTTTTTTTTGAAAATTCAACTTGCATATACTTTGTCCCACCTTTTTCGCCAATCGCCTCGACTATAATCTCGGGAACTACAGCTGTTTTGAATTGAGAAATTATTTTTGTGTTGGATAGCCCCTTTATCGAGGAACGATATAGGCATAGCATCACTCTTCGACCAATGGGAGCGGAGCATCAATGAAACATGTTGCAAAAACGTTGAAAATGTGATGCAGACGAAGTTGCGCAGTTTAGCTGATTAGCGATAAAGGTAATGGAAAGGGTAAAAATATATTGATCATAGCTACCGAACAAAGATGTTGAACAGTTTGAGAATGATTGTCACTAATTTTCTTGGCATTCAGGAACCTCTTCCGAAGTTCTGAGGAGGGCGCAGGATGAGTTACTCGTTGTAAAATTATTTCTGAAAGAAATCAGTGTCAAAGTGTATGAAGAGTACAAACGTGCAACTGATGATCAAAGGTCATTCTTTTCTACAAAGTGGATATCTTTGCAGTTTCATTCTACTTATTAATTTCTTTTTTTAAGACTTTTATATCTTTGAAACATGGTGCATTTAAAACCTATAGATAGTTTCTATTCTCTACAATAATTGGCTGTCTCTGATAATTTAACGATTACGTACTAGATAATACGGATCAAGTTAATAGTCTGTTTCATGCTCAATTTGTTTCAGCTGCAAGGATTTTGAGTGTGTTCCAAAGCAAAAGTGACACGCATTCAATAAGTAGCTATTTACCCGGCTCGAATATAGATAGAGGTCTAAGAGCAAACTGCAGCTGATTTGCTCGTATTGAGGGATGTTTTGGAATAATTTTTATTCGATGTTATTTTTTTTTTAATTTATTTATCTGTTTCAGTTACGGCAGTGGCAGCCACGAGCTATCCTACAACAAGGACAACCGTCCAAGCGACCGACGACACCGTTCCTTCAGCAAATCATCCGCCTCCGCTTCCGCGTCCGCTGTCGCTTTCAACCAGCACCACAAGGCAAACCTTTGAATTTAGAACGCTTCGAATTTAGAATGTATGAAAAGTAACATTCAGAAAACTTACACAAAGAGTTTTTATCCGGTCTAACGTTTTTACTATCTTCGTTTTAGATCTTTTTTGTGAGGAAATTGGTTTGGTTCTAACAAAGACTTTTTATCGGTTTAGTTAGGTTTAGATCTAGTTCTATTTGTATTAAGTTGACATTGAATTACCACGAAACAAAATGAGTTTGCAAGTTAAATTATAAACGGTTTAGAACTAAACAAAAAAAAGGGTTTTGTTATTGTCCTGAAATCCAAACGTACCTATCAACACATAAGTGGTCAATTATGAGACGTAACTATGTATTAAAACGAAGGTTATCATGAATTTATGACGTATGTATGACATCAAATGAATGCATTATACAATGAGTAATAAATCGAAATCTCAAATTGTATCCATAAATAAAGGCATCGTCGATAATCACGACCATAGCATACTTAAACATAAAAAAACCATATCATTTAGTTAACTAAATGGCATTTAAAAAACGTGCTATTAACTTTAAGTTCCAGGTAGATTTCAATGTTTTTTTAAAACATTGACATCGATTTATCGATTTACAAAATAAAATAAAGTAATCGCTATACAAGGTGTAACATAAGCGCACAACGTTTTGTGTGGTGTCTCGGACCATGAAACTGAACAATTTTTGCTCTACGTGTTCGTGTGAAATTCCCAAAAAAAATGGACTTTTTAAAGGTATTGACGCGATCAGCTGGTCAACAGTGTGGAACAAAAAAAAATAGTGCGTGGAGTCCCTCCGCGCGGAAGAAGTGAAACTTTGTAATACTACACGCATGCGTTCGAGTGCCACGCATTCACTCTCGTTATTTTATTGAGCTTCTTAATAATATTTTATTGTTTTTTTGTAGTATTTTTTTTAATTACATAAGTTTATCGAGGTTGTTCTACTCATGGAAATTGAGCGAAGGCTGGTCACACCGAAGAGTCGAATGATTGTTTGCGAGCCATCTTGCGTACCTAGTAGAACCACGTAGTCACACATCTTGTAATACTGCCATCTCTTAGTGAGTTTTAGAAAATATTCCCCCTCCATGGTAGCGTCAAACTTGCTGGAAGTCGCATAAGAAGTTTCACTTCAATAAATACAAAATTGTTTGTTATAATAATTTCCCATCTGATTTAAACGGTTAAATCCTATCCAGTTATGCGGTACCACAAACGTATAGTTACAATTTCACATCAATTTGCAAGCCCATTAAACACATACATGATTTGTTCCGAGGAAATTTAATTATGTTAAACATGGAAATAAGAGCAGGTTGCAATATTTAAAATGCAATTCGAGCTCTTCACTGCGAGCGGGCTGGTTTCGAGGTTAAAAAGGCTGGTTTAAAAGTTATGATTTTCTAAAAGTCATATAACAAAAGTTGTTCAATGTCTGAGTCACTACACGAGAAATATGTAGATCTAAGATCTTGTATAAAGTTCCACCAAACGTCTTTTGTTTCCTGGACGCAACACAACTCGTACAAATGTTAAGTAGTTAAAAAAAAGTCAAGGTGAATCTTGTTTTGAATCGTATTATCGTTGATAAACACCAATTCTAATTAGCAATCAATAACATTTCCGTAGCGTCAATAATAGGTAACTTCCTACTCCTTTATTTAATAACTAGTAAAGAACGAATGAAACAAAATGCTACGTTTAGTACTGAGAAAACCTAACTCTAACTAATGGCCTGCCTGATGTTGTATGAACATTTCCTGCTAATCTTACATCATGATCATTCGTTATCCTTAAGCACACCGTACAGTCAACAACAGAGAGAACTATACAGTCAGCTAACTTGAATGAGTTTTTATCACATGTCAAACTCATAATCAAAAGTCATTTATTCAAACGAGGTTGGAAATCAACACTTTTTGAACGTCAATTAGATACACAAGACTGACCCCCAAACGCCCGCCCTTCCCATTTCCTATTGTTTTACCTAGGAAGAAGTGGCGGAACAAACTCCCGAGCAACCTCAACTGCCACCCATCATGACGTGTCGAGTAGTCTAATCTTTGACAAAACTAGTCCGACTACCAGAAATCCTAGACAAAGTAATATTCTTGGCGATAATGTTGATGGAAAGTCTAAAATGTTTGGAACTGGCTTAGGAGCGTTTACGCCTCACGACATTTTCCGAAATGACTAAACCGATTTAAATGAAACTTCATACGCACAAGCAGGATACATAGGTCTAAAAAGTTACTAAAATATTTTCGAAAAATAGTGTTAAGGCCACCTTACACCGATCATTAATTATCTAAAGAAACAGAAATTTCCAATTATCTTTTTTTTTTAAAGATATTTTCAAAATGTTTTTAGTAACTTTTTAAACCTATGTATCCTGCTAATGCGTATGAAGTTTGAAAATATTTAATGTTGAAAATAAGTTATAGTTAATAAGAAAGCAGTTTGTAGACTTACAAAATGCTTTGAAAGTGATTGTCTACGGATAGGTGTAAAGGTTATATTATTCCAAATGGTATAATTACCTAGCTATTAGCCTGGCTATTACCGTATACAGGGTGTAACGGAAAGGGTATATACATACTTAAGGGTGTGCTACAGACCATCAAACTGAATATGTTTCTCCGTCGGAAAAACATCGTAACAGCAAAATATCAGCTGCCCCATACATTTGGGTCGAATGGTATTAAATTTTGTATGGGGCAGCAGTTACTTTTATCGCTATTACGATGTTTGTCCGATGGAGAAACTGAACACAGTTTGATGGTCTGTAGCATTCCCTTAAATGTATATACCCTTTCCGTTACACACTGTAGGTGCGGTTATTCCTAATTATGATGTTTTTTCCTGGGCTTTCCAGCCAGCTGGTAAACCTTGTTTGTTTATTGTACATTCCAACCACACTAACTATCTCTTACAGGAAACATACAATTACGGAAACCCAGGTAATTAAGGTTTTTGAATCTTTTTTGCATCTGAAAAACCCAAGGAGGCACGTAAAATCCTATTTTCGTTTTGTAAAAGGTAATTCAATTTTTCCAACGGTTTTAACTGATTCTTGCGAAATGATAAGGATTATTTTTTATTTTATAAAGTGTATTTTTATCTAATTAGGTAGGTATATACTCAATATGTTAATATTGTGGCTTTTAAATTAATGGCCAGCGCACACCGGGGACGTCAAAAAGGAGCATAATCTTTACCTAGCGTAAATTCATAAAACTGGTTATTTTATTATGTATGTTTTTATAGTTTTGTATTTTTATTTTTCTTTTTAAATATCGCTAGATATAAATTAAGCCATAACTTACGACCATTGATTTGATTTGTAATTAACTTGGTAATGAAGATAAGGCAGCTAAAATTCAAATAGTTTTGAAATTCTTTTGGATACCTTCTACCTAGCTAGTAACAAGGTAGTTTGAAATGAGAGAGAATTTAAGTATAGATCTACTTAAATTAAAAAAAAAGGTAATGTATGTCAGTTTGGATGTAGGACAAACATCGAAACTTCACACACGATTTAAAAAAAAATCGATCACTCATAAAACACTACTGCCGAGTGCATAGAACATCTTTTACTTATGTTAAAACAAAAACTCGTGGGCAGAAGCTACTTCTGCTGCTGCTGTTGGCCTGCGTCACCCCAAAGCTAAGCAGAGACCCTTTCCCCATGACTTCCAATTGTGTCCGTTCTGGTTTAATCCAGACTAAGAGGTCCAGACCGCTGGTTGTTAGTTTTGTCCAGCTCGTCCCGAACGAGGTCCTACGAGGTCTGCCGCAATGCCTTCTGCACGTGTCAGGGCTCCACATAAAGGTTATTTTGGCCCACAACTCATTGGGTAGAACCGAGTGTAAAATAAATACTGAGTAGGTTTTTTATTGGTGATATAGGTAGGGTTCACAAAAAGAATAATGTACAAGGGAGTTATAAAGAAAATTGATAGTTGCAAAAAAACGGTGAAAACTTTATTTAATTACATAATATTACTTATACAAATAAATTAGTTATTGATAGACGTATTATTACTTATTTCAAAAACTTATCACATCAATTAATACTATCTTATACAAAGCTTATAAAGAAGTTTATTAAACTATAGGTAATTGTGGGATTGCGAAGTTCTAGGAAAACTTAATCTGAAACACAAAACAAAACAACAATTTAGCTGACCTTTAAAAACAATTTGAAAAAAAACCTCAAAATATTTCCAAAAAAGTAGCATAGATACAGGTTCTTAATAAAATAAAAACCAGTTTTCTATGCGATTTGGGATAATGTAGAGCGTAGTTTGCAAGTGATTCAAATTCCGGTTTTAACACAAATTGTGTAACTAAATTACGAGGTCAACATGAACTTGACCACAGCAAGTGTTGATTTCTTGTTCTGGGAAATTATTTGTTCTGTGAATTGACACCATTCGTCAATTTGCAGAGTTACAACCACTTCATACAGATTTGTACCCTGTACATCTTAATTTTAATATACGCACAATTTAAATTTGTAGTCAATTGCTTAACAACGAATTCCTATGACTGTATTAGTAATTTAAAGGTGAAAAAGAACCCTGTACCTCTTCATCCTACTACCGTTCCACCAAGACTGCTGCTGCTGGCACTAGCGGAAGACTTGGAGAAGGATTGGGAGATAGGGATGTGAGCCCCGCCGTATCCGAGCCCGTGACCGTGGCCACCACCGACCCCGTGGCCCCCGTGACCCCCGTAGCCACCGTAGCCGCCACCGTAGCCCCCGTGCCCATAGTCGAAGCCGTGCCTTCGGACTCTTTCTCCTGGATAAAAGTAATTGAATAGGTTATCTTATGCCTAATGAGCTAGGGGCCAAAATAGACTGTTTGTGGAGCACTAAAGGCGTCGGGGTAGAACTCGTAGAAGACAGGTAACGAGCTGGACAAAAAACAACGACCAATGACATTAGCCCTGAATCGAAAAAAACTGGAAACCATGGAGAGAGTCGTTAGCCCAGAAGCCCAACTTACCGCAGTGTCTCAAGACGAAAGTCTATGACCAGTGTGTATTGCCAGTGATTACATACGGAACCGAAACGTGGTCGCTCACAATGGGCCTCATCAGAAGGCTTAAAGTCACCCAAAGGGCAATGGAGAGGGCTATGCTCGCAGTTTCCTTGCGTGATCGAATCAGAAATGAGGACATCCGCAAGAGAACCAAGGTTACCGACGAAGCCCGAAGAATTGCCAAACTTAAGTGGCAGTGGGCAGGGCACATTGCTCGCAGAACGGATGGGCGATGGGGCCGAAAAGTTCTGGAATGGCGACCGCGAACCGGAAGACGAAGCGTTCGAAGGCCTCCCACTAGGTGGACCGATGACCTGGTGAAGGTTGCGGGGATCCGCTGGATGCGAAGCGCACGGGACCGGTCAATGTGGCGTCACTTGGGGGAGGCCTATGTCCAGCAGTGGACGTCTTTCGGCTGAAATGATGATGATGATGACTCATACTCTGAAAGTAGATCTGAAGTTGCCTGAGGAGCGGGTTGAAAGTAATACTTTTCATCTCTAGGGAGAATCGCTTTCAACTGACAGATGCCAAATTATAAAAAAAACTAGTTCTATTTTCACATTTTCTTTGAACCATGTTCCAACTTTCTATGCAGCCACGATGTAGAATTGAAATAACTTAAAGTTAAGTATTGATTAAAGAATCCATATTTTTTTAATAACTTTATTATAATTTAGTTTAAACAATTTCTTTAAAATAATGTAGTTTTGGGCAAAACATTTACCATTTTGTCAATGATGAAAATGAAAAATAATGGCTGAATAGCTGGCTGGCCACAGAAAAAAAAACAAAATAGGCGGGAAAAGTTGTTGATTTATGTAAAATAAAATTTACTCATTTTTGCTTTAGCTAATTCGTATTCGTAATGAAAAGCACAGTGTTTACCTCGGGTTAAAGACTGATTTAGTCCCTCGAACTATTTGCGTCTTGGGGCTAAATGAGTTACTTTCACCCCTAGGGTAACAATGTACTATTACTTTAGCAGTGTATTAGCTATACCTACCTATATCGATGAAGGTCTTATGGACGCATTCTTATTTGATTCGTAACGAAGGTACCTACGATAAAACCAGAATAACCTGAACAGGAAGAAAAAAACCCGGTCATATTGTATATTATTATACGTATAGAGTCTGGTCTGACTTTTATTTTACCTTATAAGTCTAACGATGGAAATACCTTACGTAGGTAACTTAGTGGCAACCTAGTAAACACTTGTAATAAACGTACCTGGCGCTGCCAAACAGGAGACGACAAACACAATGAACATCACAAAAGCTAATCTGACCATGTTTAGGCTTGTTGATCCCTTTTCGAAGTAATGACTGATCGTGTCCGGTACATCATTTTATACGGGGCCCAGGCCATTGTCCAAAACTGACAATCATCCTTGTTTGTAAAAAAAACGGTAAAATTTCTAGTCATACCCTTTTTTGTTGGTGGTGACAATGCCGAACTTTACGCACGAGTAGAAAATTGTATATTACTATTAAAATAGGAGGAAAACACCTTGTTTTCCTCTTATTTGAATTCCATGAATATAGGTACCACCTCGTTTTCCTCCTATTTGAATTCCATGAGTATAGGTACTACCTACGTTTTTAAATGACATGAATGTATTACAATCAATCATTGGGGCTAGAAAAGTAAAACTGAACTTTTTGGTAGATGAACTATAGCTATTTAGGTAGTTCCGCCATTTTACCATCCTATGGGTTTTCTGGTCTTCTCCTTCTTCGTGGTCGCTGGCTTCTGTCTGATGTCGTAGGTACAGGACCTGTCGTATTATGTACTAACGAGCTCACTGACGGTCAACCACTATTGAACCTTATTTACTACCTACATAAACTTACATGATCTTTTGTACCATTGTGTTCTAAAAGTTAGCCAGTTGCATGTCGTCATCGGCGGCATCGCAGAGGTCACGTTCACGGCATGTTTTTGGGTCACAGAGGGCAAAACAGGAGATGGAATCTTATTTACGATTTAGCTCCATCCTGTCTTTGGTTTTCGGTTTATTTTGGTAGTACAACCTTATGGTTGTACTACCAAAATAAACACAATAAAACTCAATATCTTTATAGATATTGAGTTGAATTTTTGAGACCGTAGTGGTCAATCTATATAATATGTAGTCACTTATCTATTGATTGTATTGTGATGTTGACGTTTTCGCAGTAGGAAGTTCCAAGAAGGGATTGAGTACATACAATTGTTAAGGAGTTTTTCGACCTTGAGGATACCTAAATTAATTAAATAACATAACATAACAACAACAAATAGTACCTAAAGCCCATTTTAGCATAAATTAACTATTTCACCATAACGTATCAAGTTACGAATGTTGCACAATCATTATCGAAAAAACCCCTAATTCTATTGTCTAAAACATTGTATTACGCCACAGTGGGTGAATCATACTAATCAATTCGAGAATAACTTGCCCGTGACCTGCGTGCATCTATCCGGACACTAAAGAAGGCTACATACGATCCGACTTGGCGTCACATCGGTAGAAGCGAGAGCTGGCAAACTGGCACGAGAATCATCATCTTGATTTCAGCGACATGGATGGCCTGGCATGGTTTGTTTCGGCCCGAAAAAAGGTCTAGATCATTAAGTGTCAATCTCACATTAGATTTACCTCCATATATATCTGTGACCGTCAGGTCGGACTCTATTAGCTATAGTATGTAGTTTTTTTTTTTAATTTTTATTTTATGTTTTTAATTTTATTTAATCTTTCTTAGCCTTGCTCGAGATCGAGATCGCGCGGTCGCTCACCAACATGATGGACCGATCAAGTCAAAGACTCGACGTCCTCCAAATTCTACACGGTCGTAAGAGTCGCGATGGACAGAAACCGATGGAAGCAGATCATCCGCTCCCGATGCAACCCTCAGGCTGACCACCATCCTCAGATATGAGGGACCGACACAAGAGAGAGAGAGAGCCTTGCTTGACTGTCCCACTCCTGAGCATAGGCCTCCCCCATTCCTTTCACTTTTCTCGGTGTTGCGCCACTTTTCGCCAATTAATGAAAACAGGGAAAATTTAAACTTAAAAAAAAACCCTAGGGGGAGGAGGGAGGATATCACCGCCTCTGGCGATGCCCATGGTGACAAGTGACAGGATCTCAAATTTCGAATCGACCAAATCTGTGGAAGTTGAGGTTGAGTAAATCTCTTCATAAACTAGAAAAGAGGAGTGGTCTTTAATCGGCTGAGCAGATTTTCTTGAAGTGTTCCACTCTTGATTAAGATACCTTTCAGACAAAACCAACTTTATCGAAATCGGTTCAGCATCCGTTTATGAGCTATCATGGTGGCATCATAAATATATGTATAATAATATATACAGTTTCTCCCCGCCGACGTCACCAACACCTGTACGTCAGCCCGGCAGAGGCCGGCCACTGAAAAGCTTCGAACCTAGGGGCCAACCGGCCCCGAACGGGGTCTCCGCTACCTGTGGTTGTGTGCAGCGCATGAGATGGATTCAGTCTATAAACGAGAACGTCATGCGCACATATTATGGGTCTACAGAGCCGAGCTAGCCTCACTGCGTACCGTGTTAGGATACTGTCTCTTTTTCAGGTTCATGAGCCAACCGTCAACGTCTCAGCCCAACGACTTTCGGATCAGGGTGCGCGTCATCCAGCGCAATCGCATGATGGACGACGCTACACTTGAAAGGCTGGGCTCAGAGGTACTGAGCAACCATATCGACTTGACTCCGGCGCAAACCGCGTTGCAAACATCAACTATTGACGTAATCCCACCGCTGTCCAATCTTGGTGCTGAAGATGAAGAAGATAGGGTTTCCACGGTAAGTAGCCAGTGCAACGACCGTTTCAGGAGCGCTCTGGAAGATGCGCTAGACGAGTATCGATCCACTCCTGTCCAACTTAGGCCCTAAATACCGCGGTTACCCATGCATGGGAAAAATAAGGCGCTGGTGTGTACCTTAGACTCGCAACTCAAGAATATATTTGAGAGTAGCGCGGACCTCGTTGATACGCACTCGATCCTGCCGGCCTAGCATGACCGCCGTAGAAACGGGCTATGTCTACGGAAGAATCGACAATTTGACAGATATTTCTATCGTCCCGAGCATGGCGATATTAAGAATGTAGAAAAGAAATGTTTCTTTTCTTCAGTCGACACAAGTCTACAACGTCGAGCATGACGACCATATTTTCTCTTCTTTTGACATTTGGGGGTAGAAACATTACTTCTAATGTCAAACTAGTCTTAATAAAAACTAAATACGAGAAATACGTTTCGTGGTGGCGTTGAGTTACGTTGAAATGTTATGTAAAATATTTAGGTTTAATTTCGCGAAAAAGATCCAGGCCTGGATCCAGGATGCAGCAACACCATCCCGCCCACGAAACATTAAAAACTCGTGCAATTGGCAACTTTTTTTTGTTAACTAAACGTAACCTTTTAACTTTCCATAGCAACGTCCCCGTTGCTATGGAAAGAATTTCTGTCTATGACTTCGTACAAACGCGAGTCGACGGTGCGCGCCATGCTCGGGCAGAAGAAATGACAAGTTGTAAAGAAAAGAATTCTTGTCGTTTCTTGGTAGAATAGAAATATAACGGTCATGCTAGGGGGGCTGTATTGTGGGGCTGTAGCGGCTTGTCGTTTAACTAACGTCAAATTCCCAAATTGTGATGTACCTACTCGACCAAAACCAGCTGTACTAGCCTGGCAATGCAGGTTGGAGTGCCGTAGCGTTGGGGCCAGGGTACTCATCGGCAAACTATACTGCTTCAGGGACACGACCACGTGTGATGCGCTTTGTGAGGCGGGCATTCTCGGAGACTGGAATCAGTCCTCTAGAATACATGTTCCGTGTCACAGAGCGCATCGACTTCCTGAAGCAGAAAGTTTATGCATGGGTGAATCGTATTTGGCGGTATAAGCGGAGTGTTTATCGGTACTCGCAGAATTGCATGTTCCAGAGCGATCAGAGGTTTGTATACAGAGCTTGGGAGTGACCCGAGCAAAATGTGACAGACGTATGCCATCCAGATGCCGCCAGTAGTTCATTCTGGTGCAGCATCTGGTCTGAGGCTGACTGGATGCGACAGATGTCGAGCGAGTGTGTGACTCTATCCGAGAAATAGAAAAAAAACTAATAAGATGTTGCCAAAGCGGTTCGTCCGTTACCGAACTGGATGTCTCCGAGACCGGACGGACTGCACAACTTCTGGCTTAAATGGTTGAGTAGTTCACACACTCGCATGGCATCTCAATTCTAGCAATGTCAGTGTCTAGTAATAGAGTCTGGGTCACTACCAGTTTCTTACAACGGGTGTTACCCACCTGCTCCATAAGTCGGGTAGTCCTGCGGAACTTAAGAATTATAGACCGATCACGTGTTTCGCGACGGTTTATAAACTTCTTACATCCATTTTGAGAGTAAAAATTAACAAACACATCGTTAGTAATTCCATAAGATCAGTCTCCCAAAATGGAGGTAGGAACGGGTCCCGTGGTACTAAGGAACTACTCCTCATCGACATGGCCATTAGCCAAAAGGTTTGTTGATCCCGCAAGGATCTGTCGACATCTTGGATAGATTACAAGAAGGCCTATACCACATACATGGCTCATGAGGGTGCTGGAGTTGTACAAGATGGATGCAACTCTACGCGCCTTCCTTGAGTCGTGTATTGGGCAATGGAGGACGGGCCTTCGATATCCTGGATGTCGACAGATCCAGGGGAACGATGAACCTGTATGGATTAAACGGGAAATATTTCAGGGCGACAGGCTGAGTCCTCTTTGGTTCTGTCTAGCCTTGAATCCTCTTAGCACATTGTTGGAGGATTCAGGTCTAGGCTGCCGGTTAAAGAGAGGTGGTCAGGTCATATCTCACCGGTTTGGTATGTCGGAACCGTTAGGCACTAACGTAGCTAACATGAAGCAATCGTTAAGGGGAGCGCTTTTTTGGTTGCCTGAAGAAGGTTCTAAATAGCCTTCTTTCAGAAACAAGGTGCGCGCCATCAACGGTTGGGTCATGCCGATTCTTATGTACTCTATCGGCATACTCATATGGACTCAGACCGAACTCGACGCCCCGGATAAGAGAGTTCGTACACTGCTGACCGCAAACCAGATGCATCACCCACAATCATCAGTGATGACTGTACATCCCGCGAAAGTGTGGGGGTCGAGGTTTTTTCCCCCCACAACCGCGTGGTGTGCAGTCTCAGAAAATATTTTTTAAAAGCACTGAGATGTTGTCGCAGTGCATTTACCCCGTTTTCCATGGCTATTAGAAAACTGGCGCAAACCTGTAGTACTTACTACCGATGAGCGCAAGGAATTATGGCAAGCTTCACGGGCGCTTCTACCGGGCTCTTCATGGGCCCGATGTAGATTTTCTAGCGTCCTTGTCCTGGCTATGTTTCGGCGACCTCTTTGGGGAAACTTAAGGTTTTGTCTGTGCTATTATGAACGAAGTTATGCTGACAAACAACTACCGGAACCATATTATGGAGGACGGGATGGTGGACGTGTGTCGGGCATGCCTCTAAATCATTGCCGACTCGTAGTCACACCAGATTATCACACCAATGTGACAAACAGGATTTTTTTTCTCGTTTGTCACACCACTGATTTTTCTACACCATTTATTCCTAACTAGTGCTGTCCTAGTTATACTATGTACTAAGTAAAATTAAAAACCTTTGAATTACGGTGTTATTAAAACAAATACGGTGTTCAAAACCTTCAAACTACGTTTTTAACGCAATGTTTCAAGGAAATGTCCCAATGATATTTCACCATTTAAATGTTTTAGTTGGCAGAAAATGATAAAATTATCTTTATCAGTTTGGTCGGCCCTTCTTTTTCGATATTAATTTATTTTTCATTGAATAATACTGTTAATAATATTAGTATGGTTGGTTATGTCGTTTTTATTTTTTCGAGAAAAAAAATCCTGTTTGTCATACTGGTGTGATAAACTGGTATGACTCCGACTCGGCAAGGGCCTAAATCCTGTTTTTTTAATCTTTTTAAATGATGAAACGAGATATATATAATGTATGTCTATGGAGACAGAGACACAGATACACCGATACACAGATACACCAATACAGAGATACACACGTCAAACATATAACACCCCTCTTTTTTAGTCGAGGGTTAAAAATGATAATTAATTGCCAGAAATACTCCTTACGCTGATCTAATCCGATGGGTGCAAGGTCAGGTAAGCTGTAAGCCACTTAACATCGACCAGTATAAACCATTAGCACAGATCTTGCTGATATCTTGATACACCGGCTCCTACTAATCGATTAAGTTTTTGCATGCAGTGGCTAATAAAATAATAATATAAAAAATGATCCACGTATATTTTTCTGAAAACCTGTTCGGCTATCAAGCTACGTTTAGAGAAACATACTTTATATTTCATTTATGACCTCAATAGTGGTTGGATTCTAATTTTAATACATTAATTTATACAGACTGAATATCATACTGGTCCTGGTAGGTTGCACATTTTGTCGACGTTTTATAAGTGCCCATGTAGGTCTATGTAAAATAAAATATTTTGATTGAATTTGATTTCGGTTGTCTTGAAAAGATTGCTTTTAGCGACCATTGCGTCACCCGATATAAAATGTTTTCTTTCTATATAAATTTAAATATGCCTTGGAAGGTGGGTAGGCCTTTGGTGTGGGACGCAACTTGCGTCGATACCCTTGCGCCATCTCATGTTGCAAGTACGGCGGGCTGTGCTGCAGCTGCTGCTGCTGTTGCTGAGAGCCTCAAACGGCGTAAATACTGTAATCTTAATGGCAGTTACAGTTTTGAGCCGTTTGGGGTCGAAACGCTTGGCTCATGGGGCCCAAGCGCGCATTCTCTTTTTAAGGAAATATCTCGTCGACTGGTTGACACTTCACGAGACCAGAGGGCTGGCTATTTCTTTGGGCAAAGAATTAGCATTGCCATTCAACGTGGCAATGCCGCCAGTCTTCTGGGCACGTTTCCAGATGACAGCGATGTGGAGGAGTATTTTGACGCCTTAACGTCCTGTTGTTTTTAATTTAGTTTATATTTAGTTAGTTTATGTAAATACTGTTATTTTTATTTTATTGTAATAATTATAGTTTGAATATATGTAAAAACTATGTATGTATAAAAAGATGTAAAATGAATAAAGGAATATAATAATAGACATAAATAATCAATATAAATTACGGTACCTAGTTAATAATTAATAAATTTAAATATTATAACATATTAATAAAAAAACTATCTATCTATCCGGTCACGGATATTCCAAAAGAGATCTGCCCTGCACGCATCTTATCCGGCTCAGTATCATTTGCCTTTCCAGACAATGTCTAGGTGAACGCATAATGTTTTGCTAAGCGGTCTACTTAACGGTCCCCCGGCGCTACGACACTTGGATTATTATATATATTTTTCAGAAGTTTTTCTGTCGGGGTTTTTTAAATTAAATTTTTATTTCATGATTTGTAAACTTAAATTATTATTTGTTGACTGACCCACTCCTGGGCATAGGCCTCCTCCCATTTCTTCCACTTTTCTCGGTGTTGCGCCTCTTCTCGCTAATTAACGAAAACAAGGAAAAATTTTTGTTCATAAAACTGAATAACTTTCAAGTGGAGGTCAAACAAGCATTCTGTAACATCAAACTAAGTACCTAACCCAACGAAAAAATAATTGCAGGGAAACGACTTTTTTTTTTTTGGGGGTGAGAAATCATGTTTTACGGTAAAACTCAATGTAACGCACTCAAAACATTGTGCTGATGGAAGCATTGAATAGTAAACGGGTTATGAAGGTATGTAAAGTAAAGCTTTAACCTTAAAACCAGTATTAAAAAAAAAAAAAAACTCGTGAATAAGTTGGAACTTTGACCTCCAATATCTCAGTAACTAAAAGGGTATATATAACTATCCGGTATGTTCCAGAACAAAAAAATCATCGCAACGATGAGGAGAACAAGTGCCCTTCTATCTGGTCTATTTACTTTTAAGTGATAGTTGTGGTAAGTATACATATATCTTCAAGATTGTAACTTAAGGTAAGAATTTGTAGCCGACGTGAAGTAGGGGGACCTGTCGCTAGATGCGCAAGGTATTTACATAACATAAAAATACATAGAAACCAGTCGACGTGTCGCAGCAACACGTCGACCTTTAGTCACAATCTTTAAGCTATAGGTATAACAATACTACCACTTATAAGTAATATAAACCACTACTAACTACCACTCTTGAGAAGAGTAGCGGCTATCCTTGTACTTTAGATCTACGCCACTCGTAGACTTTAGTAGACTAACCCATTTGCACCTTAATACCAGTTTAGATTAAATCAATTCATCATTATCATTATTTCAGCCGAAAGACGTCCAGAACTTTTCGGCTCCATCAGGCATCCACAACCACTTATAGTAGAGGAGCCCAAGACGCTAAATAGGGATTTACTTGAGCGTCGTGGAGACCTATTGGATTGTGAAGATTAGATGCTAAAAAGAAAAAAAGGTTAAATGATGTATCCCCTTTTACTGGAGCCAAAAAAAAACCAGTCACAAGAAATACTCGAGCGCGTCTAGATTATTATACAGACGCTTCATTACGATGTCCTTGTCGTACTGACCGTCCGATCTTGATGTCCTTGTCGTTATTAAATCTGACAACTATGTGGAGGAATTTCATTAATCTGACGGCAGGTTTTTTTTTATATATAATATTAAATTACTGAATGGAATGCAATATTAAATATATATGTATACAGGTAATCTCAAAAAATCTTTTATTTATTTCATGATATTATTAAAGTATTGAAAAAAAAAACATACCTAAATCTGGGGTGTCCCCTACAATATCAGGTGTAATAACAACATCCTCATAAGCTTCTGGTAGTATGAACCGGGTGCTTTCCGGCTCCAACGAACCAAACGTTTTCTTTTTCTTTTTCTTCGTTTCTTTCCGAACGAAGTATTTTCTATTTTTTCATCGACATTTTGCCCAACCGAAATCTGTTGGTGACATGTCAATAATGATTCGATTATGTGCATTCCTCCACAGGTATCCAATATATCTCGTTCGTAATAAATGTTGCCGTAACTCCCATCGGCATGGTGGCAAGTTACAAGCATCGTAATTACACACATGAAACGAAATAAGGGCTGTAATGTATCCAGGGCCGGATTAACCCTAAGGCAAATTAGCTACTTAACATGTTTTTCTGAATAAAAGAAATAGAGAAAAGTTAAGTCAGCTTGTCTGTAGTTAAGGGGTTTAATTTTCTTTTACTTCCTAGACTTTTGAAATAACTTTTCAAAATTAGGAATTTCAAGTAAACTTACCCTTACAGATCCGTTTTTACTCGCACCCATCTGCCCTCCGGCTCAAAGGCTGGCCACGGCCTTGAGCTTTCACGGTTTATAAATAAACTTACACTATCACTTACGGGATATCGTCCGTGATTTTCAATGATTGTGAGCTACCGATATTTCGACGCTGTTGCAAGCGCCATGATTGCTGAAAAGGGGCTGAAAAGGGGCCCCAAACATTACATAGCTTAGGGGCCCCGACATGGTTAATCCGACCCCCTGAATGTATCTGATACCTTGTGTGTCTTATTGAAAATTTTAATCCTAGCTCGGTTGACATCAGCAATTTTTTTGAAACCATACATAGGGCAGATAAAGATTCCATGGTGTTTAATAATTCATCAACATTATGCAGTTCATTTCCCAAGTCTGTAAATGCCTTTTGAAAAGTTGCAGAATTCATTAAAATATCGAAAGGTATTTTCTTGCCTCGTCAATAAAATGCTGGTTTGAAATCTCATCCTGTTAGTGCATGAAGAGCTGGTAGTGCTTGTGATACTAGTGAGCCTAGCTTGACAGAAAAAGCGGAAACGTCCATATTTATTTATTTAACACTTCAAGCACAAAGTACAGAGGCGGACTTAATGCCGTAGGCATTTTCTACCAGTCAACCCTTGGGTGATGCAGAGACAATCAGTGGTACGTGTGTGCGATATATCGCCGTGCATTTCCTACTCCGAGATGTTATTTTCATCGATGCTTGAAGTAAGTAAGTAAGAGATAGAGAAAGCGAGAGAAGGGCAAAGAAACGCGAACCGCGAAATAAGTACACTGTTCAGCGGCTGCACGCACCACACTTTATTGATGATTTTACCTACTTTGGCTTATGCAAATCGGCAGATTACGTTATTCCTGTGATCCGTGACTAATTATTTACCACGCTCGAGAATGTCCAGTTTATTTTTTTTGCAACTTTGTGACTCTCCCATTTCCTTATTTCACGCACAAATTTTCAGATTATTGAAATAAATACTTTTCTGCATGTAATTAACTTATCTTGCCTTAATCTGACGCGCTCGAGTTTTTCGATGATCGTTTTTTTTTTTAATAATCTGATTAATCACCATAGATTGGCTGCCCTAGACGCTCAACTTCATACAGAGGGCTCGGTATGGTAGGAGTACTTCACAGGGAGCAAGGTTACCCCCCCCCCGCTTATGTTATTCTGCCGCGCTGGAGTAAATCCCAAAATCCCCGCTTTTATAAGCTTGGCAATTATTCGGGCTACGTCAGTAATCTTGGTTTTCTTGCGGATGTCCTTATTTCTTATTTGATCACGCAAGGAAAGTCCGAGCATAGACCTCTCCATTGCCCTTTGAGTGGCTTTAAGCCTTCTGATGAGGCCCATTGTGAGCGACCACGTTTCGGTCCCGTATGTAATCACTGGAAACACACGTTGGCCATAGACTTTCGTTTTGGGACACTGCGGTAAGTTTGACGAGAAGATACCACGCAACTTCCCGAACGCTGCCTAGCCGAGTCGGATTCGACGATTGACCTCTTTCTCGAAGCTAGACCTACCCAACTGGGCCGTTTGTCCCAGGTAGGCATAATCGTCTACAACATCGAGTGTAGTCTCCGAATTTGATAGGAGTGGGTGTTATGTTTGGTCTACTGTTTTCGATTGTGCAGTCAATGAGTAAACTTATATTAGTCGTTAAGGGTATTCAAAGGCCTGAAAGTCTGACAACCAGTCTTACCAAGGGGTATCATATTACCCAGTATTTTACAGGACTGTAACTGGAATCAGATAAGAAGTCGCTCCATGTAAAATACTGGTATGCAGCTGCCAGTTAAACTTAAAACAAAAGGCTCTGCTGATGATGGTGAGGTAGATATAAGTGTTCAGGTATGGGGTAGGTATAATAAAATCCTGGTGTTTTATCTCAATAATTTTTATTTACAAATAATTAAAAAATATGTGATCCGAAGTCACAATAACAAATCTACACTGTACTTATGTTATAATCAATTAAACTTGTAAACGTATGTACTTGAGGTGTACCGAACACGGATTTATTACAAAAAAAAAAAAAAACAATACAATCCTGTATAAAAACTTCACACGTACAAAATCGTTAATAACTCACTAAATGTGCGTTAAAAGTGGCAGGTTTTGTTCCAAAGATATATTATTTTACTTCTGAAATATCAAATATTATTCAAAAGTATACGTATACATCCATTACAAATAAAGTTTTGATAGTATGTGACAGATGAATATAAATTAAACATACATATCAGAATTTCGTTTCACAAATCGTTTGTTCTCAGATACATTTTAAAGTAATAGACGGTACAGATTTTTACATCTAAAATCCAGAGGTATTATTCTCTAAAACTAAACATAGACTAGTAAAATTGTGTTCATTATTACGAAGAGACATTACACTTTTAAATCTTATTTTATTAATTAATATTACAGCAACAAACAACAAAAAATTAGCTAAAAGCTACCACTGAGAAGTATATTTATTGTAACTAAGACAGTAAACGTTATAATATACATACATAGATATGTACCTAAATATTTATATAAATGTTAGTAATAGGTAATGGCCTATTTATTTATATATATTACATTGGAAATGGTTGCTAATCGAGCTACAAATAAACTATAACGCTGTCTTCTGCGATTAATCAGTTATTTTTCCCACCACACGTATTTTTCCCACTAAGTTATAATTAATATGAAAAAGCTCATTCTTACCCACTATTCCAACACTTTAATCACCCCCTTGTTTAAATTGATTTATTATTTGTCGACATACACAATTTAATTGCAAGATATAAAAATATATCTCTAATAAGTATACTTACTAATGTGCTAATATTATGCATTCTACTTATACACTTTCGTTACACCTAACGGTACATCGTGATTACAAAAAATATTTCGCTATTTTTTTTTTTGCTAAGAATGCAAGACATTAATTAATTTTACTATGCCATTAGTCAATTTAATAAGTAGCTAATGCATACAATTATATATGTTACAAAGATAAAAACATATAATTAATCTTAGTGTGAAGAATAATAAAAGACAACATTAAAAAGATTGCACGTGAATAATGCACACTTTTCCATAATAAGGAACAAGACGTAATATTTATAATAATTAATAATTTGTTTAGTAAATTCGTGAAATTATTATTTATTTATTTAAGGAAATTCTAATTGTGTCTCAATGTAGTTCAAAATAGTATTTGACAGAAAAAACTAGCATGATGCTGACAATCGAATTAACCGCCTTTTTCTGTAACTAAAAACAGCTTAGTTAACAAATACGTTCTTGTCTCGTTCATAATTAATACATAGTTCATTGCACTTGTTAATAAAATAATTTCAAAATACGAAATAAAGTAGTATTTTAAAACACGAAAACATAATGCACTAAAATTTTACTTAACACTTTTGCTAGTGATTGTGCTATTGTTTAATAATAAGGTTACTCAAATAAATGAAATGACCTCAACAATATCATTCAAAAGTCATTGCACAAGCCCACCTTTAGTCAAAGCTGTGTATTCTTTTATGATCTCTATCACATTGAAGATAGAATCGAAAATTGCGTAACAGTGCTTCAATAAAATAAAGCGCACTTGAAATTCAGGTCGTATACATTGAAATGTATGATTATTCATATATATAAAAACGCTACAAAACATCACAGTTCCAGTATATATATATATATATATAGGTATAATGTAACTCCAACGTCAAACGAAACATAACAACCGCTATTCTAATTTATTTTACTAAATAGTGTTACATGGTGCCCAGCCTTTTTATCAGATATCTTTAAATTCCCGCTACAGGTATGGTCTTTCGTTAAAATACGAATAATTGTATTTTATTCCAATACTTGTAACTAAACTTGCTATTTATCTAATTTCTACCAAAAGCTCAATATGTTTCTAATATTGTGATAAACTTATTTTTACTAAGTAACCAAAAACGGTCACCTCAAATTGTGATTAATATTATTTCACTTCATCATTCAATTGTAATTAAATATATATTTATAACAATGCCCATACGAAGAAAATGTTAAGTAAATAGAGATGTATAATTATTTAAAATATGGTTAATTGAATAAAATTAAAAGTTTCAATATTATTATACCAACGATAGACCGCAGCACGAAGAAAAATCGTAAAATAAAAGAAATCAATTATGAAATAAACATAAAATAGAAATATTATGCTATTAAAAAAAAAAAACATACGATTAAACTAAATATAATGTGATTAGAGTGTTTAATTCATTTAATATTATTTACAGGGATTTTGTTACAAAAAATTGGACTAACACTAATATAAACGTCTAATCACTAGCCATGTAAATCGCTAATATCGAAATAATTATATTATGCGTTCGCTGAGGACGCACGTTGTCATAGTAATTGATAAAATTCTGGTTAAAACCAAACATACCTGCACGGGTAGCATGACCACTGTAGAAACGAGTTTTGTCTGCGGAAGAATCGACATAATGACAGATAGACAGTGACAAAGTGTCAGTTTGTCGATTCTTCCATCGACATAACCCGTTTCTACGGCGGTCATGCTAAACGTGCTGGCGGAATCTTGGAGTACCAAAGGTACAACTCTGCCTACCCTTTCAGGTATTACAGCGATGATATTATGTTATAATAACAATACAGCCAATCGTAGTCCACTACCAGCACGCGTAGCATGACCGCCGTAGAAATGAGCTATGTCGGCGGAAGAATCGACAAACTGACACAATGTCATTCTCTATCTGTCATTATGTCGATTCTTCCATAAACAAAACTCGTTTCTACATTGGTCATGCTACGCGTGCAGAAAATGGTTTATTTTTACTACGACTTGATAGGTCATGATCATTTCTCTTTTTGCTCATCAAGACATCTTTTACTTTGACCCGAATCCTTTTCAAGTCGTATTATCTTTATTCCTCCATTACTATGACAGCGCGCGCCCTACGAATAAACTCAGCCCCATATGAAAAGATTGTGATTACCATATTGATGTATTTATTACAGTGATGTGTTTTACGCGATCATTCTTATAAAAAGTTCTGGGACTGAGACAAGAAATGTAGGATAAAGTTCTTACCCCACTAACACAGAATTATTATTATTAACTATATAAAAGATTCATGCGTTAGTGGATTAACATCTTTATTGAAAGTAGAAGGAATAAATATACATTTTATAGGTACTACGCCGAATATATCGGCCCTAGTTTTATATCTGTAGAATTTGGTATATAACACTTGCTCCCAAATCATTATTATACATCATTTTATTACGCTTAAGTTTATATTATGGCTGAACCCAGTTCTAGTTTTATTATTTTTTATTATGTTTACAAAATTGAGCACATACTTATGCAGTAAAGTAAACTAGCGTATAAAATGCATAGATACAAAATAAAATGCACAATAAAACTATTTCATTGTTCAGTCACGTTGGAGTGTTGCCATACAAACCGTACAAGTTTCAACAAAAACACTGGTATTCTACTAAAAAGGTAATATTAGCAAGGATCTAATAAATAACCAAAATATTGGCGCTTGTAAATTAATTGTATATACAAATATATCTAGATTTTGTCCGATTACAAAATAAGGCATGCATTGTTCACATTTTAGTTATATGGCTCATAATGGCGGTTGAATTTTCAACCGATTTATAAACAAATAGTCCTGTGACATGTCGGGATGTCCCCTTAGGCCCAAAAAGTCGCTGCACGACCATAGCGGTCGCATATAAGGTTCACAATCGTCCGAAAGTTGTTCTACGTGGACTGGATCCCCGTCGTTGCATTCTGGACCGCATCACTGGGTAAGATAGATTGAATTTCCTAACATGTAAACCCGGCTGTACCAGGAGCACGCTCACTATTTTAAACCGCAACATTGCAGATAGATTCAGATCCGTGTCGTTGCAAAGTAGATCATAACACTTATATGTAAAATTCACATCGTCCACACAAATTAAATTTGCTGCCGTGGCATTCGGGGCCGTATTACCTGTGTGTAAGTGAATCGCTTAGAGATGCGATTCGTAGTTGGTGTGCGGTCAGAGCTGCGTGTCGTCCGGCAGCGCGAGCGCGGTCGCGTCGGGCGCGGCGCACGCGTCGGCCGGGTTCATGTCGATGCGGCCCGCCTTGCTCCACACCAGCAGGTCCATGATGAACGCCAGGAACATCAGCACTGCCGACAGACCTGGAACGAGGACGACGTGACGTTACAACGATGTAACATTCAGGTATTTAATCGATCTAGTCAAATTATCTCATTAAAAATAACTGAGCTGACGTGATCGCATTTTTCGAATCATTATTGGAGTAAATTAACAAAATCCTTTGATTCAAAATTGACTATTAAGAAAACAATGCGTCGTGTTATGAAAGCAGTAAGTATGTATATAATGTGCTATTTTCTGGCAATTTTTTTTATGATTTTTCATTTACACTAACGTGAGTAGCTTCGCGCTGCATCCTCTTTTTGTTAGACAAACCTGCCCCCGTATTCACAAGTCTTATGTCTATCTTGTTTTCGCATTACGAAAGCGAGCGAGAAAGACACACGAATTTCCGAATCGAAGCGTTTGTGAATAGGGGGTCTGAACACGTTGTCGCGCCGACAGGGGACGCTTTTCGACTTTCAAATGAGTGGCATAGTAACACAACGATTGCGAATTCGCGTGACCGATCGGTTTGGTTCGGACGCGGTTTAGAATTTATTACAGCAGATGCCGCAGTCTTTCATTAAAATCCTACTCTATCCAGAGCATGGAAGTCCACGGCGATGCCGAACTGTGTATATCTGTGTTCGATAGAACGCTCACCCAGATAGAGATGTCGGAAGCTATCGTTATCGTAGCTCGCGCAAGCACCCAGCATGCCGCACATGACGTCACGCGCGCGACACGCCGCGTCCACGGCGGCTCCGAACACGATCGGGCACGGCACGTTGCCGAACACGCCGATCGCGAACTGAATCACGCCCATTGCCATGGCTTTGTCTGTGGGAGAAGACAAAATAAATATAATGATAAAATCAAGACAAGATGCGATGTCGCCACGGGACTGGCAGCCACGCACTTGACGACTCCCCGTCAGAGAGGCCCAGTCACTATCCTAGCCAATTACTGTGCAAACGCTAATTTCCGAAGTCACCCCAACTGATTTCAATGAAAGGAGATGTTTCAAATCAGGCCTAGTACGTGTACACCATCTCAAAAAATCGAGAAAAAAAAAACATATAACATAAACAAGGTTATTGCAAAAACACCAACAACCTCTAAAGAGGTCGTTGTACTCATTATTATGAACATTTACTATGGGACCAAACCTGAAATTGCGAAAAAAAAAAAATCTGCTGTTCCGTACTTTATGTTCACATAACTCGTCAAAATTTATTTATTTATCTTACACACACTATCATTACAACCCCAATACAACAGTGGTTTGCAAACACACACCAAATAAATTAAAAAATAAACTTACGGCTAATACTTAAAAATCTATCTAAATACAAAAAAAAACATAACACAGAATATTAATATTTAAATAGGGAACTATATTTTCTATCACCAAAATTTATATTTGTCATCAAGTTGTATCACCTAATAAATAGATCTATCGCCACGAAATATTTTCGTTCTCAGATAAACAAAAATTGTTCCCAGGTATGAATTATCAAATTAATGTTAATATATGTGTAAAATAAGAGATCGATAACCAATAAAATTATATTGCATTACATGAATATAAACTTCGTTCTTATAATAACAGTTTTGTTACTTAAATAATAGCTCTGTGCTCAGAATGGTAGATCTGTCACCAAATAAATAGATCAGTTCCTTATTCCAACTCGGACAGGTTAGGTTCGAAGGGGATGGCGGGGTCTAGTGAGCGAGCGGAGCGAGCGAACTAAGACCCCGACATCCCCTTCGTGTTAGGTTACTTTAAACCCTGCAGAGAGAAATAGGAGCCCCGCGTAGCGGGGCTCCGTCGACTACGCCTTAGTTTGGACCTGTAGTTTGGAGTTTTATGTAAACATTTTTACATTGTTTGATGATTCAATTTTCGTGACACTTCTATTATTTTGAAACATAATAAAATTACTTGATGATTGATATTATTTCCAAGTAATTCTTAATTAATATTTAGGTAAGCGTTTTGATATTATTTGATGATTCCATTTAGGTGACAGATCTACTATTTTGAGGACAAACCCTATTATTTAAGAAACACAAAACTAATTAAATTGGTGATATCTTAAATGATACCCATTTAAATATAACTAACATAATTCAACAAAACTTTTGCGAATTCACTCAGATTGCAAGAGAATAGGTCAAGTCTGTCATGCACTTCGTTTAACACACATTTTGTGCGGGTGAGCAGCAGTGGCGGTCGCCGCCGCCTCCACACGTACCGATATGGCACGCACAGCTTCAGGTGACAAGGGAACAGCTGATTTTTTTTCGCGATTTCAGGTTTGGACTTTGGTCCCATCGCAAAAGTTGTTCATAATGATGAGTAGTTGTTGATATCCCATAACTCTAGTATATGATTGAGACCATATCAAAGAATCAACTGGCATATGAATTATGTTTCAATAATACTTTTTTTTTGTTTTTTCGCCTTTTCTTAGCTTTAAATATGAATTATTGGTTTGAATAAAAAGAATTACTAGTATTTATCAATGAATCTACTACTATTTTACTACACTATTGCGAAGTTTGGCAACCTCGTAAAAGTAATGATTCGTCATACTGGTGACAATTTTTGACCTAAGTAAATTATATTTGATGATATCTCCGAAACTATGCATTTTTGGACCACCTATTCTAGGAGTTTTAGTATTATTTTTACCTATAGAATATAACCCTAAAGTTATGGGATATAAAAAAAAACAGGTTGTATAATGATGTCATGTCTAACGTAGTGATTTTCTTTGACATTGTTATATGACAGAAATAGACGTTAATAATAATCAATCACAATGACAGCTTACCGCCATGAAGGGTTTTTATTGTATTGCAATTTCAAGTGTATACTTTTGTGGCTTACAACCAAACAAAGCCATATTAAAGTTAAAAACTGTTTTAAGTGTGTATCCCCATTTTTGAGCATAGTAGACAAAGACCTAGCCGGGGATCCATACATTTTGAAACATCTCCTTTTGTGTATTTTGGTTCCAACTTGATAGATAGGACAGGAATACCCGATAGGCAGCGCCGTACGAAGCAGGAGCAGGTCGCACTTACCTTGCTTATCTGTGCAGCGTATGATGAGCAGCACGGCGCCGACCTCCCCGCTGGCGTGCACGAACATGACGGCCGCGAACACGGCCACGAACACGTAGATCTGGTAGCACGGCCCGCCGCACGACCCCGACACCGCGAACCCCAGCGACTGCGACAGGATGCTGGACGACGTGTTAAACAGCGAGTAGCGCTCCACACTGTGGGGGAATTCATTTATTACAACGAATAAAAACCTGCCTCGTTGGATATGTGGTCGCAAGCGTAGCTGCTCAGTTTGAGGTCCTGGGTTCAAAGATCAACAAATAGGATGGCCTCAAAAAGAATTATGACACTGGATGGAAATTTTGACGCTGGCGGATCTAGATTTATGTGCTGAATTCATGGTTACCGTTTTGCGTCGATGTACCTTCCACCGTGTATAACTTGTACTTTATATAGACTCACGTCTGCATAGCCTTGTCCCCGCGCGCCACATTGTCAATGCAGGAGCAGTTGTAGTAGAGCCACGTGTTGTTGTCGAGCTGCTGACTGTTGAGGCACCCCGCCTGGCACGGAGACAGGTATGTGAACGAGTCCTGGAAGCAGAGAAAGCAACACTTGTAATATGTGCGAATAAATATGACAGCTTGAACGTTTACCAGACAGTCAGCGTATAGACAACAGTTTTCCGTTGTGTCAAGGACAGTGTGAGCGGCAAATTTATATTATCTTCTTTTGCCGGTGCATTCCCTCTCACAGAGAGGTAGTCCTAGTCCCAGCAGTGGGAAAATTATAGACTGATTTTACGGGTGTATTTGCGACTATTAGCTGCCAACTTTGCGGGTATGGCCACCACACGATAGGTATGGCCGCTTAGTGGTCAGTATAATACTGTCATTTCACGTCATGAATCATGATGCATAAACTCATAACTCGATACTTATTTGCGGTGCTACTCGGTCGTCAATAAGTCGTAATTGGCGCCCAAATGGGTCAGCCAAAGTTGTAAATGGCGCCCAAATGGGTCAATCAAAGTTATCTCTATAAAATTATTAAAACTAACTGAACTCCCAATACTTTGTCAGGTTATGCCCAGTTACTGAAACGAAACTCAGCACAAAAATTTGCTAACTAAAAATGTCAAGTGCCCTGTCTATTGGTTGAATTTATTATCAACGGTCAATCGAATCTCTTGACTTGCGTAAAATGTTGACGCGTCGATGAGTTTCGTTACTAAAACTGGGTGTTTCTCGTACAAGTTTCCGGCCTACACATATTAGATTAACAAGAGAGAGACTACCTATCATGCCACTAAATTACTAAAGTTTTCTCTAGTTACAGACTGAAAAAAATAAAAAAGACCCTTTATTTAAATCCATTTATGTTTGGATATTAATCTTTAATTTTATAGTTGAAGCCTGTCACTGACCTGTCCACACACAGGGTTGAAGGGCACGTCGGCACAGTAGCATCCCGAGCTACAGTCCAGACTGCTGTTGGCGATGCTGACCTCGCTGATCATGCGGTAGTTCTCCTCGGGACAACTCACGAACATCAGTACTACCATACCTGGAAGATAGTTTTGAATGACTTGTTTGTTACGAAGGATTCGGTTTTTGAGTCGACTGTGTCCAAAAAGAAATTTACTAATTTGTTGCTAACACACATTCTTAAGTACGAGTGGATCATTCCCAGTAGTTCTACTAAAGTTCTACGGTAGAACTAGTGGATTACGACTACGTTCCCGAGATGGTACAAAATCGTAGGACTAGTGGGAACAAATATTCCTACAAGTTCTACCGTAGAACTGTCTAGTAGAACTAGTGCGAATGATCTGTACGATGGATAGCCTTTTTCTACTGCCTGTATATTTTAATAAATTTATTAGTAGCGATCTGTAAAAGGGCTTTATCTAAAAAAATATTACTTACCCACCTATTAAACTCTTTTGCTATGTATGTAACTGTATTCAACTAAGATCAGATGAGTCCTTACCAGCACTGTAGATAGCAGCACTAGCCGCCGTCCACGCCGCCACCTGCCTCGCGGTAGGCACCAGCTTCAGTATGACCACGCCTGAAGTGATCGTGCCCAGACCCATCACTAAAATACCACCCAGACCTGGAACGTTAACACTTATGTTAAGTAAATGTGTGCATCCATTCTTGGATCACACTTATTTTGTAAAGGCAGATAAATAATAAAGTACACTTTGTCGATACAGTAAATAGAAGTGAAAAAATACATTATAAGGGTGATAAAGAAATAATTGTTGTAAATTCAATGGATCCTTTATGTGGATTGTGTTTGCAACTCTACATTATCGTTACAACAATAGACATTAATCCTGGGAATGATTGTATCTGGCCCCGAATGGGGAGTCATTGCAATAACACAAATCAAACGTCTCTTGAGATACAAAACATTGTCCAAAAAAAAAACGATCTATTATACTTATCTAGTGACGAAATATATCACTTCCGCAACCACAATTCAACTCCCTCAAAATCTTTGTTATAACAAAAATATCTGAGCATCTGTCCCATCGTCTCACACTACAGATCATAGCATCGCCCACTGCTGGCCATGGCACCCCACTACAAACCATAGCTTCGCACAGTGTCGTACAGACCATGGTCGGACCACCAATACCAATATAGTGTTGATGTTAGTACCTCACCCGAGACAAGGTTGGCGTCATGCGTCGGCAACCGGAACTGCTTCTCGAGGTACTTGGGCAGGAAGCTGTACACCCCACTGATGGGCATCAAGTGAAGGACCGAGCTCGCAGTACGCCACATTAGGATGTCGTTTGTAAGCTGCCTTTTTATGGTTGCGAAGAAATCTGGTAAAGAAAAGAAGTGGCTTACAGTGGAATTTTAGGTAAAAACCGTGCAATAGTATACAAGTAGTAGAGTATTGTGATGGTCCTAGGCGTTTGACTGAACAAGTTACGACAAGACAGTCAGCCGCGCTATCAAACTGCTCATTGGTTAAACTTTTCATCTCCAAGCTAATTCTTGTAAAGACTGTCTTGAAAACCTAAAATACGAAAAAGGAAGTCATAATGTAGGCAAGAAAGTAATATGGGCTATGTGTGGAGGAGAATAATTTAATATGCAGTCTCACAAGGGAGTGTATTAGGTTCACATTTGTTTAATGTGTTAAATTATTCACGGTTTAGAAAAGTACGGATAAACTAGCATTGATATACACCAAAAACATAGCGCAAAACTATAAAAAAGGTTAGTAGAATTGAGGACCTGGATGCACTCAAGCTTATCCAAGAGCGAAACCCTGGTAGTAACTACTGCCTTAAAATTCTATTTCGCTATCAATAATCTTATAATACTCGTAACCCACAACAACCCAGACGTTGCAAACATTCATTTGTATACAAAACAAAACGAATTCTATCAAAATCCTCGTACAAATTATTTACGGAAGAGATATCGCACGATACGCACATATTTGTCAGACTGATAACTCGAATTCCCGCCGATTTTTTATGTTGTCACAGTTTTTATTATTGTTCTGTTTGGAAACCGTCCAACTGATTTCCAACTAGAACTTGGAACTAAAAACTGGGTTACGTTTAGATTTGAATTAAAAATCACATTTTCCATTCGGATAATGCAACTATTGTGAAAAGTAAAGCGGAATCATGGTTTTCGAATTTTCACGAATTTAATTTTTAACAAATTCTGATATAGATAAAAAAATAATCAAAAGAGATATCGTAATATGATAAGAGTTCGTGTGTGGTAAATATTTTGGACAAAATAAAATCCACATTTGGGTTGGGCAGGAAACAAACTAGACTTGGGCGTAATAAAATTCTCTACAGTAAATCAAATAACAACAACAAATAATTCTAGTATATAAAAAAGTCATTAAGAATCTCAAGCATTGCCAGCACCAGACTAAAAGAATAATAGATATGCTTTATGAATCATTGTCTCGAGACAATCTTCTCTTACACGATAACATATAATTTGTTAGAAGTTTATTAGAGGTTGGTTTATAGGACGGAATTCATCAAAGTCGTGCTACTTCTGTCAACCATATTACTACTACAATATAAAAACTAGGCCACCCACGGAGATACAATAAACTGTCGTGTATTTTTTATCTCAATTTAAGCAAGATACGTCAAGTCTTTTAGGGAAAAAACTAGTCATTGCCATGAACAACTTTTTGTGTTCTAAATAATACTAAAAGCAATATACATTTTACACGAAAGTGTTCCTTGTAGGTACAAATTACCAAAACCTTTTTGAGATTTTGGTAGTCGTTTTGAGCTAAGTAGAACGGGGACCCAAGATAAGTGGGATTCGAAGGTTTTGTATTGCTACAACTACTTTCCGATTGATAAGCCAACTCAAAACTCAAAGCATTTATTTCAATAAGACCGTTACTGGCACTTTTGATTTTGGTCAAAAACAAAAGGATGAAGCTACATTCCCAAAAGGCATAATAACTAGTGAAACTAGTTGCCCATTCCAAAGTGTAGATCTCTATAGAGAAGAATGGGTTAAAAACTCCTTTTAAACACCCTTTTAAATCAAAATATTTTTTGTTTGGTAAGCTTTTCAGTAGCAAAAGCCGATCCAAATTGTTTGACTATTCGCTGAAGTACCTACCGCATGTCTATTCATCTAAGTCAGTTCATCAATAGACCGGTCTCTGAAATTCTCCTACCGCTACAAAATTAAAACTGAATAATAATTAATTACCTTTGAAGAACGGCTCATTTTTATCCTTGATCTTCTTCGGTGGCAGCGGCATGGGCTCCTGTCTGATCTGACGCGGGAAGCAGAACATGAGGGTCGACAGGAGAACGATGAAACCAGCTATGAACACCATACCTGTGGAACAATGCATCATAAGTTATTAGTTAGGTGAATTCTCAGATGTTATACGACTATTTAAAAAAAAAATTGGGACTGGAATTGCCTAAACTGGATTTAGAAGCTTCTCTAGTAAATTGGGGTTGGAAAATTGACTGTTTATAGTACAGAATAAGTCTTTTCTGTCAGTCTGGAAAGTTTTCTTATAAGGGATGTCTAAAGCTGCTACAAATTTCGATCACTAGGACAATATTCTCAATGTTAAACCAATTCATAATTTCGCCGAATTTTCTATAAATAGAGATTGATGAGATCTTGTGATGTGAAAATACTCACATAAAAAAATCACGGCTGGACAAACACAAATATTACTTGTGGCATCATGTCACACTTAATTTGGATAGATGTGTGGGCCAAAGATCAACACATTCAGTTGCGTCTAACAGTTTTTTTTACAATAATACTGACATTTAATGTGGTAAGTATACAACCATACTTGGGCCTCCTTGAACAAGAGTGACGTATGCACTAGTGGGCGTAAATGTACCTGCCCTAGGGTCATTCAACCGCATTTTAGGTACACATAAGATATCTAATGTGCTTATAGTCTTTATAGCACTCTTTTGTATTATCACAGACATTATAAAACGGTGTGCAAATACTCGTAAAAGGTTTAAATCCCACAATCTAATGAATAACATACACAGAATCTATTCGAGCAAATAAAACACGAAGGAAATCGAAATCACGAAAAATATAGCTAGCAAATACAATGTCTTGCTGGTCTACATGAACGAGTCACTTATTGTTTGTGGAACATATCAGCAGGATCGCGTTATGGAATATTCTAATTATGGCAATTATCGAGGTGGTGGAGTGATAAATTATCCTTTCAATAGCACTAATCCGTTAGCGGTCGTCAGGAGATTATCTCGAATATGTGGAATATTTCACGCATCGCGAGGCGCCATCGGCATCGCCACCGTGCGAGACCGATCGCACAATCTATGTATGTACCTACATAGATTGTGCGATCGGTCTCGTACAATGTGCAGCACACTCGTGTTTTTTAAAGTAGCCAAGTTTCTGGAACATGCTTCCTAAACTTGGTAACATTCAAACAATGACGCGGCATCAGGAGCATCAGTTTCTGTCTATATTTGAGGTAAAACATGCGCGAGTTCCAACCAACACAGAGAATTGTTAGAGTTGTCAAAACCAGTGATCGTAATAATAACTCATGAAACCTTGGATACGATCAAAAACAATTCCGATAGATTCAAACAGAAAACATTTGCGCGTTCACAAGGTCGCCCGGTCGACGTTCAGTCAAGGGCATTCGCTAGACACGGTAGGTATCGACTATGGATACACACGCCGACCAGCATTGTTTACCACGCTCAATTGTACCATTAAACGTAATATAAGAGTCGCAGCGTCTAATACATTTTGTGAGAACTGAGAACTTGACCAGTAAGAGAAGACGAAGGTCAAGAGAACCCGTTTAAAAGTAAAAGTGAGCAAGGCGTCGGTCGCGTGTCCACCCACTAAATCCTCATTACGGGTAACGACGACGGCATAATTGTCGGCAACAAGGCGCGCAGCCTTGGCCGTGACCGGCTGTGGATAGAGCGCTTATTTTAGCTGTGGTGACGCGGCGTGATGTAAGACGCGTTATATAACTAGTGGCGTGCGCCCGCGCCGCCGCCACCGCCGCCGCAGCGTGACGCCCGCGCACAAAAAAGCGAAAGCCGACTGGAAATTGCATCGCGCGCCATTCTATGACACCACATCATACACGTTGCACCGCTGTTATAACACATCTCGCGAGTACAACTTCCTAAAGCCTATAATAGAACTGAAAGCTCGTGTAAGCACATTAGCTACAGTGAAGTATTAATTATGCAACCGTGGAATGTCTCGCTCACCCTTTCGCAGAAACAATTACAATGCAATCGACCCGCTAGTAGGGGAAGTAATGAGCGGTGATTAACATCTTGCCACATACGGTCTGTATGCTCATTATCCCTTGAGAAATGTTCTTTTAATAACGTAAATCGTCGCAACTTTAGTTTTACTGACATTTTATATACGCACGTATGCGTAGAGCTGTTGCGTGTCAAAATATGTAATTTATTTCCAGCAAATTATTAATTCAGCGTTTCTTTCAAACAATTTACATGTTATTGAAAATTACTGTTAAGTTAATTAATTTCAAGACAGAGGTCTTGGTTATCATTCAGTCATTAAGGGACTCGGCTTTACAAAACATCGAGCTTCGCAGGCACCACAAAACTCCAAAAAACACTTAAAATTATCGAAATTTTAATTATGCAGTCCACAGCCGGCAATTTAGCACTTCCAGACAATACGTTAATGATTCAAAAACGTCCGTTAAAATAAACTTATTAAAATTCAAAACTTCATTCATGAGTGTAGCGTTGGAACAATAAGGAAATACGCAGAAATCATTCAATGCGTATTCGCGAATTCAATACGTTGGCAGTCAAGACACGCTTGCAGCAGTTTTCTACCGCGACACGACGCATAAATGACTTCCTAAAGTCCTTTACTGAAGGAAATTGATCTTTATTTTGTAGAAGTGAAGGTGTGGTGGGTTCTTTTTGAATGGTATTTAGGAGTTTGTTTTGTTTACACGCATTCGGTTGGTGTGCAGGTCACGCACGTGCTTTCTTCGTGGATTTTGCGCGCAAATCTGCGCAAGTGCTTCGCTAACGGTAGATGAATGTTCCGCGTTGGAATGTCTGCTACTTCGATTTCGTTGTAGCAACAGACAGGTCATCGGTTTAGTTGTAAGCTTAGGGAATATTCCGCCTAGGAGGACGAAAATAGTATATCTAAGAATAGGAAAACGCAACTTGAACATGAAGATAGCTCCATTTTCGTTAATAATTCTGGAGATACCGGTACGAATATGCATCGCAAACATTTTGCAGTCGAATATGCATAACATGATCCACTTTGAAGAGAATGACAACTGATAACTTTGAAGTAGACTGATAAAGCTGGTACATAAGCGACGCCAGAATCAATTATTTCGAAGTCTGGCGCGGCTCAGTTCTAGATACGTAAGAAAATTGTAGCGGCTACGGTTAACACCCACTTGTATCGATTTTCCATTGTGATGTTTACACAGCAGTAAAACGCGAATCGTTCGTTTGGTATTGTTTGTTCTAGCCTATATTTTGAATTTTTAATATCACCTTGCCGACTACTGTTGTATAAAATTTACATAACAGGGCTAACATAGCCTTTATTTTCAATCTAGAACATTCTACAACCGTTTAGTTTGTTCTGCTAAAGGTGAATTCAAATATCAAATAATAAGTCATCAAATTCGGAATCACCGTTCTACTATACCCCACGTTTTTCAGTGTATAACAATTAATGCATCTGTAGGTACATAACATACGTGTGCTGGGAACTAAGTGTGGCTTTGGCAGAAACTAATTCTGAATGGATATTGTGCGATCGATTACAGACACCCGTTTGGCTCTGCTGACGAAAGTCTTAACAAGGTACTAGCGATTCCAAGCACTGTATATTGAGAGAATTGGAAATTGTTTACGGGTAGAAACTTTGAAATCTGTTAAACATTAAATTCTCTCTCTCTCTCTCGTCTTTTTCTGCTATCCCATCTCTATTAGCCAATATCTCATCATTAACGTCTTTTTTATCTACGGCAACAGTGATGGACAGTCCGCACATTCTTAAAAACCAGAATAATTTACAAGAACTACCATTAGATAAAAAAAGACAGTAATTATCATAATAAACATCTCTGTCCGTCCAACTGTCACGTGGTACCGAAGACAAATCATAGCTTTTACATTATTTATTTTATTACTTATTTTTTAGTTTTATTTCAACGACCAGTGGTCCACATTGGCCCTGAATTGAAATATTTGGAAGTCATAGGGAGAGGCCTTTGCCTTTCAGTGGGATGAAGCAGGGTAACAGTAACAAGGTTTCTAGACAAAATAATGAAGAGGCTACTCTCTCTGCACACAAAATAATTGGCCAATTATGGCATCAATATGTCAACATGGCCGATCCACTACAACAAGAAAGAAAAAGTATCTATTGGGATTTGCACAAGAAGATAGAAAGAAAATATGAGTACTTACCCAGCCACCAAGCGCCAACCCACCTCGCGTCGTTGGCATCGTAGCCAGGGGATATCAGAGGGTCAACGTAGACCCTGGTACATAGTGCCCCTAGAAGGAACCCGAGAGCTGGCCCGATCACCCTTATGCCGATGGTAATAGCTGTGGACAAAAGACATGGAAGGTTAATATTTTCATAAATATACGAAAATGCTCTGTCATTTTCAGGATCGGTGAATTTTCTGGATTACCAGGACCTCACCACGGAATTCCGGGGAATTCTAGAGTTTGGAACCGTGTCCTATATATCAGTAACCACGCCGCTATTACATGAGAATGAGGTCAACTATATAGCTGATATTTCACCAGCTATATGTATAGTTGCTAAACCCATTGGGACAAAATGTACGATGTTAATATTCCATACAGAGTGGACAATGTCCGTGACACGATAGTCAACCGCATCATCGCATAACCGAAGTTTAACAAAGGTCAATCACCAGTTTTCCAACATTAAAAGAAAAAAAACTTGCAAATCTGACTACCCTGTATACTTGACACTTGACACCAGTTAGTCGGAGACAAACTATTGAAGCCACAGTACAAAACAAGCATAAAGCACAAGAAAGACAAACCACAACGACCGACGTCCGGCTGCGTTTTATAATAATTTATTATAGTGAGCAGTAGAATGTATACGTGTACTTAGCGTCTGGTTAGACTGGAAACTAAGCCTAACGAACCCTAGCGTAATTTGTTAAGACTAATACGATGAGAATTATTACCCTGGGATCGGAATAGTAAATCCAGTGAGAACTCAACATTGTTACAGGATTTTTACAAATCTTGCCTCATTAATATTTTCTCTAGAAGGACAATTTTTGAGCTTCTTGTTTTTGTCCGTTTTTAAAAGTTGGTCTTCAAAACTCAGTTTCCCAATACATATTTTATTATACCATGTGTAATTAAAGGGACACCGACGCGAAAACACTTATCATATACTCAGTACATCATTCTGGACCCCTCTCCCTCACATAGAAAAGTCGTAATAGTCGTCATACTCGGTAATTTAAAAAGTGCAATACCTACTCGGTCAAAATGTATGGAGCAGTAGATTTCTTTTTCATTCAGAATGATCTACACTACTGAGTGTGTGGTAAGCGTTTTTGCTTTATTGTCCCTTACACCCCAATCAACCAATATCGCTTAATCAATCACTCTCGTATATTCAATTTCAAGTGAAAATCTGTCAAGCCAAATCTGCCAGTTAAAATTGATGGTCATGCTTACGTTTGAAATTTTTACAGTGCATTATTGTCATCTATGTGCAAAGTACTGAAAAAAAAACGGTAACATGCAGCAAAGGTAAAACATCTGCTGATATAGAACATTAAGCAAACATTGTAATCGATTACATGTTTTACTCGCACGAAGTGTTAAATAATATTACGCTAGCAGATTCTTCTTCTATTACGGCACTTGGACACGAAACGAATACATTTTCTAGTGCACGCATCACTGGAACCGCTCTATTGCACGAAACTGCAGATACAATGTAAAATAGCAACTCTGACTTAATTCGAGGAAATATCATCGGGGCACTTAATGACGTAGTAAATATTAATGTGCATAATCGGTGAGGCGGAGATGGCCGTTATGCAAATTGAGATGGACTCTCGCACACACTGGGCCGCAGTCGTTTATCTCAATAGGGCTAGGGCTCTGGGGCTAATTAAGGGCCATTGAACTCGCCACAACAAATTATCGTATGAGGAATAGCCGCTGTCAACGATCGCTGCTGCGTACAGCTACATCATGTTAGAACGAAAGAAAAACGAACGCACTGCGAGCTTGGATGATTACTGACATTATTGTTCCGAGAAATGCTAATATTATTATAGCCCATTAAATTATATGATTATTACTGCATAACATATTATAAACAGTAAACAACTCATTTAAATACATAATGAGACTGAAATATGTTAGGGACACGTCGGGAGGGCCGCGACCCGAAGACGAATCATCCGGTACGGCTGAACATGCGTAAGAACCGTCCCAAATTTCGAAATTAAATTAAAACCTGTTATAATAAAATAACAAAGGACCGTTGTAGGGTGAGTGACCGAAAAACAATCAGGTACTTAGGTCCCGAATGTAATCTTTCCCAGAAACCAACCGCATCGCTTGCCAAAAAACGGACGGGCGTGCGCTCAGCTCGCGTGCTTCACGTTCGACACAAAGTAAAATATACGTTCCTATTATCATCATGCACTTTTGTAATAAATAATGGCCTCGTCAGGATCGTTTTTCAAAACGGCCGCTGCCCACGTCTCGGTACAACTTTTTATTAAGTCCCGGTACACTCGTCCTTACCGGTTCCGATGCATCATTAACATCGTTCAAGTGCTGTTCCCTCGAATTAACGCTCAGTGATTGTCCAAAAATGACGAATTGCATCATTAAATGAACCCGGTAGGCAAACGCGGTTAGGCTCCATTACAGTGTATTTTCGACTCGTGTACATTTTTACACTTAAGTCCGAACTTAACTTTTCATGCGGTTAAAAATAGAAAAGCGTGTCACCCTATCTACTCACGCTATCTACAATAATAGAGACAAACATAAATACACTGATATGAAAGGCAACAGGGCTCGCAGAGATAACCTTGAGAAGCCCGCCTCTGTAAATAAGGTCATCTCAACTGACAGCCACAATCACCTCTGATAATATATGCCTAATAGATATAAAAACCTGCTGAAACATTTCCAATGTATCCATTTAGAAGAATAAATAAACAATCCCACTGCAGGAATCAATATTCACGTCTAAATAAGGTGTCCGACGAGTTCTATCTCTAGTATCAAATTGCGTTTATAGGAACATGACTTTATCGTTACCTAGTAATGTAAAATCTAAACGGCTAGCTCAACACCGGTCTGCGCTTGAAAAGAATTAAAAAAAAACGGGCCAAGTGCGAGTCTTACTCGCACACAGGGTTCCATAGCCCCAAACAATATAATGACAATGTTTTGAACGGTCATTCATTAGTAAACCTTCACTCAACCGCAAAACTAAATTGGTTTTTCATAGTAAGTTAATGAAAAACAAAGTTACTGCTGCAGTTTGGTGAAAAAGTCCCATATCTCAAATGCTACATATCAAATCTTATTCAAACCAATTTTCGTTGAAAGTTTTTTTTACGGTCTACATCCCCATATTTTTGTCAGATTTTTTCTCCTGTTACTTTAGAAATTAGAGGGGGGGGACACTCGTTTTACCACTTTGGAAGTGTCTATATTTCAAACAATTGACTTTGAAAAAAAATGGTTTCAGGAACCTCAATGTCATTTTTAAAGACCTATCTATAGACACCCCACACGTATAGGTTTGATAGTTTTTTTTTTTAGTTTCAATTTCATGTATGGGGGATATCCTTATCTATTTTTTTTTTTAAATTTTGTACAAAAATCATAATGCGGTTCACAGAATACATCTACCTACCAAGTTTCAGCTGTGTAGTCCTAATAGTTTCGGAATAAAGTGGCTGTGATACGGACGGACAGACAGACAGACAGACAGACATGACTAATCTATAAGGGTTCCGTTTTTTGCCATTCGGCTACGGAACCCTAATTAATGTAAATATAGGTATAAGATTAGTGCCATAAAACTTTTGAAGTGAAACTTCTTATGCGACTTCCAACAAGTTTAACGCTACCATGGAGGGGGAATATTTTCTAAAACTCACTAAGAGATGGCAGTATTACAAGATTTGTGACTACGTAGTTCTACTAGGTACGCAAGATGGCGTGCAAACAGTCATGCATTCGACTCTTCGGTGTGACCAGCCTTCGCTCAATTTCCATGAGTAGAATAACCTCGATAAACTTATGTAATAAAAATAATACAACAAGAAAACAACAAAATATTATTTAGAAGCTCAATAAAATAACGAGAATGAATGCGTGGCACTCGAACGCATGCGTGTAGTATTACGAAATTTCACTTCTTCCGCGCGGAGGGACTCCACGCACTATTTTTTATTACTCCCTTGATTACCATTGGAACCTTCGCAAATGTTTCATGAATTTATCCAAAGCTAATTGTTGAAACCAACGTTTCTTAACTTAACTGACAGTCGGGACTACACAATAATATTCGCCAGTCACGATATTTTTAATGACCAAGAAATAGGAACACAATTCCTAATCGGTGCAGAGTTCATTGCTCTTTCGGATGCAAAATCATTTTTAGAAGTATGACTAATTCGGTTGGAAAACACACACTAAAAGCAACCGCTGTGACTCTTCTACGAAAACACCTGTCTAAACAGATACAGGAAATAGTTTTGAGGCAATAAATAATAATCATTCGACTTGCAGTGTATGAAATAAAGGCAATTTGACGTCATAAAAAGGTTTAATCAACTGTCGGTACGATAATAACAACAGCCGACATAATCATATCTAATCATACAGACGTAATCTAATCTAGCGATGTTGCAAGAAAACTGACCTATGACAAATACAGCAACAAATGATTAGATGGAGCGCAATTTGATAGTGCACTGGCAAAAAAGTTGCATAAGGTGCACATTGCAATATCGTAATCGAGGTAATTTTCTCGTCCATACACGACGTAATTAATCGCAATCAGATTGCGAACCGATAGTACGATAAAAGAAAAAGCATTCCAAAATACGGTGCGAGTCTTTTGATTGATTGTCAGCGTTTATCATCCTTTCCGGGGCCTTACATAATTATTTTATTCGAATTTTGTCACAAGTTTCGCGTGCCGCCTGTAAGGATATACGCAACTCGCCAGGATAGTTCATAATCCCAAAAGTAATTGTAGACATTAAACGCCTACACAATATTGAAAACAGAGGTACGAAAATACATAAATACTGACTTCGGAATTTCCGGCCAAATCCTTTAAGCATCTTGGACATAAAAATGCATTTTTAAAAGAAACAAGGTCTTATAAAATTAATTGGCACCCGAATGCGTGTATCAACATTGGCCCAAATAAACACAAGCCTGTGGCGTATTCTCTGAAAACTTGATGAATCACAACATTTTGGATGAAAAATAGGAATGGCTGTTCAAGGAAAACTACAATAGGTACACGTTTCTATGCCGTACTGAATACATTAGAATCCAAAATGAAGTTAATTTTAATTACTGCTATTTGATTAAGACTGTTAAGATTCCCAATAGGAATGTATTAATGTTAAATATAGACACCTGTCGAATTCCGTAGCAAATTGTTTCCTTGACAGGTCAATTAGAAGTAAAAGTTAAATAACTTTAGAGGTAGGACGGCTAATTGGACACTAACAAATCAAGTTGACTTTACAGTAAAAAAATACTAGAAATGGTTTGCCTCATGAAGTTCCAGCAGAAATGTTGATAGACATCCTGATAGTGCAGAGATAAATGAACTGTATAGGACGGGAATTCACCCATACGAATTAAAGCGAAACTAACAATTTTAACCAAAAGTCATAACAGCAAAGACATTCCAAAGAAATCTATCTCCAAATATAAAGAAAAACCCAAGAGCGCGTCGAGGAAACGACTCAAAGTCGATCATTCCCGAACGGTGATCGTGAGGGACGAAATTAGGGCAACGTCTCTAAGGAACGAGACACTCGCGCTGACACCAACGAGCTGAAATTGTCGCCGCGACGCGTCGACACACTGACACACTTCACTAACCACCTACTGAAATAGCTATTGCATACGTTTTACTGCACAACAGGGCTTCGGTGAAGAACTACGGACCAGCCATGAATTATAAGTGAACTGTGTTCCAAACTGTACGCATATCGATCGGGAAATTATACTGAAACCAGCTACTGCAGAGAGCAATGAACTCGAAAAAACTGAAGGAAATAAAAAGCACGATTCTGCTTTGAATTTGCTCAACGCTACAATTGAACATTATGGTATATCGCAACACTGTTATATCAACATTTGAATTAAAACAGGCAAAACACGACAAAATAGCTAACTTTCGACAAAATAGGATGTTGATCTAGTTTGCACAAAAACAAAGCACAAGGAAAACAGGTGCGAAATAGTCTCGAAAACAATCGTAGAGCTTGTCGGTATAAACCCAGTTCCATTAGATTATAAATTTAAGATAACACCAAATTGGTATTGTACATTAGTTACGTCCAAGGTCTTTTGAAAATCCTAAAGACAATTTTAATGAACCGTTTATATCAGGTAGTTAGTTAAGAATTTCGCTATTTGGAATAGGTTAACTGTCTAGCTTATAATAACCGCTGCTTCAAAAATATTTGCACATAAAATTGTTCAGTGTTTATGTAGATGTAGACGTAGTTTGTAGTTCTTTTTGACTGCAATCACTGGTAAAGCAGAAGTGTGTACAACGGTGCTACAAAATAACTTTCAAATTTTGTCCGTTTAAAGTCTTTGTAATTTAATAACTAATAGCCCTATCATGCCCTACTCGAAGTACCTAACGCCTAAGGTCACGATCACACGTCATAATTGACCTAAATAATCCTCACCACACTGGTTTCAATCAATGAATATCCGTCCTTACTGTGCCTTATTTAGGTCGACCCAAGTTAGCTGAATTGAATTTAATTGGTTAAATAAATTAGCGTAATGCTTTGCGTGCTATTAAATAATGTTTCCTTTATTGCACGCGTTCTAGCATGTAGTGATTATGACGATTTAGGATTATTACTGAATTAATTAATTTGTTTAATTGAGAGTACTTTTTTCGTTAATCTCTTCAATGACGCTGTGATTACGACTACTGAAGTTTTGGTTCCGATGGTCAACAATATTATGAATGGGAAATTAAATAAATACTTAGATATGTATATATATATATATATATGAGTGTGAAGTGAACAATCAAATCAGCTTGTAGTTGTTAACTACAGACCTCAAGCAACTAATAGTTTACTTAGTATAACAAAGGTACACGACATGAGTCAAAGGAAAATGTTGCTGCCTGAGATTCAATTAAAAAAGAAGATAAAGCTCAAACGTAAGCTTTTGTAACATCCTAGGAAAGACGATAAAATGAAATGGTTGTAAAGTAATAATAATCTGTAATGGGTACCATATTTTCTAGGTCTAGTGTCTCTGCAATGTGCCTATAGCTCGCTTCAGAAAGCTTTATATCGTACAGCATAAAGCTTTACTTCATACTTACTGTAAATCAGTTCTTTTGAAACATCTACGAATACCTGTCCATTAACTTTAACAGGTTTCCTCATTTAATTTTATTTTTGCACGGTTTGGGACTATAAGAGAATTTATTTTCAATTAAATTTAATACCTGGAACGTGCCTTATAGGATTTAGTGGCATTTAATTAAGGTTGCTCAGATTATGAGCAAAATAACTCTTGATGCGACTAAGAAACATCAAAAATGAGGACCACATAAGTATTTTTCTTTTATAACTTTGTGTCCTACAGTGATAATCATAAGACCCCTAATTGCCTTTTTACAACATGTTAGTAGTAAAGATACAAAAAACGTGTACCTAAAAACGAGATAAGAGAGAAGCTCAATTGAAAAGGATACATTGAATGAGTGCCAGATAATGAATGGCCCACATAAAACAAACGGACTTTTCTGCGTTTATCTAATCATTGGCGAGCTCACTAGATGGAACATTCATCTAAATTATCAGAACGGAGTCGAAACAAAAACACGCGTATGCTCTCATTTTGAGAACAGAGCTACTTGTGCAGAAATAGCCACATTGAACTACTTTAAAGGGAGAGATATAGGTCGGGCAAAGGGTAAGACATGAATTATTTTTATTGGAAAAGAAAATAATTCTTTGTATTTAATTGAAATCTATCTTCAACAAGAATTGCGCTGCGTTCACCAAATAGCAACCATACCTACACTGCCGTAAAAACAGAGCAGTCAACAACATCAAAGTTCAACAGTGCTAAAAGGAAATAAAGTAGACAAATATGATGTTCCTAAAGCAGAAGAGGATATAGCTCATTCTCCTGATAAAACAAGTGACACGCACGGGATGAGACTAGATCGTCGCACCTTAGCCAAGACCACAGAACACGACGTCCATATTGAAAACATGCGAAAATAGTCACCGATACTTGTTCAACAAAATCGTTACAAGACCGGTATGTGAAGCTAAGGGCCCATTGTTGGCGAAAAGGGACTCTCTCTAGCTGTAACAGATGTGAAAATAACTATAAACTTCCGTTCTCCCTAATAAAACGAGTCATAACAGTGTTAAGTAATTCATAATATTGTAGACTAAAGTGTTATTTTTAACATATACTCGTCAGTCCACATATTTTTTAATGCCCACATGTCTACCTTCAGAGTCTACTCAAGTTTTAAATCAAACACGACAAATGCGACATAACGACAAATGCGACATAACATTAAATTTATTAAACTTTAAATGAACTCCACTTAAAAAAAATTGTTTGCTAGATGAACAGATTACTCAAGCCTGTTTCAGTAAAGTTACATTTCTACACTTGAGGTAAACTAATGAATCGTTACAATAGTTTTATTTTCTTGTGTTATATTTGTTTGATCAGTGCTTTTATTAATCGTAGACCTGAGGTAGTTGGGAGAGACTCGTTGATATGTCTCAGAAGCGCGGGTGTCCTGGACGCATTCGATAGTGGAGGATACAGGCATCAAGATGCGATCGAACCGAACTGGAGCTGTCCAGTCCGCTCAGTTCGGACTGGCTCCGGACACCGGGATTTATATATATAGATATTTCAGAACATTATCTGTCATAGACCACTGTCCGAAGTCCGATCCCTCTCCAGTCCACTTCGCTTAATCGGACCTTGGACTGCAGTTTTGAAAAGCCCTGACTTCGGGCGGTCCCCGCTAGTCGCGCGAAGCTCGCTGTAGAGCCTACTCCGTATGTTATGGCAGTAGTGCAGTAGACGCATTAGATACGTTGCAGACACAACAATACAGACGTAACACTACACCACTGTGTACAACCGTTCGCGACACCCAAACACCATTGTTTTGCTTTTTACGCATTTTATACTAACCCAGCCGCAGTTTCGGAGCTTTACATCATCGGGCGGGAAATCGAAGCGATATGCTTGCTATGAAACGAATTGGTTTATAGTATCCATACTAATATTATAAATGCGAATGTCACTCTGTTTGTTTGTTACCTTTTCACGACTAAACGGCTGATCGGATCTTAATGAAATTTGGCAAGAAAATAGATTTCAACCTGGGGAAGGACATAGGCTATACATCATCACGCTACAACCAATAGGAGCGGAGCAGGAATGAAAAATGTTGCGAAAACGGGGAAAATGTGACGCAGACGAAGTTGCGCGGGACAGCTAGTTGTTTATAATTGTAACATAAATCAATCGATAAAACTGGACAGGCTTTGCATGAACAATGCAGATTTAAAATGAACATGAACAAGAGGATGTTTTGTACTAAAATTGCAATGAATATGAGTGCGGGATGCACTCAAGTCGATTGTTAATTACGCAACGTATCTGAAGGCGGCCGGCTGAGTACGTTGTAGGAGGGCCGTGGGCGGCGGCTATGATTTATACACTTTTATGAGCCCATTTTATTACCAGTACTCGCAAAACGATATCGACCATCTTAATCGATACACCGAATTTATGTAAGCAACCTTCAAGCTTTTGTTTCAGGGAACGCCCCAGTGATTCTCCGGCGCGCCTGCACCTGGTTACTTCATACAATTAAACTACAGTTCATCCGGATAATAAATAATATTCACTCACCCATGTAAAGTGGCGACTGCTTGCTGCCAACGTTATCGTCCACGTAGGGGATGCCGAGCGTGGCGATGCCAGTCTGCCCCACGCCTACCACCAGCAGGCAGACGAACAGCCAGGGGATGACGACAGCCGTGATAAAGGAGCGCGTCGTGGATCTCTTGACATGCGCATCGTCGCACAGGTCGGACGAATTCTGGTAGGTGTAGCAGACGGGCGCAGCGCCGGCGCGGTGGTCCTCCAGTTGCAGTAGCTGTGTGCCGTACATGAGGTGCGGCACCACGCAGCCGATCACGCCCACCGCCAGCACCAGCATCATGCACGCGATCCAGCGCGGCCGGTGCCCCCGCCCCGCTAGATACGTCAGGAACAGCGCCGTGCATATCTGCCCGATCTCTGTCGCTGCTAGCAATGTTCCCGTCGTCTTTGACTCTACTTTGAACAGCTTTTCGACTGTGGTGGTCACACTAACGAAGTAGGTGAGGAACATGCCCTGCAGCACCCAGCCTGACAGGAACACCAGCATGAAGACCCGCGTGGACGCGAACACGGAGCGCTTGCGCAGCGGCGTCGGGTGCGCGGCCGTGTGCTTGCAGTCGAGGGATCCATTGTTGTTTCCTGTCGCTAGCCGTTCCTGTTCTTCTGGTGTGGCTTCGACGCCTTTCATGTCGGCGTCCTCGGCGGCCGGGCCCGGGGGACCCGCCTCCCCACCCGCTGATGGTACTGTAGTGACGACGTTCGCCCTGCGACAATACAAAAACAACCATTACAACCAGTACAAATAAACTATATCTGACGCTAAACTTAAACATTACTGCTAGATAAACTCACGTCATGTTCGTCACGTCTAAGCGGTTACTGACGCCAATATTACACAACCCCTATCCTATCAAGTCGTATGTGGCCGGCCGAGCGAAAATGAAACGCACGCTAAACGCCAACGTCGAAAACGACGCTTCCGGCTAACGGGACCAAAACATACAGATTGATCAACGATCGCGAAAATAAGGAGCGGGCACGATGCGGCGGTGGTGAGTCGTACGCATACTTGATTGGGGAGTCGTTCACCCGAGTGCGGGGATGGAGGCTGCGTGCGCGCACCCAGCGCGGCGGAGAGCGACTGCAACATGCAATTACTGGCGCAGCGCGCTGCACCCGCGAGCCCGCCCCTCGGCTTCTCTCCAAACGGGGTTTTTATTGGCCTTCTATCCGTTTTTTGTGCCGCACGCATTGACACACGATGAAAGCCGTCTGTGCGCCGCCCTTCACTGAAGATTCCCTCTCGTCTCGACACTACGGAATGTCTTTGTCTCATTGCTCTCCTGTACCATTTACATTCACGTTCATTTAAACATAAATTAAACGTGGTTTACCTATTTTAAATTCATATCATATATACAATTAATATAAGCAATTTAAACTATCTGTAAAATCAATACCTACAGACGTGGAGGCAAACGCTAGGTTCGCAATAAAATCAACCGTAGAATATTAATGTGATCGACTCATACGGTTAACTGGACTTGCGAAACTCACCGATGGGGGCCGATGACCACCGGCGACACCGACCAAGACGCACTATTGCACTACACCGACCAGTTCCAGCAGGAAAACTATTTTAGTGATACTACTAATTGCTGAGATAACGTTTTCAATTGATAATATTATTTTTAGGGGTGACTCAAACGACCCATTCTTTCACGTCTGATGCCAAATGGAGTGCACAGTAAACTGCATTCCGAGATAAGCCCACGAACTTGTGCAATGGTCGAGCTATCGACCAAGTGCTATCGCTCCAGTGATAACGGGACACAGCAAATAGGTATACCTACTACTTGTGAAGCAGCGGGTTACTGCTGCACCAATATCATACAATATGCCCTATTTATATCAAATGCCAGAACTGCTCGACCTTCACAATAAAACGTTTTAAACATATCTTATTTCTCAGAAGAATCGTCCGTCTTTGATATGCAGCCAAATTTAAACTTTCACTTGTCCATGTCCACCGCACCTTGTAATATTAAAATATTTTCTGACATGACGTTAAGAAATCAGCGGGCCATGTGGTAAAAAGAATGAGGCAAAATGTTTTGAACGAAACAAAATATACAAACAAACAGACAAAATATGAATGAATTGAATTCAAATACACTGTATACGAAACCGATATCTCAGTAAAGTGAACTCGAATATCCTAGGCAGCGTTGCGAGACGCCACGATCTAATTGGCGGCAATATTGTATGAAAGTCAACCCCGCACGCACATACAATCACATCGACGATACGAGGACGGCGACTGACGATTCATTTAATCTCCCATCGTGATTGAGGCGCAATGAATCATATGAATATGGCGAGCGCCGGGCAATCTATTGACATAAATTGAATATAAACTATAGTATCAACGCAACACTTATAAAACGCTCATATTAGAATAAAAAAATTGTGTGGACATCGGATTAAACGAACGCCTGTTTGGATGAAAACAAAAAACTTGATCAACACCGTGTCCTCACTTATGATTCAGTGACACGACCAAATGAACCACCAAAGAACAGATTCGACGTCAACCCGCATCAAAATTCATCTTCAACATAAAAAGATACAGTTCGCTGTGTCTTTTCGGGAAAAAACAAATCACGGTCTCATACATACAGTTTGAAATTGATACAAGCCGATATTGATATAAAAAAGTTAAAGAGCGTACCAAAAAGGGAGGTATCATAAATCTTTCATGATGAATAACAAATGAAGGATGTGAAAATTCTGGGAAATACGATTGTTATTGGAGAAACAATATCTTATTTAGAGGAAGGTCCCAAATATGAGGAGACTGAGGAACACGAATTAGGGTGCCCGCTAGTAGCACAGGCGCATCGAAGACGTCTATGATCATTCTATAAGTGAGAGGACAACGTGCGCGGTCAAGGTAAGTGAGCAGATACCTGTTGTCGATGACACTGCACTCGACATTAATCTCCATTTTAAACCCAGTTTAATAACGTAAGGTACAATTTACAATGACGGTGGCAAGCACGAATGAGAAATGCAGTGGTTAACAGCGGAGAAACTTCATTGTTAATCTGTGTAAGGACCTAGACCTAGTCTAGATAAATTATTGTGCTATTTAAATGGTGGCTGACGAACTAAATCAAGCGCTGATAACAATAATGGTCTATGCAATGTCAAAGCACCTACGTTTAGGTTCCAGAGTCCCGATGCGACGGTCCTAACAATCTGTGGCAACAAAGCTCTCACACAAAGGACAAACACTTGTCTTACGCATACAAATATTGGAGGTTTTACATGGAAAGAAGATGCACCAACAACTGGTCCTGACAGGTTACAATTGTTGGCAAGGGCATTTCAAATATGTTTGCATTCTATTAATAAATTAATATATTCCACTTCCAACGCTTCAGATGAATGAAACAAAACTCGTAAAACTGAAATACATTCAAATATTGCTCTATAAAAATGCTAAGAGGCGTCGATTTGTAGAGCCTATTGTACTAATTTGTACTCGATTGCAGTGATTTCAATATTCCACACAGTGACATAACAAATTAATTAATGAAAGACGGACATTTTGTTACGAGCGCTAAATGTCTTATAGCTATGTTACTACAAACGCCACTGCACTTTATTAACAATTCAGAATCCACGGGTTTATCAGACACAACCGGTTGCTAGTATTGGGTACCGAAAGTAAACATTATATGCTGAGGTGAGTATTAATAGTAAAATTTGTTGGGGTCTTAATTAAATTAAACCGGATTCTGCCCACTGGCTATTAATTAACGAGATTCATGGCTGTGCACTAAGCTAACTGGATAATTACGGAACAAAGTGACCGATGAGAAATTACTGGCAAAACAAATAATAATGAAAACGTGGTGCAGTGGTTTTTTGAGAACCTGTAATTAGCGCACGTAACTCATCTCTTTATGGAGAACGTTTTTATCAATTCGGTACGCTTCGAGTAAATTCCGATAGGAGCAAGTACCAGTTATTTTAAATGAGTACAGTCCTTAAGGCCGCTCCAATGATAGTTAATAACGCTTATACTAGCATATCTGCCACTAAGACCATTTGCAAATCAAATTCAACTTAACGCGTGTATTAATTTTCAACAGCAGCTGTTAAGTGTCTATGAGACAAACGATTTATATGAACAGATAAGTACAACGGCCGTAATTACTCGTAACCAATACCGAGATTTGAACGTGATAACTACAAAGTTCAGTGACACTAATATTTCCATCGAGCACCTAACCAATGGGCACTCCAGACATTACGATGCGACATAGTGATTTATAATCAGAGATGACCAAAAGATAAATTTGCTAGGAAAATTAATTTTAATATAAATAAAGAACCGGCTAAAAAGTCTGATATTCAGTCTTACCAAGGGGTATCGTATTACTCAGTTACTGGGTTGTGGAGGTCAGATAGGCAGTCGCTTCATGTAAAATACTGGTACTAAGCTGCATCCGGTCAGACTAGAAGCCGACCTCAAGATAGTTTGGGAAAAGGCTAGGCTAGGATGATAATGAAAGAACCAACGGCAAACTCGAAACCAAATAATAAACAGGATATTAAGATGAACTAAGAAATAAAACACAACAATGCACAGAAATCTGATAAAAATAAATGTGAAAAAAACTAAAGTCTGATTAAGGGTAATATTTCAGCTGCGGAGACAGTCGTGTGAAGCAAATCTTCCGAGTAGGTGTGCCTGCATAAACCAGGCTCGGACATCGGGACACCCCGGGGCGGAGAGCTGTCTGAGATATACTGACTTACTGCCCACTACGCGCTCGACATAATGGACGCGCCTGCCGACCTTTACCACTTCGTTTTTAATAAAACATTTACATACAATTGACATATTCATAATTAAAAGCAGTAGTTTAAAATTCTAAGCCACAATAGACTCATGAGCATGCCACAAATGTGGTAGCGTCGCTGGAGGTGTTGAAAAGTGAATACGTGTTAATAATGCAGTTGTTGGAAGTACCTCTTGGTACGGTTACAATCAATATTTAAAATTGTGTAAAATACATTCACTGGCAAGCGCATAAATCACGACAGGCCCTTTACAAGTATCTGTGTAACAAAAACAAAATGGCTCTTCGTGGAAAAAGATTAATATGTAACGATCTACAACAAGAACAAATCGGGATACGGTGGAGAAAAACTTCCAACGATACACATGACCACTTACTTTAAAACTGTCCATTTGCAATTATAATGTACAATTGCACGCAACTGCATTGCACTTTGGACTGAAGCATAGAAAAAGCTTGATGTACTTATGTGATGACCGGCCTCTAGTGGACTAAAGGCGTTGTTGTATGGGCGTTGCGCAACACTGACATAACATAACCGTGCCTTGACATTGTTGATCTCATAGTCGGAGCTCCGTGCCAAAGCCATCGCAGGTAGCATGGCGGTCAAGAGGCTCGCTAATCGACCGTAGAATATGAATAGCCTACACGAGGATAACCACCTCAATAAACTGTACACTTTAGTGAGAACAAGTACTCCACTCGATCATTGCTATTCTGTTGAGATGGTACGTCTAGTGAATCGTGCCGACAAGACTACAGTAACAATCAGATAGCCAATAACTTTTAAGTGGTGACAACTATGCGAACATAAAAAATATATGTATGTTCAAAGTTGAAATGATCTGCGTAGGCAAGGTCGCTTCCAACGAATCACTAGTACCACCAATTTGACACTGCTCACCTCCGCTTATTGGACAAAGTGGAACGTGTAAATGAAGAAACGAAACGCTACCCTGTAATCATTTAACAAGCATCAGCTGTGATGAAACAGATGTCACATTTGAAGGCAAAATCAATTCAGACATCGAGTAGATTATATTTGTGGCAAAGGTGTGCTCAAAGCAGGTTAATGCACTCTGTGGCAAAACTAAATGTAAATGTTGGTAAGAGACCTTCTAAAATTTAGTAAGAATTATTAAGAAAATGCAATTTTAAACGTTGGAATCCTTAATATCCAAAGTTCAAACACAATTCCAACAGTGAAGTACCTAACCTACAACTTCAACAGAGACGTGTAGCATCACTGAAATATACCTTTTACAACTTTACGACTCTTCACGCTGAAATTACAACTCGTTAGTGTGCGTCCACACTACGTGGCAATGGCGGCGCCCCGACGGGCGCTAAATGAAGCCTTTTAAGAAAAAATAAAGCCATGGAAATTGAAAAAATTGAAATTGAAATTGGGAGGCCTTTGTCCAGCAGTGGGAAATAGTTAGCTGACTTAAAAAAAATAAAAAAATACAGTATGTTTCTGAAAAATTACTGACGAGCTTATTGCCTCTACGTTGTTCATTCTATAGTACTTATGAAATTTGTCTTCGTAACTCTCTACGTCTTAAACAAGACGATGAAATTCACCTTGTTTCTGTTTCCCTCTGTTTATAGGGTGAACCCAGTACCTTCTTTCCTTTTTTTACCCTCAAGAAGTTTCATTTCTAAGAGAAATTGAAGGTCTTCACTCTTCATCAAAATCACTATCCGAATCAGAAGAAAACATTATGTATGTTTGAACGCTGCAAAGGTTCGTTAAGTACTGTTCAGAAATAACGCCAGAGTACGCCACGACACGACACGTTAGTGTGCACACTCACCGTCACGACAGTAAGCACCACTACACGCCACGACACGTGTGTTTCCGCCTTAAGGCGAGCGCGACACGCGGCACGTAATTTTCAAACGTTCCTATCCGCGCGTTATGGCCAAACTGCGGCATACGAGTGCACTTGAAGAATTTTCTAGGGTACAATCTCGTTACTTCATACAAAGTAATTAACCATTTATTTTCTGTTTTTATTTATTTTGTGAACACACTATCTTAAATTTAACATCTTCCATCTTTGAATAGTACTGTCTAATAAAAGTACTAAATCCTCGTCCATGGTTCGCAACAACCCAACAGCTCGCTCGTCACTGTGGCCACAGCCGAGCCGCCGCGCCGCCCGCCGCGCGTTCAGTGTGGATGCACACTTACACTGTCGGCCGTGTCGGCATTCAACAGAATATTATGTCAATTAAGATTAAGAGGTATTACATCTCCCCAAGAACCTTATCTCTATGTATGATTGTTACTGAATGTAAATAAATAACATTAGTTACCACGGATTGGTATCACAGTAACTACTCAGTGTTGCTAGTCAGGCTGACATTGAACAATTTTAAGATGATGACGATCCTTGCATTTTATTGCACAATAATTTTACTTTATTCACGCAATGGCTGTAAATACAAAGTATGTAAGTATGATAAGTAGTGAGTAAGTATGATAGGTATCGAAGTAAAAGGTCCGGAGAAAGTGATACAGCACGAATGCATTGGGCGGGGTGATAAAAATGTCATTGCAAAAGAAACGCCTTCGCATTGGTGTTGTGTACTTATCGACAATTTGCATACAACGCACTCTTGAATTCGCATGGTGAAATCTGGACACACCACTTTTTAAAACGACAAGCTCTGGTCACTGACTGCAGAAGAAACGCTCTCGATAGCACATTTTAATAAACTGCTTTAATGAAGGTACTAGGTCACGCTCTTCTTAACTCGAAAATTATATTCAAAGATAGCATTTGAAGAAAGTTGATATGACAATTTATTATCATGAATGATCATGTCAAAGTACATGGTTCCAAAGTAATCCTACATTATTTTATGAAAAACTTATTTATAAATACATGTACTAAGTAGTATTATTTGCTCTACTACTTTACGGTAAGGGGAACATTTTATTCTGTTTCATAGTAAGTTTCTACATTTTCCTTCCTTCGTCGTAAAAGTAGGTCAAACGATTAGAATCCCACATTGTTATAATAGGCCACTGATATTGCAACACGAGTATATTTATTTATTTCCAATAATATTTGCACTCATTACCATTGAGGGCATGAGTTATTAGGTTAGCCACATAAATTATTTACATGTTATTTCCTTTTGAATATTATGAACTTCGATGATAAATAATTAAGTTGGTATATGGTGGGGCGCCCAAATTTCGAAACAGAAAGATTTAAACCATAAGCAATTAAGTAGTATTCAAATTGACCTCAATAGAACGCCTTACTATAATATAGCTACATGAAATGGTTTTCCTTGTCACGATGAACTGTACAAAAAACCGAATAACTAGTTGTGCTGCTCGCAAAAAATGTGAGAGAAAACATCAGCTTTTGGAAAAAAAAAGCACAATACAAACAATTTGTTACCTGAAAACCTGCTAATAATAAAATAAAAATGTATAAATAGACACATGACTCTATCGGCCTGCCTAGTATCGAGCTAAGTATATTCATTTGATATTCAACTCATCTGTTAAGGGAAAAGAGCGCAAGGATAAGATACATTAAACAATTTACATAGATACCATACTACATCTTAACGAGACGCGAGTTCTTGGGTATAAACTCCCTTTGGACATTCAAACATTACTACCAAAGTCAAACAAAGAAGTTGGTTTTTACTTCTTGGCCTCACCAAACAACTTAGCGGCGATTGCTTCCGACACGAACTGTACACATGACGGCCACATAAACATAAAAACTTGTATATGTATACTACAGACGTTTTAGACACGACCTTGAGCATACGTATATAGATAATAATAGGCTATTCTTTACGTATGCGTGAAAATGACGGTGAATAAACCTTCTATACTAACATTTTTAAGCAAGTACAATAACGAGCTAAAGTAAGTATTATAAACGAGAGTCCTGATTTAGTTCCTTCAAAAATCAACAGTGGGTGACTAGTATATGTATATATCTTAGTAGTTTCTTTTCAAAACTATTTTTTTTTTACATTTTCTACGCCTTAATAATGCAACGAGCAAAAATACTTCAAGTAAAAAGTTGCTCTAAATTAAAATTTAATTAAAATAAATTCTACTGTGATCAGAGAAATGTAATTCTTTTCAGTTTTGGAGTACATGCATGGTCTTATCATTATGACGCGTTATAATGGCGAAACCAGGTTTTTCGTGAAATTCGGTTTATAGTTTTGGGACAAATTTCGGGACTGGTACAAAATAGAGCTAAATGGTTTCTAAATACAAGGTGTTGTTTTGCATCCTCATTATTAAATTCAAGGAGGTAAAATGCTAATTTCTCGTCCCTCGGTTATTTTTTTTTGTTTTCTTATTTACTTACGGAAATCGGTAAGTGTGAACCACACGTGTTTTAAACGCGGGCCTTCTGATTCTTGCCTTATAACCACGTTTCCACACATACAAACAATCTCAAACGTTTATTCGATAATTTCTTATTCCCTAAGCCACGTTAAGGGGGTTATTCTGAAATACTGACAAACATACACAACCAAAAAAATCAGCGTTTATTATTAATTAACTAGGTACCTACCGTAATTTTAATTGATTCTTTATGTCTTTTGTGACAACCTCCTGAATTTTGACGAGGATGCAAAACAACACCTTGTATAGGAGGTAGAATCTTTCAATTTCAAGAGTTGTCTCGCCATTAGGTCGTTTATATAAGTATTTGGCTAGAAAACTGACTTATTAGGTACGTGGGAAAGCTATATGGTAACAAGCTTTTATTTTCATTCTGAATTATGTTGAAAATCCTGCAGTTCTAACAATTGGGACCAAAATAAAGACGGGAATGCGAAAACGTGCTCAATCTTAGAAAGACTTTGTATTCTCAAGTAGAGTACAAGCTGCAAGCTTTTGTACACCATTCCTGATACATTGTATAAATAGTTGTAACATAACTCTTTTTAGTCTTTGCCAAGGCATGCAGAAACAAGTACCTACTAAATAAAACCAAGATCCTACTTTATGAACAAGTCTTAGGAGTACAAAAAGCCAATTTAAAGATAGTTGTACAGAAACAATGTAAGTGTTAAACATAACAATCGTAATCTTTAGTCAGACACGCATTTTAACAAAGTCACAGGCACCATCTAGGGCTTCTGTAGCTTCATGCGTAACTTTAGCAAAGCTGTTTATACGAAATTTATAGCAATAGACTTTTAAGACTTGATCATAATAGCCATAATTCATGTCATTTTGAAACCACTTTGTTTATTTAACATTACACGAATGCAAGTAAACAGTTTTGTTTACGTGATACATCTAACCTTACTCTCGTTATTCTTGAGATAAAATAGTAAATGTATTACATCAGTAAACATTCGTAATATGGCGATTGTAATCCCTTTATGGACAAGAGTGATTACAATTTAGAGTCAGCGCAGTACTTGAAACTATGTAGCATAATGATATGGACTTGAAAAATGTCCAGTATTTTCCGTTATATGTTAAAGACTAATATTTTCCCCTTATTAGAGCTTTGGATTGTGCTGCACTCGATTATAACTTGTATTTGTGTTGGCACGAAGTAGTTTAAGTCCTGAACTTCGTGAAACCATCTTCTTAGTAAAATGTGAAACTATCTTCGTCTTTTTACTAAACATTTATGAAGGATTTCCATAATGACACAATTTTTCTTATATTTAATCAAAATAAATCTATTATATTATAACACTTTCAATTCTCTGCTAAAGCTGAAATTTTCTACATCGATCAGTCTACACTTCCAGCGTAGAGTGAATGTACTCTTCGAAGTTCGAACTTACAAAAGTAAACCGATAAAGTCAGGTCCTATATTGCAGGCAATACTAACAAGCTGTCAGTGTAGTGCAATCTTTTTTCTTCGTGCGAAGCATTACATGAATTACGAGTGAGGCGCCTCCATTGTAACTCACAACGATAATGTATTGAACTCAACTATCATAATACTCAGAGGGAAAAACAAGCATAAAACACAAGACTTATATAATTTAGCGATAAAAGACTCTAATTCACATTGCGTAACTGTCAACAAATCCAAGTTCAAGGGTCGCAACGTGACGCACAGAAAACAAACTTTAGTGGTTTTTACACGAACCAGGAATTGTGAGGTTATCTAGGGGTTCAAGTCGGAACTGATGAACCCGCATCATATCTACAGACAAGTTCAATGACTTCACTAACATTTTGTTCATTTTATGGAGAGATTCGCAATTACCGGCAAGAGTCACACGTGGAAGCTTTATCCTACCATAGAAAAACTTGAATACTATTTATACCATAACTTGATCGTTAGAGACATATGAATTAAAAACAATAAAAGGGAAAAAGACCCTGAAGTTTACACAGCGGGATTTGCTTTGGTAGAGGTAAATTATTTGAAGAAGTAAAATAGAATGTTCATGACAAAAGGAAAGGAAGTGCAGAAGAAACATTTTAACGATGGTAATAATTATTACTATTGTAAAGCCAATAGTAACTAGTAATAACATATTGAATTAAACGCTTGTAATACTGTCCATTGATGACATCATACTTTGAAAACCTGCCTTCACTTTTGCGCAGATTAGACGACAAGAATTCCATGTAAAAAACTAGACATTCGTTTAATACTAAAACTAGAAATGCTTTACGAACGTGCACTTCGTATTAAGCGGAATGAGGAAAGTGAATAATTAAGATTCGGTATTATGAAAGAAGAATAAGAAGTTGACGAAGACAAAAGTGTACATTTAATGACAGGTCGTTATCCTACGCCTACAGGTTAGGCCAGCTTCGACGATATCTTCTTAATTAACGGACCGAAAAGTGCACCTTTAAAACAACTTAAGCGTAGCAAGAAAAATAAGATGAATTAAAATAAAACAACAACAGGTGACATGGACTCAGGGGCTGGTCATCCGGCACAATTAACATTCTTGTTGTGGTACCAGACATAAAATCGTCTATTCATCATCATTGTCTTGCCCATATCGCAATTTATTTGGGGTCGTGGCAGCATGTCTTCTTCTTCCATACTTCTGTATTGTCGTAAAAACATTGCAATATATATTTATTTATTTTGGCAAAACCATTTTGCCGACATTAACAATTTTACTCTGCATAATGTACCTACCTATAGGTATATCAGTAGCGGACACAGTAATAACTGAGGCGTGAATTGCCAATGTAAATTGATAAAGTCAGCGTCTGGCCATTTTAAAGAACTGATACAGGAACCTAAAAGAGCGTGATAAACAGGAAATTATGTTTTTCTTTTCAATATGTAACATAGGCAGTCGTGTAAGTGCCGCAAGCCGTAATCCTAATACGGCTTCTTCCCATTTGGTAAACTTCCCATTTCGTAAACCTCAAACTGTACCTACTAAAAAGTTGCGTTTGGTAAACATTTCGTTACTTCATACATTTAATCCCATTTGGTAAACTTTGTTAGTATTGTTATTTTTGTACGGTACAGTCAGTGTCAAATTAGTATTAAATTAGAGATGTATATATTTTTAAATGCTTCAGTCTTGAGATAGTATCTCGACCATCAAAAAGAATGGCTGATCAAGAAGAAGTAAAAAAAACGTATTAAAGTCTGTAAAAATACCACGATGCTACTAAAAATACCACGTGCTTTTCCCGCAAAAGAAGCACCGAGCGGGTTCTCAGGTAGGGATTTATTGTCCTTACCATCGTTTTAAACAAAAGGTGTGAATGAGATAGACATAAGTAAGTATACGTAAACAAAATAAATGACAATGTTATCATTAGTTTCGTTTTTTACTTGACTGTACCCATTTCATCTGAAAGTTTACCAAATGGGATATAACACAAAAAATTATTGAAATGTTTTCGAAATGGGACTAAATGTATGAAATGTATAATGTTTACCAAACGCAACTTTTTAGTAGGTACAGTTTGAGGTTTACGAAATGGGAAGTTTACCAAATGGGAAGTAGCCCCTAATACTAACCTACGAGTTATGACATTTATTTGTACATAACCAAAATATTTTTGGATGTCCGCTTCTCTTATTTTCACGATCAGCGATTTGCCAGCTTTATCAACTAAAATTGGATTAAAAGTTAATAAGGAAAATCTTAAACAGCCTTACTTTTGCTATGAGAGATTACCTACTTATGTACCTAGTTGCTATACGTCAGACATTCGTAGCCGTCTCTTTAGCATTCGCTGCTGTCAGGGAAAAACTGGATGTTGGAGCAACCTGATTTTAATGCGCATTAAAAAATTGTAACTCACAAAAACGAACGCGATGGCGTTCACACAATACATCAATTACGTCTAATCGTGATACTCAGAATTATACGAGCCATAATCGCTAACGACTCCTAACATTTCGGTGGCCGTGAACTACGCCTTGACTGCCGGATGCTAAATGTAACAAACAAAAAAGTTTCAATTCTAACAGATAGCTGTTACTCGACCCACATCGATGACCTCGTTACGGCGAAATCGCAATGTAATTTCGCGACGTAAATTTTTTGGAACACTTTTACTTCGACACCGGGCGTACGGTCCAGCAGCTCAGTGTATGGGTCGGTGATGGATGACACCAATTTCTCTTTCAATGAATGGGTATGGAGCTTAAAGCTGGGTGGAGCCTCCACGGCCTCAAAATTTAATGGATACGTAGTTTAGCGAATTGTATTTGCGTAACTCTTGACATAGATAGTCGTTCGATGTGGAGCAGCAAAGTATCGAGTAAGTTACAAGTTTGCGTGGCGAATTCATTCATATTTTCAGGTCTTCTATTGACGTCATGCCAAAGTGCTAATAGACACTCCCCTATGTGTTATCAGCTTTTGCAAATTTTTCCGAACAAATTTTTGCAACACGTACGTCACAAGCACGTAAATCCGTCGGACGCACGCGCCTGCCATATAGTGCGACTTTCTCTCCGAGCTACGCAATCACATTTGGTTAAATTTCGCTTTTTTGCACACAAAGCGATTGATGGAAAATTTATTTTGGTTAGGAAAACAGACAAGAATATAAACTACGACACGATGCGAGGAATCACAATAAGTACAAAATGAACTGCTGCCATTTTTCTGACTAGCCTGGCTGTTCCTAAGCTTTTAGGTTAAACCTTAGAATGGTTCAGAAGTATTCCAGACAAAGCGCTCGAGAGCGAAACTAATACAAACAAGTCACTTGAATCACTTTCATCTGGTGGAGATGCCGAAAGTTAACTTTTACTTTCGGTATGAAAAGATCGGTTTTCTTCGACAACCGCTTTATTTTATGCTACAACATTCTTAAATACTGTATTACCTAGCTCAGTGCATGATACATCTATTTAAATAAATAATATTTGTTTGAGAGCTTACATACACAAGTACATGTAAAACGTTCTTCAGTGTCTAACAAATAGAGACTTACCGTGTTGGGGTGACGCATTTTGGTAATTTATGCATCATCGACTTCATGAAGGCGTAACAGAAATGACAATAACATTGATAACTGTTTAATGTTTTTGGACCCCAAATCAAGCAGTAGTCGTACAATTTTTAATATTTTTTTTATTTAGTTACTTTCTAGATTAACTTTTGATCGACACATTTATTTGGTGATATCCGAAGGCGTAATCTAAGGTAAATCATTAAAGTTACGTAATAAATATAATTTATTAGAAACCTAAATATACAATAAACAAGTTCCAAAATAAGAAACCAGCCCAAAATTCTATTTTTTTGCACTACTAATGATTAAATAGGTAAATGATGTGAACAACGCTGCGACAGTGGGTTCGCCAGAACTGGTTGTACGAAAGCGAAAACATTTAATTGCTTTCATCTATTCGTACAAAGTGGAACTCGTAACCCAGATCATTGAATTAGAGCCTTGCAAGTAGATGTTTTATTATTTATATACTTTCGATTGGACAACGCACATTTATTCATGATAGTAAGAAGAACCGCGCTTGGAAAAACCCATGACGACATCAATAACTTTCATCTTTCCTTTCTTCTTTCATATTTTGATTTCATGAAATTCAAGGATAAATTAAGAATAAAAGCCATTGTTCGATTTGATTCTTAAACTGAAAATGAATTTTCTCCGAATGCTTATCTAAACCGGAACAAGATGTGAATATTTTAATGAAGTTTATACGTAACTCCACTTATATGTATCATATTATATTATGATTGAGCTATTATGTCTCAACCGTTGCAAAATAAACGTTTCATAACTTATCTAACGATTAGTTCACACTCCCAGTTATATTAATAATATTGGTAACGTTATGCTCATGATATTACTAAAAACTATTTATCAGTTAACCGATCGTAAGTGGCTGGCGGTCAATGAACGATAACTTACGAGTTATCATCATTACCACTTACTGAATTACCACCGAGAAGTTTACTATAATAAGCCTACCAAAATCAAAAATCAAAATATTTTTATTTCACATAGGCCTACATGGGCACTTGTAAAACGTCGACAAAAAGGTGCTGGGTTCGGGTTGGTCGTTTCCTATAATTCCTATGGAGAAGAACCGGCAAAAAACTCCATGGTTACTCTTTTAAAATCATTTGGCTTTACAATTTTTCTATGTTACAGCATTGGCTCTTAAGTATGAGTGGACATCGTAGGCCCGACAATAAGTCGTTGCTTACTACAAAACGTAGAACAAGATAAAAAGTTACCAAGGATCTACCAGTCTTCTTAGCCTTCACAAAGATTATGCAGGTCAAAAACGTCAATGTCTCAATGAAATCTGAATTCTCTTACCATTATTTTCAATTAGCAACTTAAGACTTCGACTGAAGACCATATTTTTCCGTGACGAGAAAACATGACAGTTATTCCCACAGAAGAGGCTGTTAACAACATAATTACAGCATGTCTTCAAACACATCACTTTTAAACTGGATTTTGACACTAGAGACACCCACATATTAAAATAAGTAAAGGTATGGTATTAGTGATGAAAAGAATTTAAAGACTTCTGAGTTATTAACTGCTGGCAATCACAGGATGACTGACCTGTAAAAGGGCCAAGGAAAGAGACGAGATAAAAATATCATCATCCAATAGGACACATACGCAAGTCACCAAAACAAACTTCGCTTCTACGAGGTAGAAGTGAATCATAAGTGCCAAATACAATATACGTCATGTGCACGTAGATTTTCAGAAAAAAGTTGGATTGCTGGGCAGATCCCTTAACAAAGCACGATAGAATAAAATAAAAACATATTTTAACTGAAAAAGTAAAAAATTCATGGAGTAGGTACTTGTGCCCCAATATAACCATAGAAGAACCGACCCGAAGTATTATTTTTAATTAAATATGGGTAAAAGTTACTTCCAGTGTAACACAAAGTTAAAAACGAGACACTACCCTTGACGAGCAGATAGAGGACGACAAAAGAGGACCTACAAAAAGTTAACAGGATTGATGAAATTACTTATCCGAAAACGACCTGACAGCAAGCAAACTACCAAAGATCCAATATTTAACAAAGCCAAACCACTGACCAAAGAAATCAATGCATAATTATTCGAATGGCTTTCCCAAATCGATACATGACGAATGTGTAACAACAATTGAGTGGCGGGCCCGGAGCTGAGGTCAACCGTTTGGAGGTCGCTGGGAAGAGGGTGCTCTCCCAGACGAAAACTTAGTCATAGGACAAATTGAGGGCATTTCACAATAGACTACTCAAAATTGTTCTCTCACTCGTTCAGATAAGATCGAAATACCTGTGGAGCTTTCATCGTCTGGGTTATTTGTAAATTTGGGAAAATGTTTTACCTATACGAAAAGGGAGATTTTGAGGGTTGTCGATTATTGAGGAACATTTTTATGGATTCTAGTTATTTTACAGAATCAATAGCCGTTTATTGATCGTTGTGGCAACAAACGCTTGTAAGATTTCCTTTTGGAAGGAAACTTGTCACTGTCGAAATGTTATTCATCTCAATTTTGGTATACACGCAGTATATCGTTGATAATGTTGATCTAGTCTGGACTGTCTCTTTTTTTTTATTTACTTAACTCAAATATTTGGAAACATCATTTTTTTTTCATTCACATGCCGTCTTTTCGTTAAATTAGGTTTTTTCACCAAATGGGGGTATTTAATTTGGGCTATCTCATAGAAATGTCTTCATAACTTTTACTAAATGGTTGTCACATATCGTTTAAATAACAGGTACAGTGAGACTGTCATTATTAAACATTGTTAAGAACAATCCTTAGTAGGCCTTTGCCCAGCAGTGGGATGTCACAGGCTAACAATATCATTAGTAAAAAAACAACCCAGTGATCTAGACTCATTAATTGAATCAAACTAGTTACAATTTTATAGGATGTTTATGGAAATGCTTAAAGGGATCGATTACTTCAAGGATTTTGATCTAGTCGTTTCAACATTCAAGTTTTACAATGTATTCGGAAACGAATTCTTTAGGTACATTGATTTTTCCGCTCATTAATCTGTTCCTTTACCCATTGTGACGATAGCGCTGCTTGTAAAGGTAGTAAACAGGTAATAACTATTGCTGCTTCTGCCTGTAGGTGTGTTTACAGCTCTATAATCATTAATTTGGTTGTGGTTCTTCAACTTTACATCCACATGCTCATGCAAGACACCTTGATGCATCAAAAGTAGTTTGGTAATACCCAAGTTACAGCTATTAGGTACCAACAGAGGCACGAATTCGAAATGAAAAAAAAAAAAATATACACATGTAGAGATATAGGTACCTACTCCATACTTGCAGACCTAAAAATCTAATAACTTTCAATGACCGATATCCTCCCTTATCTGGCCATGTAAACACTGTTTAGATCAATGCTGTGTAAACAAATGGCGACACCACGCGAGGGGAGATACGCAGTGATAGTGAAGATAAGTAAACAACGGATTTATGCCAAAGTTGTAATTTGGATTACATCGTTCCTAAAGTTTTCCTTGGCAAGTCAACAATGGTTGCACTTAACACTGAAACAGTGTTGTGATTGTGAGTGGTGGTGCAAGAGGGTCCCCTAAATTTAAACCAAAAGTACCTGTGAGTGCCACACGTGCACCGATCCCTGCCACTGATATGTTAATTTTATTGCGCCAGCTTAAAAAAAGATCCCAACCGGTTTTCGGTTTCGAAAAGGAACGTAAGTGACATAAAAATTACGACCTTCACGTACATGATGCTTGTTCCTAAATTAAAAGGCGCATTTACAAAACGTTCAACGAGCAAATAGATCAAGCATACCGACTCATGATGATGACTATTTAATTTTCAAACGAAACATTTCCATGAATGTTGTAACAAAATTCGCAAACACAAAACTGGTTTAACATACAAAATAAAATTGACACTTACGATAATTTTCGGCGATATGCAGGTCCTTAGCACACACTGGTTGCACGTCTAATTTCGCGGATATGATCTAATGCCAACTGAATAGTGTATAATAGCTCCAGTTTTTTCTGCGACGACTTCGGAACCGGTAGTGTGTCCTCGGGGCCTCAACACTTGGGGGGCATCACTTATCAATGGTTAGTGAGGAGGTTAATAGCGGTAGTGTTGTAGCGTCGCGAGCGTCGCGTCCCGCGTGCTGACCGGCTGCGAGTGCCGGCGCTCAGGCGTCGCTCTTGTAAACAAAACGTAATGGTGGGGGCCCCGCCGAAAAGCCTGGCCGAATAAACACCGCTCACTTACGTCACTCTATTCTGCTTCTACGGTAAGTGTTTGATGCATGCCGAGTTCCGACAACTGATTGCTCTTGAAACTTTTACCTTCGGACACACTTCTACCTTCACAAACTTTTGACCCAAAACATTTTCATTTTGGCTGCCGATATACCTACATAGGATGACCTTTGTATAAGAATACACGTGATGTTCCCAAAATAGAACTCTTTTATTTACAAGTCATCATAGGATAGTCGACGTGTATCGAAGATTCTTGAAAACTATTTCATAATCGGTAATTCGTCACAGATTTATCGGTAGGTATGCGTTTTAAAAGAAGGAACTTTTAAAATCAGGATTTGACACACTTGTGTGTATACGGTAATTTTTCCGCATCCGACTGTGTGCTGGCTAAGTTAAGAGTGGAATGAGTCGACAAAATCGTAGACCTCATTGACTCCTCTATTAAAATAAATGGTCCTTTAAGTAAAAAAAATGAAGTAGGCGGGTGTTCATACCAGACAGTTCGATATCAATTAATTTTAACTTTAAGCTCGAAATAGCAGGATCGGCAAACAAGAAATTAATCAAGTAAATTCCTGGCTTCGAGTTTATAAGACCATATTTATAACCGGTAGCTGATCCTAATTTTAAAGGCTATTCCACACGCAATACTAATTTAAAAATGCCTTTTATTTCACACGATAACCGGCTGTAAATAGAATTAAAGGTGCTAGAGTCGGCCTGCACTAGAGTTATGGCAATGTAACCGGAGCCTACAAACTGCAGACTGAGCTGCTAGTAAACCACTTTTTGCCTTGTATCTTACTTTAGTCCCAGATATAAGGTGTACCTGTTTTATTCGCTTTTGTATTTAGTATTTCGTTTTCACTATGTTTGTTAGTGGGACTATTTTCGTATTGACAGCATAACTAGAGAAAAAAATTGTTTTGGACCCTTTAAGTCTATCACTACCTATCTACGTGCTTACCTATACAAGGTGTTGTTTTGCATCCTCATCAAATTCAAGGAGGTAACTATGCTAATGATTCTCGTCCCGAATCAATAATAAAATGGGTAGGTATTTTTTTTTCTTATTTACGGAAATCAGTAAGTGTGAACTACCCGTGTTTTAAACGTGGCCCGTCTGATTCTCGCCCTATAACCGACACATACAAACAATCTCAAACGTTTATTCGTTAATTTCTTATTCCCTAAACCATGTTAAGGGGGTAATTCTGAAATACTGACTAACTTAAACAACCAAAAAAATCAGGGTTTTTTTAATAATTAACTAGGTACCGTAATTTTAATTGATTACTTATGTCGTTTTGGACAACCTCCTGAATTTTGACGAGGATGCAAAACAACACCTTGTATTTAGCAAAACTCGATCGATAGCACTTGCCTCAGTGCTGAAAGCACACGAATTGATAAAAAAATTCGCCGAAATCCAATTCATGAAACCGCTCTAACTACATTTATTTAACATACCTACAGCAATTGCCTAACATTCGGTATATTTTGAGAAACGAATCTATTCGAAAATTCATCATGAGACAAAAACAAGTTTTTCACATAAAACGTATACATATTTAATGTTGCACTCCTTAACATTTAAGAGCAGGACAAATCAATATAACATGAACGTTGAATTTTAAAATGTATCCCATGAAATGTGTTGAAATTCATGTTCATGCAATCAGGTAGTTCTGTTGGTAAAATAACTGGTAATATGACGCACTCTTTGTCCACTGTTAATATTAATGTGGAATATAAAACAGATGTCATAGTTAGAGGAACAGTTATACCAAGATCCCGTCACTTCGTCTTGTCTAATTTGCATCATCATCATCCTCGTGCCCTTTATATCTACAAGGTGTTGTTTTGCATCCTCGTCAAATTCAAGGAGGTAACTATGCTAATGATTCTCGTCCCGAATCAATAATAAAATGGGTAAGTAATTTTTATTATTTTTTCTTATTTACGGAAATCGGTAAGTGTGAACCACCCGTGTTTTAAACGCGGCCCGTCTGTTTCTCGCCCTATAACCACGCCTACACACATACAAACAATCTCAAACGTTTATTCGAAAATATCTTATTCCCTAAACCACGTTAAGGGGCTTATTCTGAAATACTGACAAACTAAAACAACCAAAATAATCAGCGATTTTTAATAATTAACTAGATATCGTAATTTTAATAGATTATTTATGTCTTTTGTGACAACGTCCTGAATTTTGACGAGGATGCAAAACAACACCTTGTATTTATGAAAAAAAAATGCAACAAGGGATTCCATGATACGTAAGTAATTAATATACCTTAATAATGGGGTCTCGTTTCTTGTCAAGTGTAGCGAACTGGAGTCTGGCATCGAAAGTGAAAAGGTGCAAAATAGGAGAGAAGTAACTTATTAAACTCATAAAGACATAAATTATGTTAAAAAAAAAACCGCCAGTCCTGTTGCACTTTCTATACTGTGCGTAGGAAGTTCATACCTACCCACAGTATTGAAAGTGTGACGTGTCCTAACAATTTCGCTTTTCTTACTAAGAACAGTGAAATTATTAGGGCGCGTTTTCAAGTTGTATAGAACTATCCTAGTTTCCACAGATAGTTCATAAATTCGTACTTAGGGTTTTTTTTATCTCAAATAGTACCTTTTGTAAAGTGAAGATTTCTCTCAGTTTGACTAGCGCACGCTACCGCGGATCTTATGTTAACTAAGATATTTGGTAGAAAAGCGGCTCTAGGTAAATTACAAACAGTTTTTTACTTAGGGTCAGTTCACACCGAGACGCGACGCGACGCGACGCTGCACACTTTTAAAGAGCGATTCAAAATATAACTTTATTTTCTACACGAAAGGATACATATTTCTTTACAGGCGTCACGCGGCGCAGCGCTGCGTGGCGCAACGTATTCTCACACGGAAATGTGTATCCTTTCGTGTAGAAAATAAAGTTAAATTTTGAATCGCTCTTTAAAATGTGCGCGCAGCGTCGCGTCTCGGTGTGAGCTGACCCTTAATCTAATATTATATCAATGGCCACAAAAATAATATAAAGTGCCACGTGATACCTTGTATTTTTCACGCGTTATTATGTATTTCTTGTCCTTTATTGGTCCGGTAAATTATTTACATAACCACTTATAATACGCTTGATATCGGAGGGCCAAAACGTACGTAGTAGAATAAAAAACCTATTGTATAAATAATATGATGATCATTCATTTATTTTTTGCGCAAAAACGAATGAGTAGTGCTTTTTTATTTTATAATAAGTATTTAAAGATTAATTAGGTAAGTATGTAAATAATAAATTAAACCCTATATAAGTTACTAGTTATCCCGCGCAACTTCGTCTGCGTCACATTTTCCCCGTTTTCGCAACATTTTTCATTGCTGCTCCGCTCCTATTGGTTGTAGCGTGATGATATATAGCCTATAGCCTTCCTCGATAAATGGGCATTTTTCAAATAGGACCAGTAGTTCCTGACATTAGCGCGTTCAAGCAAACAAACAAACTCTTCAGCTGTATAATATGTATCAGCATTAATCATCTATCCATACTAATATCCATACTTCCATACTAATATTATAAATGCGAAAGTCACTTTGTTTGTTTGTTTGTTACCTTTTCACGACTAAACGGCTGATCGGATCTTAATGAAATTTGGCAAGAAGATAGATTTCAATCTGGGGAAGGACATAGGCTATATATCATCACGCTACGACCAATAGGAGCGGAGCAGCAATGAAAAATGTTGCAATAACAAGGAAAATGTGACGCAGACGAAGTTGCGCGGGACAGCTAGTTATAAATAAATGTGAAAGTCACTCTGTTTGTTTGTTTGTTACCTTTTCACGACTAAACGGCTGATCGGATTTTAATGAAATTTGGCAAGAAGATAGATTTCAACCTGGAGAAGGACATAGGCTATATATCATCACGCTACTACCAGTAGGAGCGGAGCAGCAATGGAAAATGTTACGTAAACGGGGAGAATGTGACGCAGACGATGTTGCGCGGGACAGCTAGTACTAATATATATATATTAGTATAGATGATTAATGCGCAGGTGTCTTGTACCCATTATTCTATCAGGGATTACGGTTGTGTGGTCTTGGGTAGGTTTCTACGCTGCTCAGAAACATCAAGTTTCAGTTAATTTTCAGCTGATTTTCTAATTATTATTAGAAGATACTTTTTTTGTTATTTAAAAATTTATAACTTAAATCAAAGTACTATCCTATCTCATAACCAACATTGACGTCATGCACAATAAAATCAATTATTTACAACCCGCTGAAACCGGACTACCTACAAACTAAGGTAACTTCGAGTTAACTAAACAAGCTTATTTTCAGTAAATCAATTTGCCTGTCGCGTTACTGTTAGCAATCAGTTGCATGTAAGCTAAAGTATAAAGTTACTTGCATTATATCGATGAACTATCAACCCCATGCCAAATAACTATAATTCTTTAAAACTACACGTTAATATGGCAAATAAATCGATTAGCTTAATTAAAATTACATATTTACGGATCTGAATAATTAACATGATTATTCGTTAGCTGTTTAGCACTGATTTTAAGAATCTCGGAGAGCTAAACGATTACCAATCAATTAGTAGCATTTTCAAAGATCATTTCAACACGCTACATCTTTTTTTGTTGGCCTGCACTGTTCCACTCCTGGACAAAGGCCTCCCCCATTCCCTCCACTTTCCACTTTTAAAGCTACATACTTATTGTATTGTAAGCACCTACTAATATTTACATTTATGTGTCGCACAATAAGATAGTTTTAGTCGTGATATTGTTATATGCTAGGGATACAGCTATACCTCGAAAGATAGTATTTAAGAAAGCGATTTATAACTATCTTCTAAGACTAGTCTAGCGAAATATTTATAAAATCATTTTTATACTGCCACCAAAAAATGATCACCAAAGTTAAATCCTCATTTTAATGTGAATTTATAACCAAATTTTTACATTTTGCCTATTATTTATTTACCACATTGCCCTGGATCGAACCAATTGGAAAACATGGGGGGAGGCTTTTGCCCAGCAGTGGGATGATGCAGGCTAATAGTATCAGTATTTATTTACCTATTAAAGCAATATGACTCCAAAATAAGACGAAGTCGACGTAGGCCCACAGGTAGGGGCACTCATTTCTGTCTGCAGTGTTTGAAGTAACTCTTCATGTTAGAAGGTACACGCAGGCACTATTATACGACTACACTAAATTTACTAAACATGGTGAAACATTAGCACCAACCATCACAATAGCGTTAAAGACGTAACCAACTGCAAAAAGGCATGAAAGACCCAATAATAAAGCTTGTAAAAACCAATCACTCAACTGTATTTTTCGTTTGATCTTGTTTTAAACCAAAACTGGAATAGCAGCATAAAAGCATGTACATCAGAACGTTCGGCCAGTCGAGATAGGGACCTGGCTGCTACTCCAGTTTTTAATGACGATCATGTGACGCATAAAGATGCCAGCCAAAGAATTTGTGACAGAACAGTCCGAAAGTTAGAAGCATTTATTTATGGCCGAACGACCTGATATCAGAACGTTCAGCCAACCTGAATCTCCATAACTGAGGACCTTAGAGTAACTGTTACTGAATAAAGATTAACTGACGATTTGTTGACAAACAACCAATGCTTTACTTTTACTCGTAATGCCACCGGTTAAAAGTAAAATGAATTTTGTTTTCTGTAACATCAGGACGTTCGGCCAACGTAATCTCCATAACTGAGGACCTGAGAGAAACCGTTAATGAATAAAGATTTTGTGACGAGACTGAAACGATATTTTTTTTGCTTTAATTTATTTATGACGGCCCCTTTTGTATAGTAAAATGAAAATTTAACATAACCTCAAAACATTGGGATTATCGATTCCTCCACAAGAAAGAAGCCCAGAGAAACAGTTAATCAATAAAGATTTACTGACGACACTGAAATGAACTTTTATTGTTTTATTTTTCTTTGCGACTGCCCCTTTATATAGTAAATTGAAAATTTACAACATAACCTCAAAACATTGGGATTATCGATTGCTCCACAACGAAGAAGCCTAGAAGACTTGTAAAACCCCTGATGTGTTATAGGTTTCAGTGCAATGGTGTCAGTATTTTTGTTGATTCCAGATTAATCTTTTAAAAATGTACTATGGCGGATGGCGACTGAATTAGGGTGACCATGTATTCCAGTGAAACAAGTACTTATCGAGTTCCTAGGTATCTTTTTATCTACTGAATGAAGCAAAGCACGTCGAAATAGTTGAAATAAGGTGACGATCAAAGAGTATAGTAATATAGATGGAAAAGAGAGCCCACTCAAGAAAATTTTTGACACCTATATTGAACGGTGTCGCCACCTGATACTAAATCCGTTGAACTAATCCCAATAGCTATAGGTGAGTACATGTACTTATATCTATATCTTAGTTATTGAATAGGTTTTCTATGGGTTTCTGTTACTGTTTTTATTTCTTTTTTTTACACTCAATTAAAAAAGTAAAAAAGACAGAACCGAGACACCACATAAATTACACAAAATGGGAGACATCTACAAGCATGCGCACACGCCGATTGTATAGTAGTGGCCATTTAGTAAACAATTTGTATGATATTGTTACCAACCCAAAACAAATATATTAGCAATTACAAAATTCTTTTAAAATAAATAAATGGTTTAATCTTGTTTAGAGATGAACTTTATTATTTATAACTCAACTTTCATTCAAATCAAAAAGGTATTTAATCACACTGGCATAATTGGCGTAAGCACCATCTATGTCATTTTAATGTACTAAATCTCAAGTTTATGCGGATTTGGTAAGAGATGGTACTAGTATCTTGGTGTAAAATTGCGATGCCTATGTCAAGTATGGCAGTGTCCCGCCCCCTGGTGACGATGTAGGTTTTGCAACAAAATAAATGGATACGCGGACGGAGGACTTTGAGAAGGAGTGCAGATAACTAATATTTTATATAATATGCATTAGAAATAAATTGTTATAAAAAAACGTTACACACACCACCATGCGTTATGATGTGGCCTCTTTGCTTCTACTTTTATTATTTTTTGTCTGTCACTGTTACATAAAAAAAAAAAAATTGAAACTATCGATCGAATTTCAACCAATAGGCCACCACTAGTTTTACTTCATTCAGTTACGGCGGCTTTCTATAATACATATATCTCAATCCCAATCTTGATCCCGCTCCTTGTCTGTAAACAATCAACAGCCGAGTTTGTCACTCTGAGCCCGTTACGATAGATGGCGTGCAATGGAAGGAACGTGCTTACCATAGATGCATTTTTGATACATCACACCTACGTAAAACATTTTAATAAAAAAAATCTTGAGTGGGCTCTCTATTCCATCTATATTACTATACTCTTTGATCGTCACCTTATTTCAACTATTTCGACGTGCTTTGCTTCATTCAGTAGATAAATAGATACCTAGGTACTCGATAAATACTTGTTTCGTTGGAATACATGGTCACCCTATTTCAGTCGCCATCCGCCATAGTACATTTTTAAAGATTAATCTGGAATCAACAAAAATACTGACACCATTGCACTGAAACCTATAACACATCAGGGGTTTTACAAGTCTTCTAGGCTTCTTCGTTGTGGAGCAATCGATAATACCAATGTTTTGAGGTTATATTGTAAATTTTCAATTTACTATATAAAGGGGCAGTCGCAAAGAAAAATAAAACAATAAAAGTTCATTTCAGTGTCGTCAGTAAATCTTTATTGATTAACTGTTTCTCTGGGCTTCTTTCTTGTGGAGGAATCGATAATCCCAATGTTTTGAGGTTATGTTAAATTTTCATTTTACTATACAAAAGGGGCCGTCATAAATAAATTAAAGCAAAAAAAATATCGTTTCAGTCTCGTCACAAAATCTTTATTCATTAACGGTTTCTCTCAGGTCCTCAGTTATGGAGATTACGTTGGCCGAACGTCCTGATGTTACAGAAAACAAAATTCATTTTACTTTTAACCGGTGGCATTACGAGTAAAAGTAAAGCATTGGTTGTTTTTCAACAAATCGTCAGTTAATCTTTATTCAGTAACAGTTACTCTAAGGTCCTCAGTTATGGAGATTCAGGTTGGCCGAACGTTCTGATATCAGGTGGTTCGGCCATAAATAAATGCTTCTAACTTTCGGACTGTTCTGTCACAAATTCTTTGGCTGGCATCTTTATGCGTCACATGATCGTCATTAAAAACTGGAGTAGCAGCCAAGTCCCTATCTCGACTGGCCGAACGTTCTGATGTACATATAAAAGCAGTCATAGTTCCTCGTTAATTCATCAATTAAGTATGTACATTTGCACAAATTCCTGTCCATTTGACGCAATACCCACCGACCTACATCAACACTTGTTAGCTAGCCTCAGAACTAGGTAATTAAGATCACTATCTTTTATATTTGGTTTAGCAACAATCCTAAATACTCATGTACTTATTTTAACACATGTTACAGCTTATTGCTTGAGCTTGCAGAAATCAATAAATATCTGAAGAAATCAAGAGTTTTCCGAAGAAAAAAGTACGTTTCTCTCTTAGTGCCCCGCATTCGTTCTGCACGCGAGGCATGACCACTGTAAAAACGAGTTTTGTCTACGGAAGAACCGACATAATGACAGATAGACAATGACAAAGCAAGGTGTCAGTTTGTCGATTCTTCCGTCGACATAGCCCGTTTCTACGGCGGTCATGCTATGCGTGCTGGTCGTACAGATTTAGGGAGTTAGCGTGGGACAGAATTATTCAAGATTTCCCTGACCCTTGCCTTATTTGGCAAAAAAGACTCGAGTCACATTGACCAACGCTTGAGCTGAATGAAAAATAGACCCGGGTGAACCGGTCTATTCTTCATTCAGCTCCGATAGAATATCATAATAAAATAAATATCTGGCTTCATCATGGATTTTATTTCACAGTGTTTCTTCGTAGAGGTAAGTATTTTAAAATGGTGCTGATAACTTCTTTCAGAACACTGAAACACTTCCGGTCGTAGCCTATGAAGTCTTTACGTAGTAAGTACTTTAAAATAAGTACTTTACGTAGCTTAGGTAACTTAGATAAATTGCTCTTATCACCCGAAAGACTGGACATTGTCACTGCAGAGATCTCGGCTGAAAATGGATGAAATGATTTTACCGTTATAGGTGTAGAAAAACCATGAATTTCATGAAAACAGGCTATGATTTGGCCCACGATTAAAATCAAAACGGTACTGTTGCTTATCTACATACATTTCTATTCACTTTTTCCCGTTCGTTTTTCACAAGAACCCATTTTGTTTTTCATTGACACGGTTTAAGTATTTAAATTTGTTCTTTCAGCCCGTATTCATACTTAAGCGTGGGTTTTCTGTATTTGACTTTTTAATTCTGTATAGGTATTGGGAACACATAAATTTTCCAGTAATATGACGCAAAATGCAATATTGTGATACAATATTTTACTTTGTACTGAAATGACTAGTGACTAGAACCTTTTTAACCCCCGACCAAATAAGAGGGGTTTTATAAGTTTGACGTGTGTATCTGTCTGTGCATCGTAGCTCCCTAAACGGATGAACCGATTTTGTTAAAATGGTTTTGTTTGAAATGTGTTTTAATCGAGAGTGTTCTTAGCTATGTTTTGAGAAAATCTGCTCAACTGTTTGAAGGTCATCACCTCTTTTCTTGTTGGTGAAGGGATATAAACAACTTCTACGGGTCTGGTCGATTCGAAATTTGAAATCTTGTCACTTGTCACACACAAGCTGCACAACCCCCGTAAAGCTCGGGATTTTTTAAATATATAACTTTCCTTGTTTTCGTTAATTAGCGAGAACAGGCGCAACATCGAGAAAAGTGGAAGGAATGGGAGGAGACCTATGCCCAGGAGAGGGACAGTCAAGGTTAGGAATAAAAATAAAAAGCATAAAAAGTAGTTTTAAGACGATATTTCATGTCACTATGAACTGTTATTCGTCTTCAGATTTTCTTTGACCACATTTCCAGTACTAGGTAGATTTAACACGTGCAGATTAAGCATATTTTGTGAGTAACGGTTTAAAATTATTTAAATTATGTTTTATTCATTTCTTAAGGAAACATGTGCTGAAAGCTGAATTTGAATTTCGATACGAGAATCAGGCACTAACCACGTTCTTGCTAAGCAATATGCACCTACCTAAGAACACTTTTACTATTGTTGATGATTTGTATAAGGACTAGCAAAGAACAATGAATTGCCATTGCTGTTTGCAAAATATCATCTTTTCCACCGAATAAAATGCACTTTTATACTCTAATATTATCTATTAATTTAGTAGCTCTCCGGAACTCATAAACTACAAAAAGTATTTATCGCTACTAGTTTAAAAAACTTCCAAAACGCATTTCTCCTTCATTCGTCACCAAGGGTTATCATCACAAGGAGCTGAACTGATAAAACAAAAACTGACTACTTGGGAATGTTAAGCGAAGTTTCAAACAGGACCAGAGTGGCCGAAAAGATAAAAGCTTAAAACCCAAGAATGTGTCAGTGGCTTAATAGGTACTTACAAAGGCATGCTGATTGTCTTATCATTTTACCAACAACTGTTTCATGCTCCTCGACATACGAGGGACAAGACAAGAATCGAAAGAGGATGAAACCATACAGAGCGCAGCAAATGCACATTCATGCAAGCAAATGCACATTCATGCAGTTTGTATCTTGAAAATTACTTAGATCGACAGATGGCTTATTCCTACGCGCTTCACAATTCGGCTCCAAAACAAAATAGAAACGGGTGGATAAGATTTTATGGTGTGCGTAGTCGCAGCGGAAAAATGTCGAATTTCTTAATTTCAGTTTAGCAGATATTTAGTGTATGACGTCGTGTAATTGTGTATGGTAATTACAAATTTGTGTATCCAAACATTGGGGAGCTATTCAACAAAAACTGTTTCCGCTGGAACTACGTCATCCTAGCGGCACTTTTTTTATCCAATGCACGTACATGAAAAAAAATACATTCAATAATTAGTGTATAAGGAGAGGTAAATGTGTATGCTTGAATGAAAATTGTGTGTCATAAAACTTCGAAGATAATCAAGTTTCCGCTGTGCTGACGTTTGGCTATTTGATAAAAATCATATAAAACAGCTTAGAGCAGAGTTGATTTTTTTTACGCTCGTTGCTTTGAATTTGTGTGTAATGTTTGTGTAAACAGAATTTGAAAAAAACATACCGTTCAGAAGATATACACGTGAAAGTAAAATAAGGTTATTAGGTCCAATTACTTAAAATAGGAAGTCTAGAGCCTAACTTATTACGTTTATTTGTTTCTTGTAAGGGTCTACAATGCCTTGCCAAGTTTCATTTATGTGGTCTTAGTAATTAATGAGCAATGGCATAATTTACTACGACTGGACCACTATATTGTACGACATCCGATTGTAGGACTTTTTATAGGAAAAGCAAACTAAACATAATCCGATAATTAGTGTATTAATGCAACTATTCACATGTAAAATTTCAGCTCATTTCACTTAATAATTAAAGAGATGGAATGAAAATACCAGAACAACCTCAATACAAGGATAAACCGACCAAGTTTAAATAGCTACAAAAAAGCGGTCGATCCCAACGTAGTCCTTAATTTTGTCATATGTTTTTTTTAATAAGGACATAATAAGGTTTAGGTACTTACTAAGGTTTGATATAATTTTTAAACTTTCCAACCGGTCAGTTCTGTAACTGACTTCGGCAACTTATTATAGAAGCGTATACATACATTCTAGGTGGCTGTTCTGTTACAATTTCTGACTTTTTATTTCATTGTTGTATTTTTTTGTAAATGTAGTCACTTCAAATATTATTAGAACTGTGAATTTGTTTACTTAGTAAGTTTAGCAGACGGGCATGAATACACGCATACTTAAAAGTTGACGAAACGAGATCACATTGATTGAAAATGAAAATAGTTACGAAACGGCACTTTTGTAATGGTATTTTTTTTAGTTGGCGAAATGGGAAAGAACCGAGAGACGGGACGTAGCCGATTTCATGTGTTGCTGTTTTGATTTTTTGTAACGCGTGGGAATAAGCACGACTGACAAGCCACCGATATTTTTTGTAAAGAAGTTACAATTTGATCGGTTTAGATTAGAACTGCGCTAACCGCCGCTCAAAGATACTACTAAAATAACATTGGCTCATCATTTTTTGACACTAACGAGTAATCATACTTATACACACATCAAAAGTGTCTAGGGATCAACATATATTTTTGCAATAACTTTTCTCCTGATTGATATTAATTAAAATTTTCTTTAAGGATTCATCAAATAAAGTGTTTTCGTTTGTCACAGTAACGATAAACCAAGTCACCTTTGCATTAATAAGAGAAATTTGCCATTTTCTAATAAAGGGATTTTTGACATTTGAACCACTAACATTAAAGTTCGAAAAAAAGACTGAAATAACAGTTTTCTTTAAAATTTTATTGGGTAACTTAAACAATTAATAATCCGTGTTTCTACCGCGAACACTAACAACACAAGAACATCGGTTTAACATACTCAAAATGAGTTCATCCAAATCACGCTGTGGAATGGCCGCCCATGTTCGTTGCAACAACAAAAAAAGGTCTTCTTGCGACTGGATACCCTCCATATTCGGCAGAGCTCTTCTCTGTAGCATATCCCATGCATGCTCAATCGGGTTCAAGTCTGGCGACTGAGCAGGCCAGGGCAGGACATTGATGTTAGCTGCGGCGAGAGTCTGTCTTACAACTCTTGCGGTGTGCGGTCGTGCATTATCATGCATTAACTGAAATAAGGGACCGATTTGCACTTGTAGAGGAACGATGACGTCTGATACAATCGTCTCAGCATAAATTTGAGCGTTGAGGTTGCCTCTGATCCAAATCAACTCAGTTCTTCCGCCGATCCAAATACCCGCCCATACCATGATGGTTCCACCACTATAAGGATGGACTTCCTGGCAGGATTTTAATCGCTGTTGGCGTCCAGGGGTTCTCCAGTGTCGTATACGTCTTGTATCCGGTCTCATACCAAAACGAGACTCATCAGAAAAGCACACGAAACGCCATTGTTCTTCTGCCCAATTTCTGTGTTCAAGAGCCCATTGATATCGAATCCTACGATTGTGCATTGCTATAGGTGGTACCCGTAGCGGTCTTCGGGAATGAAGGTTCACTTCATGCAAGCGGTTTCTGACTGTTTGGTCGCTAATTAAGTTCCCTGAAGAGTGATGAAGCCTCACGGCTAACATCATGGCGGTTGGAGCTCTTCGAGTTAAGATTTGAATGTATCGGTCTTGTCTCCGTGTGGTGCAGCGATACCGTCCTCCATGGCGCTCAGCCATGGTACCAGTGCTTCGGTAACGTGTCCAAAGTCGACTGATAACACTCTGACTCGTATTCAGAGCTAAAGCCACAGTACGTTGCCGGGAACCAGCTTCTATCATTCCCACGGCTCTGAGCATTTCTTCCCTGCTTAAATGACGTCGCCGCTCCATAATAACGTTGGTTTTAATCAGTAGTAGGGAAACAGTAGCACTAATAATGTCTTCAATGCGTTGTATGTTTTTATAGGGAAAATATTGACAGCTGATTTTCATCTTTTACTCGAATTTGATTCACAGTTCCTGATTCAAATTATGAAATGCACCAAAAAGGATCCATATAAATTTATAAAATCATAAATTTATTACAAAGCCACATCTCAATCTCAAGAAATCCGCATAAAAATGCTTGATCCCTAGACACTTTTGATGTGTGTAGTAAGAGTCAGGCGGAGCATAACATTTTGATTCATAGGTACTAAGACCTTTAACAGAGAGCATTTTTCCTCAATATGCCGCCGTCTAAGAACAACAAATTCATTAGATGGTCTTCTCGGAATCGAGCAAGTTGCGACAGAATTTTAAATCGTGTTATTGACACAGCTTTTGATGTTACTTTGTCAACTGTTTTGGGAACAGCAATTAAGATGTTTGGAGATCGTAATCAGATCGTTGACAATGGCGAATGTTGTTACGACTTCCAGAACTTTCATTCATCGATGTATGATGGCAACCAAATTTATTAAAGGACCAAGGAAACTTGACTAATTTGTCCATGAAAGTCGCCCTACAGTGTGTTGATGTAGCATCAATTTATTTACCCTTTCACGTCTTACCTACCATTACAAGTCTTTCAAGACACAAAATATTAGCCGTAGGTACCTAGCGGATTAATTATACCTGGCATCATTGATCGAGCGAGCAGTGTCATTTAAGTTCTAGTCCGATTACATTCTAAATCAGACCGCAAATTTAAATAAATGGAAGTTACATATTTTTCTAGAAGCAATGGAACATACCCAAATTAGGCGAAATCACGTAACAAACAACTAAATAGTAACAAATGCAACGTCCGTCAAATGATTTACAGTCTGCGGACTCCAAAATTGATTGAGATAAATTGACATTATACAAATTGTAAATGACGAATTGATCACCCTTCGTGAGAGATTGTCTTTGTATTCAATCGGCCATATTGCCGCTGATTGGTAGAAGTGGTTCTTACCAACCTGTAACTATGTCAGCGAGGGCAATGTCAAAGGAAGGATCGAACAATCAACATGCAACGGCTTCGTGATACTTTTATATTAAGTAGAAAATATAGATAAATAATCAGCCAAAGCGTCTGCATTACCTGGCAGATTATTAAGAGTTGCACTGCTTCTTAGACCAAAGCACTGCACTGCTCCCTACAATGCTGGATCTAGAAGTGCCATATTTGGAGACAATCCTTGCGCCTCTTTTCAAGCGAATCCTTTCTCCCTCGTATACCTACATTAAGAATAGAGCTATCGATTAAACCTTAAGCCGATTTGCCCACGTAGCTTTATTAATCTCAAGTCTCTATTATTGCAAAAGAAAAATGTAGATAAGTCAGGCGCTTATCATTTTACGTAATCACTAATCAGTCAAAGTATGTAGGCTTATTGAATAATTAGGTTATTGTGTTACATGACGGGTCAAATAAAATGTGTAAAATGATACTATTGATACCATGACCAGTCCACGGATGGAGGATATAACGTGCAGTGGCGGATTTACAAATTTTCAAGGTATAGGCTGTAAAGTGTTTGCCGTCCTTGCCTCTACAATTTTCATGTCCTAGATTATTTTTACAATACAACAATTTCGTTGAAATTGCACATACAATAATTTTTGGGTTTATTTTTGAGCTAATCAAAGCTCAATCGTATACGATTAATAAAGGAGGGGTCGCGGGTTAATGTGTGCTCTTTTCACTCATACAAAGTTTGGGCTGAGGGTGCAGAGGCCGATTACTGGTAGGGGGGCGGCGAACTAGCTATTTTAGGGTCAGTTCACACCGAGACGCGACGCTGCGGGCACACTTTTAAAGAGCGATTCAAAATATAACTTTATTTTCTACACGAAAAGATACACATTTCGTTGTGAGAATTGAGAATACGTTGCGCCATGCAGCGCTGCGCCGCGCGACGCCTCGGGGCGTAGCGCGGCGTCGCGCTGCGTCGAGCGGCCTTGTTAGGTTATTTCAGTAGAATTCAGAATACGTTGCGCCATGCAGCGCTGCGCCGCGCGACGCCTCGCGGCGTAGAGCGACGCAGCGCGAAATCACTGGCCTCTTCAAGTATCGTCGCGTCGCGTCGCGTCTCGGTGTGAACTGACCCTAACTATAGAATATGGAAGTTTGCTACACCGAATGTACAATGAAAAGTGACAGGCGAAAGTCATCCGCATTGTTGCAGACTTTTATTTGTAAAACATCAGAAAACCACTATGCAGAAATCTTTTTGATTTCTACGAGGGAGCAAAAACGATAAAAAGAAATTTGGTCCCAAATATGCCGTCCCAAAACTCTGCCGCCCTAGGCTCCAACCTACTCAGCCTGCTGGTAAATCCACCACTGATAACGTGTGCCAGGTAAAACGGTTGAATAGAGACGCAGGGGTCAATCGAGACAAAACTTTTAAGTAAAGGGTTTTTAAAGTTGAATCAATAATGATTGTATGGAACTTGATTGGCGACACAGCTAGGGACACGCAGTGATCACACACACAGCATTTCAAACCCGTTTTAAGTACAAAGAAAGCTTCTCACATTGTACTTTTGTCATCCCCGAAGGTTTTTATTTGTATACTAGCCGTGCCCGCGACTTTGTCCGCGTGGAGTTAGTTTTTTTCTAAAATAGAAGTAGCCTTAGTTACTCCTTATTACATCAGCTATCTGCCAGTGAAAGTCCCGTCAAAATCAATCCAGCCGTTCCAGAGATTAGCCGGAAAAACAGACAGACAGCCAAAAATTGCAAAAAAAAAAAAAAATTGGTATGTACCATACTTATAATACATTTACATTCATATGCATGTAGTAAGAAGCGGTTATTTTAATATTACAAACAGACACTTCAATTTTATTTATTTGTATTTTATCCTGTATAAAATAAAAATTAATAAAATTGAAGTGTCTGTAACGGAAAGGATATAAAGGGTGCAAAACACCTCTTAACGAAGCCGAAAGGCACTGGTTCTCCCTGTCATTGCAATCATTTTTTTGTTCTACACCATACCTGGGAACCTTCTAGTTACGGAGATAATATTAGGGGTCAAAGTTCCAACGTTTTGACAAGTATTTTTTGAAATACTTAGGTACAAGTTTTTAATGTAAGATTTGTACTTTAAACACCTGCACGACCCCTGTACTATTCAATCCGTCCATCAGCACAATGTTTTACAGCCCCCAAAAAAGTTTCCAAGCTATAATTTTTGCGTAAAGTTACTTAGTTTCATGTACAGAATGCTTGGTTGACGGCCTCGTGATGAGGTGATTTACACGGTGTATACATTATGTATACACCGTGTAAATCACCTCATCACACCCTTAAGTATGTTTAATACAATACACACTTAAGGGTGTGCTACAGACCATCAAACTGAACACGTTTCTCCATCAAACAAACGTCATAATAGTGAAAACAATATCAGCTGCCCCATACATTTGGGTCGAATAGGTATTGAATTGTGTATGGGGCAGCAGGTAAATTTTTGGCTATTACGATGTTTGTCCGATGGAGAAACATGTTCAGTTTGATGGTCTGTATCGCACACTTAAGTGTGTATAGGTATACCCTTTCCGTTACAGCCTGTATAATAATATAATGTTGTAGATCGATATTTTTGGCTCCAAGTAAACAATAAATTGTAAAGTAATCACGATTACCATGCAGTCTCCACAATATGTATAATTATTGATGTTGTTTGTAAAACTGCCAAGGTGATCGAATCCTCTCTCTTCGTGCATTGTTTATGTGTGATCCCTTCCCAGTGATCTGACGACCCATGTTCTGGAACGTGGGAAATATTGACGCGTAATTAATTGACGGTATTATCTGTGCTATTATTATTATTTATTTGGTCCCGGCTGTCATTTGTAGATCTTTGACAGTCGTTACGCTTAGTCAGAAGCCAAAAGTCTGATAACCAGTCTAACCAAGGGGTATGGTATTACCCAGTTACTGGGTTGTAGAGGTCAGATAGGCAGTCGCTTCCTGTAAAATACTGGTACTCAGCTGCATCCGGTTAGACTGGAAGCCGACCCCAAGATAGTTTGGGAAAAGGCTAGGCAGATGATGTTATCTTTGCTATTCGCAGTGCAAAATTTTGTTAAATAATTAATGTAAGCGTCCCATGGGTCCTCCACATGGTGATGTTTGCTTTTCCTTCACCTCTGTAACAGTACCTAACTAAACACCTAGTGCTAATAATCAGTAAGGTAGTGCTTGTCAACCTCAACTTGACGAATGATGTGGCTACTCCATTCGGTGAAATCCATATATTTATGAACGTATGAGAATCATGTCATAAGGATCATAGAATGCGGACCGTAATGCGATAAACGTAGTGGAAACTGTAATAGATCGATACCTCGACAAAGACGCAAAACTGAATGCAAGCAGGCGGAAAACCTCGTGTGCAAAACTTAGCTTGGCCGAGTTGAATGATTATTCTAAAAACTGATGCAGCCATTAGGTCTGAAACGTAACTTTCTGTGGACCTAAAACCAGTTAACCAGTGCTCATCCCAGACCTACCTGTTATCTACTGGGTCTAATCTTTAAGCTAATCATAAAATTTCAAGAAAATCAATCACTATACCCAGTCTCAAACGCTGAGTTCACATTGCGTGCATGAAATTCTTCAGAAATATCCCCCTTCCGTTTGACGACTACTTATTTGTATTATTACCCCCTACCAATGAATCAGATTAAAACCATTGAATTCAAAAATTAATTGAAAAAATGACTGCATGATTCGGTTTAGTAGGTATAACAATAACCGAATCCAGCAGTCAGCACATTTTTAAATCGACTAGCTTGAAACAGATAATAAGGCGCGATCTGTAGCTCGGTTGTTTATATATTTCTAAAAAACATTACCTATATAGTCTATAGTGTTATATTATGCTACATGGACAGAGTTTTTTGTTTCGTGTGTAGCAATCAATACTGATGCAGCGTCGCCCGATCTGCCCAGGGAGGTCATTGACTGTATAGGATTCCCAGACATAAGGGGTGGCAGAGTCGGGGGATCGATCGCGCATGCTCCGTGCGCGCGGTACCACACCCTACGAAGCCAAATCCGCCATTTTGTTCTTTCCCTTCCCTTCAATCCACATGACTCACAAACCATGAACTTACGATTGGGTTTTTACTAAAAACTCACCAAATTAAATCCACCATACGCACACACCATGCATAATCAATTAGATATGAAGATTCTCAAAAAAAATCTAAATAAAGTTGACAAGTTTACGCTTTCTGAATGCAATAGAGGAAAGTGAAAAAGTGGGCGAGTCGAATGAGGTAATATTAGTGCGTTAAACTAGCGCCGCTCACCGACCGCACTCACTTTCGTTCGTTGAGATAACCAGTCTAGCTGCCAGTTAGAGCTCAATACTAGTATTTTAATATAGTTTCTCGATATTAAAGAGTCCTATTAGACTCTAAATAACAGAGGGCCATAAGGAGAACTTAATATCCTGGCAGTAGGGAATTAAGTAGTTAAATGAATACATTAAACTTCTTAATTCACATTACACAACTACATTTCATAGGGTTGTAGAAAGGTCATGTATTTCCACACATAAGTGGAATATCTGAATAAGCCTAACAATTCAAAAAATATGATCTACAGATAAAGGAATAATTACTTGATAACCACAGTAATTGCAAGATTATTATTAATTACTTACATGACTAGACATTTTTATAAGTAGGCCAAGTAAGAGACATTCCCCTACCAGTATTCATATCTGATAGATTTTCCCCAAAAGTTCTTTTAAGAACATGAATGATGTAACCAAGATTTTGTAACATAATATTATTTTGATTTAAAAGAGTGTCCATGGAGTTTCTTGCCCATTCTTCTCAATAGAGATCTAAGCTTTGGAATAGGCAACTACAGTACTTTCACAAGTTATTATGCCTTGTGACCGGGAGTAAAAATGCCTGTAATGGTCTAATTGGAATAAATGCTTTGAGTTTGTTCTTAGCTTCTTTTATCAATTTGTAGAGAAATAGGCAAAAAGGTTAAATTTCCGAATCATTAGAAACACACAATCACAAAGTTGTAGCTTGCTTACTTCCTGAATGATGCCATTACACCTTCCCTTATTCCTGTATAACACATCCTAATCCCCAACATAATACAATAAGCGTTGATAAGCAAGTAAGTTCATTTAGGTTTTAACCACACTGCCTCGAAGAAAGCATTGGTATATAATTCTAAACTATTCAATGAAGACACAATAGTAACATATTAATAAGGATCCTTTTAACAGGAAATGTCAAAATAAGAAACAGTCCTTGATCACTAAAGGGAGAGCAGCAAATATCTAACTTTTGATTATCCATTCTTGATCCAAAGGAAATTATTTAAAAGAGCTGTGTTCACTAATGCTGCTATAATGAAAAAAAAAACAATGATAACATACACACATTCAAGATTTTACCAGATTTCTTCCAAGATAATATGTATAAAATTAAAGTAAAATGTAGGACAATGCAATAGATACACCATGTAGCGTGGTCTACCAGCCGTGAGCTACCTGTAGAGACGAGCTTCTGATGTCAATACAATTACAAAAGCCCGGAACTACAGGGTAGATCACGAATGGGACTTGTTTTGGTGAGGCGCGCTGAATCCCGCAGATCCATGACAAAGCACATTTTCAGCAATTCATGAAGTTTCAAAGTAACAGTTAACCTAGGAATAGGTAAAAACATAACATTTTGGTGTATAGAGTAAATTTTATGTAAATGTGTTTTACTCTGCAATATTTATAGAGATAACATGTTTCACGCAGCAATATGCATAATGCAGAAATCCAATCATTATAATCTCGATTGTTTGAGATATAGTGATTCGCAATTCGATTTGTTATGCTAACAATAGCTACGAAGTTAACAAGAAATTATTCAAAGCCCTAAAACACTGAAAAAAACATGTAACTCATGGGTTTTTTCAAAACATGAGAAAATTAACTTACTCTAAGATCAGCAGTACAAGAATAAAAATATGCATAAGAAATAGTAGAAGAACGACTCACCTTACGATGCCGAGGTGTTACAGCTCCACGGTAAACAATCTCATTACTTTTACTTTCATGCGTTAACGCGCTCGCGACCCACGCCTCACGCCGTACTTACTAACAGCCACGAATAACAAGACTACAATTAATAAAACAGCACCAACAATAAAACCGGAATTGTATAAAATATTGATAAAATACGATGCTTGCTCCAAATTGGAAGCCACTACTTCGCTAATGACCGAATTAAATATTAACTCGTTGCCGCAACAAGAACTCATCACAAATTATGTTTATAACAAATTATACTTAATAAAACTAGTAAAATTATGCCTAAAGAATTGATTTAGTTAAAATTGACCTAAAATAATTAATTTTTGCTTTCGGCATGTATGTAAGTAAACACCTGACAATGACACAATAATAAATTTGCCAAACTGACAGAGGCCCAGTGTTGCCAACGTAGTTTCATTTGTTTCTGTAGGTTTGTGCCAAACGCAGTGGTACAAAATCAATAAAATTGTTCACGGGGTGCTCACGAACATTTATCTATGTGGTTACACCATTTTGCTGACTGGTCAATATTTTATAACTTCGGCATCACCATGAGCTCGTATAGGTACCGTTATGCGATTCAAAGAGTTTGCATAAATGCAAAAGTAACTTACCTTTTCAGTAACGCCCTATCGATTGAATGGATTTGAACCTGTGTACGTATGGCGACCAATCAAGCTAAACAGACCAGTGTACACGGATCTCTCATTGTACGGGAAAAATATGCAAATCGAGGCCATGCTATACTGGAAACGTATAGCTTAATGTGTCGCCGTGTGAACGAGTTGACATGGATACTTTTATCCCGGTTGCAGTAACAAAGCTATTTTGGCATAAATTCTTAAGCAGTGTATGTAATTAAACTAGAATGCAAGTTACGCTAAGTACACAATATCATCACCTCATCCTAAAACTATAAAGTAGTAGACGCGCGATTTCGTTATACGTTAATGGCTACAAGATCAGAATTGGATCGTCAGATTCTATGAGTATATGGTGACGCCCATTGATATGCTGTATTTGTAAAGAAAGTGTTTACTATACCGTCTCTAGCAGCCCCGCCTAGGTCTCCCCGGCAGGCGTCTCCGTGCTCCGTAATTTGGCTACAATAGTGGTGATGGTTATGGGAGCCCAGTCCTGTAACCAATATCCCATAGCAGGCAAATACAAGAAAACCTTAGCTTATTAAGTAGGTGAGCAAACTGTAGTTACCACAAAATAAAAATAAAATAGTCAATAAACTTATATATTGACACTTAGTTGTACATTTGATTAATTATAAACCAATCCACATCATACATAAAATAATAAAACTGAACGTAAATGCGAAATCGAAATACAAACAAAAACTTAATTATACATACTTGAAAACATACATTTTTAAAGCAACTTAAAAATGTGAAATAAGTATGAAAATAAGCAAACAATAATCATGTTTATAAATACTTGTCCATAAAAATCAATATTTTAAACACTAGTGTGCATATACAGGGTTACTGGTAACTCGACGTATTCCTTGCAGGACGTCATAGTAGGGTTAAAATGCAACAAATTAAGCCACCAAATGTTCTACCGAAATTCAGTAGTTTTTGTTAGTTCGATTTTTAGAGTTTTTATGAATAATCCCAGATTAAATCATTTGAAACCAATTTAAAAATTATTTACGGCGCGACAGTACAGAAATTTTAAGTTATTATCGTAGTTGATGCCGTAGCAGATCTTTGTTAATAATTAAAAGTTCAAAAATGCCTTAAACCTTGGCAAATATCACTAATCAAACATTTTTTTTTTTGTAATTTTTGTTATTACTCCATACAAATTGTTGTCTAGTGCAAAAATAAAATACTACGCCTGATGTACAAATTACTAGGAAAATATCCTTGTCTCATCAGCTATTCAGAAAGGTATGATTGTCTTTTGCATGTATGACAGGGTAGAGAAGAGTTTTATGGGGAGCAGGTAAAATTGTAAGACAATCAACATTTTGTTTGTTATTCGTAGTATTCGTAGTTTTACCTGAGCTTGAACTCCAAACACACGGTAAGCTTTGTGATTGGTTACTATTGTTCTCTCGGCATGACTCGGGGTGCGATTTTCTGGTCGTCAGCGTTAGTCAGTCTCAACTCTACGTCGCGTAAGCTCGTGTTTTGTTATCTGGCTATCCCTATCGCGTATCTTGCTCTCGTGCTGTGCTGTGCCTTCATAAGTGCTGACTATGGCTGCATATTCTAATCCAGAATACGCTGACATAATTTACTGTTACGGACTTTGTGACGGTAACGCTGCTGAAGCGCGGAGAGAATATGGACTTCGCTTTCCCAACCGCCGACTCCCACACGTTAGTGTCTTCGGATCGACTTATCGGCGAATATCTGAAACTGGCAGCGTCCAAAGAACCAGGCAAATTGACACTGGTCGTTCCCGGAGATACACGGCTGACGACGAAGAGCTGATTCTTCAACGTTTTATTGACGACCCCAACATATCGACAAACATCGTAGCGCGTGAGCTTGGTATGTCACAGTGGAAAGTCTGGTCTGTAGTTCACTTGTCAGGCCGACATCCATATCACTACCAACCAGTCCAGTCATTAGAAGAGGGAGATCCGCCGAGACGGCTTGAATTTTGTCGTTTCATGCTGAGTGCCGACGCCGAAGGCGAAAACTTTTTAAAAAACATTCTGTGGACCGATGAGTCATGTTTTGACCGTGATGGTATCACAAACTACCACAACTTACATTACTGGGCACCGAAAGCAGAAGCAAACCCTAAAAAACTGAAACCAACCGCATCCCAGCGTAGGTTCTCGCTTAATGTTTGGATGGGTATTATCGACGACAAATTAATCGGCCCACATTTTTTACCCCGAACACTAAATGGGGAACTTTATGAAGATTTCCTTAGAAATCATTTAACACCACTGCTCGCGGATGTACCGGAAGAAAGAAGAGCAAACATGATTTATCAACATGACGGATGTCCAGCCCACTTCCGAATCACAATTCGACAATTGCTGGATGAAAACTATCCAAACCGATGGATAGGGCGCGGTGGGCCGATTCCGTGGCCTGCGCGAAGCCCTGATCTGACGCCCCTAGACTTTTACGTCTGGGGTCATATGAAAGACCTAGTTTATGTGACCCCAGTAAATTCAATTGAAGAACTAAGGGAGAGAATAACAGATGCGGCGGACCAGATGAGGGCAACAATCACATCAAGAATCACAAAAACTGAAATGAGGAAGCGAATAAGAACATGTATTCGAAACCGAGGGCAGCACATCGAACAAGACGTGTGAAATGTATGTCATAAAAGTTATTAAATTGAAATTTATTAAAAATAATAATAACATTCACGAAATTGTTTTATTTGATTTTCCGAATAATCACCTTTTTGTGAGACGCACGTCTTCCTGTACTAAATCAAAAACGATTTTCATAATGTAGTCCATGACTTTGTATTAACATTCATACCTTTTTGGATAGCTGATAAGATAAGGATATTTTCCTAGTAATTTGTACATCAGGCGTAGTATTTTATTTTTGCACTAGACAACAATTTGTATGGAGTAATAACAAAAATTACAAAAAAAAAAATGTTTGATTAGTGATATTTGCCAAGGTTTAAGGCATTTTTGATCTTTTAATTATTAACAAAGATCTGCTACGGCATCAACTACGATAATAACTTAAAATTTCTGTACTGTCGCGCCGTAAATAATTTTTAAATTGGTTTCAAATGATTTAATCTGGGATTATTCATAAAAACTCTAAAAATCGAACTAACTCAAAAACTACTGAATTTCGGTAGAACATTTGGTGGCTTAATTTGTTGCATTTTAACCCTACTATGACGTCCTGCAAGGAATACGTCGAGTTACCAGTAACCCTGTATATCAAAGTATCTCTTTGAAGGGATATTTTTTAAAGCATTGTTTAAATGTTTGAGGTCATAACTGTTTGTGACATCCAGTCACAATATACATAATGGAAACAATTATTTGTGATCCAGTCATTCATAATGTTACAAACTTAAATACTAGTAATTTGTCATAATAATATAGAACACAAGTCTAAGGAAATAAGTCAGTTTAAACTATGTTTTATAAATAATAAGTAAAGCTAATATTATAATATTCTTCGTTGAGGCACAATCTGTATGGGAGAAGTGGTAATAGGTTTCTTTGGGCTAAGTTTACTGGGAGATCTCATTACCACATCAACAGCTTTTCTTAATATTTGGTGCTCACTCTTCTTATATTCTTCTGTTATTTGAGACAAATCCAAGTCAGCATCTATCACTAAAACCTGAAAAAAAAAAAACAAAATCTCAAATGATTTGATTTAATGAATTTTTCTCATCATTTTCTTATCATGAATGAGTTTTCTAAATTTTTTCTAGCTACAGGGGATAATTTACTTAGTTCTTTGCTCCATTAAAGCCGTCATACAATGAAATGGTTTGAAATACACCAACCAGCCCACTACAGGTATTTGTATTTTTAATGATTATATGTAGTATTGGAATAAATTGCGAACAATGCATTTTGAATTATACCCACCACATTTTACAAATGAAAGCATGAAAATAGGGTTTGTAAAAAAAATGTTAGAAGCATCAGTGGTGTCTTTTTGCAGGCATACATGTCTATAAGAATGTAGTATGAAACAAGTCAGCAAAATTTATTGCTACTTACAGGTGCAGGACACTCAGCATGTTGTCTATTGACGAGCCAGTCTTCATGTAACGTGTGAAGTTCTTCTATGTAGGAGAGTGGGACACACTGCTCCTCAGATCTTGCCCTTTTCTTTATCCTCTCGTACACAACGGAGGGCGTCGTTTTCAGGTATACTGAAAATCATAGCAACGTTGTAATACAGGATAAAAATAAAGAAAGTTTAGTGAGTTCAGTTTATAGAATGCAAACATAATCTGCCCAGCCTTTTTTAAACTAGGTATATTGGGGTCAGCTTCTTCTATTCTAACCAGATGCAGCTGAAGAACAGTATTTTACATGGAGCTGGTTATCAAACTTGTCAGCCACTGACTAATTGTATTAAATCTGTTTAGCCATATTCACAGCAATGATATCAGATTTGTATCACTACATAGTATAAAACGAAATCGCTTTCTCTGTCCCTATATCCCTATGTATGCTTAAATCTTTAAAACTATGCAACGGATTTTGATGCAGTTTTTTTTAATAGATAAGAGTGGTGGAAGAGGAAGGTTTATATGTATAATAACATCCATTGAATAGTGGAGAAATACTGTTATTTTTGAGGTTTCTAAAGTGATGTCGTAAATAATAAAAAAAAATCCGCTTACTTGCGATGGTATAATAATATGTCTATCTCTTATGGATATCCCACAATAACATTTTTTTCTCATTTACTTTTACAACAAATAATGGCTTATTATCAGCATTGCACCCGTGCGAAGCTGGGACGGGTCGCTAGTTATTGCATACAATATAACTAAACTGATCTAAATAAAGCATGACAATTTGATAAAAAAAATAGATTTAACCTGTTTTTTTTTTTACCAATACTTAATATGTTAACAGTTGCCCACACACCCACATATATTTAGTATAATTAGCTTCTAATAGTGCCACTGCGGACAAATGGGCCTCCTCTTTATGAGAACAAGTGGTTACACATTCAATATAAGAAACTTTGATAATTTATACAAACCAATAAGATCTGCATCAATCTGTATCTGATTCATAATGAATCGGAACCATTCATCAAGGACAGCAAATTCTGCAGGGTGCAGGGTCCCACTCCTCATCATATGCTCAACGAAGCAGTACCGTGCACTGTACAAGGATCGTTCCATCAACTTCACGGGTGTAGGAGTTGGCCTACGATGCATGTCTAACATTGTTAGAGATACATAAGATTGGAATGTCATTGCCCATTTAGCTGTGTCCTTGTACATAAGATCCTGAAAAAGAATTGTTTGGTTGAATAAAACATAGGATGGCAGTACTACTACTCAATTAGAAAGAAAGGAAATACATTTTGTTTCTTCTTTAAATTTAGATTTACTATTTGGTAATTAAGTGTAAAAGCCCATTGTTATCAATTTCTGACATCGCGCTAGTGAATGGCGCAACCATGGGGCGCAGCTCATCAAAGATTGTGGATCGTCATCTATAAATCAGATCAGGCATGAATTTTTTTGTATGAATCAATTGTGACCTACCTTCAATTACTGCAATTAGAAAATGCTGAATACTTACCAATAAGTTCCATCCCTTCAGGTTTCTCCATTCTTCTACTGGCTCTGTTAGCAACGTGATGTCATCAAATCGACGAAAGTGTTCCAGAAATGTTGTTTTGCCGCTGCCAATATTTCCCTCGACGAACACCGTGAACGGCTTGGTATTCAACGCCATTGCGCTCAATTTGTGACAAAATCTTACAGGGCACACGGCTGCAAATTGCAGTAAGAAAAATGACGATTGATGACACTAGAAAGCGTTGCTAACGCCGATTTCCCGCCTAAATTGTCCCAAAAATAAACAAATACGCGCGAATATAACCTGTCAACTATGAAAATAGTAAATACAATTACCTTTAAAACTTAATAATTGACCAATACTGATCCTTAGCATCGCCACCATTCATTAATTCTTAAAATTATATTCTATTTCAGATGCAAAACGCCGGTGACATTGAAATGGAAAATATTTATCAACCTTTTTTAATTTTTATTTGTTGAGGCAAGCGTCGCAGGATGTTAAAACCATAGAGTTTACCCATAACATCCATCACTAGTGTTCAAACATTTTCAAGTATTGGTTTTCTATTAATTTGGATACATTGCATTTGGAATATGGATACGCACAGGTACATATCTTGCGATCAATCACACTGACTAATATTTCCGTGATTATATTTTATTAAATGGACCGTTTTGTGCAATCACATAGTGTCATAGATATTTAATCGACTAACTCGGAACCACGATGACTCGTTTAATTAAACTAGCTTTTATTTTTTATTGTTGTAACCCTAATAAACGACCAATGAGAATATGCCCTCACTACCCGCCGAACACTCGCAACTCAAAATCAATAATCTCGTCTGGCGAAGTATAAGATGAATCATATAACTCACTAGAATATTGATTTTGAGTGAGACAGAAAGGAGCGTTATGATGCTATTAGACGAACAACAACCTGTCGGTCGCCCGACACATTGCTAACAGAGCAGAGAAAATGACACGGACAAAATAAAATAGAGGGCAGTGGCCGCTTTTGTAAAACTATAATGGTTCAGAAAGAAGCTCATGCCTGCTCCGAAGACCTAGGTGCAATTAGGGGACAAAATATCGTATAACGATATGAGTTTAACTAAAAAAGGCAATTTATAACTTGCTAATTGATTTTGTTTTCAAATGAAATAAGGGTAACTTAAATTTAGCAAAATGCAAGAGTCTATATTTTAAACTTGAATATCTTTTTTCTCCAAAACAAATAAAGCATGGTAATAAAATTGATAAAATTAAAATCCACTCAATGAACACGCATTTTATCGCGATTCAGACCTGATGGAGTTTACCGGCGCAGATGGAACCGCAACAGAACGACGATGCGCGCATAATCTGCACTGCAAATGGGTTGGGTAAGTTGCGCTTCGCGCATGCTTTTACAGTCAAATTAATATTAGATAATTATTGTAGTTTTTACGACCTGTAGCGTTGCTGCTGGCTGGACTATGGGCAACAGGGTGAGTGGGAGAAGACGCAACTATTGTGATCAATGGCACACGGGTGCCCGCGGTGACTACCGAGCACATTAGGGCACGCGCCATTCTAGCAGTCGTCGCCGTCGTCGCTGCGGCCCGACTGGGTGCAGCCGACAGTATGCAGGCAATCTATACTTCTATAGTTGGTGCGTTACACATGACAATAGTGTTCATTGACCTTTTCTGGATACCTTGTTGGAATTTGACTGACTACAAATATGAACCGTTTTACATTAGAAAATTTAATTGCTAATATACTACCAATCCATTTTCAAAACAAAAGAAATCAAGTACTTACAAGCATTATAAGGTTGTTTCTGTACCCAATTACTAAACCCAAGTCGTCTGTCTCTTTATCGATCTGTCTGTCTGTTTTTCGCAGGGCTGTAACTTTCTATCTAAGCTTTAGATAGTCGACGGTTCTTTTGTTTTGATAAAATTCTAAATACTACGGTTTTGATCGTAGTAAATTAGAAAAAGTATGTGCCTAAACTATACTATTTAGTTTGAGTAGTACGGAACCCATAGAGCGCGAGTTCGACTCGCACGAATTGAAAAGGGTTAAGTGAAGGGTTGCCACTGTTAATAACATCCGAACTAAAATTTATTTTTGCGGGAAATCTGAATTGACCAATGAAGCGAGTCCACGAATTCCATTGACAATATCGTGTCTCTCTTCTCCGGTATGCCAAAATGATTGACTGACGTGTTTATTTCTCCCGGTCATTGTTTAGCCGATAACTCGTGCGATCTCATTAAAATATTAGTCGGTGTTTTATAGTTTCTAAATTAAGTAGCATATAATCAACACACAATGTTACACACGTATTTCTTGGGTATGTTTAAATAACATAATTAAACCGTGAAATCAATTGGTGATGTTTGTGAAATTTAAAGGAGCCGGCTGTAATGGATAATGTTTTATTTTCAGGTGTTTTATTGGTCGTGGGGTCTGGGTACGCCTTGTACGACTCTAACTCGGAGGTGGTGGACCTGACTCCTGATAATTTTGACAGACTGGTCACAAACAGTTATGAAGTGTGGCTGGTTGAATTCTACGCGCCGTGGTGCGGACACTGCAAGAACTTAGTTCCGGAATACAAGAAGGCAGCCAAAGCATTGAGGGTACGTGTCTATTAACTATGTAGAAAGAAGCTTAATGTGTGTGCATGTTGTACTTATTTACTTTTCTAGAAAATCATGTTAGAAAATTACAATTTCTAGTCAGGCATGAATTATAATTAAATTGACTCATGTACATGAATTTAATTTTGAGGGTATTTGTTTATACATTGGAATTTAATTTAAACATATTCTAGAAAGTTCAATGACGTTCGCTCTTTACCCCACTGAGCATGTGAGAAATCTATTCTAATATTATAAAAAGGTAAAATTTGTTTGTGAGTTTGTATGGAGGGGTAATCTTTGGAACTACTGATCCAATTCCGAAACTGTGAAGCTTCATGAACTCTGAGTGTCCTAGGCTACATTTATTATTATTTTATTAAAAAAAAAAGTTGCCCCACACTAGGAATTTCTCCTGTATCGTGGGTGCGTTTACAAACATTTAAACTCACATACACAAACAGCCATACCTGGAACAACTATCTGTAGGCCATACTAATATTTGTTCCGTGCTGGGATCGAACCCGCGACACGCAGCGCAGCAGTCGATCGCTCAACCACTGCGCTAACCGTGTCGTCTAAAACATTTCCAGGGGTAAATTTCTGTACATAACGGGAGCTAAGCTGCCAGTCACATGATAGTATTGTCACATATTTTATTGAAAAAGGTCTATTAAAGAAAGAATCATTTATTTGAAAAAAGAAAAGGTTCAACAGGCTCCGAAACGGTGGCCAGAGTATTGCCATAAGGGCAGTAGTTGTTGCTTGTTATTATTTCCAACAACATTCATAAATGTTAATAAAATGGAAATATTTTTGAACATCTTTGTTGCCCACTTTCCATCTTGCACTGCATGCCCTGTCACTTGATCACTCATTTTTCTTCTGTCTGTTCCTGTGAGCTGTATGAGCATAGCTAAAATTTGGGTCCAACATAATTAACTTTTTCCAATAATATGCCAAGAAGGAGAGGTTAGAGAAATTAATTACTTTTAAGGATTTCCAAATACAATAATTAATGCTGGGCAAAGACCTCTCCAAAGATTGATTTTATACAATAAATATCTGTTATGAATTTTTGTATCATTTTCAAATACAAACAGTGAGAAATAATTGTCAGTCAATTATTCCTGTATATGATTATGACAATGTTTCTAACAAATTCATATTTTTACCAGGGCATTGTTAAAGTTGGAGCTATAGATGCTGACAAGTACAAGAGCTTCGGGAAGAACTATGGAGTTACTGGCTTCCCCACAATCAAGATCTTCACTGGCAGCAAACACACCCCGTACAAAGGTGCAAGGACAGCTGACGGATTAGTTGATGCTGCCCTTAAATCTGTCAAGAGTAAGGCCTATGAGCGTCTTGGAAAGAGACCTGAAGACTCTGGATCAGAAAAGGTAAACATTATCAAAAGTCTTGATAGACTTATTAAAGGTTACATGTCCCGGAGTAAAGGAATAAGGCATAATATGTGGTGATTGTAAACTCTCATTAAATTCAAATGATTTTATTGCATCACCAATATATTTTTGATTAAATACAGCTTTCTTGAAAATAATTATACTAATATATATTCATTTTCTTGCATTTCTGTTGAATGCATTTGAATAAGAAAATGGGATTTATTAATTATTTCTTTTATGGTTAGGTAAACAATTTACATTTGCTTCCAATGGTGTGTTCACTTGTACATAAAGAAACTTTTTATTTTATATAGCTAGTTATATGTGTAAGGCAGCTCTCTCATTTTCTTTATTCTTCAAAAGAAAAACGACAAATATTACTGTGCAGGCGACCTAATAAATCACTCGACCAACTCAGGGGTTTGCAATCCATTGCTAGACATCAACCTAATTATTTTTCATTAATTATTAAAAAATAAAAATTGCTAAGTATATTACTTATCAACAATATATTATGTACCTACACTAAAATAACACCAATATTTTTATTATAAGCTCAATTTCAAACATTTTACCTCATAAGATACTACATTACAAAGTTTTCACTAGCAACCCATGCCAGACACTTTTGGTCACAACATACCATGGAAAAACACCATAAGAAACGCATCAGAGACATCTCAACCACAACTAGTTGATCAACAAAATGGTGTCCTGGAAACTTGTGCACCTGACTCTATAATAGATGACAATCAACGATATGCTACAGCAAAAGTAATACAACAATTTACAACTGCAAAAGTTATAGCTCGGATGAAAAAAGCGCTAAAAACAAGTTTAATAAAAAAGAAAATGACCACAAAAGCTCCTGTAAAGGCCACAAGCACAACACTCATGACAATGTACGATAGATTTAAAAATTTACAATCGCAACTGTTTCGTGGTAACATAAAGGATGCAGAGAAAGCAAGAATAATTAAAGTTTTAATGAAGTTGAAGTTCATGCTTCAACACAAGGGAGTTGTATACAAAAATGCATCAGTTATAAAGCGACGTGCAGACAAACGTCAGGGGCTGACAACGAAGATGTTGAGAACAGCTAGGAAACATTTTAAAAAGCATTAATTATTCTTATATTATACATCATTTAATTTTCATTTAAAAAAAAAAAGATTGATAAAAGTACCATTCAAAAATTGGTTGACTATTGAATTTGATTGCAAAATACTTCGTTCTTTTTTTCAAATAAATTAATTGTAAATTTTATAATACATGCTTTGTTACTTACACAGTTGTTGCATTTCCAATGTAAATATGATTAAATGACACCCACGTGTGTTTTAGGGGGCGTTTTAAAACGTGGATATCTTATTTACATAAAATAATGACCTTTTTTGATAAAGAAAAATAGTGAAAATGATTAATGTGACCTCTTTCCGGAGTACTTACATAAAATTTCATACACATATCGTCACACCTGAATTATTCTGATTAAGCATAAGCTTATTTATACACTAGCTGTGCCCGCGACTTCGTCCGCGTGGACCTAGATTTTTTCTAAAATAGAAGTAGCCTAAGTTACTTCTTATCACACCAGCTATCTGCCAGTGAAAGTCCCGTCAAAATCGGTCCAGCCGTTCCAGAGATTAGCCGGGACAAAGAGACAGGCAAAATTGTAAAAAAAAAAATGGTATTTATGTCCGTAAATTATACATTCATATGCTTGTGTAAAAAGCGGTTGTTTTAATATTACAAACACACTTCAATTTTATTTATTTGTATACATACACCGTGTAAATCACCTCATCACGAAGCCGTCAACCAAGCATTCTGTACATGAAACTAAGTAACTTTACGCAAAAGTTATTGCTGGGAAACGACTTTTTTTTGGGGGGTGTAAAATCATGTTTTGTGCTAGAACTCAATGTAACGAACTCAAAACATTGTGCTGATGGACGGATTGAATAGTACGGGGGTCGTGGAGGTATTTAAAGTAAAAATCTAACATTAAAACCTTGTATTTAAAAAAATGCTTGTCAAAAAGTTGGAAGTTCGACCTCTAATATCTTCGTAACTAGAAGGTTCCCAGGTATGGTGTAGAACAAAAAAATGATCGCAAGGACAGGCAGAACCAGTGCCTTTCGGCTTCGTTAAGAGGTGTTTTGCACCCTTTAAACCTACATCTTACCATCCTAACAAATCATACATTTGAGATCACCAAACCCAGGTCATCACGCTCAAGCCCTCATTTTAATTAAATTATTTTTAGCTACAAAAACTAAAACGACAGTTTTCATAATGAATTTATTGCGGGCATTGACTTCTTATCTTCATATAACGTGGTTTCGTGTTTGTTGTGTCAACAAGTTATCTATTTTAGAAGGTAAACTGAAATGGTTTACCCAACTAAAGCAAAGCCAAAAGGGTGGTTATGTATTCTGTAGGTTCGAATATTTATTCTTCCTTAGTCAGAGTTGTTTAGTTGAGGAGCTCTTGGCTAAATAATAACAGCCGCACGGGTCGATCTTTAAGGTTAAGCCGTGCTTGTCGAGGTTGGCCCGTGGATGGGTGACCATAATTACCTGATATATATATATATATATACTGACTTTCCTCCATGCCTCGGAAACCACGTTAAGCCGTTGGTCTCGGCTGCCATTTGTAGATCATTGACAGTCAGACAGAAGCCAAAAGTCTGACATCCAGTCTTACCAAGGGATATCGTATTACCCAGTTACTGGGTTGTGGAGGTCAGATAGGCAGTCGCTTCATGTAAAATACTGGTACCCAGCTGCTATGATGAGCCAGAATTGTTTAAGGTTTGATATATCTTTTTCTCTTCACCATGGATTCAAACTTAGGACGACTTGAAGCCAGATGATTTCCTCAGAAAAATAATCAACATGTTTTACTATAGACAGATTTTATTAATAAACTAACGAAAGATATAGGTAACTGACAAGATCATAAATTAAGATTGAAACTAAAATCAAAACTATAATTAATTACTTAAATATTCCTATGATACATACATCAGATAGAAAATGATGCTTGAAATTGCGAGTGAACAAATCTCTCTGTGCCTGTAAAATCTTATGAATTAGCTACTTTCCTAAAAGTATCTCTAAAAAGAAATCGAAGAATCTCGAACATAGTGTAGGAGGATATAATTATATTATTTTGTCGCCGCATATCATACGTCGTCGGCGCCCACTAGACTCCTACGCATCCTCTCACTTTAGAAAATCATTCTATTGGGACACGTCAGTGAGCTTACTGACCTCCTTTTTAGAATTGGCACCGAATACGTATATGGATAGATGATTTAATATCATTTAATATTATGTAGTTGCTATCCTTCTTATTTAGTAGTACGAATAAGGTTGTATTTGTGTAGCTCGCATTATGATACAGTAATTGACTTGTTTGATACGGGTGTACTATTAGTTACACCTCTGCCTTACCCTTCGAGGGTTACAGGTTGGGGAGCGTTCAAGTATTACGTAACGAATTTGGGGGAGGGCTTCTGAAACGTTACGATGCGTTACAGGGGCGGGAAGGGGGATTTGAACTACGCGTTACGTAACATTGTTTTAGCCCTTCAGAACCATAGAACAGATAAAAGAGGTCCTCTTTTATCTGTTCTGTGTTCAGAACGGTCCCGTAGAGATTTTTTCTCGCGGCGCGTTACCTGGGGTGGGGGGGGGTACAAACAGACATTACGGCGTTACATAAGGGGGGGTCAACAATCTCCAAAAATTGCGTTACGTAATACTTGAACGCAGCCCTGGATGTTATCTTATGTTATTTACTTGATTCTGTGAAGATAGATAGGACAATGATTTTCTTCTATCATGACAATAATTGGAGGGTGAGCAGAATATTGTAGGGATTAAAATTACACACACTCTTTACCTTTTCGCATTTGTAACATACCTACGGAAGATGTATTTATTTAAATAATTAATCATATGGCGTAGAATGAAGTCCGGGAAATCATGGACATTATGTTTTATTTCTTATTTTAAAGTCGTCTGTTTAACCACTTCCGGATAAGTTCAAGTCAATTAAGTTGTTAGCATATTAATTAATATGCTAAAAACTCTTTTTCGATGATATATTTTGCAGTGTTGTGAGTGTGACACAGACATAAATAAAACCAAACAAAAGATTGTCTATATTTTGGGTTTACTGTGCGCAGTAGACATTGTAGACAGGTCATTAGCTTCAAGGAGTATTTATTGAATTTACAAGTTATTTTGTTTATTCGTCTCAACAAAAGTGGATCTTAGCCAACTGTTGGTTTAGAACACTGGCCACTTACGGAGTTTTCTTCGAAATATTGCGCACTATTTATTAATCAGGACCTACCTACATCTAATTATTATCTTCGTACATGCTTTGTTATGTATATGTATTTTTCTCATTGTGTACACATAAAGTATCAAAAACCCTCATAATGGTAGATGAGTAGAGCGGTTACACCTTTCGGCATTTCATACAACATTTCAAGTCCTTATTTTCAAAAAGACTGAACCGATTTTAATTAAACTTAATACGCATAAGCACTAAAAAGATACTAAAAACATTTTCGAAATGTCTTTAAAAAAAAAGATTTTTGGAAATTTCTCTTTCTTATATGTATTATAATCGATCTAATTTAGCTGTAAATTTTTCGAAAATGTTTTAGTAACTTTTAGGACCTCCTAGATCCTGCTTATGCGTATGAAGTTACATTAAAATCGCTTCAATCATTTCGAAAATTAAGAACTTAAAAGTTTGTGCATAAGTTGCTCAGTTCTTAGTGAGACTTGAGTAGCTACCAATTTGCGGGCCCAAAGATGAGCCCAAGACAGATTTTTTACTTCTCATTTATCCCCAATGCATACAATAACTATTTTTTTTAATTTCTTTCTTTTTTGTTTTAATGGCAAACAATGCCTATGTTTTACTAAACATAAGATATTTTGCCATAAAAACTTACAAAACATTTTGAATCTGCTTTTTCAAATTGAAAATAATCAAACTCGTGTTTTTTTTCTGTAAAATCTAACACAAATAATTTTCTTCTCCACAGTCGGACTCAGACGTGATTACGTTGACAGACGAGAACTTCAAGAAGCTGGTGCTGGACAGCGAAGACCTGTGGTTGGTGGAGTTCTACGCTCCCTGGTGCGGACACTGCAAGAACCTGGAGCCCCACTGGGCCAAGGCTGCTTCTGAACTTAGGGGCAAGGTTAGTAGTACAAAACAGTTCTTTATTCGGTGTGCTTGTGGGCCTGCCTCCTTTCCAGTTTGAAAGGTGGCATAACCATAACGACGCCTAAGATGTATCACTTAGTAAGTCAAAAATAGCAAATTAACAGGAGTGCTAAACCTGTATAATTTTACATAGATACCAAGACATACCATTTTATAATTTGTGTATATTAATTACGTTACGTACGTAGGTACGTTGCTTGTTTCTGATTGGCTGAAACAACAACAAAAATATACACGTGTTTAAATACACACGTGCTTAAATGACGATAAACATAATCAGCCTCTATAACATCACGTTTGCTGAAACTCGCGTCGCCGTTGAATTTTTCTTCCCTACGATAAGAAAAATAGACTCCATCTTGGAGCACCGAGCGCGGGAGCCCCAATACCTTACTGCCGTGTATCGCGAGTAGGTTTGGAGTATTTGAATCATTGCTCCAGGTTTTTTTTTTATATCAGTCTGAGCTTGTAGCATCGATTCTCATATGACTGCAGTGCTAGGTTAGGTTAATTTGGTTATGAAATATTGTTCCCATCCCAACATATTGGAGTACTACGTATTTGTTACAAAGACAAATAGACGATGTATCCTACTGCTGGAACTTCGCCTTTATCTGTATCAAGGGAGTGAGCTGTTATGTATGTGTAGGACTAAGAATAGTACTCACGATGACCAATGAAGCTATACAAAACCAGTTTATATTGACCTCTCATTGTACGCGAAAACCATGCGAAACGAGGTCATGCTGTACTAGAAATGTTAACTTGATGTGTTGCCGCGTGTACTATCTACATTAACATGGTTCTCTATTGTGTCACCTAACTTTTTTATCCATAATTTTAAGTGCCATAACTTTTTTTGTCCTAATCATCATTTGTCCGAATGATAATTCACCCGAACTTAACATCACATAATATCACATGCCATAAAATTGAAATCCCTAAATATAATATGTCCTAAATCCATTTGTCATAAGTATTACAATCAATAATATACAAAAGACATTAACAAAATTTTTATAAAAGTTATAAGTCCTAAATTCAAATTACATAATGTTTATTTAAAATAATAATATTCTTAGAACAATTTTTTATTATACATAAATAAATATATTATACATTGTACTCAATAAAGCAGTTGATAGTGAACATGTGGTTTTTGTAAAGCAAGCAAGCATGCAGCATGCAAGCAAGCATGCAGCATGCAGCATGCAAGCAAGCACGCAGCATCCAGCATGCAAGCAATCATGCAAGCATGCAACATGCAGCAGGCATGGTTTCTGTCACGGCTCCGGCGCTGCGGCGCTCCGGCGGTCCCTCGCGAGTTTATCGTCGCAGATGGGTTTAACGCTCACCACCGCAGCTTCGGCTTGCTGGCCGGCTCTGCCGGCCAGCCTCAGCCGTGGCGGCGAGTGTTACAACCACCTGCTCCTCAACTCGCGGGCCGCCTCGCCCCTCCGCGCCTACGCGATTTTAAATAACACTCTAGGGGTAGGGCAGACAAGACTGCGTGAAGTCGGATTTACAGCGATTCGTTACTGTCACTAAAACCTATTTTTTTTATTAGCATGTGATTTAGGACTAAAAAAATTATTATAAATGAACATTCGGAATAATACACATTATTTAACACAATACTTAGGACATATGACTTGAGGTCTTGTAAAATTAGGAGATTCAATAATTATAGTACTCGATATTATGACAGAATACTTTTAGAACTAAAGATAATTATGTTAAACAAAATTTCGGGATTTTGAACATTATGGTTACTGAAGTTTATAGCAAACGTGTTATGGATAATGATTTTCGGATAAACAATTTTAGGAGAAGAAAGGGAGTACCACATTAACATACATAAAACATCTTAAGATTTGATAACAATGCCTAGGAGATCCGCTTGGTCGCAACAAACGTTAAGAATGTCATATCACGTAGATAACTGATAAATTGGAATATATTCATTAACACTTTAGGTGCCACAAGTGTGCCCACAACCCGCCTCCCGAGTCGTCGCTATACGTAGCTATAAATGACTTGCATACCTACCTACTACTAAAAAAATGGAATATTTGAACTTGGCAACGAAAGTGTTAAGATAACTTCTATTTGGGGTAACTTAGATAACGAACCTTATCTGAAAGCTTATGTATCACCGTCATCTAAGGAATATTGCAAACTGGGTGATTAACAAAAATTTTGGTTAATATGATACTTCTTTAATCTTGAATCATAGAGTGAGTAATATTTTTCTTATGAAAACCGTGAAAATGTTAATCATCACAGCAGGCTCAATACATTCTTTATTACCGGAAGGGCGGACGTTTTGGAGGACTGTCTTGGTTTTTTGAGGGACACCGACACGTACAAACGCTTATTACGTATGCAGTACAACATTCTGATAACAGGTGTTAAAAATTTTACATGGAAATTACCATACATAGAAATTTTTCATCTTTTTTAGGGTTCCGTACCCAAAGGGTCAAACGGGACCCTATTACTGAGACTTTGCTGTCCGTCCGTCCATCCGTCCTGGCTGTATCTCATGAACCGCGATAGGTAGCCAGTTAAAATTTCTACAGATTATGTATTTCTGTTGATGCTAAAACAACTAAAAACAGAATAAAATAAATATTTAAGGGGGCTCCCATATATAAGTGATTTTATTGCTCGTTTTTATAAATAATGATACGGAACCCTTCGTGCACGAGTCCGACTCGCACTTGGCCGGGTTTTTTTTTAATCTGCTGTTTCCTACAAAAGTGCCTACCTACTAGGGCTTGCATTCGAAAATTCGAATTATTCGAATAATCAACTGTTTCAAATATTCGAATAGTAAATTTGCGATATTCGAATATTCGACCAATTCCTAGAAAACAAAACTCAACAATCTGATGTGCACACAAAATTCAAAACAACCAACACGATTGCTAAAGTTACAACTGAGATTTACAACAGATAATTTAGTCAAATACAAGACTTTGATGACAATGAAGTTAGATCGTTAGTTGATTATGGTGGTAATCAACTAACGATCTGCAGCATGATGCAGCAGCGACAGGATTTTATTATATTATTATTTATTACAATACTCATAACTGATTTTAAAAGACTATTGTGTTTGTGTCCAGGGTTGAAAAACAAAACAAAATTTGTTTCATTTGTTTCTAATTTTAGTGAATATTATATTAGAATAACATTGTAGTGTAATATATTCAGTGCAATATTGAGTTGTCCATTAGAATTCTTCCCATAAAAATACATTGATTGTTGTGATATTTATTGTATTTTTGCAGTAGTAGTTAACTAGTTGATTATTGCAGTTATGCCTATTTTAGTGTTAGCCGTTCTAATCCTTCGTATTCTTTTGACAGAAAAATGTGATTTTTTTAATTTTTAGGGTTCCGTACCCAAAGGGTCAAACGTCCGTCCGTCTGTCACCAAGCTGTATCTCATGAACTGTGATAGTTAGTCAGTTGAAATTTCTACAGATTATGTATTTCAGTTGATGCTGTAACAACAAATACTAAAAACAGAATAAAATAAATATTTAAGGGGGATCCCATACATAAAAGTGATTTTCGTTTTTATAAATACGGACCCTTCATGTGCGAGTCCGACTTGCACTTGACCCGTTTTTTGTAAGACTGTGTTAGCTTTAACTACTATTATTTTGATAAAGAGAATAAGACTATTGAGGAATTCAACACCGACACATGATTTCAATAAAACTTAATTTTTTAAATTAATATTCGAATTATTCGAATACATCTTAAAAAATAAACGAATATTCGAATTGCATAATTGTCGAATATTTGCAAGCCCTACTACCTACACGGTCAAACTGTATGGAACAGACAATTGTTTTAGATACCATGCTGTACTAAATACGCGATAACACAATCAATAACATTTGTAACGGGACATTTACCATGATTACTATTTGTTTCGAGTTCCCGATATTTCGGCGCTTGTTGCTTGTTGTATCTTGCGTACCTAGTAGAACTACGTAGTCACAAATCTTGTAATTCTGCCATCTCTTAGTTGGTGATAGAAATTATTCCCCCTCCAGCGTTAAACTTGTTGGAAGTCGCATAAGAAGTTTCACTTCAAAAATCCCATTACAAATGTTATTGATAGTCTTAGTGACCATGTCATTTTAAAAAGTTTTACGTGATTAATAATTTGTGCGTCGGGGTTCCTTCCCCCTGTATTTGACCCGCTCAATAGAACATCGTTGTCAAGTATACAGGGTTAATTAAATTAGCCAGCGTCCTCCGCAGACGTGAGAAATATATACGAAGAAACAAGAAATACTGAAATTCTCAGCTCAATATATTTCAAGTACCAGCGTTCGCGGACCCAAAAAATAAGTCAAGTCGTAGTTTTGATACATGAAGTTAGGTCTTACCACCAACACACATATAAAATCACGCCATTTTAGAAGAAAAACTCCCAATATTACTATTCTGTTAATTGAACTAGCATTTTATCACCTTCGGCCGCCATAGCCGTTACTGTAGAATTAATTGTTTTATCGCATTTATTAATCAATAATTCACCATAGAGTAATTACTCTGTTAACCAATTTTCTGCTTAATGTCCTTATCAACTTAAGTTCTGATAACGCAAGTGTGATGACGTTATCGTTTTTTTTTTTAACTTCTTTATTTATATATTTATTTGTCGACATTTCTCTTTCGTTTCGGAGGTCTGCTGGAAAAGTTTTATATCATGATTATATTTTACTGTGTATAATATGAATGATGAAGAGTCCCTCCACGCGGAAGAAGTGAAACTTCGTAATATTACACGCATGCGTTCGAGTGCCACGCATTCACTCTCGCTCTGTCTCTTTCTATTCCGCATCCATGGTAGCGTTAAACGTTTAACGCAACCTTGTTGGAAGTCGCATAAGAAGTTTCACTTCAGAAATAAATAAACAACAACTCTCTCCTACCTTCCAGGTGAAAGTTGGCGCCCTCGACGCGACAGTCCACCAGGCAATAGCCTCCCGCTTCCAAGTCCAAGGCTACCCGACCATCAAGCTGTTCCCATCCGGCAAGAAAACCGCCGACTCTGCTGAGGACTACAATGGAGGAAGGACGTCTAGCGACATCGTCACGTATGCTCTTGACAAGCTCGCCGAGAATGTACCCGCTCCCGAGATCATTCAGGTAAGGAGATATAATATGACACACTTTGGCTATTCAAAGCGACGTCTCTGTCGACAGATTGAGTCTAAAAACAGATTGGATTTCATACTTGTAAGCTCAGTTCCTACAGTACTGCTGTCACAAGCGCACATTATTTATTTATTTAAACTTCATGTACAATAGTGGTACATAGGCGGACTGCCGGCGGTGGTGGTGACATTCCCATTATAATGATTTTGAATAGGTGACCTTTTAAAGACCTATTTGCTGTCTACGACGTGTACTTCAGTACACAGACTTGATAAACAGTGATTGAGGAATGAGTATAGTATTGCTTGGTCCGCATTCAGCCACCAGCTACTAGTAACAGGTTGTGGAGGTCAGATAGGCAGTCACTCCATGTAAAATACTGGCGGCCTGTCTGGCTGGCTAGCTGCATGCGGTTAGATAGATGATGATTTTTCCATTTAGCTGAGCTCCCGTCAATTTATCGCACAGCATACTGCCAGCTGCGAAGTAGATAAGTCTTTTTAATTGCTATAACAAACCTTAAGAGGGGACTCTAGTCGGTATTTCTCCATACAAACGTATTCCGCTGTTTTATTCGTGGATAATGCGCATAGAGCAATGATAGTTTTCCAAAAAATCTAGGTCTTATTAATACATGCCCCTATCATTTCCTTTTTTTTCAAAACATAATCACTAAAAGAATTCCAAAAAACGAGAAAGTCCAAAAAACCCGAAAAAAAGCCCGATTTACCGCCATGTTCAGACGACTATCAGACAAATTAGATAAGTTTTTAACAAGAAAAAAAACAATAGAAGCATAGATATACTTTTCCTCTACATTTTGATATAAGAATTATTTAGATCAGTTTAGTTTTAAAGAAGAAAACAGTGGAATACAAAACGTCTTTTGATCACGATTTTTGTAGGTAAAATAAAGCCTGAGCTGCAGTTATCCCTTTTGCACTTTACGGGGGATTGGTCGGGCGCAGCGCGGCGGCAATAGTTTCTTCAAATCAAATACTTTCAATTACCGACTAGAGTCCCGTCTTAATTTTCAAATAAAATACTTTAAATCCTTCCTCCTTGATCCGTCAGAGTTCCCCATCTAAGCTAGATTTATTCGATAATTTTATTATTAACAAAATAATATTTTAGTCAGTAACTTACGAAAATAAAAACCTTGCCTTCTTTACACCTTCGGCTGCCTAAACAGATTATAAAACTGAATTTCACACGTGCACCACTTCCAATATGTCGTAAAGTTTATTACAGTCGAGTTACTGAGCGAATATAAACATAATCTCAGCTTATATTATTATTTGTTTATATTACCTACACTTGAGATCCGCCCCTGCTTTTCACGGGTGCAATGTTCTGATGTGGGCGACATGAGATTTCAAAACAGACATAAATTTTCTGAAATTAAATATCTAGATGTTGGTGAAATAAAATTGGTTTTGTAGTTTAGAAGAATTATAGTCTCACAGTCCAAAAGACTATTACTAAACATTAAATTATTTTGGTCGTGTTAAAACATTATTCTTTCAGAAAGTTCTTTTCTAAATAGCATGCAACTTACAACGGGTAATCAATACACATACGTGACATACCGTCAAGCCCAAAGCGTTAAGCAGAGGTGTATCTAATAGTACGTACACCCACATTCCGCTAGTTATGTTTAGTTTAAATCCCGTGTATGAGGGCGAGCCCATTGCCATCAACCGGGCACAAATCAAGACTCCGTAGCTGCTACTGAGATATCCTGATGGAAAAACCCAATAACACTTGGCCTTACCTGGGAGTCGAATCCAGGACCTTATGCTCAGCAGTTGCGCTAAATTAACGCAAATGCTAGTTAGCCTATAATAATTAAAATTATTTATTTCGGGTTACATAGACCCATAGGCCTTATTACGTTTCGAATCCAATAAACTTAATAATTGCCATCTTTTACTTGCAGATAAAACAAGAGAGTCGTATGAAAATTAGAGCTTATCAATATACAAGTTTAGCTGAGAATGTGATGGAATACAACCTGAGAATGTACTTAAAAACACCCTTTTTGACAGGTCCTAACGATCTCCCACTCATCCTGTTAGTAGAAGATAGCAATTCATAACTCTAAATTTTAAATACTTAGCTATTTATTCGTCTTACTGTCTGTCAGTTCGTCTGATTGTCTGTCAGAATTCAATAAATATCGGAACAAATCAAAAGAGTTTTCCGAAGAAAAAAGTACGTCCGTCTCTCTGGTTTAGGCGCAGAACGCCTAATTCTCAAAATGCCAAGTGAGTTGCAAAAGGACTAGTTCTCAAAATGGCCAATTCTCTTAAAGTCCCCCGCATTCGATCTGCACGCGTAGCAAGGCCACTGTTGAAACGAGTTTTGTCTACGAAAGAATCGACATAATGTGTCAGTTTGTCGATTCTTCCGTTGGCATAGCCCGTTTCTACGGCGGTCATGCTACCGCATACAGATAAGATAATGCACGTAGGACGACAATCAAGTTATGTAAATCCAGTTTGTACGGATCTCTCATTATACGGGTAATCTGTATAAAGCGAGGTCATGATATAATGGAAATGCGTCGTTTGATGTGTCGCCGTGTGTACCTCGGAAACAGACCGCTATTACATCATTTTATCGTCATTAATTTTTAGGTGTTTTTGAGTCATAGAAATAATATTATATTTATTAGTGAGGATGTACAGAGGAATGAACAAACTGCAATGTCATAGTTCTGAAATGTAACTAGTGAGTCATAGACGCCGGCTGTGCACCACTAACTTGATTAAATCCATGATCCAGTCTGGATTAAACTTATTTAGATACCATGAGAGTCGTTAAAACAATTAGAGGAGCTCGTAGCTAAATAATAACAGCCGCACGGGTCTATCTTCAAGGTTAAGCCGCGCTTGCCAAGGTCGGTCTGTGGATGGGTGACCATCATTAAATACCTTGTTTCTTTCGTGCCTCGGAAAGCGCTTTAAGCCGTTGGGCCCGGCTGTCATTTGTAGATCTTTGACAGTCGGTTAGTGGCCCGAAAGTCTGACTACCAGTCTTACCAAGGAGTGTATTACACAGTACTGTGTTGTGGAGGGCATAGTCAGTCGCTACTTGTAAAATACTGGTATTCAGCTGCATCCGGGAAGATTGGAAGCTGACCCCAATAAAGTTGTAAAAAGGCTAGGCAGATTATGAGAGTCGTTAAAATAATGACTAAATGAAATATTTTTCTATCCCTTTAGGTCACGGACGAGCAGTCGATGCAGGCGTGCAGCGACAAGCCGCTGTGCGTGGTGTCGGTGCTGCCTCACATCCTGGACTGTAACGCGGCGTGTCGCAACGACTACCTCGCCGTGCTCGCGCGACTCGGGGACAAGTACAAGAACAAGATGTGGGGGTGAGGAACTAGCATACGTACATCGAAAGCATATATATAGCGAAAGTTTCTGAGGATGGATGTTTGTTACTCTTTCACGCGAAAACTATTGAACGGATATGGATGAAATTTGGCACACAAGTAGTTTATAACCCAGATTAATTGGATTTGTTTTTTAAAAAAAAAAGCTCCTCACTAGGAATTTCTACTGTATCGTGGGTGCGTTAACAAACATTTAAACTCGCATACACAAACAGCCAAACCCGGAACAACTACCTGTAGGTCATACAAATATTTGTTCCGTGCGAGCATCGAACCCGCGACACACAGCGCGGCAGTCGATCGCCCAACCACTGCGCCTACCGTGCCGTCAAACAGAGTGAAACATCACTAAGGTTGACACTAGCAGACACATTGTTCTTAAAGCAAGAATAGACATTGACCAAGACACGCAAATTCATTCAACATTCAACCTTAAAAGCAATTACGATTCGATTATACAACAGCAAGAAAACACAAAAGGTTGTTTTAATATGTTCGTTTGTTAATAAAATACTTATTTTCCAGATGGGTGTGGGCCGAGGCTGGTGCACAGACAGCTCTAGAAGAATCCTTGGAACTCGGCGGCTTCGGCTACCCAGCCATGGCTGTCGTCAACGCCAAGAAACTTAAATTCTCCACCCTCAGGGGATCCTTCTCCGAGACTGGTATCAATGAGTTCCTTAGGTGAGTTTACTATAAAACATTCCTAGTTTTTACATACCATGATTATGTTGAAAAGGATGAATGGAAGGTATTATAGGGCAGATGTGAGTGGCAAGGACTGACGGGGACGCCCCTTGAAGGAAATACTACATTCACCTTATTGGACATGTTCTGTGAGCTTCAAAAACGTCAGGAGTACGTAGTACTCTGAAACGGCGTGTGCGTATGACTTGTTGTATGCACTTGCTTTAAGTGTATGTTCTTTTTACCCACGACCTCGCACCCGTGTTTGTCAACAGAAAAAAACGCGCTCCTACGCTTTATACAGACTATCTAAGATTGTAAATCAAGCAGCAGTAATAACGGCCTATCATGCCTATGTAACGTCTACTCTTAGATATGGACTAATTTATACTTCCTGCCCTCTATGTATATCTATGAGGTCGCTGTATTCGTAAAAAGCAAAAAAGAAAAGTTTAGTAACCTGCCAACAAAATAGTAATAACATGCCCTCAAAAACAGCCCTACTATCTAAAAATTTCTTCGGAATGTCTTCACGAATTTATAATAAGCTTACTAAACAATTAAGCGAAATTGAAAACATCCGCATTACTTTTTGCTAAATAGACCATATTAAACAATACATGAATTTTTGTCCGACAGATTCGTGATGAGTTGTGTTGAGTGCCAAACTGTTATTGTTTTGATACAAAATATTATTTTTTACTATTTCAATTAAAATGTCTATTTGGATTAATATATAAAATAAACAAATTGTACAAAATATTGTATGCCTAACATGGTGGAGCAGTGCAACTGCACATCAAAATTAAACCCAATATCAACAGACCACTGTCTCACAATAAACATTTTTGACTTTGAAACCTTGCATGTTTCGAGCCCATGTCCAAAAAAATCTGGATGCAAAAATAAAGTCGATCCGTTGCTACGTAAAGAAGGGCAAACCACGAAATGCGTCATCATTAAAATTAATAATCACTTTTCTCACTATCACGCTATTAATCACAAAAACCACCCCAATTCCAAAGAAATTTTGTGAATGTTATGTTGGTTCTAGCTTGAAAGATAAGATAGCTTTGGCCCTGATAGGAGGCGTTGTGCGAAGCAGGGGCGGGTCGCCAGATTATAAAAAAAAAAAACAACATTTATGAGGTGTTTATGAATAGCAGAATTTCTGATCTGTGAATCACGAAGCTGTTGAATTTTACCTTATGTATTTCATTATAATTTCTATTTGTCGTCAGGCTCATGTGTTTCCCCAAATGTTTACCTTTCGAAACGATCAATATGCAAAGACGTCATCAAAAATTTCGATGACGTCTCAATTTCGAGTACTAACCTTGAATCTAATGTTGAAATTCCTGTTTTTATTTTTTGTCGCACCTATATGGTGCTATCATGGTAGGTGTAGGTTAGAGAGACGAATGCCTAATTTTTTCAATCCGGTATTTGCATTATCCACCCAGCCTGAAATTAATTCTAATAAACCGCTTTATTTCAGGGACCTTTCGTTCGGCCGTGGTCAGACTGCCCCAGTGAGAGGCGCAGAGATGCCCAAGATCGCGTCCACAGACGCCTGGGACGGCAAGGACGGCGAACTGCCCCAAGAAGAGGACATCGACCTTTCCGACGTCGACCTTGAGAAGGACGAGTTATAAGCAGCAGTTCCCATGTTTTGCTAACCTGGACTTTATGAATGGTTGAGTGTCTCTGAGTTATGATCTTTAGTGTAAATCATATCAAAAACCTCTGATTTTAATAAAGACAAAATTGCGACAACACGGGTTCAAGCATTTAACTGTAACTACTACTATATTTATTTACATCACTGAGCTAGTGACTCGTATAGCTAATGTGTGGCATAGCTTAAAATATGCAGTTATTGTAATACAGGACGAAGCTTAATTCCATCACATACTATTTTTATTTTCTGTGACATTTGAACGTATCTGAATATCACAAATTTATAACTAACTAGAAATGTTCGCGAGTTTTCGGGCTCGGCTCATGAGAGCGTACGACTGATGTTTTTGAATCATTGTTATTTGTAATGTTATTCATTTTATGAATCTTGATGATAAAACAATAGAACCCGCGCAACTGATACTTAATTTAAGTTAAATTAATCATTAATTGGAGTGTACATTAGCTATTTACCATCTTCCAATATTTGTTTAATTTTGGTAAGCATTTATTGTTGCGAGGAGAAATTTTGGATAATTTTATGAAATCGCTAATAAATTTTTAATATAACATAAATACACGTTTTTTTATTACATCCTGATTTATAATTCCTTTTGAAAATCCCAGCTTGCATACATTAATACTTTACCTTGTAGTGGGATCTCCCGCAATATTAAGAATTGCGTAAGTACGGGAAAATAAACAATAAATAATTTGAGGATAATAGGGACCTATTTAATAAATGTGTGTATATATATATATTTATGCAAAAAAGAAACTAGCAAAATCTTCACAATGAGATGAATAAATAGGTATTATTGTTGTCGTGTCTATTGTTTTCCAAGTTGATAGGCTACACTATATAAGTTTGCACAAAAGTTATTTAAATTAGGTATGTACATGAATGATACGTACATATTATGCTAGGTAGATACACTTCCAAGTAAACAGGTGTGACAAAATACATATTTAAATCCGTTTGGATAAGGAAAATACCTAGTTTGTCACAATGAGATTTATGAATAATTCACGTTCTACCCATTTAACCTCATTTTTTTATTATCACGAAGCTGTTATTGATGTAAGATTACATCTGGCATTGAGGAGCTAGTAACACTTTATTGCAATTTTATCACTCAACTAAACCCAGAGTAAGTTTGGATTTTTCGCCATAACTAATACTCGGTAAGTTGTGTGACAAAAATAGCATAATCTTTAGCAATGTAGCTTAAGTCTGACTGCAAAATGCCATTAGTTTGTCAAGTCGCTTTATCACAGAGCCAAGGCCACTTTTTTCGGCTTTAAGAGTGTCTGCATTAGACCGTAGAGCATTACACGAACCGAGGTGCGTGCGTTAATGTTTCCTTGGATATTTATTTGTATTCGGGTAGACATGCGCTCTGGCGTACGAGTAAGTTCTAGACAAAAAATCTTACGTGACCACAGGCTTATGATAATACCTTTAAAGGTATTATGTTACGTCTGTGTTGAGGTCCAAAATAAGTGAGTCATCAGAATTTCCTCGAAAACCATGATTAGTTTTTTTGTTGTTTTAGAGCAAAGTACACTCCGCTTTTAACATTCAGCTCACGTAGTCATGCGATAAAAGGAAGCGTGGTATTAAATCTTTTAAACCTTTAGTCGTAACCGCCGATATGTATTAGATAATACGACAGTTATCATTCACTTACTACTACACGAAAATGACTCACTTTTTATTGTTTGCTTACCCCAAAAATAACAGGTGTTCGACTTTACCGTTATGTAGGAACTAGACAAGATATCTGATCAAATAAGGATGCATGATGCAAGTGAAAAAAAAATGTATAATTTTAACAATATTTATTTGAGCATTGGTTTTGAACATAATGAATATGAAACTAAGACTTATTCTATAAATTATCTGCTATAGTTGTGTAGTCTTGCGTATAGACGGCTGGACAGTATCATGTTGAATAATGCTGATAAAAGGTTTAATTAGGGTAAGGCGACAGTTATTTATGACATAATTAGTCTAATTGTTCGACGCGCTATATTCATTCCTTTTGTGATAAATGTTTAAACAGTTAAATTAATATTTCCGTCAGATAACTCGACTGCGTCACGAAAGCTAGATCACTTAATTATTCGTGTAATAGTTTGCCGTTGTTTAAACGATTAAAAACTTGAATACATTAGCAGATTAGATGAAGATAAAACACATTTAATGGAAGTTCTCACTGTCAGTAACACTATCTTCAACCATTGTGATTATTACCTTTTACTAGGAAGCAAGGAAGGAACATGTTGAGATTATAAAGAATTTCTATGATAAATACATTAAATAATGGTTTATCAGCAATCCCTTTGTAGATAATAAACAGAATAATGTAGTGTGACCATGATGAGTAATGGTTGAAAATATAAATAGATGGAAAAACATCTCAAATGGAGGTAGGTCACACAAGTACCTATTGCGTAAAAACAAGGAAAACATCAGTGATCATGTTGTTTGTATGGCACCTATTTCTGTCTGAGGTAATTCCTTTTGTTTGTTAAAACCTGCTAATCATCTCCTCTTATAAAATTTGTAATGACAATTATGTTAATACTACAATTAATGAACACAGAAAAAGTCCAATATATCAATAAATATCATCTAAATTACTACAAAAATGGTTTTTGTAATTGTAATTGGTCCCAAACAGTCTTTTTCAATCATAAAGCCTTTAGTAAATTCCAAAGCATGTAGCACCCAAAAATTCATTAGCAAAGTCTATAAAATGGGGTATGATATTTATAAAAAATATAAATGTAGGTCACAACCTTCTTAAACCTCTGTGTGCTTCTTTCTCTCATTCTTTTACAAAACAATAATGATGTCACAGACATTCTAAGGCCCCATCCAAACATATTCAAAAATGTGACAATACCCTCTAATTTAACTTATTACTTATTATGATATGTGGGAATTTAATTATTTTGTTCCCTTTTTTCGAGACAAAATTCAGTCGTTCCATACCTATGTATGGTAAGTATATATTTTTCGTTACAATATTATTCATACAAATGCATAGCCAAAAAGCTACAGCAGTATAAACATACTTTTAGCACTTGCTATCAAACACTCTCAAGTTAAAAATATAAAATCAATTTTATCTGAGTGTTCTCATTCCTTAGCCTTAGACATATCTAATCACAGGCCTTTACAAATACACACTAAGCCATAGTTGGCATGCCCATTTTGTCATACTTATTGTTCTTGCTTGGTCGGCAAATCTCATAACAAATTGAAAAGTAATAGACTCCCATTCCAGCCAAGATTAATGCCACAATTAAAAGAACTATACCCCATGCAGATATCCCCAAGCCTCTGCGGGTAGCATGTTGTGATGGAAGTCCAGAAGAAGTACCAGATACAGTCTTGAGATAGCTTATGTCATCATATCCTTTTTCATAGTTGCTGTCCCTGTACTTAAGAGCTTCGGCCGGTGACAGCAAACAGTTGAAAACTAAAACAATACGAAAATTAGGTATTGAATTTATTCATAGCAGAGGTAAATCAACAACACACAGGTATATTGAAATTTAAATCACACCGAAAAAGATACATGCTCAACAAAGTTTGAATTTTGATTGATCCGAGGAGGAACGTAAAATTTAAAGGACAGTGTAAACTTTCAAGTTCATAGAATTCGCGGTCGAAGTAACGGTAAATTCCATATTATTTCTAAATGAAATAGGAATCAATTGTCCACTTACCAAGTAGTGCAAGGCTCGTGCGAAGCAATAGACTTATCATCTTCGATAACTTTCGACTTCCTGCAGGGGATCCACAAATTACCGCTCCGACTCGTCCTCGAACTGCAAGTTCTGTATCGGAACGTCGAATTTCCACAGTAAAATGCACTTAGTGAACGATTACGTGAAAGATACGAATTTTTAACAATATCATGAAGAACGTTTCACAAAAAAAAAATCTCTTCGGTCTATTTACTAACGCACTCCGCACAACTGTGATTCTGTGCAATGAAAGAAAAATTAAATGAAAACGAACGAAACGAATCGTGGTATATACTGTATTATACTGAATGAATGAAGGTGACTGACCGTCGACCCGTCGTCGTCGACCGATACATTGACAGATTTAATAAACATGAATGAATGGCTGGCGAAGCAAACCATCGAGTAGAGTGCTACCCATATATATAAAAGTACTCTGTGAGTGCTACATAGAGTATCAGTAGAGTGCCATTGCCATTTTGCACAGAGCAACAGTGAAGCACAATAAGCGCATCACATATAGAATAGGAAGCGGGCACAGCTCGGGTGATTCACGGGAGCCCCACGGATACGTGCACCTCTCGCCCGCCACAATAACAGAGTGGGTCCCGAGTCCCGGAGTCCCGCCCGTCACCCGAGCCGCGCACGTCCCGTCCCGCGCACGCTGTTTATGTGATGTCGTCCATATAAGTAGGTTAGGTTAGCCGGGCTGTTTCCGCACTTAGCCTCTTTATTGGGCCATTGCACGTCCATATATTAAGTAAAATAGATTCCGTACCCCCGCACCTGTTCCGTGTGTGATGCGCTTAAAACTCGACTAAAATACCGCACAGGTGTAAACGTTACTATAGAGTCGATGTACCATAACTTAGAGTTTCCTGTTTTAGGTGATGGCGTGTACATCCGGTTATTGCGTTGTCAAATGTCAAAAATAAAGATGTTGCCGGCGATGGCTAAATTAGGGTTTTCTTTTATATTTCTTCTTTTCATCGTAATAAAATGTGAGAGTGTCAACGTCGACACCATATCTAGTGATGTAAGATTCAAAAATGTTGACCGAACATTAGATATATCATCGCAACTCGTGAAAATTACATCGAAACTAACCTTGGAGAACACAGGGGGTACGCCGGTAAAGAATTTCTTGATAGCTTTGGAAAGTTTTGCAAAGAATAACGTAGCTTTCGTTGGAGCCAAGGACAGCAACAACAAAGAATTACGACTTGTTGAAACTACAGTGAGTGGTTATGACTACGTCAAGTTTTGGCGTGTGGAGCTCAAAGATGCCGTCAACTCGGGTTCGACGGCGCTGGTCACGGTAGACTACGTGTTCACTAAAGCTCTGCTGCCATTCCCTACAGCCATCACACAACAGGAAGACCAACTAGTCAAATACATCGGTAACTTGTACACGTATACGCCATACTATGTCACATCTCAGAAAACAAACGTAGTTCTGAATACAAAGAGTGTTGAAACGTTCACCAAAGTAAAGCCGTTCTCTCAACAGGAGGGTGGGTTGCAGTACGGACCTTATCCTACTGTAAAACCTTTCAGTGAGAAGGAATTAGTCATTCATTATAAAAACAACTCTCCATTTCTGACTGTCACTCGTGTCGAGCGTCTGATCGAAGTCTCCCATTGGGGCAACATCGCCATCGAAGAGGTTATTGAGATTGAACACACTGGTGCCAAGTTGAAGGGTCCATTCTCCCGCTATGACTACCAACAGGATCATCACAGTGGACCTGCCAGTATCAGGTCTTACAAGACCCTACTGCCTGCATCTGCCTCGGATGTGTACTACAGAGACACAAACGGCAATATCTCTACCTCCAACATGAAAGTGAGAAAAGATTCTGTGGAGCTGGATCTGAGGCCAAGATACCCTCTGTTTGGAGGATGGAGAACTCATTACACACTTGGATACAATGTTCCCAGCTATGAATATTTGTACCAGTCTGGTAATGATTACCTGTTGAAGATGAGGGTCATTGATCACATCTTTGATGACATGCAAGTTGATGAGGTGGTCACAAAGATAATCTTGCCTGAAGGTTCGACTAGCGTGAAAGTGAACCTGCCTTACCCTGTAACAAGACTGCCTGACAGCCTTCACTACACCTACTTAGACACTAAGGGCCGCCCTGTGATCTCTTTCACCAAGAAGAATGTTGTTGAGAATCACATTCAAGATTTCCAGTTGCGCTACACATTCCCTCGTCTCCTGATGTTGCAGGAGCCCCTACTTGTTGTAGGCTTCCTCTATGCCCTATTCCTTTGTGTAATTATCTATGTAAGATTAGATTTCTCTATCCATAAGGCTGAACACCATCATAAAGATTAATTTCTATCACTAATATATTTCGTTTATATTAATTATTATAACACATCTAGTTCTTGTGCATTTTTATGGTGTTGCAATGTTATGTGCTGAATACAAGTGATTTCTAATTATATTGCTGTTTTATTGAAATGTTTAATGACCCTGTTCGGGGCCTGTTGGCCTCGAGGTCCCAATTCCACTGATGGCCATCCTCTTCCACGCCATTGGCATAGTTAAATTATATAATTTTCTTATTAAATGCACTTTGTATACACTTATATTGAGAATTCAAGATAAAAAAGAAACACGACATATATAAAATATTGTAATATGCAGATCCAAATATGAAACAGTAATTATTTACAATATTATATTGGTAATTTGAGCACATTCTAGCATCCCGATTCTACTTATATACATTACAGACATTGCTATTGGTCAAGATTGACTGTGGTGTTATAATTCAAAAACAGGAATGTGGCAGCAGTTTTTTTTTTGGTAATTTGTTGTTATGGCAACATTCACTGATTGCAGCAGATTGTAGAAGACTAGTGAAACTACGAATTTATGAGCTGGTATTTTATTACTATTAGTAAGTACACACCCAAGAAATGATAGTGTTTCCCTCCAAAATTTTATTTTAATGAACTAGAAAACTTAATCCTACATAACACTCCTCTTTTTTAGGTTAAAAAATAAAGGTCATTATTAACAACAACGTTTTATAAATAAACTTTTATTTACACTCCATACTCTGATAACTTAAATCTGAGTACTACAGGCGCGCTGGTGCAGGGCAGGATGGCCAGTTCTGTGACCACGGCTGTGACGAGGCTGGGTGGCGTGACGTCATACGTGAGGTTCAACGGTGTTAAGTTAGGGTTCGATCGCCAGTCCTTCAAAGGAGAGTTCTCGTCTGATTTGTCGATTAGGTCGTCGGGATCGCCTGGATAATAGAAATAAAAATGTAGGAAGAAGGTTTTCAATCTTATAATTATTTTGTGTAGCCGAAAATCTAGCGCTTAGGATGCATTCATTGTATCTTGGTACTAGCTTTTTAATATTGTATCGTGTTATCTGAATTGAAAATAAAACTTCACAGTATGGTCTAAGTCCAAGTCTGTTCTAAGTCGAACTACTGGAACTAGAGACCATTTCATACACAGTTTCTGTCATATAGATAAATACTTAACTATTGTGTTTATAGTAACGAGGACAATTTTGATCTGTAGCGAAAAGGGTAGGGCTATTTTATGTGTTTAATACACTTTTATCTTACGCTAAAATAGCACACTTTTTTGTTTATGCTATATAGGCATAATAATAGGTTCGCGAGAAATGGAAAGAGTGGAGGAAGGTCTTTACCCAGGAGCGGGACATAGCCGAAAATTCCCACTTATTATTGCCACGGTTCCCGGGTGGCAATCAAGAATAAAAATTCCATGAAGCTCTTGGGGCGACCGGGAAGTTATTGCCCCCATTTCAAATCGCTGTACATTGCGGCGTGGATCGCCAACATAGTGAATTTTTATTCCCGACTGCCACCCAGGGGCAATCCGTTGAGGTCGACTGGAAATACCTGGACAGAGCAAACTAGAACAAAAAAATAGGACTGCGTTTGGCCGCAACTCCCCTGATGTGAAGCGATGATGCGGCCTAGGGTGGAACACGCTTCCAACGTCACGTACTATAACGCCTGTCCGCGGCGGTTCAAGCAGCATGCATTTCTGCTCATCGATATTTACCCAGGTGTCAAGCGTCTAGAGAACAAACGTAGGTGGCATACCGATCTCGTTGTAGACGAAGGCGTCAGTCTGCACGCGCTCGGAGAACTTGTGCGTCTCGCAGGCGACGAGCACGGGCACGTTGTGCGCGCGCGCCGCCAGCGCCACCTGCGCCGTGCCGGCCGCGCCCAGCACCGAGCCGTTCACCAGCAGCGCGCTCGCGCCCAGCACTACCTTGTTAGTCTAGGGACACAATATGTTTACGATATCATTTGAAAGGCAAACATATGTACGGATTGAATCGGCGACGCGGCAGCTCCAGAAGGAAATGCCGTGATGTGCTGGACTGCTACTTAAAGGATTAGGCTGAAATAGCTCTAGAGAGAAGATTGTAAAAAAGGAAGGTAGGCCTTTGCCCTGAAGTGTGACAAAACACGCTCGTAAAAAAAAAACTTGAAGAAAGTGGACCTGAGTTAGCACACACCATATCTCAACTTTTATACTGTCTTTTCTGTCTAAACACCCGGTCATCCGCACCGCGACTTCTGCCAACTATCAACAGTGGTAACTAGCTAGCTGACCACACTTCCATGGGAAAGTTGCATGGTAGCCATAATAGTGGGAACAATCAGTTCACACACACATTCAACCACAAAGTTTAACATTCTTGGAATCTTGTATTGGATTCTTTCACGCTACACAATAAATTACAAACCGGGATGACCTGCTGGTCTACCATGACGTATTAAAGCAGTATTGTTTTACTCTTATTCCAGTGTGGGAAAGAGACGGAGCTATACAGGATGTCTAGCGCCATCTCTTTCCCACGGTGTCCTGCCTTTTCGCAGAAAATTGTTTGTCCGATTTTTACTTGCCAACCAACGTTTCGCCGATATTTCACTTTGACAACTAACGATTAGCAAATTTTTGTATGACAACGTTTCATTTGGTAGAATTATTGTTAAGCTGATTATTATAATGACACAAGACGTTTGGCACATTTATCATTTGTCAAACATTTCACGAGGCCACACAACTATTAGACGAATTACATTTTGCAAAACAAATAAGTTTTTTTTTAAATAAGTATACCTAGCAACAGAAATCTAGGTTACGATAGGTTAGGTTAGGTTACGCCCGGTTCCTATAAACAAGAAACGAGTCGTTTTGCATACGGCTAGTAGTATTTTCTACGAGACGTATGTCAAAACCATTCCTATAAAAAACGTTTCGTAAGTTAATTTACCGATAGATGGCTACCTACGGATGGGAGGGTTACGAATAACGAACAGTAAGGCAAACGTATGCAGATGTCGGGAGATGGTGTTCCAATAAAAAAAAGAAACAGCAACGAGCTGTCAAAGTTACGAGTCGTTAACAATTTATTTACCGCCCGATTTCGGTCGGTTGTCTACAAAAGTTTTACATAATGTGCGTTATTTGCTATAAATAATTTTAAAATGTCCAGTTCAGAGAGTGAATTCTATGATTTAGAAATGTTATCGGACTGGAGTAACTCAGAAACTACGTTGGATGATTTTGAGTTCCAGCTGAGATTTCGACTTGATAAACCGTCTGTTCAAGAGTTACTGCTTGAAATATATCCATATTTAAGAATAACGGGAGCCAGGTTAGTAAATCAACAGGTGCCTAATTAGTTAGGTGCCTACATAATACGAAGAATTGTTTGGCATACATTGTATTCCACCAGTGCTACCTTGAACTCTAGACACGTTTAAACGAATTATATAACAAAAACCTTTGTTTGTTTAAGGAATCATGGAGTAGCCCCAATACACCAGCTATTATTAACTTTAAGGTTCTATGCACTAGGAACAATGTTAATATCAGCGGCAGATTTTATAGGAGTGTCGAAAACATCTGCATGTCGTATTGTACTTGATGTCAGTTATGCTATAGCACAGCTGTATAACAGATATATATACATGCACATCAATACCGAGCAAGATTTTTATTCTGTGTCTCGATTTCCACGAGTTCTTGGTGCACTTGATGGAACACACATCAGGATACAATCACCATGTAAGTACATTACATTAAGATTGTACCAACCTATTTTACTACTAACTTAGTTTATGAATAAGTGCCTATTTAACCACTGTTTACATACTTCCATATAACAACAAAAAAATATTTCAGGTTCTCAGATTGGCGAAGAATTTAGAAACCGTAAAGGGTACTTTTTCTTAAATGTGCAAGCAGTATGCAACTCCAATTTGCAGTTTATGAATGTAGTGGCTCGCTGCCCAGGATCTTCTCATGATGCTACTATATTTAACAGTTCAGAACTGCGAGGTAAACATTTATTTTGTTATATTTAATTAATTTTAAAACAAAGTTGGCTGGTAATTGAATGATTTACTAAATTATATTTTTCAGCACAATGTGAAAATGGACATTTTGGGAATAAGTGGCTGCTTGGGGATAGTGCATATCCTTTGAAGCCATACCTCTTGACTCCTTTGTTGAATCCAGTAACACGAGGTGAACAACTTTACAACAAAGCCCACATCCGAACTAAACACCATTGAAAGGTATATTGAGCTTATGTTATATTGGGGATATGTATCCTAATAGATTTTTTATTTGATTGTAACATCTAGCATCCACTTAATTATTATAGTTAAGTTTTACTTATTTTGTTATAGGTGTTTTGGAGTTTGGAAAAGAAGATTTCCAGTTGTGGCTTTAATTTTACGGTTGAGTCTTATTAGAGCAAATGCAGTTATTGTTGCTACTGCAGTACTTCACAACATTTGCAGAATAAAAAGCCTAGATGATATTCCACCAGAGGTTGAGATTCCAGATGTGGATGCAGTGCCTATACCTAACAATAATGAGGCAAATAACCAAACAATAAGAGAAACATTGATAACAGAGTATTTTAATAAGTGAGTTATGCATGTTTTTATACTTATAGTTTGTGTGATTAACATTTTGAGGTGTTTATTCAGTTTAGGGGTTTGACACTTATGTATAAAGGGGCCCTTGATCTAATCCCTAAATAGTAGTCCCTGAATGGTGCAAATGTGCAAGCATGATTGCTTAGGTTTGTAGATAATGAAATAAAATTACTCAGAGGCAGAGATCTAACAAGTCATGTGTACTTACTTAAAAGATTTCTTTTCATTATTTTCAGTTTGGTGTAAGAAATATTACAATCATCTTTACAAGTACTTTTGTGACACAAGATCATAAAAATTTAAAAGAAGCCAAAATAGTGTCTTCAATTAATGAAATAAAAGTGTACAAACTCTCGTGAGACATAATAGAATTTTTATATTCCTAAATCATGTTTTTAACATAAAATAATATAAATGTGGATTACTAATTGTTTTATTTGTCATTTATTTTTCTTACATACCTACTTAATTTATCAAATTACAAATTGTATACTTACATCTAAAACCTAAATATCAGTAAGATTTTCCTTATTAGCTAACTTTAACAATCTTATCTCTAAATCTAATTTCTGTATTTTTTGTCCAGGCGTCCATTTTCAACTTTTTTCTTTTTGGCTGTAATTCAAAAATATTTGTGTTAATACTTTACACCTACTATAATAGCTGTCCTTGGTATAAAACATTAGAGAAAGACAAAGTATAAGTGATAAAATATAAATAAGTACCCTTGTTTTGAAGAGTTTTTGACATTGTAGGCATTCCATATAAAAATCGTCCTCCTGGATTGTTGCCCTCTACAACCCCTTCTTCTGGTGTCAACATATTTGATTTTCTCCTTTTAACTGAAAAATTAAATTATGTAATAAGAGCTACTAATCAATCTCCGCTATACCACTTTACTTTTTAACACATATGTATGTGTAGCGCAGTGGAATAATCCAAATTTTAGATGGATGGATTACAATATACAAAAGTTGATGTAATAAGACATCATAATAATACCTTCATTTGTATGTGGAAGGAAATCTTCCATGGGCATTTGCACTGTTGCACTATTGTCACTAATCTGTTCTAAATCAGTGCCCACCTCCAACTCGACAAGCACACTACCACCACCGGACCCATCACCACCAAAGGGAACCTCATAACCCATGCAGGTAGACCCCATCAAACTTGCCACTTTATCAAGAATTTCATCCGTTGGAATGAAATCTGCTTTTCCGCCACCAGTCTGCAATATAATAATTGAATTTATGATATTCTACTCCAAAATATATCTTACACTTGCATTTAATTAGACAATATTGCGAATTTCCCTTGAATGTATTTACAAAGTTGTAAGTACCACTTCATGCATCAATAAGTACATGACTGTAAGGATTATGTATTACATACAAATAATCAGTTATTAAGATGCAGGCATTGGATTAATGTGTATTCCTTTGCCTAGAGTAGGAACCTGCATAGAATGCTAGGTACTGAAACTTGCTACGAATATTAACTACTCCACCTTCAACCTATTCATGCGAATTTGTTGCGTTCTCTTCCTGGCTGCCTTTTTTAAATTGTCCCATTTAAGTTTAAGTTGCTCCTTTAGTTTTGGGAAACCTCCACATTTTGCGTTGAACACAGCTGCCAAGGAGACCCACGCTTCGTCTTTCAACTTGTTTGATGAGGCGTTTGTTTCCTTACTTGTTAAAATAGGACAATTTTGGATTAACTCCACAAAATAAGAGACTTCATCTCTCGTCATAGGCTTTTTGCTCATCTGTAAATAGGTAAAACAAATCACACATTATATACAATATTCACTACAATTTCGCCATGTCTTAATTAAAAGATAACAAGAACAAGATAACTTACTGGTGTAGTATCCATTTTTTGTGATTACTAGTTTTGATTTAAAGATTATACCTATAATTAATAGAATTAGGAAGAACAAAAATGAAATTAAACGAAACGAAGCCGACGCTCTGAAATTGACACATTGACAGCTTTGAGCTTTGCGCCGTGCGCGGGCGGGGCGTGCGGTAGACTCGGCGTCATATATAGCGTTTTGTTCGCACTTTAGCAACAATAGCAATTATGTTTAAAATATAAGTTGTAAAAGTCAATTTGTTTTTCTTAGCTTAAAAACCGGAGTATAAGTAAAGTTAACATTATTTAGTATATAAATATCTCATAATGTTTCTGATGAAGTCGTAGTTTCTGAACTACCCATTACATATCTTTTGTAATAACGAAACGCAAAGAGGAGCATTGAGGACCATCGGTTAACTAGTAACCGACGACTGTTCGTAGCTGGTAGGCTGGATAAAAACTTTGAGGAACACCAAGTTACGCCTCGTTATCAGTAAGTTGGAAACGGGTGGTAGATGTTATACAATTACGATCCGTTGAATATAGGAACTGGGCATTAGAGTATGACAAACAACGCACGAGCCGAGCGAGCGTAGCGAGCGTGCCGCGGCAGCGGCCGGCGATGTGCTAGAAGCGCCTCGTTTTTGTAAAAGGAAACAGTTAAGTTAGGCTGAGTTGCATTAAAGATAAAGTAAAAAAAAAAACATAACAATAACTACCTGTATATAATTTGTCCCAAAACGAAACCGTACTACATTTGGTAAACAATATACGACTAAATGAATATTACGCCAACTAAAACATTCTGCTACTTGAAAGTTGGCATTTTAAAAAGTGTCATTATGAAAAGCAGACCAAACGTACAGTTGGTAACTGTGAGGTTGGGAATTAAAACAAAATATTATGTTTAGTTGGCAAATGATTATTCGGCGAAATAAAATTCATCGAAACGTTGGGTGGCAAGTGAAAATCTGGCAAACAATTTTCTGCGAAAAGGCAGAGAACCCTTTCCCACACTGGAAAAGGAGTAAAGCAATTATGTTTTAAGATTTCATGGTAGGCCAGCAGGTCTAAGTAACTTTACCACTACACTCTGGATCTTCATCCATTTGTACTCACCCTATGCATGACGAAGGATAGTGAGGTGATATCGACGTAGGTGCAGGGCAGGCCGAACGCGACCAGTCGGCGTAACATCTGTGTGGCGGAGGTCTGCACGCGGTTGCCGACGATGATGGTCCTGAACTTGAGCCCGGCTGACCATGCGTCGCGGAGAATGCGCTCGATTAGGGATGAGCTGGGAACATAAGGATGTGGTTTTAAATGGAGTAAATAATGTTATTAATAAGGTGGATTTTTGTGAGCACTCTGCCCATAGATAGTAGGTTGAATTTTACATGTCCCATTGTAGGGCAAGGGCCTCCATTTCTTCTTTTCAATTCTCTCTATTTTGTGCTAGTGTGGGCCATCGGCTTCAAGCGCGTCATCAAAGTAGAATGTCAAAAACCAGGCATGATAAGTTTTGGTAGGAATTTAGAAAAAAACGGACAAAAGTTTTGATGAGCCCTCACGCACTATACGGCCACGCGGGCCTCGACCACGACTGGTCGCATGACCAGCTGTTATCTTTAACAAAACTGGTCGGACATTCGAGTTAGTGCGACCAACCTTTCTCCGTGGTCGAAGCATATGCGGCCAAGTCGTGGTCGTGGCCGCGTAGTGCGCGAGGTCCCTTAGTTCTGAAGCTATTCTGACATTTTCATGGGTAGACAAAGGTGTAAGAGTCGTATTAACAAATGCAATAGGCTCGCACCCTATAGAATGGGTCTATGGGATTTAAAACATAACTGGCGAAAAGTGGGTGGACTATAAGGTACACCTCTGCCGAACCCGGGGATTACATGCGTGATGACGTTATGTTATATTTAATTACATGTGCATATAAAGGGTGTAAAACACCTCTTAACGAAGCCGAAAGGCACTGGTTCTCCATGTCATTGCGATCATTTTTTTGTTCAACACCATAGGGAACCTTCTAGTTACGGAGATATTAGGGGTCAAAGTTCCAACTTTTTGGCAAGTATTTTTTTAAATACAAGTTTTTATTGTAAGATTTTTACTTTAAACACCTCCACGTACTATTCAATCCGTCCATCAGCACAATGTTTTGAGTGCGTTACATTGAGTTCTACCACAAAACATGATTTTACACCCCCCAAAAAAAGTCGTTTCCCAGCAATAATTTTTGCGTAAAGTTACTTAGTTTCTTGTACAGAATGCTTGGTTGAGGGCTTCGTGATGAGGTGATTTACACGGTGTATGTACAAAAATTTGGCTTACCATCCATAGGTAAGTATAATATCTCCATCGGATATTTTATTGCGCACCGTTATACTGATCGCCTCGCCTGCCATGTCAATTTGTTCTCTAATGTACCGGTCTATTTCTTCCTGCAACGTCTTCTTTGCCTGTTTAAATTAAATAGAAGAGAATTAAGACTATTTATTACCATTCCTTCACATGGTTTACACGCAAAAATTATGATTTCAAAACCTGTAAATAAATCTATAAAATATTTGTTCCGTCGTAAGAGAATCGAACTTGAGACCCACACCTCCACATAATGAGTGTCTTTGTAGTTTATTTCGTTTTTAAGACAATAAAATCTAATCTGTGATTCCTTTTCTGTGCTAGTGTATCGGTCATGAAACCTAACTGTGTCAATGAAATTTAGTAGATAAGTAATTATTATCAAATACATTGTTAACTAATAATGGCACTTTATAGTGTTTGTGTGATCGCAAATGCTATTATATTAAATTGTAAGCCTCTATGAAGTGTTTTATAAACACAACACCAAACTGTATATGTATAAAATAATATACGTTGTTGACTTTAAAATAATATTTCGGTGTTTATGTAGATATCGCCTATTGTTAGTGAAAACCGGCATTCATGCTTGCATAACTGCTTCTTTATTTTCTTTTTAGAATATATTTTATATGTATCGTGGGTGAGTTAACAAACATTTAAACTCCCATAAATAGAGAGACCCGGAACTACCTGTAGATCATAAAAATATTTGTTTCGTGCGGGGATCGAACCCGCGACACGCAGCGCAGCTGAGCCAATCGCTCAGCCACTGCGCCGACTGTGCAGTCTAACCTACACAACCCAGCACCTGGGTGACAGTTTCTTCTATAACTTACATCAAACTCATCAACGTTGTTCGGTAGCTGAGTGAGATGGTAGCGGAAGAACTTGACGGCGTTGGTCTGCGAGGCTGACGGGGATCTCATCGCCCACAGGAAGTCCAGGCTCGTGGCCAGGTGCGCCTCCAGACCGCGGGCGAACTCCGTCTTGGCTGGGAGCGTGTAGTCGCGGACCATCTGTGGTTAATACAAAGAATAGGTATTTTTAACACGTTCAACGCCATGGAATAAAATTATAAATTTCCATTCAGGCTGTGTCGGACAATGTGGGCGACACCAGTATGTTCCGTTCGGGCCGTGGGGCACTATGGTTTCCGACAATCAGAGCTATGTTTAAACGCTGAGTCTGAGTCGGTCAACAATACACGGCAAAATTGTCCAAAAGCAACCCATTAATTTTTATGAGGTTGTATTGGTAATGTTTTGTTAAAATGTACATGTTTTCGTATCAGATAAATGTTGTTACACTTCGTTTTAAAGTTGATAGGCAGTGTGAACATCCAAATCAAACCCGAATTTGTGGCGTAGCATTAGAGTTGCGCCTCATCTGAGCACGGAATCACCTTTTTCATGCTCCTATCATTTTCTATCGAAAAATGCGATTCCGTACTGCTGGATAAGGCGCAATTCTAATCAGCCTATAACTTTCCCACTGCTGGGACACAGGCCTTCTCTCTGTGACTCCCTCGCATTGGGTATAGTCCACCATACAGTTCCTCCAGAGTAGGGTGGACTATATAGCATACTTATTAAAAAATCAATTGATTCATTTCAAACTCAGTTATTTAACAGGAAATGGACATAATTATCTAAATAGATACAAATGCAGCTGCAAACATTAAATAACATAATATTCTATTTAAATTATGATCGTCAACTATTTACTATTGAGATAATGATTATAAACTCGCAAACATCCTCATATGCCTAGCCTTTTCCCAAATCACCTTGGGGTCGGCTTCCAGTCTAACCGGATGCAGCTGAGTTCAAGTATTTTACATGGAGCGACTGCCTATCTGGCCTCCACAACCCAGTAACTGGGTAATACGATTCCCCTTGGTAAGACTGGATGTCAGACTTTTTGGCTTCTGACTACTCGTAAGGGCTGTAAAAGATCTATTTCCAGCACGATAAATTATTTGTGACGTAGATCCAGAACCTGAAGAAAGTAGCTGGGATGGACTGTACGATGGTGTTGGACGCAGTTTGGGAGAGGTATATATGCAACATTGGGTTGCGATAAGCTGACTTGATTGAGAGGATGAAAGCATCTGACGTGGCAATGATTGTGATCGCTTCATCATCACCATATCAGCCTGGAATCACCCACTGCTGCTGGGGTCTCCAGGCCGCCCTTTTTAGTTCTGTTAGTTACTGACTTCGCTGTCCATCTGTCACCAGGCTGTATCTCATGAACCGTGATGGTTAGCCAGTTGAAATTTCTACAGATTATGTATTTCTGTTGCCACTATAAAAACAAATACTAAAAACAGAATAAAATAAATATTTAGGGTGGGCTCTCATACAAAAAAGTGTTTTTTTTTTTACAAAAAAGTGCTCGTTTTTATAAATAATGGTACGGAACACTTCGTGCGCGAGTCCGACTCGCACTTGGCCGGTTTTTTCTGCCACACTTCCCGGTTCTGTGCATCCCTCATCCAGGTGCTCCCGCGACTTTGACTATATCGTCGACCCAATATCGTGGTCGCTTGTGCGTGGGCACTAGGCCCAAACAGCATAATATAGACGTAACGTCGATACGAAAAGAAGAAGTTACATAAATGTTTACCTTCTTTAGAGCATCGAGAAGCGCGACGCACCTCGCATTCGACCCGGACACTACTCGGGAAGCCAACTGGACACCCAGCTTTATTATAGCGGGGTGCAAGCTGAAATCAGGATAACACTATAAAGAGACATTACATTGCATTATGTGAAGTAAAGTTTACTTTGATATCGACGGAGAACTGCCAATAAAAAAGTGAATTTCTCGAATAATGTCAGTTAGGAGGACATTATTCGAGAACGAGAAATTCACTTTTTTATCGTTTTGAATTTAAAAGCGTTATTCGCATGTTTTAGTGAAATCTCCTAAGTGTATTATAATTGCAAGAGCATTCAATTAAAATGTGGAAATATCTCCCAACTATACCAAAGTGACTATTTTATGGCATTACCTCCTAACTATTACAGGAAACGTCTATACGTGTTCGTAGGTACGTATTACTGGCACTTCGCCGTCGATATACAGGAATGCCTCGACGCTAGCACTATTGGTGAACATCATCTGCCTAGCCTTTTTCCAACTATGTTAGTGACGGCATTCAGTCTAACCGGATGCAGCTGAATTTTACACGGAGCAAGGGCTACTGGTGAGCAGGAGGTCTTATTTCCATGTCCATCAGGAATTTTTCAGAAGCAGCGCGGAGTCTTGATTTCAGCCCAGCTAATGGGAATAAGCTCACAGTGGCGTGCCAAGGGGCCAACAATACGGCCAGACCATAAGGCAAGCAGACTGTTCAGAAGCCCTAAGATCATGTGAGTACTAGGTTATAAGGTCAAGCCAAGCTTTTCAGCTTGTATGACAGTACTGCCGCTTTGTTTACCCCCTGTTACATGGGACTCTGCCGAAATGTTGGTGTACTATACAACATGTAACTTAATTAACGCACATCCTGAAAATAGTTTGTTCAGAATCGTTTGCTGAATCGATTTCTATCATTTTTGATATAGGTATTTTTTTATCCCAAAAATAATAATAAATAATAAGTACGGAAATTATTGTCATATTAACCCTGTACAGTCAAAACAAATTGAAATGGACGTAGTTTCGTTATGTTGTGTCGAGCGGCGCGATAACTGCTTGTGCGAATGTGTGCGTTGCGTGCATAGTAGTATGACCATAACGTTCTCCAAGAATTGGTATAACTAATTTAATTAATAACAAATATAACAATGCATATACATGTTAAATGAAAAATTCAGTGTATGTATTATGATTATAACATAATATTCTAATTGGGGCGTTTGAGGGTGTGCGATAATTACGTTACATGTTGTATAGACATGTCTCTCTACATAATCTTTTGGGGCTTAAATATTTGATGTTATGCTATGAAAAACTTTCTGATTTGGCTTAATCTGAAAAGGCAGATAATGGATGTTGTGGATAGTGATGTGGCTCGATAATTCAACATCATTATTAATGTTGAATTGTCGAGCCAAGAGACTATTTTGTTCAATAGGTATTCAAGGTTTCATTACATCATTATTATCATTAAACAATTATATAGAAAATTGTGTTGTTGGAGTACTTTAACTTAAATAATACATAATATCCAATGATAATGTAATTTCTCTATTATTAATTATGTAACACAGAAAATACAATTCAATTTCAACTTTATTTACTGCACATATAGTTCACTTTTAAATCACACTTAACATTCTCCTCAAGGGTGGGTTGGTACTCACTTGGAATTGATGGCAATAGACTTAAGTGACTCCTTGTCATGTTCTTTGTACAGATGCTGGAACCAGTTCACTCTGTGAGCACTTTGAGATTTCACTTTAGCTTTCTCTGCCAATTTCTGTTTGGGTGCTTTGTCCTGTAACAATTTGAAAAACTGTACAAGGAAGATACTGTTTTATTTGTAGTATTTTCAATTAATATCACAAATCATTTATTAGCTGAAGATTTTTGGGTAACTAGTTAAAGATCCTTTCAAGTTAAAAAACACCTTTTTCTAAATAAAACAGACAATTCTAGTGAGTGACTGTGCCTTCATTTTATTGTTGTTGACTGATCCATCCCTACTGAGTCCACCATGGTCCAGTGTACTCGCAACGTCTCCAACCGGCAGAAATGGAAGCACATCGTTGAAAGAGCTATCTTCGGGGAAGTCAACAACCCACAGAACATCTCTCCACATGTACCTCGTCTGCGCAACCACGACCACTCTGACAAGAGTGTTTCGACTAAGAAGAAGACCCATTCCTTGCTTTTTTATAATTCAGTTTATTTTTTTTTAATGGAAAGCTCAAATTCAATTTATTTCAATAGAGTGAAGTTAGCATATCTGAATTTTGGACCAAATTTTATAGGAGTTATGAGAATCGGCCAACATCTATTTTCCATACCCATACAAAAAAAGTCCACGCGAACGAAGTCGCGGGTAGCAACTAGTCTAATATATAAAATTCTCGTGTTGCGGTGTTTGTTACCAAACTCCTCTATAACGGCTGAACCGATTTGTGTGAAATTTTGTGTGCATATCGGTTAGGTCTGAGAATCGGCCCACCCAAACCCATTAAAATTTCCACGCGAACGAAGTTGCGGGCAGCAGCTAGTATTTTAATGAAAATTTGCCACGCACATCTCAACATGCCTAGAAGTAACTGAAATTCTAACACTCACCTCCTTAGCTTTCGAGACATCTCCTTCCGGAGCCTTTACATCAGCTTTAGGTTTTGCAGCCAATTTCTCTTGTGCAGCTTGCTTGGCAGCCCTCTGAGCCTCTTGCTTTGCGCGCCTCTCTGCCTTCAAATCTGCTTTACTTTTGTTGCTATCTTCAGCCTAAAGTTAATAAAGCCTTTTTGGTTATTTATTATCACAAATAGATTTCAAAAAACTTAGACTTAAAAAAACTGGCATGATGTGGCTACACAATACCGCAACGGTGTCACCTTGTTTCGCAGACAGAAATTTTCACAGAATTTCATTTTGCAGAAAATGTTTCACATAATATTTGTTCCTCGTATTTTTCTTTCGTATATTTTTGTTATAACTACTATTTACTTGAATGAAACATATTTTACAGAAAGACATTTCAATGAATTTTATAAACACATTTTTTTATTTAACAAATTTATCAAACAGTAGAATTACTTTTTAACAAATATTGTTTGTTATGTATGTCTCCATGGTATTTTATTTCAACGAAATTATTAACCTTAAATTAAAATACTGTCTATAAAAGACAATATGTTGTCCTAAAAAAGTTAGTGACAAAGTTAGTGAGTGAGAAACGAATGGCTGCAAACCAGACTCCACGTAGTCTGGTCTGCCCTATCCCTATAGTGTAATTTAAGCCCGCGTAGGCGCGGAGGGGTGAGGCGGCCCGCGAGCTAAGGAGCAGGTGGTATCTAACGCTCGTCGCCGCGGCTGAGGTTGGCCGGCTCGCCGGCCAGCAAGCCGAAGTTGCGGTGGTGAGCGTTGATACCATCTGCGACGATAAACTCGCGTGGGGCCTCCGGAGCCCCGCAGCGCTGGAGCTGTGACAGAAACCATGCCTGTTGCATGCTGTATGCTTGCTTGCACGCTGCATGTTGCATGCTGCATGCCTGCTTGCATGCTACATGCTTGCTTACATGATGAATGCAACAGGCATGGACACCATTAGTGTGAAATATAAGACAGTTTACCTGCTTGACAAGAATTTAACCGCATTATTTTTGTGAATGCGGTGTTGTAATTTTATAGGAGGGTATATATTTTTCAAAGGTATGAGTTTTAGAAACTGTCACTCGATAAAATGTTATACTTCGTAATAAGTTTTATGTGAAATAAGCAATATGTGGATAAAGAATATTTGATATTCTATGATATGAATATTCTAACATTAAACTTTATTTGAAACAAAAATCGATGATTTAAATTTCTTCAAAGTGAGTATTCTGCGTATTGATAATATGAGAAACAATTTATGTGAAACGAAATTCGATGAAACTTAAATCGGCTAAAATTACACTCTAGCTAGGTGTAGGGCAGACAAGACTATGTGGAGTCTGGTTTGCAGCCATTCGTTTTTGTCACTAACTTTGTAGTACAACATATTGACTTTTAAAGACAATAATTTAATAATAGGTTAATAATTTTGTTGAAATAAAATACCATGGAAACATACATCGAACAAACAATATTTGTTAAAAAGTAACTCTACTTTTTGATAAATTTGTTAAATAATAAAATATGATTATGAAATTCATTAAAATGTGTTTCTGTAAAATATGTTTCATTCAAGTAAATCATAGTTGAAACAAAAATATTCGAAATAAAAATACGAGCACCAAATATTATGTGAAACATTTTCTGTGAAACAAAATTCTGTGAAATTTCTGTCTGCTAAACAAGGTGACACCCCTCTGCATAGATATTCTTCTCTGATTTAGCATATCAGTGGTCTTTATTATCATGGACATAAGGTTGCTTTCAGAGGCAAAATAACTGTGAAAGAAATGAAAGAATATTTCAAGTTAAAATTACGTTTACCTTTTTACCACTGAGATCAATAGCATTAACCTTGTTAGTAACCTCTTTCATATCCATAGCTACATTATGTATATCTCTTAAAGTTTCCACTACATCTTTGACAGTCATGTCTTCATTTACAGGTTTAGGAACTTCTTTTACAACAGGTTTTTCTAAAGGACCATCACCTTCTGCTGCAGCACCCACCTTCTTAGCATGCTTAGCAGCTTTTTTGGCAGCTCTTTCTGCTTTAATCTGCTCTTTACTTCTTTCAGCTTCAATAACAGGTTCTATTTTTACAGCTTTATCAACTTCATCTTTACCTTTTGGAGAATTGACTTTAGGAGTAGGTTTTTGTTCTTCTTTTGTTTCTTTTGCAACTGGAGCTGCAGCTGGAGTTTCTTTTATGTTAGCATTCTGTGTAGCACCTTGTTCTTTTATTTCTGGAGGTACTACCTCCTTACTCTTACCTTTTAGTTTAGCTTGCTTTTTTGCCTGTCTGGCAGCTACTACATCTTCTCTAGAAGACATATTTATTTTTCCTTCTGCTTTGTTATTTTCTAAACTATCTTGCACATCTCCTGGGTCAGGGTTTAAGTTAACTATAAGGTTCTTATTAGAATCTTCAGTTATTTCAAGATGCTGTGTTTTATCTATAGTATTATAACTTCTGTTTGCTCCAGGCTTGTGAATGTTTGACAAAATAGATTTTAGTTTGAGTCGTCTTATTCGTCTTTTAGCACTTGAAGTAACTTTTTGGTAGTTTTCCTGTAAGAGAAAAACTGTATTACTGGGTGTTCTATCACTCGTACTGTCACTCAACTTAATGTTTACTATTTATAGTTAAAATTACTAAATATTTAATAATGCGCACATAACAAGGATGCAAAAATGATTGACATAAAACAAGATTTGTACAATATGACTAAACATAAACAAACAACCAAAATAAAGGGGTTTACATTAGAATTAAATAAGAGCAAGTTTTGGGTAGGATTGTACAACGGTCCCTCAACATTTTTTCACTCGATTACATATGCATTGGGTAGTATTTCATCAACTTAGCATTACAAAATATAGTTTCGAACATAACCTCAAAATTATAAAGTGACACATCATAGCAATAAGAAATAAATCACGAATACCTGAGGCATTACCATGGCTGCTATTCCTTGGTAAGCTATAAAACATTTATGAATGTACAAATTGCTGTCATTTTTCCTTAAAATATTAAAATAGCAAAATTTTGTTTTTATCCAAATCGAATACTTACGTTTTCTAAAACCTTTTGATGAAATGTGGGGATGAGAAAGTAGTGATGACCTAAGACTTGTAAATCACGTAATTGTGATAAACATTAACTTGTTTATAAAAAATTCGTTATTCTACAAGAATCTGATGAAATCTGAATTTATGAAAACGAATTTGACAGATCCCAGCTGACATTTGGCTGACAGCTGTTAAAACGTACAAACGACAGTGCAAAGATGCATTTAAAAACTGTAACAAGCTTCGTAAAAGTCTTCAGGGCGCAAACGCCCTGAAGACTTTTATCTATTTTGATATAGACCAAAAACTGTTTTTTGGTCTATATCAAAATATAGACCAAAAAACAGTTTATAACGTGTGGGGATATTTCAATCATCGTAAAGGTGTTTTCATCATTAAGGCCAGGGAAGAACAGGGGAAAAGATGTCTGGAATTTTCTCGATTTATAGATTTGGCCACCTTACCAGAGAGCGGCTTATTACCTCTATTACTTATATGTATGTAAAGTACTTTCATTGTAGCCTTTCCTGACTATCCACGCACGGGTTGTAGATAACCATCCTGACTATCCACCCAACCTGTGTATAGTTAGGAACACTCACAAGAATATACGTACACTAGTTTACATCCCTCTTCTGTGTGTGTCTATCAGGCCATCGAAGTGTTGTATTGTACTGTGTGTCCATTTAATCTCCTAATGTCTAGTGTAGGTACCTATATCCAAAATAATATAAATAAAACAAGGAATAGAAACTAAACATTTATTTTAAGTTCCCATTTAATAATTACACATTATCTGAAGTTAGGTAAAAAAAATAAGAAGACCACTGACTGACTGTTTATTTTTATTACTAGTAAATGCTGTTGAAATACATCACAATCTGGTATCTTAAAATTTTATTTACACTATAGGTAGGCACCTACATATGTTTTATTTTTCATACAACTGGCTACTAATAATATTATTTTATTGCTTAGCCAGACATTTAATAAATTATCTTTTACCCTATTTGAAAAGAAATTTGAAAAAATGTTGCGGTACAAGTTAATCAGTATAACCAAAGTATTTACCCAAAAATTTCGGTATTACCAACGGCTAATTTCTACAAAAATATAGGTTTATTTGGTAGGTACATAAAGAACAAAAAAAAGTTAATTGAAAACTTTAGACCGATTTCAAAGAATTAATTGTTAAATTACTTATTTTACAATACAAATCAAAATATAACGGTGGATATTATGGTTATCATAAAAACTGTATTCATTTAGATACATATATTTCCGCGCCGTGGTTCGGAGTAGTAGCGAACACATAAGAACTAGCTTTACTCTTATCTATTTTACAATGTTTAACGTAAAAGTTTTCTATTAACATATCAATATATGCATCGACTTTCTCTTTTGGGCACAAAGCTATAATACATCCGCCCCAGCCGGCACCAGTTAGGCGAGAATGAACGTCCATTTCCTTTGATAGATTGACGAGGCGATCTAAATTGTCATGAGAGCACTCGTAGAGTTCTTTCAGGCTCTCGTGACTACTAGACATCAGCTTCCCAAGAATGTTTATCATATTGTTACTATCACCATTCTCGTTTACAATAGGAACGTTACTTCCGTTTACACCATTCATGCCGTTGCCATTTGACGTTTGCGAGCAAAGATTACGAAAATCTTCAACACGTATCGCTTCTTCATAAACGTGAAGAGCTCGTTGTTTCAATTTAAACTCCTTTAAATGCTTCGTGTTTGGCGTTAAATATAACTGCTCCAACTCTTCTTCGTTGACATTCAAGATATCACATATTTCTTCTTTTGTATATAAATCTTTGGGCAAAGACTCATGAACAAGGTTTACCATCCCTCGTAAAGTGTTATCAAGTTTATGTTGTACTTGACTAAGAGTAATTATTTTGTTATCAGTAGCCGCACCTGCGCACGTAGCTATAATTTTAGCAGCCAGCCGACATTCTATCACCCTTCGATTGAAATCATTCGTAGCTGCTTTATTTGCTTCCGCTAAACTGTGAGCCACAACAAATGCTGCATTTTCGGGCAAAGCCACAGGCGTAGCTTTCAAGGGTTGCCACGTTATATATTGGGCGCAATACTTCTGCGCCAAAAAAGCTATCGCTTGATCCATACCGCCTCCTTGAGTTCCAATATATCTCTCGCATTTTGCACATAAAGATGCGATGTCAGTTTTACTCAGAGGAACATTTTGAGCATAAAGAAAAGCCAGACATGCTGCACTCACTAATGCTGAAGAACTTGACAGTCCAGACGCTGGAGGAATAATTCCGTCCACGCAAAGTTGCAGACCATTGGTAATTTCACCACCTAAAAACTCCAAAGCTCCTTTAACCCCACAGAGAACATAATTATACCAGTATGGCTTTGCGTTTAGGTCTGATATAATATTTACATCTGCACAAGATTTTATCTCAGCTTCATAGTTGTTATATTTATTATTTATATTTCTTACGTGAAGCTCTGGCTTATTTATTATCGCGGCAGCAATCAGTATATCCTGTTCCAATGCCATGGGCAACACTGGATAGCCGCAATAATCAATGTGTTCCCCAATTAGATTTACGCGGCCCGGCACTCTGACGAAAAACATTGGTTCACATCCGAATTCATCACAAAAGTGCTGTTTCAACCGGCTTATTCTTGGATTACTTGGAATTCCTGTTATGGGCACTTCGTCACTTGAACCGTTGACACTCATATTCAGTTAGTATTGTTACGTGTACTATGTAAACAAATACGACACACTGACACGAGTACACTGTGCCACTGAAAACTTATGACTGAACAAATTGAACAATGTTGTTATCAACGATATCCTACATTTGTATATACGTACATGTACCAATTCGCTACACTTAAACAAAATGAATTGAACGATAGGTATCGCGTTCTTTGTTATTCTCAAGTTCACAATAACTATTTAACGCCAAAAGTCACAAAAACACGTACTTAAGTTAATGAGTTGTTTGCAATTTGTTTTGAGAATTATTTATAAGTATATGGTGGGAAATTAACTTTCAAAGATACTTTCAAGCGATGAAAATATATATGGTCCCAACCATTTATAAAATATAACCTCTAACACCACTTCTAGTAGAATATGGATGACGTAGCGAACATCTGCAAACATATGCGGATTTTGCCTATGACTTGAAAAACAACGTAAGCGCTCGTATTACATTTACCGTTAGGAAAAAACTGGTTTCCAATAAGCAATCAACTCTTTTTTTGAAGTTCAATGATTCAGCTAGGGTTCGTGGTATGGGCATGTTTGATGTGATGCGGAGGAATGAGGGCAATGTCATGAGGAAAGTTTTGAGTATGAATGTGGATAGGTATAAGGGTAGAGGAAGACGATGGATGGACTAGGTGAAGGATGAATGACAATAAAGGAGGTGTCTGATGAAGTGACGATAAAAGAGAAGTGTGGAAGAAGAAGAAATGCTGCGCCAATCTCAAATGAATAGGGATAAGGGAATGATGATGATTCAGCTAAAGTGAAAATACAAGTTCAAAACATCCCAAACAGGCGTGACATGCCTATTTAGTGGTTCATTGTATTTTTAACCCCCGACCAAAAAAGAGGGGTGTTATAAGTTTGACGTGTGTATCTGTGTATCTGTGTTTTAATCGAGAGTGTTCTTAGCTATGTTTCGATAAAATCTGATCAGCCGTTTGAAGGCCATCACCTCTTTTCTAGTTGAAGGGAAATTAACAATTTCCACAGGTCTGATCGATTCGAAATTTGAAATCTTGTCACTTGTCACCATGGGCATTGCCAAGGTTAGCACCCGGGGTGGGTTAGCACCCACCCCGGGTGCTAACCCAGAAAGTTTTTTTTTTAATTTTTTCTGTTTTCGTTAATTGGCGAGATGACACGCAACACTGAGAAAAGTGGAAGCAATGGGAAAGGCCTATGCCCAGTATTGGGACAGTCAAGGCTAAGATAAAACAATATAAGTTTAAAAAGCATGAAATAAGTAGACCGCTTAGTACAAACTACAAGCACATAACAAAGCGGACCCCCGACGCTAAGACGCTTGGATTATTTTATTTTTGGTTTTTTAGAGGTTTTTTGTGTCGGGGGTTTTTTAAATTTTAAAGTGCATTGAAGTAGATTTATATATGCCTATCCGCCTATGCCTATCCGCCTATGCCTATCCGCCTATGCCTATCAGCCTATGCCTATCCGCCTATGCCTACATACAAATGTACCTAAGTATTCAACGATAACAACTGGAATGAAGTTTAAGTACCATCTACTTACCTGTGCTGTGGTATTAATTATTATCCTTAACACCTGCGCATACCGTGTTCGAGTGCATTTTGAAGTTTATTTGTCTTATAGTGTAGTTATACGCTTTACCTAGACATAAAAGTAGATTAAAACTGCAGTTAAGTACCTAGGTATAACATAATTATCTTATCAGATAACCAGTATCAATCAAAAAGATAATCTAAGTATTGATGACATAGTTTTCACAACATAATTATTGTCCTAATCTAACTTTATCTATTTGGTAATTCTCATAGAAAGTAATCAAAGTACCTACGTAGTAAGAAAAAATATTAAAAATATCTGCTTGACATACTTGCGCACATATACATACCTAGTTAAAATTGATTGTATAGGTAAGTAAGGTAGGCACCGATACGCTAGATTTATCACGCCTAGTTGACCTTTTTTTCCTAGGAAATCTCATGCAGACCATCATCATACAACTAAAATACTTTGGTAAAATTTAATCTTTTTGTGGAAAAAACCACAGTTATAATTTTTTTTCTTTATTTATAGATACAAATTTTATACAGTATGTTAGGTTAAACGAGGGACATATTGAAGGAGGGTATTCAGTATTAGATTCTCGTCCCAAATATGTAAAAAACCTATAACGTATAAAGAAGAATTTTTAATGTTTTGTTTAGTGCCTAGATATTTTGGACTGTCCTAAGCCAGGTATGTTTAAAGTATGAAGGGAAAATGGATTATACCTAAGAGTCATTGACCCGCTTACATGTTCTGCGATAGTATTAAGTCGCTAGCGCAAGGGTGTATACACGTTGCGTGACATTTGCGTAAATTTTGGTATAGTTCTGTCTGTTATAATTATATCAGTGTTTTTTTTTTGTTTATATTTTTATTAGTATCATGTTAGCATGTACTATTATGGTTTTGAATATATCCCTCGTTTAAACTAACATACTGTATATATACTTAAATATTCCATAACAAAAATTGACAAACATTTAAAAATAAAAACAAATGTAGCCCACCGGTATCGGGAACAGGGTCCAAGCTACCGGCGCGCGACGGTCAGGGCTCCAGAGAAAGGAACCTCCTAGCCTAAGGGTCAGTTCACACCGAGACGCGACGCGACGCGACGCGACGCTGCGCGCACACTTTTAAAGAGCGATTCAAAATGTAACTTTATTTTCTACACGAAAAGATAGAATTCAAAATACGTTGCGCCACGCAGCGCTGCGCCGCGCGACGCCTCGCGGCGTAGAGCGACGCAACGCGGCGTCGCGCTGAGCGGTTTTTTTAAACGAATAATTAAAAGGACTAATTTATGTCAATTTTAACAGAAAATGCAAGATGGCAAAATGTGGACTAATAGTTTAGTATTAAAGTAGGTGGAATAACATGACATAATATCACGCCTGTAATCTCCGCAGGTAAGGTAGAGTAGAGGATCATTTCATTTCATTTTCATTTCATTTATTCTCAACGATAAACATTGTGTTGAACATTGGATACATCATAATATTACAATAAAAATGTCACATGCAAAACTTGTACAATTTAAATCTAAAGTAAAATATCGACTCAACCAATTAAAACAATGTATATAAATTAATTACAAAAAGAATGTCAGATATAATGTCAAATGTAAGTTATGTCAGATGATTAGCCAAAGTCAAAGCATAGTTCTAAGTATAATCAATTCAATTAAAAGCTGGTTCAACATTATTATTTTATTAAATTATTTTATCATTTGGCATAAAATCTGATACTGAATATAAACATTTTTCCAACAAGAAGCTTTAATAAGTGAGGGCTATAAATTAATAACTTTAAATTTGTTGGTAACCTATTAAACCATTCCACTGCTTGGTACCCGGAGCAATGCTTAACTATATTAAAATTTGGTGCTATCTTTTGTTTAAACTCCTTCCTTCTTGTACTTTCTCTTATCTTACGTTCTTCTTGTGATTCATACTGATGAATATACTTAGCAAAGTGATTTAATATAACTAATACGTATAAACTTGGTACTGTTAATATGCTTAATTCTTTAAAATGCTCTCTGCATGAGACTCTTTGTGAGATCCTTAAAATAGCTCTTCTAACTCTTTCTGAGATCTTACCTTGAGAAACCTAATAGTACACCCACATTTCCACCTCAGTTATTTTTAATCCTATGTAATAGGGGGCGAGCCTGATGCCATCAAAATCAATCAGCAGGTGGAATTTTGAGTTTAGTTATGCATCGCTTGTTCTTCCTAGTATAAACACTGGAAAGCGGTCGAGTTCGAAGTTGCATGGTTTTGGAGTTAAGACCTGACCATCCATTATATCCAAAACCCCTCTGTGCTACCTCTTTAAGCCTTTGGTGTCTCTGTGGGTGGTAAGAAGCCCGAAAAATGACTAAATGTAACCTGTCTTACCATGGTAACTAAGGGGTATTGTGTTACCCAGTAACTGGGTCACGATACTGGTAGTTATGTACATATTTATATACAAGGTGTTGTTTTGCGGTAGGTAAAAGGTAAGGTAACTATGCTAATTACTCTCGAACCGAATCAATAATAACATGGGTAGGTAATTTTCATAATTTTTCTTATTTACGATAATCGGTAAGTGTGTACCACCCGTGTTTTAAACGCGGTCCGTATGATTCTCACCCTATAACCGCGCTTGGTACAAACAATCTCTATTATTTATTTGATATTTTTTTATTCCCTAAACCACGCTAATGTGGTTATTCTGGAATAATGACAAACTTAAACAAACAAAAAAATCAGCGATATTAATAATTAACTAGATACCATAAATTTAATTGATTATTTATGTCTTTTGTGACAACCTCCTGAATTTTGATGAGGATGCAAAACAACAACTTGTATATCGACGCCTCCTCCCCGACTGTTAGGAGGCTAGGGCTAAGGTACAACACTATGTTTGGTTTCCAACACTAAGCCGTCAACGAAACGTCATTTTGATCAAACATCACAAGTCAAAGTCAATGTCAAATTGTCAAGACGACCAAGGTCTTGTTTATGTTTAGCAATTTTATTTTAAACCATTTTATTTACCATAAAATTAAGTTATATCTGTTCTTAAATAATTTCTAGAGAAATGGCTAGTCATTTAGATTTCAAAAAGATTTGTCGTGCATGCTTATCGGACACGGGACCCATGAAAGATTTGTTCATGGTCTGCACACCTGAAATGTTTAAATTTTGCACGTCTGTTGAGGTTTGTGGCTTGTTTTTATACGAAACAATGAATTATCCTTGTAATATTAAGTACTTTAGTAAAAAAACTACACCTTCGTGAAGTTTCTAGTCCCATTCACCTCTTTTTTCATGTTTTGGAATATTGAAACTGTTAGGAAAAATATATGAATGTCAGTGAGCATGCAGAGCATCACAGCCTTGTATCTGCCATACTCGAGGAACTCAACAAAAATTCTAACATTTACTGAAAATAAAAATACATAAATAAATAGTGTGTCTTGTGCCATTTTTAATATAAATCAGGCCATTTATTTTGTATATTGATTATTTCAGGCTGAAGAAGGGGACAACTTACCTCATCAAATATGCCAAGCTTGTCTGGATATGCTGAACAAGTCATATTATTTCAAGCAAGCTGCTGTGCGCTCCAATCTTATTTTAAAACAACAAATTTTAGATGAGGTAAGGGGTTTTAAAGTACTTATTCATTGCTCACTGTCATCATCTGCCTAGCATTTTCCCAACCATATTGGGAAAGGCTTCCAGTCTTACCGGATGTAGCTGAATACCAGTATTTTACATGGAGCGAGTGCCTATCTGAACTCCACAACCCAGTTAGTACTGGGTAATACTGTACCCATTGTTAGGGATGGTTGTCAGACTTTCGGGCCACTGACTACCTGTAATGACCGACAAAGATCTACAAATGACAGCCGGGACCAAAGCCTTAATGTGCTTTCCAAGGCACTGAGGAAACTCACTATGTAATGATGGTCGCCAATCCACAGACCGACCTTGGCAAGCACTGCTTAACCTTGAAGATGGACCCATGCAACTGTTATTATTTAGGCACAAGCTTCTCAGCTTATAATTATCGTTTACACTTACTGTATGAAATGTAAAAAGTCTTGATTCTTTTTCAGTGCATGTCTATAAGGTATAATGTTAAACAGGCAATCTTGAATATCGATTGTTTCAGTATTACTGTGGGAATTTTAAATTAATTTCATTATTTTTAATTGCAGCAAGAGCCAGTGAAAGCCGAGAATTCATCCAATGACCATGAAATCGTTGAAATAAATTTGGCAGAAATCACAGCAGATGATATGCTCAGTCAGAATCTTACGCCAGACAATGATAACCTGACGGACCACTCTATGGATCCAGCTGAAATTATTAGGTATGTGTGAAATAAATTGTTTGTTATTTATGTTTTCAGCAATATCTTTAATAAATTAAGATTTATTACTTTAAAAATATGTTTTGTTTGCCCTGAGTTGATAAAATCGAATAGAATTACTCACAATGCAGGGCAAGGTAATAATGTACTCTAAAATATGTTTCAGGAGAATAAGAAAACGTAGAGAACTGGCGAAGTGTCTCAAAAAAAGAACTAGAATGAAGTGTCCTAAATGTGAGAAATCATTTCAAAAGTATGATAACTTTGAAGCACACATGAGAGTTCATTTTGGTAAAAAGGTATTTTCATGTACTTCTAATTCCAAAGGCACCTGTCCCACAACCTACTAGGAAGCATCTAGCTATACTTACTAAGACAAGTATGCATGGCGACCGACCAAGCTATACAAAACCAGTTTATGCGGATCTCTCATTGTGTTGCAAATCTATAGAAAGCAGGGCCATGTTATACTAGAAATTTATATTTTGATGTTTCCATGTGTACAAAAGATCTTAAGGCCCTGATCCAGTATCGGTTAGACACATACGTACTAGTAAATAGACTTGATAGCTTACTATTCACACTGCTAGCGAAACTGTCTAACAAACAACTTGACTTTGGATGGTAGCTCTATTTGCTTCTTGTTAATTGCCAGCGGTAGCAGAGGTTTTGAGATTTGAACATTTTGCAACTTGAAAGTTTTGAGGCTACATGCCTAAGTTGCAGGAAATTCCAGAAAAATATTGTCAAGAACATGGTTTTATGCTGTTTCAAGTCCAGTCATAATAATAATAATTTGATACTAATTCAATTCCAAGCACACAGATCATCATCTGCCTAGCCTTTTCCCAAACTTTGTTGGGGTCGGCTTCCAGCCTAACCGAATGCAGATGAGTATCAGTATTTTACATGAAGCAACTGCCTATCTGACCTCGACAACCTAGTAACTGGGCAATACGAAAACCCATGGTAAGACTGGATGTCAGACTTTCTGCTTCTGACTACTTGTAACAACTGTCAAAAATGTACAAATGGACGGAGGGAAATTGGTATGTAATAATGGTCACCCATCCACAGACCACGACCTTGGCAAGCATGGCTTAACCTTGAAGATCGACCCGTGCGGCTGTTATTATTTAGCCACGAGCTCCTCCAATCACACAGATACAATGTAAAAATTATCTTAATAAAATTATCTCCTTACCTTTCAGCCAGACATAAAGTGTCAATATTGTGACAAGTCATTCCCTACAGTCCGCAACCTACACAGCCACATCCGTACTCACACAGGGGTTCGTAAATATCAGTGTTTGACTTGTGGCAAGAATTTTGCATACTTGAATGTCCTGAAGAATCATGAGATGATACACGCAGGCATTAAAAAGCACGTGTGCCACATTTGTGATGCAAGATTTGTGCAGAGTTATAATTTGAAGGTAAGATCGAGAAAATAATTTTTTGTATGTCTGTCTGTTGGCTATATGCATGATCATTTAATAGACGCCAGCGCCATTGCTTGACTCTTATTGCTTAGTAAGTGGTATGACCACACTATCGAATCGGAATCAGTTTGAGCCGATAAAGTGTCACATTTGTACCATTTAGTTAGGCGCCGTTTTGTGTCCCGTCGAGTCACTTCCGTACAAAAACGAGGGGATTGTCATTTTTTTTGCTTTCTTTACACGGTCATAATGCTCTCAATGACAGATCCTAGACGATTCCATGTGGATAAGTGTGGATTCACCTTAATATATGATCAATAGGGGATGATCACATTTTTGTATTACCTGTCTGACGGACAAAATAGAATTTCGTTTTGTTTACCCAGTCTTCATCATCCCTAATGCTCAATCCATTTGTCTTATCCTTGACACATGCTAAACCATTGATTAAATTCCAGACTCACCTAGAAACGCATAGCAACCAAAAGAACTACATTTGTGGGCAGTGTGGGAAGAAGTTTGCACAGCAAGGTAACCTGAAGACTCACTTGATTAGGCATACGGGCATCAAGAACATAGCCTGCCAAGTGTGTGATATGAGGTTCTATATCAAGGTACACACCTTGTGATGTTACAAATCTATACTATACATTTATAATATTACTAGCTGTGCCCGCGATTTCGTCCGCGTAGAATTTAAGTACCCTAAGTTACTCCTCATTACATCAGCTATCTGCCAGTGAAAGTCCCGTCAAAATCGGTCCATCCGTTCCAGAGATTAGCCGGAACAGACAGACAAAAACAATAAAAAAAAAAATGGTTAAAGTACCGTATATACATTCATATGCATTTAGTAAAAAGCGGTTATTTTAATATTACAAACTGACACTTAAATTGTATTTATTTGTATAGATATATAGATGAAGCTGAAGAGTTTGGTTGAACATGCTAATCTCAGGAACAGGAATTGAAAAATTATTTTAGTGTTGGATAGCCTATTTATCGAGGAATGCTATCCTACTTAATATTATAAACGCGAAAGTTTGTATGAATGTATGTTTGTTACTCTTTCACGCAAAAACTACTGTACGTGTACACACGTTAGTTTATAACCTGGATTAACACATAGGATACTTTTTATCCCGGTAGTAAAATCCCGTGGGTCAGTGCACGTTCCGCACTGAACTTCACGCGTGCGAAGCCGGGGGCATAGGCTATATAACATTACGCTACGACTGATAGGAGTGTACTGAGCGGAGCGTTTATGAAAATTGCAAAAAGGAAAATTTCGCGCAGACGAAATTGCGCGGGTCAGCATGTTAGTCATATTTTAACCTTTTTGGGAGCCCTGCATCTAAGAACCGAAAATAATAGCAAAAATAGAGTTTCTGGCTTATAATTATTGAAGCAAGAACAACACAATATGGTTTTCTTAAGTCATATATTTCATCTACTGCTTATTATAATTTATTATACTTGCTCAACGGACTTGTGTAAAGTTCCACTAACTTTTAAGAAAAGAAAAAAAATTCTTTCATTGAAATTACATTTATGCGCGAAATTAATATTGTTTATTTATCTTTAGGGTGACCTCTTCAAACACATGCGATCTCATTCTTCGGAAAAACCGTATTCTTGCGGATACTGTGATAAAAAGTTCAAAAGTCAAAGTTTCAAAGTGCAGCACATGAGAACACACACAGGTTTGTTTGTTTCTTTTTTATTCTACTCTTCTTTCTTATCTTCTGCTTAGCTTGGGGTCTAGGAAACTATGTTGGGGTCGCCTTCGAGTATAATTGGATGCATCTAAATACCAGTATTACAAACTGCTTACCTCTGTGTAAAACCATACCACCGTCCGTGAGACTGTACGTCAGATTTTGAAACAAAAAAAAAAAAAAAAAATATGAGGTAAACGTAATAATTATGTTATACGACGTGTTAAAAACTATCCAGAACAAAAAAATAAAAACGCAATGACGGGGAGAACAAGTGCCTTTTGTTAATGGTGTTTTTACATCCAATAAACAGTTTTCCATTTCATTTCAGGTGAACGTCCATACGGTTGCGACCTCTGTCCTAAACGCTTCATGTCTCGCAAAGATTTGCGGAACCACAGAATGATCCACACGGGTGAAAAGCCTCACAAATGTGTGCTGTGTGACCAAGCATTTATACAGAAATGTGCCCTGAACAGGCACATGAAGGGACATATGCAGAAAGAAGCAGAGAATGCGGATAAGCCACAGAATATACTACTAAGGGCTAGGTTACAAGAAACTGTGGCAGAATATTCTCAGTGGAATACCGATGTCTGATGATGATATATAGGGTTAAAGATGTCAATTTAATGGCTAGGCTACAAGTACCTGAAAAATTAATTCTGTATTATAAGGGTCAGCTCACATCGAGACGCGACGCGACGCGACGCTGCGCGCACCTTGAGAATTCAGAATACGTTGCGCAAGTATTCTAAATTCTAACAACGAAATGTGTATTTTTTCGTGTAGAAAATAAAGTTATATTTTGAATCGCTCTTTTAAAGTGTGTGCGCAGCGTCGCGTCTCGGTGTGAGCTGACTCTTACTTGTATTCTGTTGCCTTTCTGATAATGGTCGAGAGTAACATGGTGTTCTCCTAGAGCTAAATATAATTTTCAAAGTGTGAAAACTTGTGAATGACTATTCAAATGCCATTTAAAGACTATTATTACTGAAGATTGTGGAAATTATGGTTTTAATTACGATTTATGTGTAGTTTGTTGGAGGATGGTTTATATTGTTTTGAAAACCTAAATCCTTGGGAATTAGCAAAGTAGATTCGGAATTTGGATGAATTGTAAATGAAATCTATGTGATGTTTACTATTGTGTAAGAGGTATTCTGTTGTTGTGAACTTTTGGAATCACAAGATGGTTTTATATAGTCTATGCCTTATTTTATTCCTTGCAATTATCATTATAAAAGCACATGGATTTAATTTGAGACAAATAAATGTGAGCATGAATAATCTCATTAGTTCTTTTTTTGTTTCTACTTCGGGCTAAAATTGTAAGAAAACACACATATAAATAAATTAAATACTATTTATTTTCACTTCTCTACATGATATACATTGATTGATCTTATAAACATTAAGGATCAAGATATAGACCCACTATTATCTAGGCCACAATGCAGTGTCATTGCTATACCCAAGTCTCAATTTCAACCTGTGTAGTTTGATGGCTAGATTCGAAAAATTATAAAAATTGAACAGAATCAATAGGCAGTTGAGTTTTCCAAGGCATCTCTTTCAAAGTTCCTTTCAAGATCCCTTCATATGAAGTATGAGCATAAAAAGTGCATACCTACCTGCATTCATCTAAGTGTCGGTGCAGCCCTATCATGCACTTTCATATGCCTCTTCAGAGTCCCTCTTTGCGTGAACCTCTGTTCACACAGCGTACATTTATGTGGCTTATCACCAGTATGTATCCTCACATGATCTGTCAGTCTTTTCCTTGAAACAAACGCCTTTAGACAGTAGTTGCATACAAACGGCTTCTCACCAGAGTGTAGGCGCTTATGTTCTGTTAACGTCGAATGTGTGGCATAGGAGTTGTTACAAATTTCACATTTGTATAACTTATGCCCTTCATGTATGAGCAAGTGTTTGGCCAAGTTGTATTTATCTGTGAAATTGTACGAGCATACTTGGCATATGAACTTGCGGCCCGAATGTCGCCTTGACACATGTGATTGTAGTATAGTTTTAGTAAAAAACTTCTTTCCACACTGATCGCAAGTAAAACGTCGTTCTCTATTCTCTTTGTGTGTTTCTAAGTGCGCCTGTAACAATCAAAATATATTATTTCACATAATCCTACAACTCCTATTGTTTCAGGTTGGTTGTTTACCATAAAGCAAAGCAAAAAAAAAGTCCATGTCATTTATTGGCAAATTGCTGCGTGGATTAACTCCCCCTCTCCATCTAGAGGTCTAATCAACCCATCTCATCCTCCTGATATTATGCAAAAAATCTTGGAAAAACGCCGGCTCAGAAGAATTTGGCAACAGTCCCGTCGTCCGCTTGATAAACTATACTACAACAAGGCAGCTAAAGAGTTAAAAGCCATAGGAATCTATTAATTCGACAGTCGCCACAAATCTACAGATGATGTCACCTACGGGGATTGGTGCAAGCTCGCTCTGGAAGGCAACCAAAAACTTAGACAAGCCTCAACAGTCTCATCCTCCAATTCGGTCACAAGCATCCTGGGCAAGAACAGAATTGGAAAAAGCTGAAGTATTCGCAATGCATCTGAGCTCTATATTCAAACCCAACGAAAGTGCTGCAGACGATCGTGATATTGATGTAATATTGGAACAAGATCTGCAAATGTGTCTGCCCATCAAACCAACAACACCTAAAGAAATTGCGAAGGAAATAAGACAACTGAACTCGAAGAAAGCTCCGGGATTTGACTTGATCACATCTTCTATCCTAAAAAATCTACCCAGAAAATGCATAGCCTTCTTAGCTAGCTTGTTCAACGCAATTTTTCGAACATCTCACTTTCCTGACCTCTGGAAAATCTCAGAAGTTGTCATGATCCACAAATTGGGTAAACCTGAATATGAAGCGTCATCTTATCGGCCGATAAGCTTAACTCCTGTACTCTCCAAACTGTGGGAAAGGATATTCTTGCACCGTTTAAAACCATGCATGGAAGTCAATGACGTTGTACCACCTCACCAATTTGGCTTTCGGAAATCGCATTCAACGATAGAACAGGTACACAGAGTTTATCAAACAGGAAGACAGGCCCTTGAACGCAAAAAGTACTGCTCAGCGGCATTTCTTGATGTACAGCAAGCTTTTGACCGTGTCTGGCACAAAGGGTTACTGGTTAAAGTGAAGGAAAAACTTCCACACTCAATGTTCCTGCTCATCAAGTCGTATTTATCCGACCGCTGCTTCAGAGTTAAACAAGGCGAAGCAAGATCAAGATTGTTTGGTGTGGAAGCTGGAGTACGACAGGGTTCTGTTCTTGGCCCAGTGTTGTATAACATATTTACATCCGATCTACCCACATTAGACGACGTAACAGTTGCAACATACGCTGACGACATAGCCTACTTATCAGTCGAGGACAACCCGGAAATGGCCAGCAATAAACTCCAAAATCAGCTAGACGAGATACATAAATGGCTCAGCAAGTGGCGGATACGCGCAAGTGCATCCAAGTCTAACCATATCACCTTTACGCTCAGGCACGGAAACACTCCTCCTGTTAGACTTGGACCTCATACCTTACCACACACAGATTGTGTTAAATATCTTGGCTTTCATTTAGATAGGCGCCTAACATGGAAGCATCACATTAAACAAAAAAGGGAGGAGGTAAACCATAAGTTCCGCAATCTGTATTGGCTTATGGGAAGAAATTCGGTACTCTCTGTAGACAACAAACTACTCATCTACAACTCGGTCCTTAAACCAATATGGACATATGGAATTCAACTGTGGGGCGTAGCCAGCAAATCCAACATTTTGTGCCTGCAAAGGGTTCAAAATGGCATATTAAGAGCAATAATAAATGCACCTTGGTTTACTAGGAATGACGAAATCCACGACTACCTACAAGTGCCGTCCGTAAACTCTGAAATCGAGCGGTTCAAACGTCAACACAAGGCACGCCTAACCATGCACCCAAACCCACTAGTAACTGAACTCTTAAACCCGACAGCGGTGGTAAACAGGCTGAAGAGGAACCACCTTCTATAAGTGGGAGGTGCAGCACTGGCTGCTCCACCACAACGCCATATATTATCAGCTGGAACAAATTCGCTTATGGTCTGACGACCGATTGCAAATCGAAGAGAGAAAAAAAAAAAAAAAAAAAAAAAAAAAAAAATATTGGCATCAGTCTAGAGGTGCTATAGCTATAACATGCATACTTGCCTTCATATTTCTTACATTTATAGTAATTACATATTGAATGTTGCACAAATACTGTTGCCTGTACTCTTGGTTCTGAAAATAATTTGAACTAATGCTTGTCCAAATCTATATCATCATCATCTGCTTAGCCTTTTCCCAAACTATCTTGGGGTCGGCTTCCAATCTAACCGGATGCAGCTGAGTACCAGTATTTTACATGAAGCGACTGCCTATCTGATCAACCCAGTAACATGGGTAATACAATACCCCATGGTAAGACTGGATGTCAGACTTTCCCAAGTCCAAATCTATATCAAATATCAATAATTACCCTCAACACCACAGCAGAAGTGAGTCCTCTCCCACAAACATCACACATAATCAGCCTCCTCTTCCCATGGACCTTCTCATGCATCTTCAACGTCTGTCGGCTCTTGAAGATCTTCCCACAAACGGGACACTTGAGACTTTCTAGGCTAACTTGAGTATGTTCACTCTCTTTGTGACGTTTCAGACCACTCCATGTCACAAATGTTTTGTTGCATGGTGAGCAGTGTATTGATGCCTGGACAGAGGAAAATTATTGATAAATGCTATGCATCAACATTTTTAATAGGAATTGTCATGGTCATCTCATCAGACACTTCCTTTCTGACTGTAGTTTGTTCAATCATTTCTTTGGTCTTCCTCTACTCTTATACACATCCACATTCAACATTAAATATCAACCAATATGAAATTCTAGCTCATATTTAGGTGTGACTGTTGAAAGGGAGAATGAAAATAGAACTTGTTGCCTCAAGCTCAAGTTATATGGGATAAAGTCAGGAACATGATGATCCAAGTCATCATGTGTGAAAATTAAACCTATTCTTAGTGAGCATACTTACTATTTTACCTTCATGCTCAAGCTTGTGTGCTTCAAATCTTTCCTTGAAGTTGAACTTCTTTTGACAAATATCACAAGTGTAAAGAAATTTCTTCTTTACTTTAAGTTTTATTTTATGTTTTTTTAATTTTACCAACTTCTTCACTTTTCTGGAAAATTAAATCATATTACTGTTGGGGCATAACTTACAAAGCCAGATACATAATTATTTTAAGTGTAGTAACAACCTCTTTAGACATTTTTCTTCACTCATTTCTGGACTTGGATGATTATCAATTCCATCACCGTAATCTGAAAATATACAAAATACTAGGTAGGTCATACTTTTCAAACACAGATCAGGAAAAAAGCCATGGCACAAAAGGGGCCTATTACAATCAGCAGTGGTAGGTCAGGCTGCCAATGACAGTTAGTTTAATGTAATTAAAACAAAAAATAACCAGCCATACTAATTTTTGCATAAAATTCTGCTTGTTTGCAAGGCAAACATGGCCAAAGATCACACAAGAAAAAAGGCAAAGATAAGGCCTTTGCCCAGCAGTTGGACACCTCACAGGCTAACAAGAAATAAATAGACTTTACCATGGTCAATCTCTTCCACTTTAACAGCATTGTCAAGTATCTCAGTCTTTATGTTGTTTTCCTGACTTTCATTTGGTTTATAGTTGCCAACACAATCAGTTTTTATGTCTATTTCAAGTTTTAAATCTTTTGCAATATCAATTAGAGCAGCCTGAGAGTGTAGACATGTTTGTTTGAATTCAGAGTATTTCTTGAGAAGCTCATAACATGCGTTGCAAATGCCTCTTGGCAATTGTTCATCTTTGGATACCTGCAATGGGAATTTTTATAAGTGAAGATTCCTTGTAGTCATTCACATCAAAAGACCACAATATTGGTATTTCGTAGGGGACATAATAATATAAATACCTTTACCATCGACTCGAAAAGAAGAAGACATAAAATGAACTTATCACAGATCGGCATAGCTGATTAAGAAGACTCAATTGTATACTCAATGTATTATTTAACCATTTATTATACTCAATCGAAAATTATGATTTCTTACCTGGACAGAGGTACAAAAACAATAAATATCAGGAGAAACATTCTCAAATATAATAAAGGAGAAAGATTCTTGTGTTGTGAGACATGCCCGACATACACGGTTATTTAAAATGGTACTGTAGGCCATTATTATTTTTCATTTTCATTACAAAATAGTATAAAGTTATTTACTTTTGTTTTTTTGGAAAACTCATGATTTACTGCAACATTACAGTGGAACACAACAACAACAAAAATCTAACTTGAGTGAGCATCTACTTTGACATAAGTCGTAGGCTTGCTATGTTATTTTTTCAATATATCGAAATTTTTGAGCGATATTTAATATTTCGATATATCGATATAAAATTCCAAGTATCGAAAAAGTATAAAAATCGATATATTTTTTTCAGACCAATAAACATTTATAAGTTTTAAGATTAAAAAATCCTAAAAAGTTTTCCTTTTTTTAACATCTTTTCAACAAATTATATTTTATGTATTTTTTGTTTTTGGTCGACTCGATTTGCAGTTTTATAATTTGGTTGGCAACTCTGTCAAATTCAACTTCAAATGACTTTTGCCTGTCTGGCGTCCGTATCGTATTATTTTTAGATAGATATTGATTTGAATAATACATCATTAAAAAAAATAATGGTTGTTTTGATTTATTAATGTAAGATGATTAGATTAGGCCAAATAAATTAATTTTTAGAGCACGAAAACTCTCTGTCAAATCATACTGATATATCGATATTTTTTAATAGAAATATCAATATCGATTTCGATATTTTCAAAAAAATATCGATACGATATATATCAATACTTTTTTGCATTTCCGACATCCCTAAGAAGTCGTGACTCGTCGTGCTTCTGTTTTTTTTTTCTCATTGACATTAGATTAGCGTTTATGAAGAATGGTTATGTTTTGATAAAAAAACACGATTCAACACACTGGCCCTGGTTTGCCGCACGCATGCATGCTGTAGGGCACTCGAAAAATGTTTCAATATTTTTTTGTATGTTTTATAATATTTCGTGTTGGTGTTTTTTTCAACTTCTCTGATGACCTATCTCATTATGCACACAATCCATCCATGTTGTTTATATTTCTTTGGTTTTATAGAATAGGATGCGAATGTGCCACATTAATTTTGAAAACTTAATATTCTCGTCATTACCTCCGCATCAAAATAATAATATCTCATACCCTATTATAACAACACATGCATGCATGTTCTAAGATGTTTGGTTGCAAGACAGTAAAACAACTGAGCATTAAGTTGCAATACCTCATGATAATCAGCCTATAATGTTCCCACTGCTGGGACACAGGGCTCATCTCTATGAGGGAGTGGGCCAAAGACAAAATATATGGGCAAGAGTGGGCTGTAATCGACCACGCGGGCCCATTTCGTGTTGGTAGACGTCACCTGTCTTCATTTTTTTTAGTTCTAGGACATGCCGGTTTCCTCACGATATTTTCCTTCACCGTTTTTGAGAGCAGCGGTGATGAAATAATTTACACAAAGTTGCAATACCTACATTAATTTTATTTACAACTTGAATGACATTTTCATGCAAACAATAATAATTTAAATAAGTACTCCACTTAGAATAAAAATCACATTGCTCCATTACTGCTCAATGGGTCTGAATTTCTCAGCACTTTTAGCCGCTGTTTTTTTAATACTGACAAAAGCATTTCTTGTGTTTCTAACGCAACGATTAAGGGTAAAGTTCTCAATTGTTCCGCTACATTTTTCCCAAAATAATCAAATTCGTCATCAAGGACCCATTGAGGTGGCTGCAAGTCTGGTGGTGGGGTATCATTCAAAACTAGACCATTTTGTTCAAAACATTCTAGTTTTGGTTTCACATCAGGTATTTCTTCTGGTAATGTGTCCATTTCGTAATTCTCGTCTTTAATAAGATCATCATCATAATTGTTGCTGTCTACTGTTTCCAAGTCTGATGTGTGGGAGTCCTGAAATTTATTTTATGATGACTTAGTAAGAAATAAGAAGCCTTTTCGTCTAGCAATAAATTCATTAAATAATTCATGCATTTTATACAGTGAAATTAAAGACGTGATGGGATCGGTATTTAAACAAGGCAAAAAAATATACAGCCTAATATAGAAACTCGCCCTTTTTTGAAGAAAAACGGATGTGCAGTTTTGCTAGCTAGGTTAATTTGACCTTTTATAGTCACAAAGTCCCCAAGGAAGAGGAATAGACATATAGATAGGTACATCAATAGTCTCGTTCTTTTTTGCTGTAACTTTAATAAACACATCTTAAAATATGCAGTACCTGGGACTCCTGAGAATCTGATATGTCTTTACGAAGCACTTGCAACATTCTTAACCTGATTTCATTGAAATCATTAGTATTACACATTATAGGATCCTTGCCATCGCAGCTTTGCCTCCATTTTATACTTTTCCTCGTTAATTTTACCTTTATATCACAAAGATACTGTAAAGTATTGAAAATATACAATTATTGCCGATACTTGAGAAAATCAGGTGCATGCGCGTGGTAAGTACTCGTAACCGGCGAGCGTGTATGATCAGCCCCCGTATTCAGAAACACTCGGATTCGATTTCGATTCGGAAAGTCGTATGCCTATCTCTCTCGCTTTCGTAATGCCAACAAAATAGACATACGACTTATGGAATGGAAATCGAATCCGAGCGTTTGTGAATAGGGGGCCAGCCAGATGTATGAACGTGGGCAAAGCAAAAGGTGTACCGTACTGTGTACGTAAGAGTCGTAACAGGTGGCGTGCTGTAGTTTCTGACTACCCCCATAGGAAAGGGGCGTGAGTTTGAGTAATTGAGAAGTAAATCCTTGTCAACTTATCAACACTACATAGCATGAACAGGTTTTTAGTACTTATAATGATTTTTTATTGTGCTGAATATTAGTCCTTAGATTTTTTTTTACCTTTGCCCAAGATCTGTGATCTCTTGGTGGTCCAACAGCATTGAGATGTGGTGTAATATTCTTCCATTTAATTTGAATCTTAACCATTGATTTTGGTGTCCGCTTATACCCTCGTATAACTTCTGGATTCTCTTCGAAAAAATTGCATAGAATTCTGGTCTGTTCTACCGACACCTCTGCCTTTGAATCTATGAAAAACGAACTGTTTACGAATCGAGCTTCCGATTGGAGTGTAGCCTTAGGGGCGCTATGGCGCGAGGACATTTTTTTTTTTTTTTTTCTCAAATTATTTTGGTTTTTTGTACACCATCTCATAGTTTTCTACTACAGCAACAGTTTCTTTCCAGAAAAGATTTTCATCTGAGCTACCACTTTGGAAATATAGATAGTTTTATAAAAATTAAATAAAATTCGGAGGCCCATAATTCGGAAACGGTGCGTCTTGGGTCCATACTTCTCAGAGCCTAAATGGTTTTTATGGTCAAGGTTAACCCGAAACTGTCATTTTTTTTTTCAAATTTTGGAGTTTTTTTTTTTTTTGGAAATCCACTAAGTCCCAAAAATTTTTTTTTTGTTTTCTTTGCTGCTCATAGTGCCCCTATATTTAATTATTTATTGTTGTGTACATATATAGGTTAGGTTAGGTTAGAACTGTGACCAACTACGACGAACTACCTCGAAATTGGTCGCGAAACTTTTCTATGTATTTTTTTCTCCTAAGGCTACACTCTGACCTAGTGAGTTATTGGGGATGCGCTAAGGTAATAAATAAGTAGCACAGTCAATTGAAATTTTGCGGCTTTCTTTACCATTTTTGTCTGAAGGGTTGATGTATTATTATAAATATGCTGAAAGATTTGTAAATTGTTTAATTGTGCAGGACTACTAACCCGTAACTGTATCCATGTTACTCAAACTCATAGAAGGATCAGGGGTTTCACCTTTATCCAGTTCAGCTTCTTGTTTTAAAGTCGAACAGTTTGTCTCTATCTTTTTCCTTTTTACCGATTTTAAATGACAATGATTTTCCAATTCCGTGTTGTTTTCCATGATATCTAACTGAAAAAATAAATATTATTTTTATAAAATACACACATCAAAAGTGTCTAGGGATCAACATATATTTTTGCAATAACTTTTCTCCTGATTGATATTAATTAAAATTTTCTTTAAGGATTCATCAAATAAAGTGTTTTCGTTTGTCACAGTAACGATAAACCAAGTCACCTTTGCATTAATAAAGAAATTTGCCATTTTCTAATAAAGGGATTTTTGACATTTGAACCACTAACATTAAAGTTCGAAAAAAAGACTGAAATAACAGTTTTCTTTAAAATTTTATTGGGTAACTTAAACAATTAATAATCCGTGTTTCTACCGCGAACACTAACAACACAAGAACATCGGTTTGGCATACTCAAAATGAGTTCATCCAAATCACGCTGTGGAATGGCCCCCAAAAAAAGGTCTTCTTGCGACTGGATACCCTCCATATTCGGCAGAGCTCTTCTCTGTAGCATATCCCATGCATGCTCAATCGGGTTCAAGTCTGGCGACTGAGCAGGCCAGGGCAGGACATTGATGTTAGCTGCGGCGAGAGTCTGTCTTACAACTCTTGCGGTGTGCGGTCGTGCATTATCATGCATTAACTGAAATAAGGGACCGATTTGCACTTGTAGAGGAACGATGACGTCTGATACAATCGTCTCAGCATAAATTAGAGCGTTGAGGTTGCCTCTGATCCAAATCAACTCAGTTCTTCCGCCGATCCAAATACCCGCCCATACCATGATGGTTCCACCACTATAAGGATGGACTTCCTGGCAGGATTTTAATCGCTGTTGGCGTCCAGGGGTTCTCCAGTGTCGTATACGTCTTGTATCCGGTCTCATACCAAATCGAGACTCATCAGAAAAGCACACGAAACGCCATTGTTCTTCTGCCCAATTTCTGTGTTCAAGAGCCCATTGATATCGAATCCTACGATTGTGCATTGCTATAGGTGGTACCCGTAGCGGTCTTCGGGAATGAAGGTTCACTTCATGCAAGCGGTTTCTGACTGTTTGGTCGCTAATTAAGTTCCCTGAAGAGTGATGAAGCCTCACGGCTAACATCATGGCGGTTATTGTTGGAGCTCTTCGAGTTAAGATTTGAATGTATCGGTCTTGTCTCCGTGTGGTGCAGCGATACCGTCCTCCATGGCGCTCAGCCACGGTACCAGTGCTTCGGTAACGTGTCCAAAGTCGACTGATAACACTCTGACTTGTATTCAGAGCTAAAGCCACAGTACGTTGCCGGGAACCAGCTTCTATCATTCCCACGGCTCTGAGCATTTCTTCCCTGCTTAAATGACGTCGCCGCTCCATAATAACGTTGGTTTTAATCAGTAGTAGGGAAACAGTAGCACTAATAATGTCTTCAATGCGTTGTATGTTTTTATAGGGAAAATATTGACAGCTGATTTTCATCTTTTACTCGAATTTGATTCACAGTTCCTGATTCAAATTATGAAATGCACCAAAAAGGATCCATATAAATTTATAAAATCATAAATTTATTACAAAGCCACATCTCAATCTCAAGAAATCCGCATAAAAATGCTTGATCCCTAGACACTTTTGATGTGTGTATGTTATAACAACTCTCAAATAATTGATCTCTAAATAAATGTTATAATTTCGTTAATTAATATTAAGACCATGTTTCAAAATTGTTAATTGGTTTTTAAGTATTCATTTTATTTTAAAGATTAATTTTATACTTCTTGCTGTGCCCTACACGGTCCGTAATTGTACCTTAGCTTTACTCCCATTGTAAGATCTTATCATTCATCATATCATTGTACATTAGGGAATGCAAATAAAGCTATGATATACTTAGGTACTGTTTTTTTAAACATTATATTCATTTGTCCCTTATGTTGTATGTTAACTTAAATAAGATTTCTCAGCTGAGAAGTTACCGTCACGATCAGTCAAGCTTACCATTGTCTCTCTTGATGAGTCCTGAGCTCCAGTAGGGATAGCAAATATGTTTAATCTTGTTCTTGCCCTGTTGGTATAGCAGGAGTCATTAAAGTGCTTACTGCATAACATCTTGTGTTGAAAGTGCAAGTCTTTCAATGATTGCTCTGAGGACCAGTCCTCATCTGGGTAACAGTATTCAGCCCATTCTCGTACCCTGGAATTATTGAATAAAAATTATTTTCTGGCTCAAGCTGTTCTCGGTAGATTGTAATTAATCCTAGACTTTTTGTTATGCCAAAGGCTAGTGGGCTAAAACGTATGTGCATCACACCCACGTCCGTCACAGTTTAGACTACTTATGTTTGGAAGGTATCACAGCCATGTTTCTCCATACCAAAGCGTATCAAATTCTGACCCGTGGTTCTCTATTCATTTCAAGTTGAATAGGTTTAACTTGGCATTTTATGGGTGGCACAGGGCACACCCACCTCCGCCAGTTTAGACTACTGTTATTTGGAAGGTATCACAGCCTTGATTCTCAGTGCAAAATTGCATCAAACCAACGGGGTCCATCCATACTGATTTTTTATTTCATAACACCATCTTTGTATTACATAGGTTTAAAGATATTTTATTCTCAAAAAAGAAACAAAGTCCACAAAGTCACTTACATGAGAACAATGGTTAAAATAAATTATATTTATAGTTCGTCACAGACGTCACGGTAGCAATTATTATGATACACCCATCCAATGAATTCACGTTTTAGGAAGGGTGTTATTTGTAATCAAATATTCAGCTAAAAGAGTTTAAATTTTTTAATTATTTTTTTTTTTTTTGCATCTTGGAGACTTGCTAGCTTCGTCTTGGGCGCACTGCCCCAAATTTCAACCAGATATAGAAGGTGTGGTTTTACTAAGGCGTTATAGATGGTGTGACGCAATCTATGTGGAATACATCAAACTATGTTTCAAAGGGATCCGAGTAGTGACGTAAGCTTTGTTTTTATATGATCCAAGTGAACAGTCCACGACAGAGAACTATCCATTCTTAAGCCAAGATATTTTTCACAAGATTTTTGCTGTAAGGGTATATTGTTAATAAGTAAGGGATTATGTGGAGGTATTATTTTATTTTTGGCTTTAAACAAGATGTAGCATGTTTTAGAAATATTTATTGTTAATAAGTTATATGGAAACCATGAAAACAGGGTGTTTAAATCGTCTTGTATAAATATGGAATGCAATAAATAATTGAGTGTTGGTAGGTATTACAGCCATATTTCTCTGTGCCAAAGTGCATCAAATTCTTAAAATTGCAAAGCCCCATGGACATTCCAGGGCTGGCAGGCAGGCTGAGATACTGAATGTATCGACCCACCTGGACTTGCGCATCTCCAACTCTGAATAGCAAACTGGGTGTGTCTTGCTTTTTCGACAACTTAGAACCATAGCGCCTCAGTTTTACGAGGCGCTAACTCTAAATCCAGCTCGCGGATTGACGCCACAACTTATTCCAATCCGAGTTTGGCAAGCTGGATGGTCTCTGCTAAGGTGTCCCTGCATGTTAACACTAAGATGTCGTCCGCATAGCACACGACAGAAACGCTAATTTGAATACTATAGAAGCTAATAGCTCCACTTTGCTAATTTATTTAATATACGGTTGACGGAGTTGGGTGTATTTAGTTCACCATCCTTTCAAACCAAATGTTATCAATCATTTGTGGAGACTTTCACGATCTCCAAGTCAGATAAAGAGATATTGAGGCCTTTGCACAAGGCAATTCTCAGTACCTAGCATAGTTGGCCAAACGTCCTTACCTTGATATTCCATGTTTACCGGGTAAAGGGAATCTGTGGAAGCTCAGCTTCTTATCATCTGTAGCAGTAATCTTACACTTGGCACACTTCTTACGACACAAATCGCGTGCCATTTTATAGATAGGATTAAGGCGGCGTGTAACCGGCACTTAAAGCAATTTTGGTATTGTTTCCTTAAACCATTTTGTTTTGAGAAAATGACAACCAGCTGCTACTGCTATAAATTCTAGCTCTCTGACAAGTATTGTCAATGTCATGTCAATTGCTGTCAATATTAGTGAATAGGATTTATGGTCGCGTTCAGAGATATTACGCTTTCGGTACACCTACACGACCGATCGATCGACCTCACCCGGCTTCGCCATCATCTGCCTAGCCTTTACCCAACCATGTTGGGGTCGATCCGCTTCCAGTCTAACCGGTTGCAGCTGAGTACCTGTATTTTGAGCGACTGCCTAGATAGGCTGTGTTGTGGAGGTCAGATGACCTCCACAACACAGTTAGTACTGGGTAATACGATACCCCTTGGTAAGACTGGTTGTCATACTTTCGGGCCAGTGACTACTATTAATGACTGATCTACAATTGACAGCTGGGACCAACGCTTAACGTCCTTGCCGAGGCACGAAGGAAACTCGGTATGTATCGGGTGGTGACCCATCCACGGGCCAACCTAGGCAAGCATGGCTTAACCTGAAGTTCGACCCGAGCGAGTGTTATTATTTAACCATGACCTCGCGCGGCAACATTGACGAAAAATAATAATAACAATAGCGGTAGATTCAATGACTAAGCGCCAGGCGCCATAGGTCATGTACTATCGGCCAAACTTAAGCATGCTCAGTTAAGAAAATAGTTCTGCGGAAGCGCAGATAGTGACTAACCACGCCCCTTCCTTGCCCCACCCAATAAGAGACAATACATATTTGTGTGAGTGCAGTAAGTGCGTACGACAAAACATAATATATTATCAAGAAACATAAAAACATTAGCCAGTTCCAATTTGTATCTCGCTAATTGTTCAGGCTTCCTAATCTCATAAACTGTGCGCACGGTGTATCCAGAAATGGAGGTGGTATTTAGGTACCTAAATACAAACAGGGCTTCGAAGACCATCGGTTCGCTTCGGCCGGAAGTCCTCCTTGTCGAAGTTGGATTTCTAATGTGAGGTTAAAATATAGTGCGAGAGTTGCTGAAGAAAGAAAGAGCGCGTGACTCAAATTGAATAGTTCCTGGATTAGCAAGGGTTGAGCCCTGAAGGTGTACGGAAGGTAGTCGTTACGATTCCGAGCTTGGCTGATTTTGCTAGAAACTTTTGCTGTCGTAGGTACTCCACCTCAGAAGTTAAAACTAAGCCATTACATAATAAAAAACGCAACTCTAACAATATATAAAACTTTATTGTAAATATTTAACACAAATCTCATGATTATAATCTCCAGTCAAGATTGTAATACTGTAATATCTACGTAAGTACAATATATTATTTATAAGGAATGATTTACATCCACCACCTATTGATGAAGTAGTTATAAAAATATTTGATTACTACTGACTATTTTATTCTTAAAATGTAATCTCACCCATATACCAAAAAAAAAAAAATACAACTCCGAAGGCAACTGCAGACCGCAAACCGCAGCGGCAAACATCGGACGTAACGTCACTACTGGTTTCTATGTAAATATATAAAACGCTTCTGTAGATGACATTGCGGTCTGCGACCATATCAGTTGAGCCGTCGCGTTTACCATCAAAACGCTTGCGGTTACTGTCAACGGCAAAGCAGTTGTTGGAGTCTGTCGTCACCTTCGGAAGTATACCTTGACTTTATAATTAAGAGTTACACGAAAAGCAACACGTCACACTTGGCGTTATTTGTCCAAATAGTCGTTAGGTTGATGAAAAATAAACGTTATAGCAAAACCTAAGTATACCTTGTGCAGCGCGGCTGGTTAAATACACCTTGATTAAGTATATTTATCTCGAATTAAAGATGACTCACGTAACATTAGCTACGTTTAGAGAGCTACCATAGTAATATTATCTAATCTATCGTAAGTAGAATCACAGTTTCCCTTGCATGAAGGGTTTTAGATATTTGTGGAAGCTCTGATTGACGGGCTCCGCGTTGAGGGGACTCTTGAGCGCCTCCTCCATCAGACGCTCGTACACGCGGCCGTCGTATGCGCCCAGGGCGGAATGGAGAATCTGTAATTAATATTGCCTTTGTATATAACGGACTTCCTACATAAATGCAAGGTTTCGTTCTTAATCTATTTACAAGTAGAAGTGAATATTGAATTAAATAAGCAACAGAAAACTAAATAAGACATGATTTTCCTACCAGAACGCTTTAGAATCGTGCTATTATTTTATAGCATCCATATTATAAGCCCAGTTTTACTTTACATGAATAAAAAAATCCAAAGTCAAATTAAATTAGCTAGCAATTCTGATTGTAGTAGAAAAAAAAAAACGGTGGGCGTCTTTTTTTTCGTATTCTTTTCAGCAAACCCTTTCAATTGATACCCATAAATAAGGGATGCATAAAAATAACTAGTTCGCCATGTTGGATTTAGAATGACGTCACTTGCCATAACCCATGAATTCATGGGTGAAATGGCGCATGACGTCACGTGTAGGTAATTTTTATACCTACTTGTGACGTAGTGACTAGTGAGCCCCCACTCTCCAACTTTAATGAGTTTTAACTAAGTAATTTTTTTATATTTTGAAAAAACAAAAAATACGTGTCTAATATGTTTGTATTATCTGTCTGAAGGACAAAATAGAATTTCGTTTCCTTTACCCAGTATTCACCCCTATTGTCATCCAAACTAAACGTTTATGTAAAACTAGCTGTCCCGCGCAACTTCGTCTGCGCCACATTTTCCCCGTTTTCGCAACATTTTTCATTGCTGCTCCGCTCCTATTGGTCGTAGCGTGATGATATATAGCCTATGTCCTTCCCCAGGTTGAAATCTATCTTCTTGCCAAATTTCATTAAGATCCTATCTGCCGTTTAGTCGTGAAAAGGTAACAAACAAACAAACAAACATACAAACAAACAAACAAACAGAGTGACATTCGCATTTATAATATTAGTATGGATTTTAGCTGATTTCCTGATAAATTCAGTTGCATGATTTGACCTAAACAAACATTGTAAGTTTTTTTGTTGTTGTTTTATCACGTTTAGGTAGATATCGAAACTCATTGTCCACGGCTGTGGAATTTCGCTACTACATTCGTTCGACCCTTTTTCTATAATTGCTTTCCCACAACCGATCCGAGCTGCAAACGTACCTCGTCACGTAGATCGAACGCGTCGACGAGCCCGACCGCGTTCGGTCGCAGCTTCGTCAAGAGCTCCTCGTACCAATGTTGTAGCTTCTCAATGTCCCGCTCCGAGATAGATGTGAACTGTCAAATAAAGACCGTAATTATGATAAAATGGGTTTTCGAAAACTATGGGAAAAGGCTTAAGGACGCTGTTACATTTTCGACAAAAAGTCGCACACAGCAACATCACCCGTACGCACATTTGAGCGCTCGATTTTACACATCACTTAAATAATCTTGGTCGTTGATATATTTTTTAATTTGATTGATATCTTCACCATGATATCTTCACATTTTTATTGCATGTACATTAAAATGGTACCTGAAAAGCACTGTTATTTGAAGAAAAATGTAAAAGCGTCCTTAAGTGACTTAATTAGTCTACGAACATATACTATATTATGAACTAAGCTACATAACTGACCCATAACATCACGCCTGTAATCCCCGAAGGGTTAGACAGCCTAATAGTACACCCACATTTCGCTATTTATGTTTGAGTCCCACATAATAGAGGGCGAGCCTATTGCCATCAACCGAGCACAAATCCAGCCTCCGTGTCTGCTACTGAGAAATTCCTGACAATAAACTCAAAAGCCATTTGTCCTACCCAGGAATCGAATCTAGGACCTCATGCTTAGCAGTCGCAATTGCCACAAGACCAACGAGGCAGTGGGCTGCTGAACTATGGGAAAGGTATCTGATTGACTTAATTTATCTACGTCCTAGCTTATGCCCGCGGCGTCGCCCGCGTGGAGTACGATAATTGTCCCACGGGAACATACTATCCGGATAAAAAGTATCCTATGTGTTAATGCAGGTTATAAACTACCCGTGTGCCAAATTTCATCCAAATCCATTCAGTAGTTTTTGCATGAAAGAGTAACAAACATCCATCCGTCCTCACAAACTTTCGCATTTATAATATTAGTAGGATAGTAGGACATATGAACTACGCTTCATAACTGACGGTATACAACGCTCTAGTACCACACAAGGAGGGTCTTCTTTCTTCATCGTATGGTTAGTTTCTAACCTGGAGTCAGAGTTTTTATGCCGCTCATGGGCCTCTGACTTGGCTTAACATGCCTTCAAGACAGTTCAAGGGACATCTATCAGGCATAAGACGGAGGGACGGTGAGCTAGCCCATTACTCATCGTCCACAGGCACGCGCCTACGGGGCGTCTCCCGCGGCGGCTGGGACGTGAGGCTCTCTCCCTCTCACGTTCCGCCATCTCCTTCGCAAGCATAGAGGTGCGTGCCTTGGGTGTCAAACTCGTGACCTATGACTTGGCAGTCCGACGGTCATACCACTAGCTAGGCTTTCACTGCTTCACTACAAGAACAGTTATTGGCGCTGACAAAAGACGGGAAGTAGGCCAATGGGGGATGAGGACAATTCCACTCTGTCCCTAATACCTCTATGTAGTACTACTTACCCTGAGCAAGTCTCCTACTTGCTGCAGCGCCCAGTACACCACGTACAAGTCGACAAGTTGCAGCAACACTTCGGTCAGTTGTGGCGACGTGTTCTTCACTTGTCGCTCTGTTTCCTCGAAGTATGAAGTTAGTATGAACACGCGGCAGTGGGCCTGGAAGACAAACATATATTTAAAGAGTCCTAACACGTTAATTAAGTTTGTTTTTCTTAAAGACAGCGGAATCGAATGTTTCGGACATGTGTGTGGTATACCACTTTCCGCATACTCCTTCTTCGGGCAAGTGTGACCTACGACTCAGTGGCGTGGCGGTGGTAAACACGGCGATATATCAAGGTATACATTTCCAGAATAACATGGCCTCGCTTTGTATAGATTTTCGTACAATGAGGAATGCCCGCATAAACTGGTTTTTAGCCTGTGCTCTGTGATCGTCCCTTTTGTGTTGAGCCCTAGTTTGACCTGAAATCCGGTTTGGCCGGTAACAATGGCAATAAAGTTTGCCATTTTGTAATGTTTAATATTAAACAAAAAACTACTATCCTATATATAGCATATTGTTAGAGCTCCCGCAGCCTGTGATACAGGATTATCCTAGTACAAGCATCTAACATTATTATACCTACATTGTTAATTTCGGATTCATATTGTATTTTATCTTTTACGATTTTGAATAAAGATTTATTTATTTACTAGCTGTCCCGCGCAACTTCGTCTGCGTCACATATTCCCCGTTTTCGCAATATTTTTCATTGCTGCTCCGCTTCTATTGGTCGTAGCGTGATGATATACAGGGTGTAACGGAAAGGGTATATACATCCTTAAGGGTGTGCTACAGACCATCAAACTGAACATGTTTCTCAAAAAAAAAAAAAAATTGCAGCAAAAAAAAATATCAGCTGCCTATACATTTGGGTCGAATAGGTATTGTAATTTTCTATGGGGCAGCAGATACTTTTTTTGCTGAAAATCATGTTTTATGATGAAAAAGATGTTCAGTTTGATGGTCTGTAGCACACCCTTAAGGATGTACAGTCACGGACTTTAATTGATGAGCCACTTGCCACTGTTCGTATTTTAGCCGTGTAATGCAAATCGGGTTTATTCGGTTAGATTCGTACATAGTACGAAGTGACTACCCAAAGTCAACCAATTGCAGGTCTAGCAACCATTACCTAGCGACAATTTGTTTTAGCGTAGCCATAGTAACGCGTGGCGTCCAATATGACGTTCATGACAATTAATTGATTCACCAAAAAAGGAAATAATCCTGTCTGACATCGACATGTCAACTGTCTGAAACCTTTCCAACGTTTTCAGAAATAAAGAGTATTTAATTTATTTTATTTATTAAAACTTTATGCACAAGTATAAAACACTGTACAAAGGCGGACTTAATGACTTAATTTAATGAGCTCTTATTCAAAGGAGGTCAGTAAGAAATAGATTGGATAAAAGTATGTAACATTTTATGGATTTTTCATAGACAACTTATTAGTAATTCTTCAAATACTATGGATATGACTATTTCCGATTATTAGTAATATGTCATCTTGTTCACGAGCATGCGGTATGGGTTCGTATTTAATCGTGTAATCTCGTGAATGTATAAAACTGCAAAAACGGAAAGTTTGAAAGTGGCTCATCAATTAAAGTCCGCGACTGTACATACCCTTTCCGTTACACTCTGTATAGTCTATAGCCTTCCTCGATAAATGGGCTATCTACAACTGAAAGAAGTTTTTAAATCGGACCAGTAGTTCCTGAGATTAGATTAGCGCGTTCAAGCAAGCAACCAAACAAACTCTTCAGCTTTATTATTAGTATTAGATATACAGGGTGTAAAGGAAAGGGTATATACATCCTTAAGGGTGTGCTACAGACCATCAATCTGAACATGTTTCTCATCATAAAACATGTTTTTCAGCAAAAAAAATATCTGCTGCCCCATAGAAAATTACAGTACCTATTCGACCCAAATGTATAGACAGCTGATATTTTTTTTTGCTGCATTTTTTTTTTATGTTGATAAACATGTTCAGTTTGATGGTCTGTAGCACACCCTTAAGGATGTATATACCCTTTCCGTTACACCCTGTACAAGAAATGGCTGAGCAGTGTGTGAAAATGTGATTTCACCCATAATCTATAACTTATCATAATTTTATGGTTTCTGTCCAGCGTGCTTGCCGAAGCTTGCAGTAATCTCTCGTAGGCACTGCCCTGTGTATCGTGTATGTGTTACCTCGGAAGCCTGCGTGAGCTGCACGGAGGTCATGTTCCAGGCGTCCTCGTACGACAAGCCGCTCTTCTGGCGCCGCTCGATGTTTGTCACGCACAGAGCGATCTTACTGGAATCAAAGAGAGGCATTTGTATTTATGTATGTCGTATGTGTGAGGTAAGCTGTATTTATCTTGTTCCTTGGGATAAAGACACGAGGCTGGGCGAGGATAAGGACGCGAGGGAAGTAAAAATAAGACAAGAAAGAAGGGACAGTGTCATTTTACTATTTATTATTGCTGGAAATTTATTTTGCTTAGATATGCATTAAATATGTACAAATATTTCGATGTTTTTTGCCGGTTTTATACCAAATGATCATCAATTATACACACTTTACATAAAAAGGACACTTCGTAAACCCAGTCCGAATCTTACGCCTAATACTTCAATTTCGGCAAGTAATTTACTAGAATATTGGGACATAGCACGAACTGATGGTGGAAAATTGGATTTGCAAGCTGAAAATTGAACGACACACACAAAATAAGTATAGCATCAGTTACCCAGCGGCGACTTGCTCGAACCCTCTGATGATGCCCTCGATGGTGCTGTCCCAGGGCGGGGAGCGCCGGCCCGCGCCCACTCGCGACAGGTACGACACGGTCGGCGGCAGCGCGGTCCCGCCCGACGCGGCCTGCCAGCTCTTCACTAGGTATCTGTGCACGGGACAATTGTTACTGAACCATTACGATCGAGAGGAACATTGGCGAAAATACTGCTTGACATCTATACAAAAATACAAATAAATAAAATTGAAGTGTCTGTTTGTAATATTAAAATATCCGCTTTTTACTACATGCATATGAATATATACGGTACATATACCAAAATAACATTTTTTTCAATTTTTGTCTGTCTGATTGTTCCCGCTAATCTCTGGAACGGCTTGACCGATTTTGACGGGAGTTTCACTGGCAGATAGCTGATGTAACAGGAGTAACTTAGGCTACTACTATTTTAGAAAAATTCTAATTCCACGCGGACGAAGTCGCGGGCACAGCTAGTTTCTTTCAATAACCATTTATTTCGACGTGTCACATCTGCCGGGCATTCCATGGCGGTACGTTGTTTTTCAGTACTTAATTGGTTTAGAACCATTCCCTAAAATGCAGGTAAGTAAGTCAACAATCTGTATAATATTATTGGCTTGGCAGCACATTTGGTAGACAATTTGAACAGAAGGCGTCATTCTGAGAAACCGCTTTGAAAAAGTACCAGGTAGATACAGTAAAACAAAGTTTGATGTTAAGAAAGACTTAGGATTAAACATCCAGTTTTATTCTGCTTCGTGTAGCTTCGCCACTGTTATTCTTAAACGTTTAACATTATTTTTCAGCTGTATGTGCTATATTTATAGTTAGAACTAGCACGTTAAGCCGTTGGTCCCGGCTGTCATTTATAGACCTTTGATTCTGGTCAAAGGCATGAAGTCTGATAAACATTTTTAGGGTTTCGTACCCAAAGGAACAAACGGGACCCTATTACTGAGACTTCGCTGTCCGTCCGTCCGTCTGTCACCAGGCTGTATCTCATGAGCCGTGAAAGTTAGCCAGTTGAAATTTCTATAGATTATGTATTTCCGTTGCCGCTATAACAACAAATACTAAAAACAGAATAAAATAAATATTTAAGGGGGGCTCCCATACAAAAAAGTGATTTTTTTGCTTGTTTTTATAAATAATGGTACGGAACCCTTCGTCGGTTTTTTACTACTTGCAGTACTAACTGGTTTGTGGAAGTCAGGCAGACCGTCACTTCATGTTAAATACTGGTTTTAAAGGTGCAACTGGTTCGATTTGAAGCCGACTTCATCATGTTAGGCGCAGTACCTGGCAGTCTGCAGCAGCAGCACCGTGTTCTCTCCCTCGTAGGTGCAGGCGGCGGTGACGTGTCCGTAGGTGAGCGGCAGGTTGGACGCGAGCATGTAGCCGTGCCCGCCGCACGCCAGGCGGCAGCGCTCCACGCACTGCGCCGCGTCTGACGTCGTCACCGCCTTCAGGCAGCACGACAGCGCGTGCAGCTGTGGGGGACCGGGCTCATAACATTACGTCTGCAACGAGGTCGCAGCTGTCGAGACACTGCACAGGTAAGGAGTGTCGGACTGTGTTCATAGTGGCGTCGGTGTTCTTCGCATGACTGTATACTCTTGCATTAGCCCTGTCTCGAACCGTCTAGGCGAGAGTGTAGTCACCATATTATTACAGACTAAGAGGAGATCATTCAGACTCCATAAAATTTTGGGCCTTTCCTGAATGTACATTTTGTATGTTTTCAGCACTTTCAGAAATCAATAAATATATGAAAATGACAAATCTACAAGTTTTTTGCCCTGTTAACTATTGTTCAAAATGCCCCGGAAAGCACGTTAAGCCGTTAGTCCCAGCTGTCATTTGTAGATCTTTGACAGTTGTTACGAGTAGTCAGAAGCCAAAAAGTCTGACATCTAGTCTTACCAAGGGGTATCGTATTACCCAGTTACTGGGTTGTGGAGGTCAGATAGGCAGTCGCTTCATGTAAAATACTGGTACTCAGCTGCATTCGGTTAGACTGGAAGCCGACCCCAAGATAGTTTGGGAAAAGGCTAGGCAGATGATGAACTATTGTTCAAAATGGCTAGTTCTAACCATTCGTACCATTTTTTTTCGGTAGCCGGACTTTCAGAAAAGGACCACAAAAAATGATCTCCTTTGCGATGGCATTTTTGGAACTATTAGACAGGGCGATTTTTATAAGACCTTGTTCAACCAGGAACAATTTTTTTTTTGAAAAATTCTTGCTCTGGTAGGTGCCGGTTATCAGCTTGTGCTGCTGCGTCAGGTAGTTTAAGACCTGGAGCTCTCACCTCGGGCAGTCTCTCCATGTCTCCAGCATCCAGCTCGGCGGTGACGTTGTTGTACATGTTCCAGATCCACTCGGCGCTCAGTTGAAACGCGTGCGCGGTCGAGATGCCGACCATTAACTTGTGTTGTTGCGTCAGGTAGTCTATGATTTGGGGCTCCGGTTCGCTGGAAATTAACGTGCGAATAAGGACAGGGAAAATAATTAAATAATGTTTATTCATTAGGTTTTATAAATACTTTTTCATTATTCATACTCTGAAAGTAGATCTGAAGTTGCCTGAAGAGCAGTTTGAAAGTAATACTTTTCAGCCCTAGGGAGAATCGCTTTCAACTGACAGATGTCAAATTATAAAAAAAAAAACTAGTTCTATTTTCACATTGTTATTGAACCATGTTCCAACTTTCTATGCAGCCACGATGTAAAATTGTAATACTTAATTTAAAGTTAAGTATTGATTAAAGAATCTATAATTTTTTAATAACTTTATTATTTAAATTTAGTTTAAACAATTGCTTTAGAATAACATAGATTTGGGCAAAATATTTACCATTTTTTCAATGATAAAAATTAAAAATAATGGCTGAATAGCTGGCTGGCCACAGAAAAAAAAAAACAAAATAGGCGGGAAAAGTTGTTGATTTATGTAAAATAAAATTTACTATTTTTTTTTCTTTAGCTGATTCATGTTTTTATTTCCTCGTATTCGTAATGAAAAGCACAGTGTTTACCTCGGGTTAAAGACTTATTTAGTCCCTCGAACTATTGGCGCCCTGGGGCTAAATAAGTAACTTTCACCCCTAGGGTAACAATGTACTATTACAGTTCACAATAAAATACATATGTAAATATACTATTATATCACAACTTTAGTAAGACACCTTCCTAATATTAAGTTTTGTCTGTTATTTGCTAGAAGTACTGGATCTATGGTATTTTAGACAGTGAATAGTGAGTTTTCGAATTCGATCAGGAATCCTTAATCATCCCACTGCAAATTAAAACTTTTATGACTTATGAGAATTAATATACAGTACTAAAACCTTGAGCAAGTGTGGTTTTTAATATTCATACCTTATGCATGAGAAGAGGCATTTGACCTGAAGTGGGAAAATAATAAGGTGGTATTGTTATTATTATATATTACAAAGAGCAAACAATTGCAAGTTGCGAAGATAAGCCGTTGACTTATTGTTATCTATAATTGCATTTTTTTAATAGTCGTTAAAACGATGCCTTATACTTATACATAGTTTTATATTTTATAGTAATTAAAAACAATAACTATGCATTGTTGAATGTTGTGGCTCGATAGCTGACAAAAAAACCGTATTTATTCAAGTCCGAAACTAATCGAACTCGTCCGCATAGGACGGTAGGTAGGTAGGCCATGAGCCTTTACTTGCGTCCTTATCCAGGTCATCCCGAGATAAATAGTAACCACTAACCTTATTTGGGTCATACCAAGATAAACAGTATCCTACCTACTAATATTATAAACGCGAAAGTTTGTAAGAATGTATGTTTGTGACTCTTTCACGCAAAAACAACAAAATGGATTTGGATGAAATTTGGCACACGGGTAGTTCATAACCTGGATTATCACAAAGGATACTTTTTTATCCCGGTAGTACAATCCCGTGGGACTGTAACGGAACTTCACGCGTTCGAAGCCGCGGGCATAGGCTAGTCCTATACAGGGTGTAACGGAAAGGGTATATACATTGATGGTTTGTAGCACACCCTAAAGGATGTATATACCCTTTCCGTTACACCCTGTATAAGGACACAGGTTTTTCGTTACGCGGTCCGACCGCCGACCGCAAAAGCTAAAGTAATAAATACAGTTCTAGTACGTACTCTGGTTTCGGCTGCGACTGTCTCCTGACAGCGGAGTACCTCGTTGCTATGGTAACGGCTTTCGCGATATAGTTGCACATGTCCTTCACTATGACAACGCGGACGAACATCATGGTTCCGTATGTTAGTTTGGAGCTCGGGGACTTTACGTATGTACCGTCCTGGAAAGAAAAGGTGGTTGAGAAAACCAATACTTATCGTCTACCAAAATATTAATCGGGAGGAGGGAGGGGGATTAACCAAATATACTCCGTTTTGAGCTCTGAACACTGTTAAAAAACTGACCAATTGTGGTCAAAATTGTAATACAAGATGTAAACATACTCTTCACGATGCCGTGAATCAAGCATCAAACTAAGTAACTCTACGCAAACATTATTGCGGGGAAACGTTTTTTTTTTTTTGGGGTTACTTTTTACTGTAGGACTCAAAGAATTGTACTGATGGATGCATTGAAAACCGGCCAAGTGCAAATCAGACTCACGCACGAAGGGTTCCGTACCATTATTTATAAAAACGAGGAAGCAATATTTATTTTATTCTGTTTTTAGTATTTGTTGTTACAGCAGCAACAGAAATACATAATCTGTAGCAATTTCTACTTGCTAACTATCACGGTTCATGAGATACAGCCTGGTGACAGACGGTCGGACAGCGAAGTCTCAGTAATAGGGTCCCGTTTGACCCTTTGGGTACGGAAGCCTAATAGTATGGGGGTGAACAATGAGTTTTTTTTCTATAAAGTCTTTCTTTTGTCGGCTATCCAGTCGTGAGACATACACCAGCTTCATGGACCGAAGACTTTAAAGGCGGCTGGGACAGTCGAAAGGCTGAGAACCGGGTGTTAAGGCGCCACAGGCTATGTCCACAATCATACTCAGAATCGATTGTAATGCAAAAAATATAATTACTCAACTAGTTACAACTCAATACTCACTTCCAAAACCTGACAATTCTTCATCAGCATATGTTCCCTGGGTATCCTCACGTGTTCGAAGCCAAGGAAGCCATTGTTCGTGCCGTTCATGCCAAGCTTGGCGCCAATCTCACCGACCTTGATGCCAGCGAGGGGCATGTGGGTCTCTTCGTCTCTCAGCTGGACGATGAACGGGTGGATTCCGTGGCATTGGCCGTTGGAGTAAAGTTGAGCCATCACTATGCAGTAGTTGGCTGTGTGGGCCACTGGAGACAAAGATTTTTCTAAGAACTTATTCATTAGATGGAATAAATGGTAGGTGGTCCTCAATGTCATGTTTTCCAATATTTCCTATAATTGGCTATTAAGCTACTATCAATCTTTTTATACTGTGGCAGTCAGCCTCAATGTCAAAATGTGACAGACGCCATTAGTGTGCAACGGAATTAATTATACACCGTGTAAATCACCTCATCACGAAGCCGTCAACCAAGCATTCTGTACATGAAACTAAGTAACTTTACGCAAAAATTATTGCTGGGAAACGACTTTTTTTGGGGGGTGTAAAATCATGTTTTGAGGTAGAACTCAATGTAACGCACTCAAAACATTGTGCTGATGGACGGATTGAATAGTACGGGGGTCGTGGAGGTGTTTAAAGTAAAAAACTTACATTAAAAACTTGTATTTAAAAAAATACTTGTCAAAAAGTTGGAACTTTGACCCCTAATATCTCCGTAACTAGAAGGTTCCCAGGTATGGTGTAGAACAAAAAAATGATCGCAATGACAGGGAGAACCAGTGCCTTTCGGCTTCGTTAAGAGGTGTTTTACACCCTTTATTGTATTTTAGCACAAAAAAGAAGGCAGTTTATTTCCATCTCCTGACTACTTGATAAATTATATATTTTGAAGTGCTAAAAAACGTGTGTTTGTATTGACTAATTCGGTTGCACAGTAATGGCGAACTGTCACAGTCTGACATTGAGGCTGGCTGACACAATACTTTTAATCTAGTCTAAGCATTATTACTATTCTAAGCTACTCTACCACTACAGTTTACTAGGATTTCACGCATTTGTTGGTAAAATTAGCAGACTTACGTACAAAACTTCACTAGCAATAAATGGGGTATTCAGAATAGCCAGCCAATCCACTTCGTTTGCAATAATAGCTTCGGTTTTTGAATTTGAAATTCGAATGTTATTCCGGAAAACGCTTTTATATCTATAGTATAAAAAGGTAATGTTATATTTTTTTGTTAATACTGTATAGATTTGCGTTTGGCCACAACTCGATAGATGTGAAGCGATGATGCGGTCTAGGGAGCACGCTTGCTTAGAGGAATATTCGCTTTCGTCTCAACGTAGAAATGATAGATTTTCTCATTAGAATTTTCTAGAATTTTGCTTGAATTTTGATGTTTACCTAGTAACTCAATCAAAACAAAGTTTATCGAAATAATTTTATAATCACATTCCGAAATGAGTACATCTTTAAACTTAATATTAATACGATAAGCACATGAAAGATAAACGCTACGTATCTTCGAACAGTAGTGATTTAGTGAATATTTGGAATTATTTATGTACATCGTCGCCCTTAGGTCATAGATAACATACTTATGCATGCTTTAGTTGATGTGATTATGGAATAATTCATGTATCTATACTTATTGAAAAAGAAAACTATATAATTGCATCTTTTCAATGTTCATGTTTACCTGTCGAGATTCCGATCTTTCTTGCAAAAAGTATCACCGGCATAAAGTTTTACTTTAGCTGGCTGAATGTAAGTTTGTATCAGGTTATAGTTTCTGCCAAAAAAACCTAAAGCCGTAGAAGTTATACGAAGTTACTTGGCAAAATGTTGGTCTACAAAAAGGAATTTCGGTGAGCACCATAAACCATAAGATTACTTACATCCTCCGGGCCACCATTTGTAGGCCGTTAGGGTGGGGCTGTGCAGTACGAACTCCTTGGTCTTAGGGTCGTAGGTAGCCGTCGTCTCCAGACCACGGATGAACGTGCCGTGACCGAGTTCAGTCTATGAAAACAAAAGATAAATGGTTCACTTAAAGCGTCTTAAATATGTTGGCATTATGATTATTTTGGGTCATATTTCGCGGGTCATCAAAGTGCTTTCATAGACAGTTAATACTCAGTGATAGGTGAAATAAGGCTGTGATGATGATACAGTCAATGGTTTTAAGCTGGTTTATACAGAGTGAGTTTCTGAGTTGAGACTTTAGCGCAAAATCTGAAGTTAAGCAGAAGTAAACTGTTTTACTAATTAGAAAAAGCTCCTGGAGTAGCCAGGAATCGATGCGGATATCTTTCGTATAAATAAATCATCTTAATAAAGTTTTACTGTGCGATCTGATCTTGTTTGTCGGGCGATCATGGCTAGTTATCGCACAAGAAAGATAGGTTTGGAAGGAGAACGGAGAAGCCTTTGCCCAGCAATAGGACACATAAGATACTAACGAAAAAAAAAAGTTTTACTTAAAAAAAGTTTAACAAACCTGTGCATAAGTCCCGATGATATCAAGGTTGAATGCTCTGCCGAGCCAGTAGGCTTGCTGTTCCACTGACGCCTGCCCCATCAGTGTGGGGATGAACATCACGTAGTGGAGGGTGAGTGGGGAGCCGTCCTGAAGGATAGCTGAGCCGAGGGCACCGCCCAGAACTGCCCTGTAGGTACACAGAGCCGTGTTCCAATTTTGGTTTGCAATAAAGTATATTCTAGAGCAGTCATAGCCTAGTGGTGTGATTGCCGTACTGCCAAGTCATAGATCTCAATTTCAAACCCAAGACACACCTCTGATATGTCGGATTCATGTGCGTATTGTATAATTATCACTTGCTTCGGTGAAGAAAAACATCGTAAGGAATCCAGCATGCAATTTGCAGGTAAGTGTCAGGCTTTATGTTGAACGTATGATTCGCGGGATTGTTTTTGTAAAATTCGGGGCTAATTAGTAATATTTCGCGGGCGTATGAGGGCTTATTATGGCTTCTGGGCCGTGTAAATATCAGGCCCCCTATTCACAAACGCTCAGATTCGATTTCGATTCGATAAGTCGTATGTCTATCTTGTTTTGGCATTACGAAAGCGAGCGAGATAGACATACAAATTTCCGAATCGAAATCGAATCCGAGCGTTTGTGAATACGGGGGCAGGTCCGTGCTATATCAAACCCGTTTCTGGGGGCCTACTCTCTAAGTCCGTCAACGATAGTACAGGTCCGTCCGTAACTTGCTTTATATTTTGAAATGAACCCTACTCTCTAATATTTTCAGATTCATGAGTTTTGAAAACACATTGTTGGGAGTAAGCACAACTGTCCAATCGAATTGTCATTCATTTTTAGTTTGGGCTCCTAACGAATCTTATGTCCGTAAGTGATAAGGAGTAGGAAACGATCGTAACTTCGGCCGAAAGTACGGATTTCGTGCTTAGAGAGTAGCTCCCTGTTCATGAGAAACTGTTCCTCACCTGAAGCTTTCCATCCCATTGTTCTCCTCCTCCTGCAGCCTCCGAATCAACTTGAACAGCAGACATGCCTTCTTCACAGCCAGCTCATACTTCTCCTTATGACTGAGGTACTCTGATGGTACTTCCTCGATGTGGATGCCTTCGTTTAGAACTGTTGTCTCTGTAAAGGAAGGAATTTTCAATATGAAAAAGTTTTTATGATAATTTCATTTGGAGTCTTTAATTTAAGTTTACTAACCTACATAGTTAATTTTAATAACTTACGTAATTTTAATTTTTTCTAACAATGTGTGTACCTTTTCAGCCGTTAGTTACATTATTAACATACAATAGGGGATCGGACTGGGTAAAGAAAACGACATTCTATTTTGTCCGTCAGACAGGTAATACAAAAATATTAGACACGTATTTTTTGTTTTATCAAAATATCAAAAAATTACTTAGTTAAAACTCATTAAAGTTGGAGAGTGAGGGCTTACTACGTCACAAGTGGGTAGAAAACTTACCTACATGTGACGTCATGCGCCATTTCAACTCAATATATCTCCGTAATTTTACGACTACGTGAAAAAAGAAAAAATACGTATCCAATACTTTTCAATAAACTACCCGACGGACAAAGAAAAAAAAATTGGATTATCCCCTATTGTAGATTATTTACAGAAAGTTTTTGTTTGCGTTATGTTAGAATTACGGAACAGAAGATAATGAGGTGAATGAATGCACGCGCGCACGCACGTGTTAGTTTTAAGTTAAGTTAATTTAAACCACTGAATGTTTCCAACCGGATGTCTTACTTTTATTTTCTGTTTCTATGTTAATTATTGTAATTGGTGTAATACCGTTTAATTAAATATAATAAACTAGCTGCCCCGGCATGCGCCGCAATGCACTTTTTACCTACCCTAGCTACCTACCTACCTACCATACCCTAGCCTACCTACCTACCCTAACCTACATTTATAAAAAAAAACCTTAAACACCTTCCCTGGACAAACATTTTAAAACCAAAATCAGCTAAATCGGCCCAGCCGTTCTTGAGTTATAAAATTACAACAAAGTGGCATTGATTTTTAATATGTATAGATATTAGATAAATAAAATTGAACTATTTGATTTTAAATCAGGTATGTACTTTAGACCTACCAATTAGACCTAGTTATTGCTGGGAACTTTGTTTCGGCGTCTTATGTAATTGTAGAGATTCTGAAAGAGTTGAATAATCAGCCTAATTTGAATAAATTACTTATGATGTTCATTGAATTCAACAGCTGGCGAAGTACCGGTCTCGTAAACGATGTTGCTAAATGAAGAATACATGCCCAGCCATTATTCTCGTCGTATCTACCTATTTAAATCTTAAAGTCACCAAATTGAATAAACTGCATTTAGAAATGGAATTTAATGGAATAATCATAAAAAAGGTTGCACTCCGGGAGTGCCGGCAGAAGTGAAAACTTGAATATTATTAACGTTGTGCATTTTTGATATTTTGGAATGGTTAGGGAATAATTTTGCACGAATTGTTTTAATTATCAGTATAAAAGTACTATCATTCATGTGGTAAAATACAATATTCATTTATTGCGCTATCGTACACAAACATGACAATTTATATTAAATTAAAAATTTAACACTTCAGAACTACATACGAATTTTACCTCTATGGAGAAACCGAAGGTTTTGTTTGTGCATAAGATAATTATCCAGTTTTGGAAACACAAACTCAATGATAGATGTCATAATGTTCAATTTCCTTCGCAACCTACGGGACCTGACGGTCACGTGTCCTGACGCGAGCTTAACTTTTTTTACCCATCACAAAAGTGCACACACAACGCCGCTAAAGAAGTTTTCACTTTAAAAAACATTCGACTGTCTCGTTGGTCGATTGGTCGCAAACGCGAATACTGAGCGTGAGGTCCCGGCTTCGAGCAATGCGGTGTGGTCGGGCAAAGCGTTATTGGGTTTTCCCGTTAGGAATGTTTCGGTAGAAGCCATCAAGCCACGAAGTCTGGATTTGTGCCCGGTTCATAGCAATAGGCTCATCCACTATAACATGGGATTTAAATACAACTGGCGAAACAACTGTGCTAGGTAGACCTCTGCCTAACACTTCGGGGATTACATGCGTGATTTATGTAAGCATCTAAACAATATTCAGTATTATAAGAAAATTATTTCAGTCTTTTCCAAAGAAACTGCAACTTAGGAGGTAATCCACGGGACCAACGTGCGGATATTTCGCTCCAAGGCGCAAAAAGTCATTACAAAATTGTTTTTATAAGTTGTTTATAAATAACTCAAACGAATGTGTTATTAATAGACTCATGGAGGTCGACCTTTGCTACCTGATGTCATTGACAGCGAGATTGTAAGGCACATTAATCGTCGGTCATATACCTACTAGGTATTGTTTGTTTTTCTTCACGACGTCCATGGACGCCGGCTGCTGGGTATAGGGGGGTGAAAATACATAGAAAATATTTTTCTTTTATTAAGTTACTGTGTGCAGAAAAACCGGTTGCTGCCTAAATTTATTCATCACCAACGTTAGTGTCCTCGTCTTCATTTTACCCGTGAACACTGAGCATGCACGGGCCGCTTAGCCTCAGGGCCGTAGGCAGGAGAAGGATTTTGGCTCATAACCCTCCCCCTGCCTACGGCCTGCCTATGCCCTGTCTATGTAATCTCGGGCAACTAGAGAAACCAATGTATCTGGAGGCCTACTCTCTTTCTCCTAATAAATAATACATTCGTTCACGTTAATCGTCTGTGAATTCGAACCTCTTGTGTGCGTCCGCAAATTATATAGAGTAGGGTCACAAACGTAACTACGTTTAATTTTCGTTCGTTGCCGAAGTTACGTTTCGGAGAAAGAGAGTAGGCCTCCTGATGCGGAAAAATGTTCGTTACCTACTCCTATTCTCGTTTCTGTACGTATGTACGAAAAGTACCTAATTTCTCCGAGAATATCCAAAAATATTCGAGCGCTCTCCGACATCTTATGTCCTTTGCGTAGTTGCGTTCATAAGTTTTTCTTTATAAATGGACAGAATAAACCGTAGTTCTACAATATAGAAAACCTATCAAATTAAAGGTAAAAAGGGGCGCTAATGATAAGATTGCATTTTTGTAACTGCCCAAAATAAATTACATAACAACTGTAATTAGTAGGGTTACGTTACGGATGACCTTGGTAATGTTACTCGTTATTTTAATTTAACTTTGCTTGATTAAAACTCAGTAGGTAATTATCTAAATACGTCCTCTTTAAAATAATTATCAACATAAACGATTGTGCCTGCCTTTAAAAACAACTAAAGTGTAAAAAAACAAAGACAGCAAAAGGTTTAGGTACCTATGCATGCAAAAAAATACATATTTAAACTGAGCTGCAAATTATCATGAAATTGGCATAACTTATTAAACCTCTTAGTCTGAAAGACAGACTCAGGTAGACAAATTTTAAAAACCTGGCTTGATAATTAATTTAAGTTAGGTTGAAAATTATTTACTTAAACTTTTTTTCCTCCCAAACAAAAGAATACGAAAAGTGATGATTACCTAGTGATAAAAGTTAGCCAACTTTATACTCGTAGTAAAAGTATAAAATTGGCTAACTTTTATCTAAAATTGTTCATTTAGGTCCAAAATAAACAATTAAACCAAAGTTATTTGCTTGCATAATTTTCATTGTTATCTATTTATCAGATTTCTGTATAATTACGGTATTGTTGTTATTAGCTTAATTAACTTTGAACTACAGCTGAGACTCTACAATGTTCAAGGACGAGAAGCATCTTAACTTACAAACTATTATTCATAAAAAAATATTATAATATAATATTATTCGAAAAAGCTATAATACTTATTGTGAATAGTTTCTTCTCAGAATAATTTGTTAGGAAACACTAAAATATTCTTGGTAACATTGGTGCACAAAAAAATAGGTTTTATTCATTAATAACATTTTACATACATACTACAAATGACAGCCAGTACCAACGGCTTAACCTGCTTTCTGAGGCACGGACGGAACTCGATATGTAATTATGGTCAACCATCCACGGACCAATCTTGGCAAGCACGGCTGAACCTTAAAGATCCATCCGTGCGGCTGTTATTACTTAGCCACAAGCTCCTCAAAAACAGTTCAATAGAAGACAATAGTACTAATACTAGAATGTTTGAGTTCCTGTGAGGAGACAAAGTGATAGGATTAATTTACTTTAGTAATAATGGATGCTGTATTAAAGTGTAACAAACATCCATTCATCCATCCATACAAACATTTGCATTTATAATAGTAATAGTTAGTATTTATAATAGATGTAGTTAGTGTTTATAATAGTAATAGTTAGTATTTATAATTGTAATAGTTAGTATTTATAATAGATGTAGTTAGTGTTTATAATAGTAATAGTTAGTATTTATAATTGTAATAGTTAGTATTTATAATAGATGTAGTTAGTATTTATAGAAGTATTTCTAATAGCGATTAATAATATTAACAAATGCAATATTTTTGCATATTTTTAATACAAATAGTCAGGTTGAAAAGTAAGTCCTACTCCCTGGTCCTAGTCCTAGTCCCTGGACTAGGCTGGAACTAAAACACGCAAATACCTGTATGAAGAGGTTTTAGAATATAAATCAACATAAACTATTATTTAATTAAACTGCTCTGTATATTTAAGATTGTTCCAAGATATTAGGTTTATTTCAAATTGTAATAAGGTATTTAAAAAAATTATCATTCTCTAATTTATTGATATTGTCAATGATAAAAGGATCAAAATTGTAATTAATCTAATCAAGTTATGTTTATTAAGCCTCCAGTAACATGCCCTTTAAGGATTTTGTAGTAAAAATCAAAGCATTTATTTCAAAAGACTCACTGAACCTCTTGAACTATCAAGGAAAGAATAAATGAAATAAAAAGAACGCTACAGTCCCAGCCACAAGGCATAACAACTATGAATGAAATAACTATAATTGCTCTAGTAGATGCTTCAATTTAATAACATGATATTAAAGAATGCTGGAGTCTTTTAGTTTCACTATATCTACCTGATAATTTAGCCAGAACTATAAAGATGTGGTGATGATAAGCTAACATTGATTTTGAATCTAAAAGGCTACCAAGAACTAATTAGGCTATTAGCTATCAAGGCACTACTGTAAATAAATACCACATTAACTACAATACAGTACTTAGTTTACTGAATACTTACTACAAATCATATTAAAATATTATTGTTTGAGTAAATGAACTCATGATGTTTAGATAACAAAGGTTGTAACCATTTAAATGAAACTTTGTACTTGCAGTTTCATTCTCGCAATAAAATTGTTACAAAAGGAAGAAATAAAATAAGTTTTTTTTTTAAATTAATGCAAACTTATCTAAGCAGTGTTGTAGGTCACTAAAACTTATTTATTAGGTCCATCATCTAAATCTAGGTTTAAATATATTATTACATATGTTGCAATACTGAGTCAGGGTCATTTCTAATTCACAAACATTTTCATAAATAAATTATACTTATTTCATCTTTAAAACAACCCACTGACCCACCCACTACCTTTATTTTTTACTTTTTATTATATTATGGCATCTGTATCACTAATTACCATGCTTCTAAGTCATGGAAACTTCTTATTGCAAATTACGCAATGACAGACAAAGGAAGTGTTAGCACATTTGTAATTATGTGTAATCATTTTGTTTTCCTGTGAGGTTGACATTCTTAAGTAAAATGTACAAACTGTCCAAAGTTTACATTATAGCATCAGGCCATGTTGATTGGCAAAAAAAAACTTGGCCACTCATGACATCTACCAGGCAGTAAACACATAGTAACTGTGATTAAAAAAAAAATTACCTCTTCTTCTCCTTTCCTCTGTCATCTGAGGACCGCCATCCAAAAGATTCGTAAGTTCTGTTATGTTGAAAGAGCATTTCTCCCTTTCTCTTTGTAAATCCGGGTTAACATTCGCGGGTTTGCTCATTTTGTGTCGTAAGATGACGCACGGGAAAAAGCACGACGTCCCCGATTAACGGTGCACGGACAACTGATGAACTGACGAAACGGCGTCCGGCGATAAGTTCGAGATCCACTTGCCGCGGTCAACGTAATCACTATAGCAGGTTTTGCGTGTCGTAAATAAGCCTTGCTGAGCTATGTATTGGTTAATATATACCCTAAACCGAGGGAAACTGGTTTAGTTTGAACATTATCGCCCTAAGCTTCTATTAGACTTTTTAGTAGCGTTGAAATTTTTACTTTTGCTCATTTTATGTTTTATGCAGATCTTTGTTCGCATTTTATTGTAATGTCTTTGTTTAAGTATTCCATAGCGTAGAATATTTACGCTAATACTCTGACGGTGTGTAATCCAATAATAAAATCCAATAATAAATATTCTGTAATAGATTTATTAGAGCAAATAGCAAATAACGCCGATTACGCACTTTCACTTTGCTTTTTTGAATTCTTTGTTATTGACCTTACGTCAAAAACGTCAAAAGTCAAACTTTGACAAGCGGCGAGTGGCAAATTCGCAAATTCGTAAAACGTACAGTATATTAAGGGCGCTAATACACTTGACCCTGTCCTACCCAAAGCGATTAATCAAGCGAGTAAGAGCGTTAACTAATTTTGTTTGGCGAAACCTTTATGTGACCAGAGAACATTCTACAAATATGATTCCAGTTTTGCGAACAAATAAGTGGCCTATGACTATGACAGCATGTTGGCGAGTTTAGGAAGACAGTGGTGTAAATCTGGATGTTAATGAATACTGTGGATGTGGCTCCTAAATAATTCCGTAAAGGCGTAAACATCCAACAGCTGCTGCAAGCGATTTTGGAGCCACAAAATCATGATGAAGGATTGGATCGGTTGATCAAAGATTGCGTAACGAGTCCTCATAAAACGGACGCTTGCCGCGCTTGCGCTGAGTCATTCTCAGTATTTGATCGATGTTTATCAAACTTAGATGAACATCGATGTTAGGCGACATCGAAGTTTCGACGAATAACATTATAACATCGATAAACTCTTGGTCATTACTCATTTGGCGTGAATTGGGTGAAAGGATTTTTTGACAAATGTTGTTAGCATAGAGGAAATAGCCCCTCGAGATGGCGTAGAGCGAATCGCAGAACAAAATCATCTGCCACTTTTTGCAGGAGGCGAGGTAAACACATACAGGCTGTGTGAGTTGTGCTTAATGTGTGTAAATTATGTATTATTCCCGTAACGTAATGTGCTAGGACACTACTGGAATTTTATGTTCACTCACAGATATATGCATCCAATAATAATTAATGCTACAAACGAAGCCAAAGCATAAACAACAACAAAAAAAAGAAACTCGCATGTTTTGTCAAATCGACTAAATTTGTAGTGGACAATTTTTAGTTTTAGTAACATTTACCCACTACTGAAAAAGTCGGCCATATTTCTTTCTTGTATGCGTTGGAGCTCACCTAGTCAAGATGAGGTTAGTTTTGATAAATAATTAAAATATTTAGTGATAAATGCTTTGTTAACTGTTATTTAAAGTGTAAATGGACTTTAGAATCATGTTAGATATTAATTTTGTGTTGCGGAAACAGACCTTTCGTCAACTTCTACGTCTTATCGGTCCGCCTCGAAGCCATGTGGTCATACAGGATTTTTGTTCGTTTTCAGTTCCCTCAAGCTGCAGAAGAGGCTTGCAGCCTCTGTTATGCGATGTGGTAAAAAGAAGGTGTGGTTGGATCCCAATGAGATCAATGAAATCGCCAACACCAACTCCAGTAAGTACCCACACCTTTATATTTTTGCGGTGCGGCGTGATCTTGACGGACATGCCGTGCTGGTAAACAAAGTGCTTCCGGAAATATTGAAGTTGCATTCTTATCTTATTCCCTGCAATGATCAACAAATTAATGCAATGAATAGTGAAAAATATCGTCGAAATGCCAAATGGACATTTTCTTTTTGTGTGGATTTGTAACCCTTTTTTGATCAGAGGCGTCGTTTTTTTTTTATTATGAAGTCTTTATTCCAGCTTTTTAGGACGACCCACTGACCCAGCTTTTGTGTGTGCATTGAGTTTTTTCAAATTGAACAAAAAAAAAACATAACCTAGATCACTTGTCTGTAGGGTTTCTTTCCTTTCGATTTTGTTAACATTTCACAATATTATTTATTTATCATGGCGCAACTTAGGAGACATTGTGTGTTTTTCACTTGTCCTATAATTCAGATTATGGGAAAACTGAAAGTTTTATAATTAAATTTTTCTCAATTTTTCCAACTGCCTTGTGTAAACAACATTCAAATTAATTAATGTAATTCTGTAACTTCCAGGACAGAACATCCGTAAGATGATCAAGGATGGTCTTGTCATCAAGAAGCCTGTAGCCGTACACTCTCGTGCTCGGGTCCGCAAGAACACAGAGGCCCGTAGAAAAGGTCGTCACTGTGGCTTTGGTAAGAGAAGAGGTACTGCTAATGCCAGGATGCCACAGAAGGTGAGTTCAAAAGATCATGATAATCAACATTTTCTTGACTATTTTTTTAAAGCCTCTAGCCCATGGAACCTACGGCTTTTGCTGTTAATGTTTCCTGATTGTGTGATAAGATTGTGCAAGGAAATTTCTATTTAGTTTGAGATTACTTCATGTCATTGGCACAACTGTATTTTATTAGCCCAGAACGTTGGCACTATTTGGGATAGCTAATATGTGGGCTATTGAACAAAGAATAAATAACTATTTTAGGATGGAGAAAAAAATCTTAAATAAATAACTACTTTGATATTAATATGTCAGTCATCAAAAACACTTTTATTCGACTCAAACACACAACTGCAAAATAAATATTTGATACTGTTTTTCTTCCATGATTTTAATGGAATTTTCTCTTCTCATCACTAGGAACTTTGGGTACAAAGACAAAGGGTCCTTCGTAAATTGCTGCTCAAGTACAGAACCGCCAAGAAGATCGACAGGCATCTATACCACGCCCTGTACATGAAGGCGAAGGGTAATGTCTTCAAGAACAAACGTGTACTCATGGAGTACATCCACAGGAAGAAGGCTGAGAAGGCTAGGACTAAGATGCTCAGGTAAGGAAAGCTTTTGTATTGGAACATAGAAATCTCCTTTTTGGAAAGACAGTATGAGTCATTTTGTTGCATTTACATGACATGGGATGTGTGTTTTAGCTGACAATTACTTAGTACTAGGTGTATTAAGTTGTAAGTAAACAGACAACAGAGATGGCATAAACAAAATATCACTGAAGTAAAATGGAATTCTTGAACTTGTAAAGCATACTTTAGTGCTTTCATATTTTTAACCTTAATCCAAGTTTAGCAACTTGGAAGAGGCCTTCGTCCAGCTGTGGACAATCACCATCCACAACAGCACATGCTGCATGCTTCATGCTGAGTTGGTTAGAGTTAAAACTAAGAATTCTTTTTTTTATTTTCCAGTGACCAGGCCGAGGCCCGCCGTAACAAGGTCAAGGAGGCCCGCAAGCGCCGTGAAGAACGTATCGCCGCCAAGAAGGAAGAGCTGCTGCAGACGTTCGCGCGGGAGGACGAGGCCGCGGTCACTGCCAAGAAGTGATCACCACTTTGTAATTAACTTAAAAAAAAATGATCCAATAAATGCTTTGGGTCCATTTTTGTGTTTTATTTCTACTTTTTGTATGTTTTGCTCTGATTATAATCAGTAACTAAGAGCATCCGCTAATACGCAACTAAGTGCCTGCTGTCAAAATAACGGTAGAAAACCCGTAGCACGCGCCTCGCACCTTTTAAGGCGGAAATATACTTACGTGTCGTGGCGTGTCGCGGTGCTTACTGTCGTGACGGTGAGTGTGCACACTAACGTGTCGTGTCGTGGCGTTATTTCTGAACAGTACCTTTGCAGCGTTCAAACATACATAATGTTTTCTTCTGATCCGGATAGTGATTTTGATGAAGACCTTCAATCTCCCTTCAACCTCTTGGCAATGAAACTTCTTTTGCTGCCGGGTGCGAGAACTCTGAAAGGGATCTTTACCGTATCGTATACAAAACTCTGCCTACTTCGTCTGTGTCCAAGAGTACAAAGAAATTAGCTTGTGTTATCAGTTGATTATGTACATAATTAGGGTCATTACTGCTGGTCTGAATTTGTTGGACCAGCTGTATGCCAATATTTACGAAATAATCATTAATAAGGTTTGCTGATTCAATAGGGGTCGATTTAGTATTAATTAGTTCAAAGTTTTGATTTTTAGATTTATTAGTGTGTAGGTCATATCTTTAATGTTTGATTTTGCAAGTAATTCCCTATCATATTTTCTTTTCAATTTTATTATGAGTTAGTAGCAGTGATTTCTATATCGATTACCTATATGTTATTTTATTGATTTCGTTGTGTGGGTCACGCTTATATGTCTTTTGTAGTTTATTACGATTTTTAATGTAACGAAGTATGCCAGGGGTTACCCAAAGTTAAATAATGCGTTTACTGTTTGGATTTTTACTATGGTAGAGTTGAGATTAATTGATTCAGTTAGTTTATCAATGAGTATCTCAGTTAATAAATTGGGGTCATCACAAAATAGTAATTCCGCAAAATTTTGTTCATGTATTTGTTTTAAAGCTTGTTCGAAATTTATACTAGCAGTGCTTTTATTTACTACTTGGGTACATTTTTGCTTACGCAGGGGGCTGTAAAGTGGTCAGTCACAGTCGTATGAAGGATAGCGATAAATGCCGGAGTCCTTTTTTGTTATTTTTTATCATAAAATGGTCCTAACAGTTCTTTTCCCTAGTGGGTAATGTATATCTAGGGAAAATACCATGTAAAGACAACATATTTATTTAAATATTATATTATCATATTCATGGGTTAACTATTTAGTTAACCCTATTTTTACATTCCTGTGAAGTCTAAGTCAAAGCATTTATTTCAATTAGACATTACAGGCACTTTTGAAAATCAAAAAAAACAATGCGAAGCTACAGTCCCAGTCACAAGGAATAATAACTTATGAAAGTACTGAAGTTGCCCATTCCGTAGCGTAGATATCTATGGAGAAGAATGGGCAAGAAACTGCATGGACACTCTTTTAAATCAAAATATGTTACAAAATCTTGGTTACATCATTCATGTTAAGAATTACAAATATGTGAGAACAATGTAGAAATACGAGCAAGTTAAGAGCGTCCAGAGTAAAGATTAAATCAGTAATTAAAAATAAAGTAATTAAAATAAACCGTGGCAGCTAAGAGATGACCAGTTACAACTGACAGCGCCCGTTCACGAACATGACGCATGTATCAGCCATCATTATACTCAACCATTTTGAAGGGAACTAAACGATCCGACACACCCGCCACCATCAGCGTGACGTTTAAGTGAGCATGACATTCACTCAACCACCAGGGTAATTTCGCGTCAATGAAAGATGTAGGTACTCATTAAATGGTGGCTTTACAGTACACAGTACTCACATGTGCTATGCAATTATATAATACTAAGAGATTGAATCTTTACAATGCAAATATATTTTTACAATCTTCTGCAGCTTTCACAATAACTTCACTTTGTAATTCAGATGATTCCAATTGCCCCCCTATGGTTGTGGAGCAGGACCAGCATTGAGCCAAGCATTTTTATCATCAATATAATCCCCCAACTTATAATATGCTTGCCTACATAGTGTGCGTTATATGCAAGATTTAAATTTCGTTTCATTCAGTTGTAGAATGGGGGGAGGTATTTTATTGTAACACATTGTGACGTCTCTGTGTCTAATATTAATATCTCCCACTATTACTATGCTTTTTTGCGATGTTATTGTATCAAGGTGAGTGCTAAGGGAGTCAATGAAACTGTCAGTTTTAGTGTTTGATAGAGAGCGGTAAATGCACAAAATGTGGTTATTCAGAATATCTAGCTGGAGACAGGAAGCTTGGGCCAACTGTATTTATAAAATTGTTATTCAATTCAATGCAAATACTTGGGTGCATACGTGTAAAATGAGAAAGAGAAATCGAATAAGAACTGGAACAAAGTTGACGATTACCTAACGTGCGATTCCTATTCTTACTGGTCTTTATCTATTCTAAGGTTGCTATAAGTTGACGATAAACTCGCAATATAAAATAATTCAAGGGTTCATGATTTCTCGAGCTTTTCAATTTCTCGAGTGTCGAGAATTCTCGAGGCTAATTTCTCGGGTCTTCTCGGGTTGTCGAGAAATTTACACTTACGTACGTTTTCTCATATTATTTGGTTCCAATAACGTTAACAAATTCAATGGTTTTCCTCTCAAATAAAAGTATCAAATTATAATAATCTTATAAATAAGCTAATTAACTTTTTTGAAAAAAATACAAAAATAATATTATTCAGTAGTTCAGCGGTCACAGTACTAGGCTATCACTGCTGCTTTGTCCTCGCTGAAGCGGTGCTTGCGTATTAGACAAAAAAAAGTAAAAATCATAAATAGCGTTAGGTACAGATGAAATCAGATGCATTTTGTAGTAAATAGTTTTGTAGGAAGGTTTCAGAAAAAGAGGCCATGTGTGAGCAGCATAAGATTCCCACAACACTTGAAATAGCCTAACGAGACGCTTTTAGCCATTTTAATTTTAATTAAAGTGAAATATCGCACGAACACTTTTTTTTTAATCTGCTGACGTAGTTCAGAATTAGCGCTGAACAAAACAACCACACCACACATTCACATTAGAGCATGAAAACCGGATACCTGATTAACTGAAAAAACCGGTTAGCCTACTGAAATGAAACCCGGTTTTATAGGATAGTAAAACAGGGTTTTTCGGTTTTGTTTATCACATATATAATAAATAAATATTAGGGAAAACAAAAAATTACACACTATAAATATTCAACAACAAGTTATATTTCTTCTATCTTATTGATTTAATAACTTTAATTTTCACAAACAAAATATTGAATTGAAAATATTTATTTCAGACTAAGCACATTAATTGATACAAGTCCATATTATGTTAGTTAGCAGATACTTTCAGCTATGTTATTAAAATTAAAAATAATAATTATTTTGGACATGCATGAGCGATCAATGCCTCAGGATTTGGCTGTCCACTCCTCTAAAGACTTTGTTATACTGGACGCGCAGAGCATTGAAGACGTTTTTAGTGTAATTGCTCCACAGGTTGCACGTGCATAACGATTGGCAATAGCTTTTAAATGGTGTGACTTGATACATGATGTCTCGACTTTTCTCGAGCTTGATTTCCTGGGAACAAAGTCCAACGATTTCCCGGGAATTCTCGGTTCGTGAATTCCCGGGAATGACCCTAAATTCAACGCAATGAAACGTCCAGAATTTTCTTCAAAAGGATTGATCATTTACCCTTTTCACAGCATTCAGTTCTCTGACCTATTTGATTTTAATTTATCGCCGGTTTTTAAATCATATGTAGATACGGAAACCTACATATTTTAATTAAAAAATCGGCCAAGTGATAGTCGGACTCGCACACAATGCATTCCGTGCTATTTCACATTTCTTGTCATGTTCATAAAACTCAAGTGGCTACCTTATAACTATGAAAATGAAACAGCTCTGTCACAGACGGGACAGACAGCGAAGCCTTACTGGTAAAACCTGCATAGCACAATAGAGTCCCGTTGGCAAACTTTGGATAGGTTTACCTTCGTTTTAAAATTATGCCACGTGTATGTAGGTACTAGGTAGGAAGTAGATTGGAACGCAGCGGTGGCCCAGTGGTGGCAGCCCCGACTTACGAGCAGTAAGCCGTGGGTTCGAATCCAGGCAGGCGCATTACTTTGTGAAATTTATTTCATCATCGCTGCTCTCAAAAACGGTGAAGGAAAACATCGTGAGGAAACTGGCATGTCCTATAACCAAAAATTTCGAAGACATGTGACATCTACCAACCCGCACTGGGCCCGCGTGGTGGATTACAGCCCACTCCTTCTCATAGGAGAGGAGGCCAGCTGTGTCCCAGCAGTGGGAACATTATAGGCTAATGATGATGAACCCAGGCCATGTTCTACCCAATGATATAAAATACATCATTGGTTCTAAGTTCTACCTGTGGCAGACAACATAAGCAGAGTTACTTTCGCATATTTTTTAAATTATGCCTAACTTTATAAAAAAAAAGCCCCCATACAGTTACAGCATGCATTAAATAAAACGTAAGTCAACCTTTGCAGTATACTTGTTTTATGGCTCCAAATCAAGACTTGACTAACGTAGGTATAGTAAAAAAATAAGTTTAGTTTTTTGCGAGTTGATTGACAACAACAACATAAAATAATTATAAAGTCGACAGTCCTGCCGGGGACTCGACTTAGCTGTATCACCAGTTACGCGATTATACGCTCTAAAGCAGAACGTGTTGCGTGAACATAATAATAATAAATTAATCAATATGGGCAAAGTGAACGAGGATTTGGCCAGAGAGAGGGCAAAGTGCACTTTTAATGTGGAAGAACTGACATATTTTCTGGATGGAGGGAAAGACAAGACTATGGAGAGAAAGGATAGAGGTAAATGAACTTTGATTAGCGATTGTGAGTGGTTTATTTGAATAATACAACTTCGGCCTCTATGTTATTGTGATACCTAAACCGTTACCGGGCTAGTTGAGTAATTCATCTGGCATCTACTAATATTTAAAGTCAATCAACAAAATTGCTACATTTCTTGTGTGTAAAATAACAAATGTTTGGGCTTACTATCTCATTTTATTTCTTTCTCAATCTATTTCCTCAAAAATTAGCTCTTAACGGACTATTACTAGTTTCCAAATGCAATGTATTTCACACACGTGGATTTTTTTTCATTATTTCTACTATTGTTTTATTTTCATTGGCAGGTAACATAATTATTATATGTATAATTATTAAGTGCGAGTTGGACTCGCCCACGAAGGGTTCCGTACCATTATTTATAAAAACGAGCAAAAAAATCTTTTTGTATGGGAGCCCCCTTAAATATTTAGGTATTTTATTCTGTTTTTAGTATTTGTTGTTATACCTAGCATCAACAGAAATACATAATCTGCAGAAATTTCAACTGGCTACCTATCACGGTAAGTACCTACATGAGATACAGCCTGGTGACAGACGTACGGACGGACGGACGGACAGCGAAGTCTCAGTAATAGGGTCCCATTTGACCCTTTGGGTACGGAACCCTAAAAAAAATACAATTTCCATCGATAAAAATTGGGTTCACACTGATTCGTTATGAAACTACAAGAAAAACTGTAGTTTAAAATTATGGATCTGTGTATTTTACAAGTTGATGATCTGAAATAAACTTCTTATGTATATATAAAATGTTTAACGTCCTATAATCTAAAATTAATTTTATTCTGTTAATTAACTTTCATGAGTCAGTCGCAAAGGTCAATCAAATACCCTTTCGATTGTGATATTACATCATGCAGTTAACTATTGACTCCTTTATGGATATTTAGATTTTGTTTTTTTATATTGTCATTCACAACGATAACACAGAAATGAAAATGTCTGTATTATATATATATTATATATATTATTTCTATATATATATAGAATTATTATTCATTTTAGAATGCAAGCAAGCTTAGCGAACTCGAAACATTTAGCATTCGCATTCAGGTGGTAAATTGCGTATTGTGCCTCATAGTTTCAGAATAATTTGGGCCTCTCAATTATTTGGCTTGCTAGCGGCTACGCTTAAGAGGGGACTCTGGTGAGCCTTTCTCCATACAAACGTATTACGCTGTTTACTTCGTGGATAATGCGCCTAGAGCAATGGTTTTTTTCCAAAAAATCTATGTCTTATTAATACATACCCTGTCATTCCCTTTTTTTTTTGAAAACATAATCACAAAAAGAATCAAGACAATCCAAAAAGGTCGTTTTTACCGCCATGTTCAGACGACTATCAGACAAATTAGAAAAGTTTAAAAAAAAAGAAAATAATAGAAGCATAGATATACTTTTCCTCTAAATTTTGATAAAAGAATTGTTTAGATCAGTTTAGTTTTGAAGAAGAAAACAGCGGAATACAAAACCTCTTTTGGTCAAGATTTTTGTAGGTAAAATCAGCCTGAGCTGCAGTTGTCCCTTTCTCACTTTACGGGGGCTTGGTCGGGCGCAGCGCGACGGCAATAGTTTCTTCAAATACCTATTCTTCAAATTTCTCGGGGCTAGAGTCCCATCTTAAAACCTTTATGAATCAACTAGCTGTCCCGCGCAACTTCGTCTGCGTCACATTTTTCCCGTTTTCTCAAAAGTTTTCATTGCTGCTCCGCTCCCACTTGGTCGTAGTGTGATGACATATATAGCCTTCCTCGATAAATGGGCTATCTAACACTGAAATAATTTTTCAAGTCGGATCAGCAGTTCCTGAGATTAGCGCGTTCAAGCAAACAAACTCTTCAGCTTTATTGTTAGTATTAGATAACTGGTATCAATACAAACAAGTTTCATGAAACATAATCTTCTAAGGACTAGTTTTATGTGTGGCCGCCATTTTGAATATAAAATGGCGGAAAATAGGCACGCGACGCTTCATACGAAAATCTCCGAATCCTTTACTTTACAAAAAATTCCACCTTGCGTTTCTTTCTCGCGAATTTGATAATAACATTAATATTCACATGTTAGAGTATTATTTAGGAGAGCTAGCCTGAATAACTCTACGATAATCTGTCTTGTGCTTGTGTTATTGAGCCACGCCTCCAAAATTGTACTGTACGTAGGGTAGAATACTGGCTCTCCGCGGTAGCCACGCTGTCCGGGCGAGTCGCGTATAATGCAAGGGGAAACAGGGCTATTTCAGATTATTAAAAAAAATGAAGGCATTGCAAATTAACATCAGACTTTCGACGTCAATTAGGGTAGTGGGCAAGCGAAGATCAACTGGTGGACCCGCACTTGAGCCACAATGGCATGGCTGTTATTAAGCATAACCGCTGCGAGTGTAGTGTAGTTCTATTTGGAGTGGTTTGAACTCCTATGCCTGCTAGTTTCATAGTAGGTACCGTGTTATGTTTTCAAAGAATGAAGAGTTGCAGATAAAAATAAAAATCGAATTTATAATAACACTAGCACTTCGTTCGCGACTTCGTCCGCGAAAATTGTGATAGCTTGAAAATATAATATAAGTAGCCAATTTTACTCGGTAAAGATGTAGCTTTCTAATGGTGAAAGAATTTTTAAAATCGGTAGAGTAGTTTTTGAGTTTAATCGTAACAACAAACAAACAAACAATCAAATCTTTCCTCTTTATACTTAATATTAGTTTAGATTAGCTTTTGCCCGCGGTTTAACTCGCGTTAATTTAGAATTTGCCCGACTCGACCACGTAGCGCCATCTATTTTCAAAAGAATGTTAGATGACAGTTACCCTATGTCCGTTTCTGTACACCTGACAACCTAAAACTTCAGGATGATCCGTTCAGTGGTTTAGGCCTGAAGAGGTAACAAACAAACAAACTTACTTTCAAATTAATAATATTATATAGTTAGGATAGTTACGATTAGGATGTTACAAGATTTGTTATTCAAGAGAACATAATTATGCATTCAACCTAAATATTATCAACATGGTACACTTATGTAAGCATACATTTACATAACCCATAAATACATAATTCCATACAGTTCCATCATAGCTTACTCCGACTGACAATACCAAGGGTTCTTCTGAAGAAAACTTAAACACAGCAGCATTTTATAAATAAACATATTCGCCATTAAAATATCGCATTATAGTCTTCAGAATAGCGTCCATCATCTTGTGTCTTCAGGATTTCTGCTGACAGATGATGAATCTTTCAGCTTCGTTCTGAATCAGCTTGAAAATAGTAGCGAATGCTTCTTCGTTCTTGCATGAGATGGGAGCAACGCCCCCGCGCTTCCCGCCCCAGCTGGAGGTGAACGTTAACTGTGCTTCGGCGAAGAGACAGAGGCAAGCCGCGAAGACGATGAGAAAATAGATCTTGTTCATCTTGGAGTGTTGGTTTGTAGAACTGATGACTAATACAAGGATGTGTGATGTCTGCAAGAAATGTCGGGTTTTTATATCAAAACGTCGTAGGGAAAATCATGTAGGGATAAAGAAGCCGTAGCAAGTTTAATTTGTATGTAATTTGCGATGGACAAATGATGGTTAATGTAGATTAATTGCGTATGTTCAATTGAATTGAACAGTAGCTTTATCAATTGAAGACCTACAGAGTATTCTACCGTCATCGCCATTTGATTCGTCTCTTTTTCAGAAAGGGTAATACTGACTAAGAGGGAGGAGCTCTTTGGTGGTGTGCCTGACGAATATTTAAGTCATAAGGAGAAATATGAAAACTCTATGCGCAAGGCAGTCATCCTGTTCGGTTTGCTTCGGAAAATTCATCAAGAAAACAACACTGACCTTACCAACTACAGGTTATTGCAAATATCATTAATATTTTAATAGGATCTGAAGTTCCTAGAGTGGTAAGGTGTCCACTTTTTGCCATCTATAGCGGAGGCGTGCAAGATTCAACCAATCACGGGGCGGATGAGAAACGCGATCTGGTTTTCAATTCAACCAATCGTCGATTCCCGCAAGTCTCCACTCAGATCAACTCTTTTCCACTTTCTTGGAAAACGGGCACAAGTGAGAGAAGATTTTATTAGACTACCTTTTTTTTTCAGGAATCTTCTAAGTGGTTTCCTAGGCGCTTCCATATCGCAGGACGGCTCTCCCTTCGGGCTGCATTACATAATGTTCATGCCGGTCTTCATGAGCCAAGCTGATGAGAAGCAGCAAGAAAAGTGGCTCCATCGGGCTTTGAATTGTAGCATCATCGGAAGTTACGCTCAGGTAAAACAAACCGAGATGTATGAACGAAGCAAGCAAAGGGATAACGTAAAAATCGTAGCAGATTACTATTTATAGTTTCTACATCATGCGTTTACCCGAAATTCTCATCTAGCCGGCAGCCGCTGAGCTATGATACCTGTTTCACCTAATCTGAGAGTGTTGGAGTGCTACTTTATTATTCTAGACCGAGCTGGGACACGGCACTTTCATCCGTGGTCTGGAGACGACGGCTACCTACGACCCTTCCACTGAGGAGTTCGTACTGCACAGTCCTACGCTGACTTCGTATAAATGGTGGCCTGGAGGATGTAAGTAGCCTTTACAAAACAATGTTTTTAGTTCTAATTATGATGAATTGCATTTCTAAGATGCCACGATTCTAGTGATGGATGATGTAAAGCTAACCTTACTAGAATCCAGTGAAGAGAACCATGCCGACGACGGAGCCAAAAGGATCTCCCAAGGATCGAAAAGGTTACCCATATAATGGTTAATCAAACATGTTATAGGTTGAACCGTTTAACTTTTTAACCCGATTAATCAGCTCCTGGGATCTCTCCATTTGGCTTACGTACTCAACTTATTTTTTCCTGTTAACAAAAACGTGTAGAGTGGAAGTAACAGAATAGCCCAATAACTGATGATGAACTCGACACAATGTTCTAAAATGTCAGCCTCACATACCATAATTTCCACAGTAGGAAACACCGCGAACTACTGCATCGTGATCGCTCAGCTGTACTCCAAGCATGTATGCCACGGCATCCACTCCTTCATAGTCCAAGTGAGGGATGAAGACACCCACATGCCGCTACCAGGCATCAAGGTGGGAGATATCGGAGTCAAGATGGGCCTGAACTCAGTGAATAATGGTTTCATAGGTTTTGAGAATGTGAGGATTCCCAGGACTAATATGCTGATGAAGCATGCTAAGGTTTTGGAGGTAAGCGTCTTGTACATGATACGTAATTTATTTTTGAAAGAGGGTGTCTACGCAGTCTAAGATAATGGTTCGAGCAAATTACGAGCGCGGCTCGTGTCACTAGACTCTGACAGATATCTGATATACTGATTAGTAGAGTACATACCACATGAGTGCAATAAATATTTGAATTTGAAGTATCTGTCCTGTATATTCAGGACCTGAGTCCTGAACAAATGGACTATTTGTTCGCCGGACACAAATTACCGCTCCCGTCCTAGCTGTCTCTTGGTTTCCGCGGCATTTGTTTAAGTGAAACTTCTTAAGCGACTTCCAACAAGTTTAACGTTTAACGCTACCATGGAGGGGGAATAGAAAGAGACAGAGCGAGAGTAAATACGTGGCACTCGAACGCATGCGTGTATTACGAAGTTTCACTTCTTCCGCGCGGAGGGACTCCACGCACTGTTTTTTATACATTGGTTGACGTCCATTGGCGTCCGTCGTCTGCTCAGCGCTTCAATTAAACTGTCCATCCCGGTTTGAGGATTTTACCAAACAGCTTTATTCTGGCTGATATAGAGTTAGAATAAAGCTCTTTGGTAAAATACCCATCCTCTTCCTAACGAAACCTCAATTTCAGGAACCATAGCATCTACGGGATAAGATTCACTGAATTATTAAACGCTTATGTGTTGATTTACTTTTTCAGGACGGCACTTATGTAAAGTCCAAGAACAGCAAGCTCATCTACGGCGCCATGGTATTCGTGAGAGTGGTCATAGTGTTCGATTCTGTCAACTACCTGGCCAAAGCTATCACCGTCGGTGCGAGGTACTCCGCGGTCAGGAGACAGTCTCAGCTCAAAGCGGGGTAAGTGGACCGGATGTATTGTTGAAAGTACGAGGCATAACGTAACATATTGTTATGTATTTTCATCTTATTAGTTGTAAGTTCATACAGTTATAGTACGATTAAACGTGTGATACCAGCTCCCTACATTGACACACATGAGACGTTGAAGAGAGACATTGAAACTCTTTCTTCCTAGGCATCCACAATGATATTACTTTAGTCAGTCTGCCTTATAAACAGATTTCGTTGCGTTGTCAAGCGAAGCGTTTGCTACCTACAACCTTTATAGTTGGATGTAACTGTAAATGTTTGCACAATGTGCAGCGCTGTCTCATCATCAAGACCTCTTTGTACAATTTTGTCGTACTATACATTATGTAGTACTACCTAATCTTTCAGTGAACCAGAGCGTCAAATCCTGGACTATGTGACACAGCAACACAAGATATTATCCGCGATAGCCGCATGTTACGCCATGAAGATGAACGCGAGGCGATTGTGGGATACCTTCAATCTTATTAACGATCAGCTGCATCAGGGAAATATGGAGAGACTAGGAGAGGTGAGCCATAGTTCTGGAAGACGGAAGGTCCCTATATTGGTTTTCTGTGATGATTTGACCTATCGAAAGTTCCAGTCCATTAAAAAAAAATTAGGCTGACGGGACTTCTTGTTCTTTCTAGTGGATTCACAAAAAGCAGGCTATAGGAACATTTCAACAATTTGTGCTATGACAACCAGGCATTTAAAATGCGATTACCTTGCTGGTCTGCTTTGTAAAGCGCACCTTCTAAAAACTCTTTTTGGTATTTCTTGAAACAGTAGAGTGCAACATTATATACAGGGTGGAAGAGACACCGAAGCGTAAACCGTTACCACGTTTCAGTAAGTACATAAAATTTGCTATGTAGGGTGCTACTTACTTTTTATTTCTATGTTCATTTCATCATTCGAAACCCCCCCCGGTTTCGAATGATGAACTGAATACTTGGTAGCTGTTTTCGCATCGGTGTCCATTACACGCTATATATACACTTACGAGATCCTACGCTGCCTTCTGTTCTAGTTGCACGCTCTAGCCTGCTGCCTGAAGGCAATCAGCACGACAGACTCGTCCATGTTCACGTCGCTATGCCGGCTGGCGTGCGGCGGGCACGGCTACATGACGTCATCCAACCTCCCCCCTACGTACGCGCTCACCACGGCCTCCTGCACATACGAGGGAGACAACACTGTGCTGCTGTTGGAGACGGCTAGGTTCGTGGCGTTTTATAACACTTTTGGTTGGTATGGTGATGGTCATCGTCATCATTTGACCCTGGAATCACCCACCACTGGGTTAAGTCCTTTCCTTTGTTCTGCTTACTTCTCGACTGTCTGTGAACTGTACTGTTTTCCGCGACTTCATCTTCATCTGGAGTCCTGGCGTACTGCGAATCATCACCCATACCTTGTCTATGCTCCTTAGCTATGTTATATTCATTCGCACGAAGCGCGTTGCTACATCTTTTATAATCACACAGCCAAGGAGTGGAATCCCCTGCGTGCGTCGGTGTTCCCAAATTCATATGACCCCCCCCAATAAATTTAAGTCACGATTTAATAGGCTTCGTTTGTGTTAGCTCGTTCATCGTTAACCTCTGGACAAGATTGAGGTCAAGAGCAGGCACATTTATTTAAAAAAAATAGTCGTGACAGAAGATTTTCTGATGCATTTGCATACAAAATAGATACGATTGATCGATTTGATCTTTTCAAAATTTTCAGATTCTTACTCAAAACATGGCGTCAGATCGACACGGATCCCTTGACACCTACAGTTGCTTACTTGAAGACAGTCTCCGCTTCAGGATTCTGTGACAAATGGGAAAGTTCTGTAGATGGTATCATACGTGGATTCCAAATAGTGGCTATGAAGTAAGTAGACATGTAATATCACTTAACACTTGGAGCTACGCGGTCGAGTGACATGCGACTTGTAATGTAACAACGCCTTCGCAGAAAAAATAAAAAAGGGCTTAGAACATGCGACTAGGCACCGCCGTGACTCGGGACACGGCGGCGGCAGCGGCGGTACTCAGGCGAACAAAACAACTGAAACCCACCCGTGTTACGGAGCGTTTTTAACCAACTTCTAGAAAGGTGCAGGTTGTTCCACCAGCAACTTTTTTAAAGTCAAAACTTCTTTAGCCGTGTTGAGCGAGTTTTGGTAGGTGAAAACACTATGTATTCGCGTCACCGATGACCTCGACATGCTCGTGATATTAGTGTTCCAGACTGGCGACGCTTATTATAGCGGCCTGTGTACTGTTTAGTTGTGTACAGATTTTAAAATTAAAAAAAGAACACAGTATTTCACAGTAGTCCATTGTTTTGAGTATACACTTTTTTCGGCAGTCCTTAAGACGGCCTCTGTTTTTTTATTCATGTATGTACTCTGATTATTCCGTGACTTTCAGAACTCGGTGGCAAGAAAGTCAATGAAACAAACAAGGTCACCTTACTTAGCAGACATTTTAAGGGTTTTTTTGGAAGTCTGTAAAAAAACATTTTTTTATCGAGAGATGAGTAGAGATTTTAATTTGTTATTTGTGTAATTATAGGAAAATATCTTCATGCCTGGACAATATGACAAGTAAAATAATGTCTGGAATGTCTCAAGAAGACGCGTGGAACACAACATCGATACAATTAGTTTCTGCTGCCGAGGTAAGTCAAACTATCTCATGTTTGTAATTGTGAATTGTATTATCTATATATATAAAAGAAAGTCGTGTTAGTTACTTCACTTATAACTCAAGAACGGCTGAACCGATTTAGCTGAAAATTGGCAGGGAGGTAGTTTAGAGCCAGGAGAAGGACATAGGATACGGTAGGGTAGGGTAGGGTAGGTAGGTAGGATAGGGTAGGTAGGTAGGGTAGGGTAGGTAGGTAGGGTAGGGTAGGTAGGTAGGGTAGGGTAGGTAGGTAGGGTAGGGTAGGTTAGGTAGGGTAGGGTAGGTAGGTAGGGTAGGGTAGGTAGGTAGGGTAGGTAGGTAGGTAGGGTAGGTAGGTAGGGTAGGGTAGGTAGGTAGGTAGGGTAGGGTAGGTAGGTAGGGTAGGGTAGGTAGGTAGGGTAGGGTAGGTAGGTAGGGTAGGGTAGGTAGGTAGGGTAGGTAGGTAGGGTAGGGTAGGGTAGGTAGGTAGGGTAGGGTAGGTAGGTAGGGTAGGTAGGTAGTAAGGGTAGGGTAGGGTAGGGTAGAGTAGGTAGGTAGGGTAGGGTAGAGTAGGTAGGTAGGTAGCGTCGGATAGGGTAGGTGGGTAGTAAAAAGTGCATTGCAACGCATGCTGGGTACAGCTAGTTTTTGATAAAATTAAATATTTGACAATTCACATTCAATAATTTTGTATGTCACTATCTATTTACTATATGAATTAATTATGTAATCAGTCAATTTAATTTAGCTACTTATGTCAGCATTGTCAATGTTAATGAATGTTGTGTTATTATTCCGTTTGTTTATTTTAAATTCTAAACTTGTATTAATATTTGCACACCTTGACAATATGGTAGCACAACTCCATGTTCTTAAAACACCTTGCATTGTGCTTATTTTTTTTTTATAATTGTATGTAGGTTTAATGTAAAATAGAATCCAAATTAAAAAAAAAAAACTACTTAAGGGCGAAGTGTTAAGTGATTATGTGTGTTTCGTGCGTGAGTGTGCCTCTCTGTGTGTGTGTGTGTGCGTGAGTGTATGTGGGTGCGTGAGTATGATGTATGTGTGTGTACTGTGTATGTATTTATTTATTTATTTATTAAAACTTTATGCACAAGTATAAAACACTGTACAAAGGCGGACTTAATGCCTTAGGCATTTTCTACCAGTCTACCTTAATGTATGTATGTCCTATGTAGGTGCGTGTGTAAGTATGTATGTGTGTATTAGTGCTTGTGTATGTGCGTGTGTTCTGGCTTGAATGTCAGGCCTTAAGGGTGCACAAGTCGACAGCTCGAACTCGTTGGCGGGCGTGGCTAATATGCATGTTATTTAGTAAAGTTTTTAATTTATTTAGTTTAATTTATTTAATTTAATTTATTTAGTATTCATTTTTCTAGTTTAAATTTAGTTATTAATATATTTATTTAGTGAAATATACGATGATTTATAACGAAAATGAGCGCGTGAAATTTCATAAATTGAGTTTTGGCCGTATAAATTGTGTAAAACACCTCTTAACGAAGCCGAAAGGCACTGGTTCTCCCTGTCATTGCGATCATTTTTTTATTCTACACCATACCTGGGAACCTTCTAATTACGGAGATATTAGGGGTCAAAGTTCCAACTTTTTGACAAGTATTTTTTTAAATACAAGTTTTTAATGTAAGATTTTTACTTTAAACACCTCCACGACCCTCGTACTATTCAATCCGTCCATCAGCACAATGTTTTGAGTGTGTTACATTGAGTTCTACCACAAAACATGATTTTACACCCCCCAAAAAAAAGTCGTTTCCCAGCAATAATTTTTGCGTAAAGTTACTTAGTTTCATGTACAGAATGCTCGGTTGACGGCTTCGTGATGAGGTGATTTACACGGTGTAGATATTATGGAAAAACTACTAGATGTATCTACTCAAAATAAATTATTTAAACTTTTGAATAAATTATCTATCCCTGTATGGTTTCACTTTTTCCATTTTCATACTACCTGCATATGTTATTTATTTACGCCCAAAGATAAGTTAAAATTTGTATTGAAATATGGAAGTTTCGACGCTCATAACTTCCAAACCAATTTTTTTTTATCAATTCTGCTTCCATACAGGGCTAGATAATGACAAGACCACAATTTTTAGTTTTGAACCTACACCGTCAAACAGACCAGTAATCACCATACTACGATTGTATGGAAGAATGACCGACTAGTGTAACCTTATCGGATTTAGTCGAGAAGCTTTTTGATAAATCTCTGGATACATGTAACAGCAATGTTCCTTTCAGTCACACAGTCGAGGGATCGTGATATCCACATTCTACGAGGACATGAATAAGGCTATGAAGACCATGTCTCCACCACTGGCTGAGGTGATGGGTCAGCTCGTCGAGTTGTATGCCGTGTACTGGACGCTGGAGAGGCTGGGAGACTTGCTACAGGTGAGTGTGGTGGCTAATTTTCTCTTCTTTAATCTTCATGTTCCGGATTTGACTTTGACTCCCTAAACTGGTGTGAGTGTTTTTATGCCGTCCATGGGCCTCTGACTCGGCTTTACATACCGTCGATAAATATCTCTCAGACATGCTGGTTCCTCGCGATGTTTCTTCACTGAAGCAATTGATAATTATAAAAAACGTACAAGAATCCGAAAAATTAGAGGCGCGTGTCTTTGTTTCGAACTTGAAACCTGTGACTTGCTTGGTAGTCCGAGTGTCACATAACTAGGCTATCACTGCTGACACACACCAGTGCTTTCAAATGGGCTGTTATCATAGGATGCCCTTACCTTTTTTTTTATTTTACGTATGTGAAATCATCATGACTCCCTCGCTTTGGGCGGAGCGGGAGGGAGTGTCAGACTTGTATTGACTAAAACCCATCTATGTTCCTTCTTAGCCCTTTGTGTGCCACGGTATCTCTTTCGAACAGTCCCGCAGCCCTGGCAGGCATCGTCCCTCCGGACCCCTTCCGGTTTGCTGACATCTCCTTGAGCGCGCGCGTGGAACACGAACGCGATGCCCTTACCTTGAGAGGCTTTTATTCTCCAGTATTTCTTAAACAGCAAAGCTGACATTTTACTCGTGACGGTTAGCATGCTCCGTCCGGAATTAATCATCGCTGAAGCATATTTGGGGCGCCTCGCTACAATTCGGGCTAAGCCGAGAGGCTTTTTATTCGATAGCCACCCAGCTATTCCGTATGGCGACTACCGAACGCATGAGTAGCTTGTGAGTCCGAGATTTGAGGGAACCTCGGGAGGAATCATCTTTTTCATCTTCCTGCCCTGGTCCTATTCTTCTGTGGCCTTCCCTCCCTCTTTATCCATCAACATTCATATCCGTGATCTTTTAGTTGTTTGGGTTTCATACCTCCTTATTAAATGTATATGTCAATGCAAGTGACTATTAAATGGCCTTCGTTCTGAAAGATTACCTTATACGGGATTTTCAATCAACCGACATGAATGCTGGCTCATAGCTGTAATGTAATCCAGCATCCGTTTTGGAAATCGTTTGACGTTTTCTTCTGTTTTCTTCAGTACACGTCAATATCGAGTACCGATGTGGTGCACTTGAGGTCTTGGTACGAGGAGTTGCTGAGGAAAATTAGACCTAATACTGTTGGACTTGTGGACGCTTTTGATATTATCGATGAGGTAAGTGCATTTTAAGTTTAACTTATTTATACAAGGTGTTGTTTTGCATCCTCGTCAAATTTCAGGAGGTTGTCATAAAACACATAAATAATCAATTTAAAGTACGGTACCGGTCTATAATTAATAAGCGTTGCTTTTTTTTGTTGTTGAAATTTAACAGTATTTCAGACTACAACCCTCAATTCAAAACACTTGAAACAGAATCACCCAACTACGCACACAGCGACAATGGAGCTCTGTGTGTGAGTGACTACGTCATACCTACGAAATGCAGGCGCGTGCGGCCGTGCGATAACCTACGGCGCGCGTCGACCGGCAGCAATAATTTTGCTCTAATTTTATTTCGAAAATCACCTACATTATTGTCAAAAATTTCGCTTGATACTTAACTCATTTTTAAGCATCATTGGAATACGGAAATCAGTACAGTACCTAATACAAGTGCACCAAAGAAAAATTCATTGACCTGTAAGTTTGGTAGTTATCAGATGTTTAATAAAATGTTAGTTTTGCTTTATTGCTATCCTGCTGAACAATCCTAAATTCCTAAAATTGGCAATCTTGGATCTTTATTCCGGATCCTGAGGCGCACTACTGAGGCTATGTTGCGCTAATGTTGCTTAGATACCTAACAAGCGCACCCGTCGCGCGTCGGGCGGATTTAGGTACATAATAATAATTCATACACTAACACTCGGTACATTGTACGTAAATTCAGCCTAAAGTATTCGTAATGATTTTGTTTTCATTTGTGGATTGAATTGGTTGATTTGATATTTTTTCTTCCTACATAACGGGCTTAGGTCCATCAATAATTTAGTTAGTATCTAATAATGTTTTTATGTTTGATGGAAATGGAAAGATGTGCTAGTTAAAGTAGGTATGTGGTGATACTTTCGACTGTTAGGTATTATTGGCGTAGTTAAAAATTTGAAATCAACTTTTTTACACTATTGAATAAAATTGATTAAGCTAACAACGTATTTAGAAAATGATAGTCGTATGAAAAAATAAGTAAATTACGTACCTAAGTTACCCGGAGGTATTGTTCAAAGTTGCCACCACCACACTCTAGGCACAGTCGAGCACGACATAGCTGGTTTTGCCTTCAGCTTACGTAGCACTAACACATTCGTTTTTACGAGTAAAGTGTCGAAAGCACTAAATGATCTTTACTCGTAATTCTGTTACACTTGCCACTAGTGATGGGCTGAGTGATGATTTTTCTGTATCGGTGACTGCATGACAATGACAAAAAAATATCGGTGACGGGAACAATGACAAAATCATCAATGATTTTTATTTGAGTATTAGATCTCGTCACTTCAATTGTGAGTAGATACTGAAATGATCGCGGAACGGCTTAGTGAAATTATCATTAGTTATTTATGTAGGCATGGGTCGAGATTGTGACTTAGCCGCGGAATTCAATTTGGCATGGCAGGGTATTTTAATGCAGCACATTTCGCACGCAAACGTAAACAAGTGCAAGCATTATTGCCGTTCCTTGCGCCAGTCCCGGTCATTGTCATTTTATCGAAATATGTGAGTTATGTGACTTCAGTATCGCCGATCGCGCAGCATCGCAAAGTCGCAATTCACAATTTCACACCGCAGCGCCCCCGAGACCGTCCGATCCGAATCACCGAAGTTCGCGTTCATTCTAATAATGATTTAAAAGCATTGATGATTTTGTCTTTGTCATTGCATGATGAAATGATTTTAAAATATCGATGATTTTTACATGTGACATGATATCGGACTCATCTCTACTTGCCACTTCCTCCGTGTACACTAAACTGTTAACGTCTCCCCACAAATAAAAGTCTAGAGGCGTCAGGTTCGGAGATCGCGGAGGCCAGGCCACAGGTCCTCCGCGACCGATCCAGTGCTCACCAAACCTTTCAGCGTACTTGCCGACCGTAATGAGGGGGAGCACCGTCCTGCATGTAGTAGAGGTCGCGATGGAGTGCCAGGGGAACGTCCTCCAACATATCCTCAACAACGTGGAACAGCTGCACCAGGTATGTGGCGCTGTTGAGGTACCCGTCGATGAAGTAGGGTCCAAGCACTTGTTCCCCTATTATCCCAAGCCCACACATTCAGTCCAAACCGCACTTGCAGTTTATACCTACGTCTCAACGATGTACATCGCAGTACCTAGGAGCGGAATTCGCAAAACGCATGCACTAGTCGGCGACATTAAACATACTGTTGGTTCCGGGGTCCGGGACCGCGGGGGGCGTGGCTACGCGCGTGTGCGAGAGAGTGCGTCGCTAGGCGCGTGAGTGAGAGAGTGCGTCTGCGCATTGGTTTTAGGGAATACCTACGACATTATCGAATGTTCATTGAGTTTGCGTTGTGTATGTATTGTTAGCGTTTTTTGTGTGTGTGAATGCGCGGTAATAAGGCTAGCAACAGACGGGCCGCGTTTAAATACGGCTGGTTCGCACTTACGGATTTCCGTAAATAAGAAAAAAAATATAAAAATTAACCTACCGATTTTATTGTTGATTTGGGTCGAGAATCATTAGTAGAATCACCTCCTTGAATTTGACGAGGATGCAAAACAACACCTTGTATACAAACGTAGTGCCAGTGGGACATTTTTGTATTATAGTCCTTGTCAACAAATTTCGATACTAGCAGCAAAATAATCTCGGTGGAGAATAATGGTCGATGCGGGAGGTATTATAGACAAGGAGGGCAAGGGAGATAGAGGGTACCTGACCTTCTATCTGCCTTCACTCTTATAGTCCGATCGGAACGGGATGGTTATCCGACACCACCAGAAAGAGACCAGGCGTGCTGTCCAAGACGACTGGTGAAACTACTAAGAAATTCCTAATGGCAAAACCCAAATTGCTTGCGTTCACGAGATCAACGATTCTAGTAAGGTATCTCAGGGGGTTGCACACCGTATTAAGTATGTGGCGATCTACATAAAGCAACTAACAACAAGAAGTACTACAGCACGTCGGGGTCACTAGTTTAGGGGTATGAGGAACAGGGTGGAAAGTTCGTCATACCCTATAGAAAAGGGGAAGATTCTACGACCAGACAGGTGTTATGTCTGGCGAGCAACTGCCCGACAGTTGTTGTCGGGTTTCTCTAAATAGTCTTAAGTCAATGTAAATGTTGCTTGCGCGATTCAGACCATATTAGTTCTTCTGTTTTCTCATAGATGGCGCTGTAGTACATTTTGTTGTAAGTTGCTTTTTTTAGGTCGCCACAAGTATATTGTCAGTTTCATTACTCGCGTCGATAATATGTATTTGATGTAGGTACTGTTGGTACGTCTCTTTACGATACCTAAGGTGGTTTTTTTTTTCCTCCAGTTGCTCCAATCAACCCTGGGCGCATACGACGGCCGCGTGTACGAGCGTCTGGTGGACGAGGCGCTCAAGAGTCCCCTCAACGCGGAGCCCGTCAACCCGAGTTTCCACAAATATCTTAAACCCTTCATGCAGGGGAAACTGTAATACCAAATTATGCAAAAACGAAAATTGTGATAATAGGTTTAGCATTTTTTTGTTTTGTACATGTTTTTCTATGAAGGAGTTTATAAGATCTGTGATGGGTTGTTTGTTTGCTCAATACTATTTATTTTTATATAAATGAATATTATATTATTTTTGAATATCATTTTTTTTTCATAGTAATGACGAAAACCTTGATTTTAATTTCAGTTTTGTTTAATTTTATATTGGACCGGAAATCTTACGTCTGCTATAAATGCGAGTGAGGATGATTGCTTGTTACTCTTTCAGGAAATAATTACTGAACGGATTAAAATGAAAATTGGACCCATAAATAGGACCAATAAAACTCCACGTGGGCAAAGTCACGGCCATAACCTAGTAGGGACAAATGGGGATGACTAATAGTAATGTATATGTATTTAGACCTCCTGAACGTTTTCGGTCACGGCGGCCAATCTTGGTGGAGATTAGCCATCGGCGCGGCAGATATTATAGTGCTCAAGTGTGTGTGCAAGCACAGGTGCACTCTCTGTTCCCTCACTCTCATAGTCCGCTGGGAAGGCAATCCCAGCCGACCGGAGAGACATCAGGAGCAGGACCAACGGCTTAACGTGATTTTCGAGGCACGGGGGTATCATACCGCCAACTTCCAAACTACCGGTCTGAGGAATTCCTAATGGATAAATAGTACTTTTTACTTTATGCCCGACCCGGGAATCGAACCGAAGACCCTACGTTCAGCAGTCGCGCTTGCCACCACTAGACCAACCAACCAACGGGCATTATATAGTACGTATTACGTTACGTATGCAAAATAAGCGTCTTGGACATTGCGTTCTGGCCCCATGGGTAAGCTAAGCTAAGCTAAGGATTCTGTCAAGAAAATAGAGAATAAGTGGAATTACATTTTTCTGATTCGGTACCAAAATGAAATAATGCATACCTCTTCTTTCATGCATTTTTTTTCTAATATGTCCCATTAAAGATATGTTGGCTAGTCCATCTGATGAGAGATGTTTCAAGCTGGTTGAGATACCACTTACTGGTAGAGGGCAGAGTTGCAGAAGACCAATATTATACAAGGTGTTGTTTTGCAACCTCGTCAAATTTCAGGGGGTGGTCACGAAAGACATAAATAATCAATTAAAATTACGGTACCTAGTTAATTAATAATAAACGTTGATTTTTTTGGTTGTTTAAGTTTGTCAGTATTTCAGAATAACCCCCTTGACGTGGTTTAGGGACTAAGAAATTATGAAATAAACGTTTGAGATTGTTTGTATGTGCGTAAGCGAGGTTATAAGGCAAGAACCAGACGGACCGCGTTTATAACACGGGTGGTTCACACTTACCGATTTCCGTAAGAAAGAAAAAAAAGAAAAATTACCTACCCATTTTATTATTGATTCGGGACGAGAATCACTAGCATAGTTACCTCCTTGAATTTGACGAGAATGCAAAACAACACCTTGTATACACCATACCAAAAAAAAAAAAAAAAACATTTTATGCTTACATGGCCAGAGATCGCACAGGATACAGAGGTATGGAAGGACATGGCGGAGGCTTTTGCTCAGCAGTGGGACACAAAGAAAACTAGTGAAAAAAAAAAAAGAATTTTCCTATTTATTGACATATTAAACTGAAAACGGTTCAATTAATAAATGCATGGTTTGTTGGTGCTCAACAAAGGTCTGCTTGCCCGGAATAGAGCAACTGACTGCATAGGTCAAATGTATATTTCATAATATTTGCGAATAACTAAGTCGTCACGAATAATTTTATGAAATATATACTTCAAATCGTAAGTTATTGTTAAGCAAACAAGAACATAAAAGTAGCATAAATTACAATACATTGATCTTTGCCTTTAATCGAAGACACTATACAAACTCTGTGATTCTACAAATTGTTCAATTTTGATGAATCATTGTTTCTTTTGGTTCTACCAAGGCAAAATGGTTTTAAATAGTTTCTGTTTTGTTTATTTTTGTTTTAGACTAGCATCACGCTGGAAAAGGTCGCGTTGGGTGAGGACCCTCACCTACAATCATCATCATCATCACCCTATAATGTTCCCACTGCTGGAAAACAGGCCTCCTCTCTATGAGAGAGATTGGGCTTTAATCCACCACGCGGGCCCAGTGCGGGTTGGTAGATGTCACATGTCTTCGAATTTTTAGGACATGCCGGTTTCCTCACGATGTTTTCCTTCACCGTTTTTGAGAGCAGCGGTGATGAAATAAATTACACAAAGTAATGCGCCTGCCTGGGTTGGAACCCACGACTTACTGTTCGTAAGTCGGGGCTGCCACCACTGGGCCACCGCTGCTCTCACCTACAATAACTTTTAGTAATAATTTATTAAACCGAGAATAAAGTCAATGCACTGCATCACATTAAAATCACATAAAAATCATAATGTTACAAAGGCCTGCAATGGTCCCGTTGAAAAATAATTACCAATTTGAGTAGGTATAGGTAAAGCTAAATCTGCAACGTTGTTCTGAACAAATTACTTTTTAGGGTTCCGGACCCAAGGGGTTAAACGGGACCCTATTACTGAGACTTCGCTATCCTCGGTCCGTCTGTCACCAGGCTGTATCTCATGAACCGTGATAGTTAGCCAGTTGATATTTCTACAGATTATGTATTTCAGTTGCCGCTATAACTACTAATACTAAAAACGGAATAAATACTAAAAACGGAATAAAATAAATATTTAAGGCTCCCTTACAAAAAAGTGATTTTTTTTGCTCGTTTTTATTAATGGTACGGAACACTTCGAGCGCGAATCCAACTCGCACTTGGCCGGTTTTTCATTTGACTACCATATTCATAATATTTATTTGTATTACCGCTTTCCTTGGCCAGTGTATGCCAGTAGTACTGATGACCTTTTTTATTCATCTAACCTTATAAAATTCATGTTTGTCGTGATTAAAATCATATTAACATTCAGCAGTCGGACAATATGGGCTAGCTATAATTTAATAAATTAAAAATGTAAAAATTCTCCGACACAAAAAACCTCTTAAAAACTAAAAATTTATTAATCCAAGCTGTTTTGTGTCTGGGGGTTATTTAAATTTAATTTTTGTTTCATGCTTTTTAAATTTAAATTATTTTTTCTTAACCTTGACTCTGCCACTCCTGCGCATAGATCTCCTCCCCTTCCCTCCACTTTTCTCGGTAATTAACGAAAACAAGGAAAGCTATAAATTAAAAAAAAACCCGAGCTTTAGGGGTCCGAGGGCCCTACATCCCCTCCCGCTGGAGATGCCCACGGTGGGTGACAAGTTTTCAAATTTCGAATCGATCACACCCGTAGAAGTAGTATATATCCCTTCATCAACTAGAAAAGAGGTGACGACCTTCAAACGTTTGACCAGATTTTCTCGAAACATACTAAGAACACTTGATTAAAATACCTTTCAAACAAAACCAATTTTATCAAAATCGGTTCATCCGTTTAGGAGCTACGATGCCACAGACAGACATACTTACAGATGCACACGTCAAATTTACAAACCCCCCCGTTTAGGTCGGCGGTTAAAAAACAAGACATAAACCAGGTAATACAAGTTGTGTTCATGAATTATGTAAAAAGTCACAGGGTCATTAATTTATGGATTTCATAACTCCCAATAATGAACGTAGGTAATATACCTACCAATATACCTACTTAGCTGAACTAAGTTATTTATATTGGTAGGCCTATCTACAGTAGGTTCCTATTTATCTCCGAAAACAAATTTAGTGCCAGAAGAATGTCCATATAAAATTACCATATAGGCACACTATACAATTCCAAATAACCGCAAGCACAGATATCAAAGTCTATTCAATTTAAGATAACCGCAATATAACCTGGTATTGTACATACTTATATGTTACTTTGTTAACAAAGACTACAATATATATATATGTTTGTTAGTGTAGAAGCATCAGTGGTAATGACCGCACGTCCCACATAATAGTCAACCTTGTAACAAAAAAATACCGCGAAGAACACGTTTTTCCTTCTACTAAAGATAAATATTTTGGTGATAAACCGGCTATTTCAGTGTAAAATCGTCATTGTGAACAATTTACAGTAAGTTTTCATCGAATTTTATTGAGTGAGAGTTGAATGATCATGTTTATTTACCTCTTTGTCATCTGACAGATAGATCTTGACATGAGTTCCATAATTCCATCTTATTTAGTGTATAAATTGGTCAATAGATGTCACTTATGTCAATAAAACGAACTATTCAAGTGCCATCTGTTATCGAGTAGCATAAGCAAAAAAGGCGGAAAGCTTTTTTTTTTTTTTTTAATATCTGGTGCAGTGATTCAGTCCAGTCGTTTGGTTGATCTATCTTATGGTTAGACCATCTATTTACTTTAGATAAAGTATACCCGTGCTGAAAACAACCTGTAACGGAGTAAGAAAATTCGTAAAACAAACCACGACGGTCTAAAATCATGTACCTACGTCACGAAGATTTTCCTTTTGATATCTCTTTGTCAATACAATAATAGGAACAGAATTACTAATGGTGGCATGTTGTACCACTTGCAAGGATCGTCTTGCTATAAACGCGACAGGCAGGATATGGCTCACAAAATCCTCAATTAATCACTGATGACTTCATTTTCGAACAAAAAATGTATATTGTGCTATTTATTTAACAATATGAGGAAAGTGAATGTCAGGCTTTGGACTTTGATTTTTGATCGTGTACTTATCCTAGTCGTAGGTATTAATGCTATTATCTCATTGTCCATTTATCGTCGGTTAAGTACATAAGTATCTAGGCTTATCTACCTAAGGGTATCGATGTACTAAAACAGTGATGATAAAGCTGACATTAAAAGTGACGCGAGAATGCATTTAATAGTATAGGGCTGCCTTATTTAATTCTGAAACGCCGACCGGGATATTTGTATTAGAAGTAGGGTAAACCATAGATTTTACATTACAAGACGATGTAGGTAAGATACATTTTTCGAGGACTTCGAGAGGAGGGTTTTTTCGTATAGATGTTCAAGCGTCAGTTTCTTGGCACTAACAAAATGTCATTTTCATTATATAAATTTCTTCATTCACATAGGTACTAATATCTTAAAAAAACACCTTGGTTATTACATCCTTTTTCCTTGACTACCGTAAATCAAAGCCAAAACAGGGTTTTGATGATTTAAAATTATTTGATTGTTCATTTGTTTACTCATAACTTTTGTTTTTTTTTTACATTTCGCCACACTAGGAATTTCTCCTTTATCGTGGGCGAATACTACAGAAAATTCAGTTTTTTCATAGAGTTCATTCGAATGGGCAAATATGTTCAAAAAAAAGTTTTGGCATTTTTGCATTACTCAGATGACAATTCGTGATGTGAATTCGTGTGCATGAGTATATTGCGCGAATATGTTAGGTAAATAGGTTCAAAGTTTGCGAGTAATGTAATGTAAATATTAATACTAATATTATTATAAGTTAATAAGTGTTATGGCCTTCCATTATTCAAGTAGACGTTTGTATTTTTTATTTAGTTTCGTATACGCAGACAATGAAAGAATAGCTTATTTCATGAATATTTATTTTTGAGGGCCAAGTTCAAGCAGATTTTGGAAGCGAATACTTAGTTATTTCTAAAGGCCTGTATCCACCAAATATATACCTACTAGGCCATTAGTGTAACGAGCAGCTTCAATCTATCACCAAAATCCTGCTCCGTTCCTGTTTATTACCGCCGTGAGGTCTTTTTCTTCCATCCACCTATATTAGTCGTAAATCGAGTAAGTATCAAGCTTTCTAGCCATGCCGTATCCATCTGCTTGTCACTAAAACTTTAAGCACTATCAGCCATCGTTCCCATGCCGTGAGACAGGCATCCCCTGTAATAGAACGTATGCAGTAAACCAAGACGCGTGCTGGTTGGTTCGGTTGGGATTCTCTTTTTTGGGGCTGAAAAATCATGTTACGCTTACGGTAGGACTCAATGGAAAATTTCGGTACGATTCATTTGTAACGCACTCGAAACGTCATTCTCGTGGATGCATTGAATGGTACAGGGGTCATGGACTTATTGAAAGTAAAGTTATAATATAACATTAAAAACGTGATAATCGTGATAATTTCCAAAAAAAAAACAAAAGTCATTTATTCAAATTAGGCGAACCAACCAGCACGCGGCTTGGTTTACTGCATACGTTCTATTACAGGGGATGCCTGTCTCACGGCGTGGGAACGATGGCTGATAGTGCTAACATCAGCACTTTTCATCAAAACGGACTGTTGGAACTTAGACCTTCAAAATCTCCGTAATTAGGTTGCCAGGTATTGTCCAACAAAAAAATGGGAAGAACAAGTGCCTTTTGGCTTGGTAAAAGGTCTTTTTACACCCATTATCGTCATCCATTTTTTCCCGCAAACCCTTTACCTTAAGCTATTCTCGCTGCTATCAATCGAACAACGTTCAATACCAATCTTCAGGTATTTTAAATTGTACTAGGAGCCCCCATGTAATCTAATCAGCTATTATCAAACAGTATAGGAGCGCAAAAGAAAGATAATTGGCGAGTATCAATACGACTGTGGAGTCAGTACAAAGGTGTTCGTCAACAAACATGGCCGAACCGAAAGTTTGCGAAGATCTGGTCAAAGAGAGGAAGAAATGCACCTTCGATGTACAGGAGTTGACACATTTGATAGATGGAGGGCCACAAGAGACTCAAGAGAGGAGGGATATCGGTGAGTTGTTTTTTTTTTAAATAGTAAAGGCACTAGCATTATTCCTTATTATGTCTTAAATTCTAGAAAAGAAATCTCTGTCAGACGTAGAGCAAAAAAAAAAGTACGTTAGCTAAATTATGTTTATAATAATAAGATTAGATGAATGGAGTATCTTTCATTTATCGCAGTATTAGGACAGTGTTACATAGGACTTTGACCTGGCTGTTTGTACTTTCATGTTTGTTTTTATTTTCAAAATATCGGCAGAAAATATCTTCAATAATATTTTGTTGCAGTGACGTTTTATTGTTTTGAATTTTACGTTATTGTCTAAGCTAGTCTAAGCTATTCCAATCCATCATGCATCCGATGATCACTTTATAAATTAAAAAAAAAGAGTGAACTGCTGATACAATTTGAATAAATTATTTTCATAGATAAATACAGCCTTGAACTTTGATAAAGTACAAGTTACAGTACAATTACTATCTGTCGTTTATTATCGCTTCTCAACTAATGTTAATAAGTTAAATTATTTTACAATCTCGTGGATTTTATTCAGATTATAACATTTTTTAGAGATAAGCTGAATTCCATGCTTTCGTCTTAAGAAATACCTACTAAGTACTATCAAGCAAAATAGGTTGTGTATTTGTATGAAGTGGATGAGGAATAAAAACTAAGAGAAAAAAAAATCCGTTAACGAAAGTGTAATGTTTATGAAAGAATAGAAGATGTTGATAACACCCATTAGATGTTTATTGCTGTTCGACACATCTGACTCCAGACGAGCGATTACCCAAATTAAAAAAAAAAAAAACGCGTTTTAGAATTTCTTCACAATGTATATTCTTCCGAAATAAATTACCTATGACTTCCCAACTACGTTATTGTGGATTTGAAGATGCAGCTGCATCTAGGTTAGCCTATTTTTTTTATACAATCGCTGCCCCACACTAGGAATTTCTCCTGTATCGTGGGTGCGTTTACAAACATTTAAACTCACATACACAAACAGCCATACCCGGAACATCTACGTGTAGGCCATACAAATATTTGGTCCATGTAGGAATCGAATTCACACGCAGCGCAGCAGCCAATCGCTCAGCTAATGCGCCAACCGTGCCATCAAAGACACATATTAAGACAGTACCTACTTTACATCTGGCCTACATGACTGGGAAACACAATACCCCTTGGTCAGACAAGTTTTCAGGGCTCCAATCTTCTGACTGCTCTTAATGACGGTCAATGTTCTAGTTAGGATCTATGTATATGCACTTTCTTAGGCACAGAGGGTGTCTGTAAGTAATGGTTGTTCATCATTCATTCACGAAACGATCTCGTTATAGAAGTCTACTTTTAGCTGATAAGCATCGCTTCTTTCAGAAAACTTGGTGCTTAGTGCGCCAGGATTTGATACAAAGAATGACGTGCCTGAAGAATACTTGAGCCATAAGGATCGATATGAGAACGCCATCAGAAAATCCTGCATATTGTACGAAACTTTAAAAGAGTATGCTCAAAAACATAGCTCGATGGACGCTTTTAGGTGAGTCAACTTATAGAAGACAGACATAGAACACATGTCATAGACATTAGAAAATGATAAGTTAAATGAGAAATACTTCTTCTTCATCAAGATTCAGAATAAGGATAGCCATTCGCGCTACACTTGCCTGACGGGGTGTACCTGACAGGTCTACCTGTACAGGTACTGGTACTGGCTTCTGCTGCGTAGAGGTTATGCACAGTTTTGCAAAATACTGGCTCCGTTTTACCTGTACAGTTCAACTGCACAGGCCAACCTATCAGGTGTACCCTTACGTGTATGGCTTCCTTAAGTAAAACATAAGTAATATACTCGTACATATGGTTCATTATTATTTTTACAGTAGCTGATCCCGGCATGCGTTGCAATGCACTTTTTCCTACCCACTACCTACCTACTACTACCTACCACTACCTACCTACTACTACCTACCACTACCTACCTACTACTACCTACCACTACCTACCTACTACTACCTACCACTACCTACCTACTACTACCTACCACTACCTACCTACTACTACCTACCTACTACTACCTACCACTACCTACCTACCACTACCTACCTACCACTACCTACCTACTACTACCTACCTACTACTACCTACCACTACCTACCTACCACTACCTACCTACCACTACCTACCTACCACTACCTACCTACCACTACCTACCACTACCTACCTACCACTACCTACCTACCACTACCTACCTACCACTACCTACCTACCACTACCTACCTACCACTACCTACCTACCACTACCTACCTACCACTACCTACCTACCACTACCTACCTACCACTACCTACTTACCACTACCTACCTACCACTACCTACCTACCACTACCTACCTACCATTACCTACCTACCACTACCTACCTACCATTACCTACCTACCACTACCTACCTACCACTACCTACCTACCACTACCTACCTACCACTACCTACCTACCACTACCTACCTACCACTACCTACCTACCACTACCTACCTACCACTACCTACTTACCACTACCTACCTACCATTACCTACCTACCACTACCTACCTACCACTACCTACCTACCATTACCTACCTACCACTACCTACCTACCACTACCTACCTACCACTACCTACCTACTACTACCTACCACTACCTACCTACTACTACCTACCTACTACTACCTACCACTACCTACCTACCACTACCTACCTACCACTACCTACCTACCACTACCTACCTACCACTACCTACCTACCACTACCTACCTACCACTACCTACCTACTACTACCTACCACTACCTACCTACTACTACCTACCTACTACTACCTACCACTACCTACCTACCACTACCTACCTACCACTACCTACCTACCACTACCTACCTACCACTACCTACCTACCACTACCTACCTACCACTACCTACCTACCACTACCTACCTACCACTACCTACCTACCACTACCTACCTACCACTACCTACCTACCACTACCTACCTACCACTACCTACCTACCACTACCTACCTACCACTACCTACCTACCACTACCTACCTACCACTACCTACCTACCACTACCTACCTACCACTACCTACCTACCACTACCTGCCTACCATTACCTACCTACTATTACCTACCTACTACTACCTACCTAAGAACCTTCTCCTGACAATAACAAACAAAACAAAAAAAGAAGTATCGAAATCGGTCCAGCCGTTCACGCGTGATGCCGTGACCAAGGGAAATAGGGATTCATTTTTATAAATATAGATAGAAGATAGATTGATCGAAAGAAGTTAGATGGACCAAAGAATAAAAGAAAGAGTGAAAGCGGAGTTGACGTCCATCAGCGGGCGAATGAGCTCTCGTATTCTTCACTTCATTTCAATATCGCGCAGCACTACTACCTCCTTCTTAGTTAACCGGTAGACCAGTTGCTGCGTTTCTTATTTAGTGGAGTCTTTGCCCATCTAGAATGAAATGTAAAACTTCTAATGCAATTAAATCTATATTACAATCGACAGACCTACAAACAAGTACCGTGTAACATTCGGAGTGGTGAAGGATATAACTCCATTCATGTTACACATGGGGATGTTCGTGCCGACGATCCTGAACCAGTCAGACCCGGAGCAGATGGCGGAGTGGCTGCCCAAGGCTATGTCTATGGGGATATTGGGAACTTATGCTCAGGTAACTTTTTCTCATTTTCCAGTCGGTGATTCTTCTTAAATCAGTTGGTCAGAACAGCGTCTGTGGCGTCAATTAGGTCGTCGATAGGCAGTGAAACAGGACTAATAAAGAGGATATGTTTGTGTATCTGAATTTAAATGTTTGTAAACGAACGAGTCCACAATCCACATCATGATCTTTCTGCTCTTGTCCATTTTTACGACTCCACCATATAGGAGAAATGCCTAGTGTTGGGCAATGCTATTTAAAAAAAGTGCTTTTCAACGAAGTTAAACTGTTAGAAATGTAATCAAATGAAAAAAATATAAAACGTGTATTTACAATTGGTTAAGTTACAATCATCGAACTAGTTTTTTAAGTTTTTATGTCCTTAGCTGGGCTACGTAAACTCTGCTTACTGCGCATTCTTAAAGCGACGAAGTGCACAGGTTACAGAGTATGAGGCGCAAGATGAAGGGCTAGGAAGACGCCGCAATAGCACTTGAGATCTGAGCCCTCTTTGTCCGGCTGATTTAGATCCGAAGTATTTAGATATATCCAAGTCGTAGGTTCTTAAACGTAAACTCTAACAATCTTGTCTTATATTTTCTTACAGACTGAACTCGGCCACGGAACATTCCTCAGAGGATTGGAAACAACAGCGACTTACGATCCTAGCACAGAAGAGTTTGTTATCCACAGTCCTAGCATTACCGCATATAAGTGGTGGCCAGGTGGACGTAAGTAGACATTTTTATACACTTTTTAATTAAATTACGGCCCATCTTTTAAAAATGCATTAACTTTGTCGTCTTTATCATCCTTGTTTTGATGAACAGACGCTACTGGAATATGCACCCTGTTGCCTACTGCTTTGCGCAGGAACTACTGGTACTGAAAACGATCTGTTTTGGCATTTTTGCGTAGAACTAGGTGCAGCTAGTTATTTAAAAGGGTAAAGTCTGTACGCCCTTGGGAAGTCTTCTTTAACCTTCCCTGTTATCGACTTTATAGTCAGTCCACAGTTTACGTAGTGAGTGACTTCGTAATCCCACTTAGCGTTGCATGATTCAACACTTACCTAGCATTTATTATTTAACTAGCTGTTTCGTGCAACTTTTTACTACATTAGATAATAGAACCGTTTTCGCTACACTTTTCATTGTTGCTCCGCTCCTTTTGGTTGTAGCGTGATGATATATACTGGCTAGGTATATAATATATAGCCTTTCTCGATAATCGGGCTATCTCTAACTGAAAGAATTTTTCAAATCAGACCAGTAGCTCCTGAGATTAGCGCGTTCAAGCAAACAAACAAACTGTTCAGCTTTATTATTAGTATTAGATTCATCTCTCATTTTTTTAATTTTTTTTTTCCCTATTACTACCGTCTGTAGTAAGCAATCGACTTATTGTCGGGCCTACGCTGTCCTCCCATATTTAAGTACTAACGGTGTAACTTCAAATATTGTAAAACCAAATGATTTTAAAAGAGTAACCATGGAGTTTCTTGCCGGTTCTTCTCCATAGGAAACGACCAACCCGAACCGTGCACCTTTTGTTGACGTTTTATAAGTGCCCATGTAGGCCTATGTAAAATAAAATAATTTGATTTGATTGATTTGATCTCTTCATTTTCAGTGGCACACACAGCAAACCACTGCATCGTAGTGGCTCAACTGTACACAAAAGGACAATGCCATGGTGTTCATCCATTCTTCGTCCAAATCCGTGACACGGGAACCCACATGCCTCTCCCCGGCATCAAGGTTGGAGAGATTGGGCCTAAGATGGGCTTCCAGACCGCGAACAATGGGTTCTTAGGATTTGAGCACTTTAGGATTCCAAGAAAGAGTATGTTGATGAAGAATGCTCAAGTGCTGAAGGCAAGTTACAAAACGAATTATTTCTTAACTAAATCAAGAAGAACGACCAGAGACAAGTGGAGGAAGAATAGATATATTCTTTCCCTACTTGTCTCTGGTCGTTGCATTACCTCCCAATTCCATACATAAGTTGGACGCCACGACCTAAACCTTGTCATGTTTGAAATAGTTCTAGAACAATCAAATCCTCAGCGCCTTCACAATATTGGTAATCGCTTTCGAACCAAAATACTTTCTACAATGACTTTCGACAGGATTGACATAGCTGACTGCCTCGTCGGTCTAGTGGTCATGGCTAGCAGAGCCATGACCCTCATATTATTTTGACTTTTCCACCATCGTAATCCCTTAAAGCTAAATAATATCGCTCGTGGCTAAATAATATCAGACGCTTGGGGCGATCGTCACGCTTGCCTGGGTTGGTTCTCGGATACCACGGAACCATTACATCCCGAATTTCCTCCGAGCTTCGGAAAGCAATTTGACCCGTTGGTCCCGGCTGCCACTTGTAGGTCTTTGACAGTCGTTACAGGTAGTCAGTGGCCCGAAAGTCTGACAACCAGTCTAACCAAGGGGTCAATACTGGACCTGATATGGAGTTTTTATTAAACTCATTCTAATAAACTTGTTTGACGTGTGCAGGATGGAACCTACATTAAGTCGAAGAACGAGAAGCTGGCGTACGGCACCATGGTGTTCGTCAGGGTTCTCATCGTAACTGACGTGGCGTATGAACTGTCTAGAGCCGCTACCATCGCTGTGAGATATTCCGCAGTCAGGCATCAGTCACAACCTAAACCTGGGTATATAAGATCTTTCTACTTTCTTATAGCCAAGAATTATGTACACGATTCTATAGCTATTCATAGCTAGCGGAGGTAATTCATACAAGTCTTACAAAGTCTTAATGTATACAACTGTAACATTTGTTTGTTTTTAAATAACCATCGAAAAATATCGGTTTAAAATCATGGTAGGAATACAGTCGATGCTGTTTCCATCATGTATATTTCTTCAGTTGTTTTCTGAAGACGCACCTATTCTTTCGATTGTATGACTGTTAATACTGTGCCTTCAGTAGAATATTCGGGTTAGTTAGCATAGCCTTTAATCGTATCGTGTAAAAGGTTTACTTTTTGTGACATCCTTCGTGAATCTTCATCTCATCTTGTCCATCTTACCTGTACAGTGAGCCAGAACCCCAGATCCTGGACTACGTGACCCAGCAGCACAAACTGTTCATCGGTATAGCCACCAGCCATATCTTCCGCGTTACCGGCTACTGGTTGTGGAACAGCTACTCACAGACCGTCAAGGATGTCGGCAAGGGCAACATGGATCAACTGCCCGAGGTTGGTAACGGTTTTGCACGAAATTTAGCGGCAGATAAGACGGGGAAAACAAATGAAAAGAGTTGTGTAGAGGATGCCAGGCCCACGAGTAACCGTAATACGACTTATGACACTAAGGAAACCAGTGATGCGCGAACTTATCGCTTGATGACCTGCGAACCGAGTTGCGACATAAGTCGGATTGCATGAGGTCATCAATGGAGGAGTAATAGGCCAAGCCTTTTTATTATTCAATCGCTTTTGATAATATAAAAAATATTCGAGCCCCATTTGTCGATGTCGACGGGTTATCGTGCAATCGTTTAAAATCTAGTTATGGAAGCCTATTACTGGGTACTTTCACATAACTACTTAATTTATTGGTAACGCCCACAAAATAAATGAGAGTATCATAGGACTTTTTTTGAAAGCTTACTATCAGGTGATGTCATTATTCAACCAACACAGCATATCGCACTCCAATGCTGGACGTAGGCCTCTCCCTAGTTGTATCAATACACTATGTCCTTCCACCTACAGCATCAAGTCTACCCCTCTAAGTCTTTTTGAAGGTTGTCGTTCAATCTTTCTTATGTAACATGTTTATTTTATGTTTTCAGCTGCATGCTCTAGCGTGCTGCATGAAGGCAGTATGCAGTCGCGACGCTACGGCTAGGATCGAGGAGTTCAGACTAGCGTGTGGAGGTCACGGCTACATGTCCTCGTCCAATCTGCCTATGATCAACGGCATTGTGTCTGCCACCATCACATACGAGGGAGAATACACCGTGCTCATGTTGCAGACTGCCAGGTATAGTATCTTGGGTTACTTGAAAAGCAATATGGTATTTGGCAGTGGACGGCAAACCTTAAAAAAAAAATCATGACAGTGAGTTATATTGCTGGAATGATTTTGGCCGCTTTGATATTGTCTGGTTCACTAGTTCCGACCTCCGATCATCTTAAGATTTTAATTAAAGTATCATCCTTATAATTTAATCCCAAGGCCATAAAGTTAACAATATGGTAGGGTTGGATTGTTATGTACCTAGTTCGAACCTATCCTCATACTAAAGATGAAAGATCTTAAATAAGCAAGGCTAACAACGATATTTTTTTTCCAGATTCCTAGTAAAAGCATGGAAGCAAGCCACACTGGGCAACGCCATGACACCCACCGTGTCATACTTGGTGCAGTTCTTCAAAAATGACCGTTCGCACTGGGAGAACACTCCTTCGGGCATCATCAGCGGCTTCCAAGCCATCGCTGCTGGGTAGGAACACCTTAGATAATGATGTGCATATTAAGTTTATATGTTTAGTCCCAGTGTTGGGCAAAGTCATTATCAGTCACTAGGTATATTTTGTTACCTGGACTTTATTTTGTTGGTTTTATCGCTAAGTGTATGACACAGAGGAACATACTGCATTTGTACTCAAAGGATTAGCAATATTGTAAAAGAGCAGAGATAATAATATTCTGTCTATCTGTAATCGTACATCGTACATGTGCTAAGGCGACACACGACACCGCTCGTCTGCCGCGTAGGGCGGTATACGTGTGTTTGTAATTTGTCTGATAGTCGTCTGAACATGGCGGTAAAAACGGGCTTTTTTTCGGGTTTTTGGACTGTCATAATAAAAAAAAAGGAAATGATAGGAACATGTATTAGACCTAGATTTTTTGGAAAAAAAATCATTGCTCTAGACGCATTATCCACGAAGAAAACAGCGGAATACGTTTTTATGGAGAAAGGCCAACTAGAGATCTATCCCTCTTAAGCATCAACAGATTTCATGCAAGCCAATGCGATGTGAGATCCGCTTCACCGCCATGCGCCACACCGCACGGAAGTAACTACTAACCTTAGACAGAGACTGTCCGGTGAATTAAGATTCTACTTCTAAACATTTTTACTAATTGCTATACAGGAAAACAAAAGCTGCTTACGACAGCCTTTACAATTATGAGAAGACTGGTATGGACTACGAAGATGCGTGGAACAATGCGTCGGTACAGCTGGTTAACGCCAGTGAGGTAAGGTTTCTTTCCAAAATAGTTATTTATGCTTCCAAATATTAATAAATGTTGTTTACCCTTATGCCCAGTAATTTACACAGTGTATGTAACATCGACGCGAAAAATGTTACCATAGAACATACTGTTTTGTCTATATAAATTCTTCTGTTATTATAAAAGTGGCCACGGTCAAAATGTATAAAGAGCTAAAGAGATATTAGTAAACTGCTGGTATATAACGCCTGATGGGTGTATCATGTACAGAATTTATGGTAACCAGTTAAGTTATTTTACACCCTGTGTTATTGGGAATAAGTTCAAATTTTTCATTTTTTCAAAAAAATTTGAACTGTCACTGAAGAAGTTCACAATATCTTTTATCTTTAGTACATATAAACTTAAGGTTTCTTTTTTTTCAACAACCAGGCTCACTGCCGCGCTATCCTTTGCTCGGTGTCATGGAAGGAGATGGTTCGCCACGCCAACAACTCCTCACCAAACTTGGCTCCAGTATTGCTGCAATTGGCTGAACTGTACCTGATCTACTGGGCTTTGGAGAAACGAGGAGATCTTCTCTTGGTAAATATGTTACCAGCGGTAGTCAGAACGGTAAACGGCCCAAATAAATCCAATTATTGTGGCCTATTCCATAACCAAAACACCTTACAGGAGTTAAACCGGTAAGAACAAATTGCGGATGCAGGTTCAACTACTTCCAGGGCTGCGGGACTGTTCGAAAGAGATACCGTGGCCCTGGAACACAAAGGGCTAAGAAGGAACATGGATGGGTTTTAGTCAGTACAAGTCTGACACTCCCTCCCGCTCCGCCCGGAGCGGGAGGAGTTATTTGATGATTTCCCATCCGAAAAAAAAAAAGGTTCAACTTCTTACAAGTTCTACTAAAGTATGTCTCAGTGTACATTTACCGCCATTATCCTTCAGGCAGAACAGGCGACGGAAAAAATCTCATTAGAAGTTCGAAAGTGTATAAAATCAACTTTCACCTGACTCATAGCATATGAATTGATGCTTTCCTCCCGCACAAACTAGATCACTTTTAAAATAATACGTTGTAAGCTGTTGACTATCCATCTTACATTACGTGACGTGTTTGTTTCAGTATTCTACAATAACCAGAGACGATCTCGCAAGGCTGCAGGCCAGATATGAAGAGTTACTGGCACTGATACGACCCAACGCCGTGGGCATTGTGGACGCGTTTGATATTAGAGATGGGGTAACATTCATTTTTCTTTGTTTTTTTTTGCCCCGATGACCTTTTGGAAAGTCTTGGCTGGCTTTGAAAAGTACCTCGTACCTGGGAAATTTGCATATCCTGGGATTAATCAGACAATACCTCTATGAGGCCCGATTTCCACGAAAGCGAAGACGAGTGGAGTGGGGTGGAAACGAGCAAAATGCGACCAATCGCAGAAGAGACCAGAGACGCGATGTGTATTTCAGCGAATGTGATTGACTGATTGGTATTTTTTTCCCGCTCATCTCCGTTTTGGTGAAAACGGGACCCTATGCTACGCTGATTCTTAATGATGACAAATTACCTATAGAGGTGTTTGCGCAAGAATTAAAACAGGAGTCCCTAAGAGGTTAGCCTACCACGACGAACTAGCAGGAATCTACTGAATACGTGTAGCGCTGTACCAATATGGTAATTCTTGGGGAAGTCCTGTCCAACAATTCTAGTCTTTGGCTGAAAAGATTTGAAGAAAACGCCGGTTAGTTGAACCATAATTAATTTCTCAAACAAGGTCCCACCTCCGGATCAGGTCCTTATGCAAATTCACCTGTGCCTTGCTGACTACTGCTAATGCTCTCAAGGTGGCAGAGTTCTCGTCGAAGATTATTTTGTCTTGTCTTTTATAGATCCTGAACTCCACCCTGGGCGCATACGACGGTCGCGTGTACGAGCGTCTGATGGAGGAGGCGCTCAAGAGTCCCCTCAACGCGGAGCCCGTCAACCAGAGCTTCCACAAATATCTAAAACCCATGATGATGAGGGCTAAACTGTGATATTTTTAATAAGAGTCCAGAGCGAATGGGAAATGTAAAATAATGTATACCTACTTATAGAAACTAGTGCATTTGCGTTGTTGTAAATATTATTGCATATTTGTACGTTGCAAACTGCTGTTTCCTGTATGATCCAACAATACGTTTACGAAGAGCTAATGATATTTATCATTGTTTTAAGATTTGCTACTGTAATTTTTTTTCTATATTTTTATGATTTCGATGATTTTATTTATATTCGATTGACTTTCTAAAATAAAAGTAATATTTTTGGACAATTGATTTTTATTCCAGTTTTTACAAAAGGCTCGCCCCTATCTTAATTATTTTATCCATAACACGTTTATAGCTGGACACATGCCTTCCCCAATGATCGCCACATCGACTTCTGCGTAGCTCGCATCCATTTTGCATTGTTTATCGAAATGCGGTTCCATTCATTAATATCATCAAGTCGACCAGTTTTTGAATGTCGGGTAACAGATCCAGTATTGTGCTAGATGTTAGGCTTTGGTTCACTCTTCCAAAAGATTTCAATAGTCAAGATTATTTGTTTATAGTTTGGGAAAAGGCTAGGCAGATGATGATTCTCTTAATACATGTTTCATCATCATCTGCCTAGCCTTTTCCCAAACTATATTGGGGTCGGCTTCCAGTATAACCGGATGCAGCTGAGTACCAGTTTTTTACATAAAGCGGAATCTGACATCCACATCCAGTAACTGGGTAATAAGGTACCCGTTGGTTAGACTGGATGTCAGACTTTTGGCTTCTGACCACTCGTAACGACTGTCAAAGATCTACTAATGACAGCCGGGACCAACGGCTTAACGTGCTTTCCGAGGCACGGAGGAAACTGCTCCTCTTAAAACATGTTTATCGTTACATAATAAGCGTCGTCAATGTCTGAATTATTTAAGCGCTGTCGAGATAAAAATAGCATCGCAACAGTTGAGTGCAGACGTCGACGTGCGGTCATTCGCATTTGCAGAACTTTATCATTCAAGGTCACTTGCTCAGAATGCATAGCGCATTTGCAGTTTGCGAATATTATGTCATTCATTGTATGTAGTTTGTGCAGCTAGTTTAGTCAGTGTATCGTTAATGACCTTTGAGTTTTTATTTAAATATCGTTGGGTTAGAAACAGTGAGTGTTTTGTGATCTTTGAAATGATATCTGTTGCAATTGCAACGATAGTAATTGGCGCTGGGAAAATCATTATTATCTATCTGCGTTAGTGTTTATGTATGTTATTTACACCTGCTTGTGTGTTGTCATAATGCAATATTTACGGTGTTCAATGTCAAATTGCCGACTAAAATCCGGTTGGCGATGCACATTGCAATTGACAGATAGTGTACATAATCTGAAAGTCTTTATCAAATAATTCGATGATCGTCAATCAACGAGAATTAATGCTAACTACATGCATTATATGGATATAGTCAATACAATAGGTACTGATGAGGTCCGATATCAACGACTCACGTCTACAAAGCTTCAGTTGACTTCGAATATTCGACGAATTAACGTACAACGCGCTGTGTTTTAAAACAAGGAAGAGTTCTGATGTTCTGAAAATTCAGAAAGATGAGTCAGACAGGAACAAAGATGGAGGTCAACCCTGATCTGGCGATGGAGCGAGCGAAATGCAACTTTAATATTTTAGAAGTAACGCATATAATTGATGGAGGTGAACAGAATACTTTGCAGAGGAAGAAAATAGGTAAGTGATGACTCTATAAAATAAGCTGAATTAATAAATTATCAAAAAAAGCAGGTGCAAGGTTGTAATATCAAGAAAATCCATATTAATATCGGTTTAAATATACTAATTATAAACATGGACGAAAGGAATAAAAGTGGGAATGGCTAAAAGAAACACATCAGCTGCTGTGTCTCACCACTAGTTTATTTATTTATTTAACAATGTATGTACACACTTAATACAGAGTAGAAGAAAGGAACAGAAAATAGGTACATAGGTAATGCTTATTTCTAAAGAAATCTCTTCCAGCATACTGCTACTGTTTAGCTGATTTATTAATATTTAACACTGGCACGGACACTGAACTTAATTCCCAACAATAGAATAAACATATTGTTACCAAATAATATGCAGCGAGGTTCACACGGCGACAATCTATACTTTTATAATATTATAAAGCTGAAGAGTTTGTTTGTTTGTTTGCTTGAACGCGCTAATCTCAGGAACTACGGGTCCGATTTGATAAATTCTTTCAGTGATAGATAGCCCTTTTATCGAGGAAGGTTATAGGCTGCTACGACCAATAGCAGCGGAGCAGCAATGAAAAATGTTGCGAAAACGGGGAAAATGTGACGCAGACGAAGTTGCGCAGGACAGATAGTATAATAAATCAATCGATACATTTGCCTCGCTTTGCATAGATTTCAAGTACAATGAGAGCTCCGCATAAACTGGTTTTGTATAGCTTGGTTGATCGCCGTGCGTTCATAGATTGTTTTGGTTTGTAGAAAAATACTTTGGCCTTCCAGCAAAAATGATAAAAATCTTTTCCTTAATATCTACAAATAGTATGCATAGTTTAGATATTCACAAAAAAAATGGAGGGTAAATTACCATAATTGTAGTATTAATGCATATTATGTGAATTGCCGCAATTTAATATGAAGAACAATGAGTTACGCAAATACAAATCACGAATGCGGACAGCAAAAAAATTGACCAAAAATATCTAAATTTATACAAATGGATAGGTACATACTTGGAGGCTTATAAGGTTGACATAACAGGTCCAACTAGTCTAGACTGGGTTTGAGATGAATTCCAGTAATAACCTAAGATTTAAATAGAGATTTTAAGCCGTGCTCACTGCTCAGGTATCTTTCTGACATTATTTTACTTCGAAAGAAAACACAATGTTGTTACATGAAATAAACAATTCTACTTTCTTCTTTTTCTTAAATATCCATTCAGCATTCCTGGTTTAAGGGATATTTGAACCATTCCTCTGGTTTATGATCCTGTTTTTAGACTTCAATGAAATTCTCACGTTCATGTTATCCAGCCGTGGACATCTGTTACATATGGCTTAAGTTCCACGAACCATGCTTTACCTACTTCCACATTTATTGTGGGAACTGCCTTGTCTGTGGAATTCATTGCCGGCTTCTCTGTTCCCTGATCACTATAATTTAGATCTCTTCAAAGTTCGGGGATCCATCCCGAAGCATCCTCCACCCTAGGCCGCATCATCGCTTCACATCAGGCGAGATGCGGCAAAATGCAAGCTTTAGTATAAAAAAAAGTTCTTACTTCAAGTACCAGATTTGCTTTTACAGAAGACATAGCCTTGAACAGTGGAGCATCGAAAGACATTATCAAAGAGGAACACATGAGTCCCAAGGAGAAATATGAGAACGCAGTGCGGAAGTCTTGCTTGTATTCTAGCATTGTGAAGAACGAACTAGCAGAACTCAGTGGATTGGAGTCTTTCGGGTAAATATGTGTAGGTGAAATTCTAGAGTTACTGACATAGCTTGCAGAGTATAATCAAGCTGAAGTGGTGAAGAGGTTGGCCATGCTTTCGAAGGATTGATGGCCGATGGAGCAAGCGGAGCCTTTGAATCAGTAAACGTAGAGTGGGACGCACCTCAGCTACTAAATATATCGAAGTTGGTGCGGAAGGCCCAGGATAGCGTGATGTGGAGCAGCTTGAGAGAGACCTAAAACCAGCAGGGGTTTGCGATAGGCTGAGCTGATAGGTGAAATGACTGACACATGAAACTAAACCGGGTGTCTTAGTAGGAGATCGCTATCATAATTTCTTGATGAAATACGGCAACATGAAATGCACGATTCAAAATGTGCATAAAGAAACGAAATGAATCCTACCTTTTTTGCAATTATGAGCAAGTTATATTTATAACCCATAAAAGCAAAAGGTCAATGTAAAGGTTCACGTAAATCTCTACTAAGTCTAGTTAATCTTACAAAGTATGCATTAAGTATTTAGATTGATTCAAATGAATTCAGTAAGTGTCATAATGGGGTGGGGCATTGGCAGTAAACAATGTTGTTTTCGTATAAATGAATCAATAGGAAGTATTTCCAATGAAGAACCAATGCATTGCTTAATAATAAAACCTTGGAAAATTGTATTGTTTTCTTACTATTGTTTCATTTTAGATATAATGTATTGCAGTTTGTTAAACTTTGTTAAGTATTATTTAAGTTTGCAAAAGCACTTCAAATTGATTATCTTAACAATCGTGGACTGAATACGCAGTATTTTTTTTAAATAAAATCGGATGATGAAAACCTTTAACTTAAAATTTCTTTTGATTGTCCATCTTTCAGCATCAGTTCTCCTATCATTCGTCGTACTGCCGATGCATTCTTCAAGGAGGTGTCCCCCTTCCTACTGCACCTTGGCATGTTCGTGCCCACCATCATGGGCCAGTGCACGCCGGAGCAGCAGTCCTACTGGCTGCCCAGAGCACTAGACATGCAGATTATCGGGACCTATGCCCAGGTCAGTTCTTAGCCCATTTTGTAAATTATGCGGTCGTTGAACTGACGTCTATAGTACGAATACAGTACGAATTAATTATTAAAATGAGGTGTTTGTTTTTTCTGGCAGTCGTCTGGTTAGTAAGTAGTCAGAATGTCCAACAAACAGTCTCACCAAGGGGTTTCAGTATGGCTGCGGGACTGTTCGAAAGAGATACCGTGGCCCTGGAACACAAAGGGCTAAGAAGGAATTTGGATGGGTTTTAGTCAGTACAAGTCCGACACTACCTTCAATGTAATTTACCAGAATTAAGATGCATCCGGTTATCCAGGAGGCTAACCCCAACATTGTTGGGAAAAGGCAGGCAGATCTTTTATGTTCTTTTGGCAGTAGGTAATGATTGGTTAAAAAATATGTAACTATTGAGTTGTATGGAAATTGATACATTGTCCCTCTGCATAATGTCGACGTAGTGACACATAGACTTCAGTACGTTTATTGATGCCAATTAAATATATAGGTCAAGACGTAGCAGTTAGAATGGAAAGGAATCAAGTTAACAACGGTTTAATTACAGACGGAGCTTGGTCACGGCACGTTTATAAGAGGGCTGGAGACGACAGCTACCTACGATCCAGAAACCGAGGAGTTTGTCCTGCACAGTCCCACGTTGTCGTCATACAAGTGGTGGGCTGGTGGTCGTAAGTAATATACTGATGATAAAAGCTTTTCATAAATTATACTGCGGTCTGATTATTCTCTGACACTTCCGAGGCTCGTATTAGTGGCGACAGACGCAAACACATGCGACATTGGAAGCGATGGCGCATACAGTTTCAGTTTCAGTAGTGCTGCAAAAGTTTTTCACAAAACCTCGTGTAGTTAGTTTATCTAGGTTTTAAACGAATTAGTTAACTTAGAGTTAAAATACTTCGTTATATTCGGGATTCACCTACGACAATCTAATATTCAAGTTCTTGTATCAACTGCGATGGTACCATCACTATTCTTTGAGCAAAACTCACTCGAAGCATGGCAGTTGAACTTGAACGAAACTCCAAAAACTTGGACTCCAAAAAAAAAAAACACAAAATATCCTAACACTCTTATCCTTTCAGTGGGCAAAACCGTCAACTACTGCATCGTAGTGGCCCAGCTGTTCACCAAGGGTGAAAGCCACGGCACCCACCCCTTCATAGTTCAGATCCGGGATGAAGACACGCACATGCCCCTCCCAGGGATCAAGGTCGGAGAGATTGGCCCGAAGATGGGCTTTAACACAGCTGATAATGGGTTCCTAGGGTTCAATCGTTATAGGATACCTAGGGAGCATATGATGATGAAGAATGCTCAGGTTTTGAAGGTAAGAAGAAGACAAAACATAACAAAAGGACTTAAACATAACTGGCGAAATGTGGGTTCATCTCTGCCTAAGCTCTAGGAGATTACAGGCGTGATGTTATGTTTATAAGTCATTATTATGTTTTTAAGATTATAAGAAACCAGGATACACTTGGCAAACCATTTTATCTCTCCAATATCACATTGTTCTAACATTCCAGGACGGTACCTACGTAAAAGTGGCTCGTCACGGCAAGCTGACTTACGGCACGATGGTGTTCGTGCGCGTGATCCTGGTGAACGAGGCTGCCTTCAACCTGGCGAAGGCCTGCACCATCGCCGTGCGGTACTCTGCCATACGCAGGCAGTCGAAACCGAAGCCTGAGTAAGTCTTGTACAACATGAAGTCGATTTAAAATAATAAGAACCCTCCAGACTCCAGACCGTTTTCGGGGAGATTAGCTACTATATTCCTTGCCATTACCAGTCTTTTTTTTGTGGAAACTATTTAATGGTATTCAACTATTTATTACTACAAATATATTTAAACGTACTTACGAAAACGCATACGTAATAATTGTAATCTTCCTGCAAGAGCCTAGTTGCTATCGGTTCAAGTGAAACTCACATGTCATTTTGCTTTGGGGTGGGGCGTCACTTGGAATCACATTTTGTCTCATAGCTTCACTAAGGTATCTTTGCTTTATTATGTTGATGTGACCATCTCCATTCCCAGAGAAGGCGAGCCCCAGATCCTGGACTACGCAACACAACAGCACAAGCTGTTCATCGCCATTGCGACTGCGCATGCACTTCAGTTGTCCAGCAACTGGCTGTGGAAGAGCTTCAGCGCTATGCTCGCTCAAATGAAGGGTGGCAACACTGACACTTTGCCTGAGGTTAGTGTGATGAATTAATTTTTATTTCTGCGTGGTTTTTCCATCATTCTATAGGTACTGGTTTTAGAAACTAAAGCACAGATAACATTTGATCCTTAAAGTTGTCGATATAACTATTTCTGATCTACTCTTCAAGTGCGGTGCTTTTACAAATGGTAGCGGTACCGCAATAAAGTCCTCGGGGATCCACCTTCTGATTAGAAGTATTGCTTGTTTTGCTGATATTGAAAAGAATATATTTCTTAGGTAACATTGCACCACAGGTCTCCTCTCTGTGCGAGGGAGCGGGCCGTAATCCAGCATCCGGGCCCAGTGCGAGTTGGTAGATGTCACCAAAGTAATATAATAACCGGTATTTCCAGTTCCACGCTCTCTCAAGCTGTCTAAAGGCCATCAGCACCTCAGACGCAGCCTATCTCATCGAGCAATGTCGGCACGCGTGCGGCGGTCATGGCTACATGATGTCCTCCGGGATCCCACACCTGTACAACTTCGTGTCGGCCACCAGGACCTATGAGGGGGATTACACTGTGCTGCTGCTGCAGACTGCCAGGTATTATATCCCGGCGCGGCACGAGAGTCACACGATGCTCAGTATAACTAACGATTTCAGAAATTGCAAGCAAGTGTTCACCGTGCAATTTGATACCTTTATGGTCGCCGTGATAAGTAGTTTAGAGGTGTTATTAAGTTTGTCATCCTCTATAGAAAAGAGGAGGGCCCTCCGACTAGGGAGTTGGTGTTTGGTGGGCTTTTGTCCGAACGATTGTAGTTGGATTTTTGTATGATAGTAATGAGAGTTAAAAAGAAACACTTAATTTCAAACCTTGATCCATGTGATATTAGTAATAACACACTATGATGTTACGTTATAAGCTCATCATCATCTGCCTAGCCTTTTACCAAACTATCTTGGGGTCGGCTTCCAGTCTAACCGGACGCAGCTGAGTACCAGTATTTTACGTGATGCCTATCTTACCTCCAAGTAATACGATACCCCATTGGTAAGACTGGATGTCAGACTTTTGGCTTCTGACTTCTCGTAAAGACTGTCAAAGATATACAAATGACAGCCGGGACCAACGTCTTAACGTGCTTTCCGAGGCACAGAGGAAGCTCGGTATGTAATTATGGTCAAGAACAGCTTAACCATAAAGATCGACTCGTGCGGCTGTTATTATTTAGCCACGAGCTCCTCCTATATTACGTTATTTATAAACTGTGTGTGTGTGTTAGAATATTGTATTGTATAACGGGCTGGTTTCCACAACACCACGTCTAAAGCGCGTATTTTCGTACGTATACTTTATTGTCCTAAATAATGATGTAAGAATAACTTTAACATCATTATGTAGGACATTATTATGTGACTTTCGCCTTCGCTCCCAATAAGTAATTTTTCCGTATCCGACACATTTGTTTAAAATTTCCTCTATTTTTCTTATTCACCGGAACATCTTTCTATCTCGCAGGTTCTTGGTAAAAGCCTACGAGCAAGCGGAAGCCAAGCAGCCAGTGACACCAACAGTTTCGTACCTGACTCATGCCTTCTCAGACAGCAAAGCCACTTGGGACAACAGCCCTGATGGCATCATCAGGGCCTTCCAAGCTCTTGCTGCAGGGTAAAATTTTCGATTTAAATCTGCTTTATTAATAGTTTTTTTTTTTTTCTTTTTTTTTTTTTTTTTAAAAACGTTGCCGCACACGAGGAATTTCTCCTGTATCGTGGGTGCGTTTACAAACATTTAAACTCACATACACAAACAGCCAGACCCGGAACAACTATCTGTAGGCCATACAAATATTTGTTCCGTGCGGGGATCGAACCCGCGACACACAGCGCAGCAGTCGATCGCTCAGCCACTGCGCCAACCGTGTCGTCAAATTGACAGGCTGATTAACAAGATAATAGTAAATCCTCACGGTAAATGATTTTGCTGTTTGTAGCTTGATGTTCTTATATTTATTATTGAACTTTCTGCGTGCATTTCAGAAAGTTATCTGCATGCGTTAGAAATATGAGGAAGCGCATGCGAGCTGGTTTTTCTGAAGTGGATGCATGGGAAATGTCCACCATCCAACTGGTTGCTGCCGCAGAGGTAAATTGTATTATACATAGTCAGTTAAAAATATGGTTGGGACTGCGGGTTCCTTCAGGGTATTGAGACTTCTGATTCACTTCAATGGAGTTCAACTAACTAACCATTGTTGTGTTACATACACGGTTTTGTTTAACAGTGACAGAAATTGAGTCAGCATCTGCCTTGCCTTTTCCCAAACTATCTTGGGGTCGGCTTCCAGTCTAACCGGATGCAGCTGAGTACCAGTATTTTACATGAAGCGACTGCCAATCTGACCTCCATAACCCAGTAACTAAGTAATACCCTTGGTAAGACTGGATGTCGGAGTTTTGGCTTCTGAGTACTCGTAACGACTGTCAAAGATCTACAAATGACAGTCGGGCGGGACCAACTGCTTAACGTGCTTTCCGAGGCACGGAGGGAACTAGGTATGTAATTATAGTCACCCATCCACGGGCCAACCTCGGCAAAGCACGGCTTAACCTTAAAGATCGACCCGTGCGGCTGTTATTATTTAGCTAAAAGCTCGACAGAAATTGAGTAACGAGCAAATATTCTCTATAATGGGTGTAAAAAGACCGATGGCTCTTGTTTCGCCCCGTCACTAAGAGATAATTTATGTTGTAGATCATACCTGGGATTCTTCTTGTTACGGAAATGTTGGGCGTTCAAAAAACAAATTATCGCACAAGTTTTTTTAATACAAGTTTTTAATGTAATATCTTTCCTTGAAATACTTTCACGACCCCCGTACTATTCAATGCATCCATCAGCACAATGGTTTAAGTGCCATAAATTGAGTCCTACCGTATAAAATGAAATTTTTCATTGCAAAAAAAAAAGTCGTTTTGCAGGAATATTTTTTACGTTGAGCAAAGATTTATGTACAGAATGCTTGGTTGACGGCTTCGTGAAGGGCCCATTTATACTTTGATATATATGTAATGTGTTAATTTATTATTATCCTTTAGTTGCTCTGAAAAGAGTGGAACTCAATTTTGGTTATAGTTTTACTGTTCACCATACTATCCAAGGATAATAATAAATTAACACATTATAAAACATACATTTAAAACTATTGTTTCACCAGTTCTTATTAATCAGTATTATTTAAACTATTAACCTAACATAACCTCTATATTTTTCATGCTGTCTCAATCCTTCAATCTGACAGACAGCTCCATAGAGTCAAACAAGTTCACAGATTATAAATTATGTAATCAAAGTTATTACGCGGCAAATACAAACTATACAAACTAAATGAAGTGTCACGCACTTTGTTTACATATATACATAAGTGATCCAGTATCACATCGTCATCATCTCTAATTTTCTTTCCACTTTGCACCACAGGCTCACTGCCGAGCAGTGATAGCAGAAACCTATAGGCAAGAGATCGTGACACTGACTGCCAACTCAAGTCCAAACGTCAAGATAGTCATGGATCAGCTCTCAACCCTTTACCTGTACTACTGGGCTCTAGAGAGGACTGGAGAACTTCTTATGGTAAGGAACTGCAACTAAATAAATAATACCATACCATTATATCGCTGTCCTACTTTTTAAGGCTAGGCATAACGTAAATCATCAAGGCTGCAGCCGCTGAAGGAACGTTAATCGAAATATTTTCGAAAAGTCTCATACAGAAAGAGCCAGTGTAGTGTAGTAGCTCTAAAGATAATAGTAGATAATAATAATGGATAAGGCCTTTATTTATCGTGTGGTTAGTGCCTAACTTGGTGTCAGAGTTTTTATGCCGCCCATGGACCTCTGGCTTGGCTTAACATGCCCAGAAATATCACTCACACTTCTTCACGATGTTTTTCTTCACCGAATCAAGTATAATTAATTATACAATACGAACATGAATCCGAAAAATCAGAGGTGCGTGTTTTGGGTTCGAATTTCAGACCAAAGACTTGTCAGTCCGACGGTGACACCACTAGGCTAGCACTGCTGATGATATAGATACATAATTATTTAACTTGCAGTACACGTCCGTATCGGAGAAAGATCTGGAAGACCTGCAACTGAGATACGAAGAGCTGCTCGCAAAGATAAGACCTAATGCAGTTGGGCTCGTTGATGCTTTCGATCTTCGGGATGAAGTAAGTGGCCGACATTTTTTTCGGGTAGCTTAGACTCGTGTTGAAGGTCTAGACATAGTGACATTTTATCAACGATATTAACGTTAGGGCACGTTTGTCGACCATTGACAGTCGTTACAAGTAGTCAGCGGTCCGAAAGTCTGACAACCAGTCCTAGCAAGGGTATCGTATTTCCCAGTACTAAATGGGTTGTGGAGGTCAGATAGGCAGTCGCCCCATGTAAAATACTGGTATTCAGCTGCATTCGGTTAGACTGGAAGTAGACTCCAACATAGGAAAAGGCTAAACAGATGATAAACGTTAAGGGGAAAGGTTCAGAAAAATTGCGGACAAGGGATAATGTACTGCATTGATTTTGTTAAAGTCGTGTGCTTGCAGCCGATCTGCAATCTTCCCGTAACGGTTTGACCGCACCTATTTGATAACGAAAAGCATTTCTTGAAAGTTTAAAAAATACAGGCCCACTTTCTTACTTGGTCTGACTTTAAGCTAGATTGATTCAAAAAGAAAAAATGTGCTTTCTAAGTAACGCCTCTTATTTCTCTCATTTTTTTCCAGCTCCTCCATTCAGCGCTGGGCTCCTACGACGGCCGCGTGTATGAGCGTCTGATGGAGGAAGCCCTGAACAGCCCCATAAATAAGGAGCCCGTCAACCAGAGTTATTATAAGTACTTGAGACCGATGCTCAAGGGGAAACTGTGATGAACCTGCTGATAACTTTTTATTAACAGAGATTTGGATAGGTATTTTATTTTTCGAAAGTTCACGAATACATCATCCATCCAACATGTGGATAACTAAACTTAACTTAACATCCTTATTTATACAGTGGCCCGAAAGTCTGATAACTTCTCTTGCAAAGGAGCATTGAACTGCTCAATACTAACTGGGTTATGGAGGTCAGATAGGCAGTCGCTCTATGTAAAACACTAGTATTCAGCTGCATCCAGTTAGACTGGAAGCCGACCCCAACATATTTGGTAAGACGCTAAGAAGGTGATGGTGATGTCTCCAGAACCTAAAAATCATTCCGGTTTCAATAGGGAGGTAAATACACATGTTGTTTTACTTTTTGAAGTTTAGGAACATAAAGTTCTATTCCGATCTCTGTCCATGAGTGAGATATTGCATTAGTTTTCTATAGTAACTCGAAAGATATTCAAAGCAAATTTTTCAAATAAGTTTATGTGGATTATCATATATTAAAAAAAAAAAACTGCTCTTTAACGTAAGAAAATGAATTAATGTTGTACATCTATTCGGGGTGGTACGTGGTAAGCGTTTTCGCGTCGCTGTCCTTTACACCCTGTATATATAAAATTCTTAGTCCGGACTGATTGACTGACTAACTGAGATATCAACCCACAGCTAAACCTCTGGTCCTAGAGACCTAAAATTTGGAAGGTGTGTTCTTTGTTAAGAACAGGTATCCACTAAGAAAGGATTTTTCAAAATCCCAACCGTGAAGGCGTAAAACAAGGGATGAACGATTGTATGGAAATCGGTCAATTTTAAAGTAAGTTTAGCATGATGCAAACTTCTGATTAGAAATGAAAAAAATTAGGTATTTTAGTGTTTTTGAGAAACTACCCCCTAAGATGGTTAGATAGGGGTTGAAAGTTAATATGCGGAATCCCTCATTTTAGAAGTAAGAAGAATGACATTAAATATTGAAGTTTCTGAGCAAAAATAAATGAATACCTATTTCGTCGTTTTTGGACATTGAATCCCAAAAGGTCAAAAAGGGATGGAAACATTAGATAACAAATATGGTCTGATTAGCTTGAAATTAACTATTTGTGTTTCTTGATTGAATTGATAAACACGTATTTCAACGATTTTGTAAATTCCACCCCTTTTTTTTTTTTTTTTTTTCCGGATGGGAAATCATCATATGACTTCTCCCGCTCTGGGCGGAGCGGGAGGGAGTGTCAGACTTGTACTGACTAAAACCCATCCATGTTCCTTCTTCGCCCTTTGTGTTCCAGGGCCGCGGTATCTCTTTCGAACAACCCGCAGCCCTGGCAGGCATCGGCCCTCTCGGGCCCCTTCCGGTTTGCTGACATCTCCTTGAGGCGCGCGTGGAACACGTACGCGCCGTCGACACGGCCTGTCGTCATGAGACGGACGGACGGTGAGCTAGCCCATTACTCACCGTCCACAGGCTCGCGCCTACGGTGGCCGGGGGCCACTGCTCTTGCCCCCCGACGCCCGGGGCGTCTCCCGCGGCGGCTGGGACGTGAGGTTCTCTCTCTCTCACGTTCCGCCACCTCCTTCGCTAGCATGACTGCTTCGCAGAAGGAGGCGACGGCATCCCATTCCCTCTCGCTCCGGACCATGGATTGAACCAGGGCCGGACGCGAGAGGTCGCCGCCGCCAATCGCCGCTACGAGGACACGGCGGTGCTCAGCCCAAGCGGGGCAGAGCTCCACGGTGTGCTCCACCGTGTCCTCCGGCCGATCTCCGCAATGGTAACACCCGGGCGTTTCCTCCCGCCCGATTCGGTGCAGGAACCTCCCGAAACAACCGTGTCCGGTGAGGACCTGCGTCAGGCGGAAGGTGAGGGCGCCGTGCCGCCTCTCTAGCCACTCCTCAAAGAGGGGACTTATCGCGACTATTGTGGCGTGCCCTGCACGTGGTTGCGACAGTCGCTGTCTCCATGTCGCCATGAGATCGTGCCGGAGGTCTGTCCGCTGAGCGACAATTTGCCGCGGCAGCGGAGTTTCCCCCCGGCGTAGTGCCTCCGCGCGCCATTCATGCAGGCGCGCGAGGACCATCGCCTCCAGATCCCATGGCGGCAATCCGGCCAAGAGGCTCGCCGCCTCGCCGGAGATCGTGCGGTACCCCCGGATCAGCCTTACGGCTACAACCTTCTGGGGCGCGTTTAAGTAATGGGCGGCTCGCCGCCTCAAAGAACGCGCCCACACCGGGGCCCCATAAAGGGCCATGGACCGCACGACTCCCGCGTAGAGCCTCCGGCAGGAGGCGTTTGGACCCCCCAGGTTGGGCAAGAGCCGCTTGAATGCAGCCCCTGCCCGTTCCAGTTTTGGGGCCAAACGTCGGAAGTGCTCAACGAAGTTCCACCGGCTGTCGAGGACAAGCCCTAGGTACTTTAGCGTCGACTTGACGCCGATGGGAACCCCTCCTACCGTCAGTGTGGATCCCGACGGTGGCGCATTCCGAGGCCCATGAAAGCACATGGCCTCGGACTTGTGCAATGCCACCTCGAGACCCAGTTGCCGGATTCTCTCCACGACTATCGCAACCCCGCGTGTCATAAGTTCGGCCGCCGCCTCGTGCGACCTCCCCTGTGCCAGCACCAGCGTGTCGTCAGCGTAGCAAACTACGCTGACACCGCTAGGGAGGTCGGCGCGCAGCACCCAGTCGTAGTAAAAAAAAGTCGTAGTAAATTCCACCCCTTAGACGACAAAAGGCATTTTATTTATTTTTGTTTTGAAATGTTAGCACACTTATACGCTTAAAAAACTTTATATAAGTACCTACTTCTAGGGGATCTGGGACCTTTGCGCGAAAGACATTTGCGGGATGGACACTTGCGGAAACCCATTTGCGTAAAAAGACTTTGTGCGCATGGACACTTGCGCGACTGGACACTTGTGCAACTGGCTGGCTTCATGAGTGTCGTTTTCCTGGTTTCCGTGGTCTCTGGCAATAAAAATTAAAACTGAAGATGGCGCCGAGGAAAACTTTCAGTTTTTCCTTAATTGGGGTCATTTTCGTGGTTTTCCTGGTCGTTGGTAATGAAAATGAAAATCCAAGATGGCGCCGAGGATAATTTTTAGTTTTTCTTTCATGGGTGTCGATTTCTTTGTTTTCGGGGTCGCTGACAATGAAAATGAGGTCAAAATGAAAATCCAAGATGACGCCGAGGAAAACTTTTGGTTTTTCCGTCACGTGTGTCGTTTTCGTGGATTTCCGGGTCGCTGATAACAAAATGAAAATTTTCTTCATTATATATTGCATTTCATATCAATTTCTAGATGAAAATAGTGAAATTCAAAATACACTATGTCTCAATATCCTCCCCTAGGCTATGGCTGGCATTGATTTACGTGAGCACTGTTTCTCACATGAGCAGTTTTATGTTGCATGCTCCGGAGTGAGCTCTGCGAGTAACTTAGTCATTTTAGCCCCAAAAGGAAACACCGCAAACGTCATTTACAAAGAGGCGCTTGGATACTTAAAGTTTTCCGGGAGTTAAATACATAGTTGTTTAATGTGAGTATTCTTGAATTTAAAAAAAAATGTAAACTAGCTCTTTTATATCGAAAGGCTTGGATGACCGGGGCTTTTAAGCTACGGCATCGTAGCACGGAAGACATACGTATAAAATAAATTCTGTTTAAACCCATTTAGGTCACTAACAATAAAAAAAAAACGCCGTAATATACTTTTTTTCTAACCAGAATGAATTTTCTGGCTTCTTTCTTTGAAAATCACAGACTTTTACACAACTATTTATCCTATAGGTACGTACACTTACGCGCGAGCGAAGCCGCGGGCAACAATTATTATCTATAACTTTTAAATGACATTTAAATCACAATACATTTCGAGTATAACAATGTTCTCGCTTCGTATGGATTTGTTCCTTGAGAGATCCGCATAAATTGGTTTTGTATACCTTGGTTGGTCGACGTGCGTACTCTTATTCTGTTGCATTTATTTTTAATACTGTTATTAATATTATCTAGATAAGATCAATACAATGTTAAAAGTTAGGGACGAGGATTACAATTAAATGTTTTTATACCTTATTAAGCCTTTTACTACATCTTTATTCTTTTTTCTTTGCCTAATCTGTTTTTGATAAAGAAAATACAGTCCATCATAACATGGAAATTGACACGACTTTGAATTTTGCATCCAATGTTTTCCTTAAACTAAGTATAACAGTCAAAAACTTCTTTATTGAATGCATGCAATGAAATATAAGATGTTCAAAGTACAAAGATCGCTCAAAGTAGCATTCTCAGAAAACCAAACAAAAGACGTATCTAATTCGTTTAAAATTCAACAAGAAGCAAACACCACTCAAAGTCAAAGTCAAAGCATTTATTTCAATTAGACCATTACAGGCACTTTTGAAAGTCGAAAAACAAATAAAACGCGAAGCTACAGTCTCAGTCACAAGGCATAATAACTTGTGAAAGTACTGTAGTTGCCCATTCCGTAGCGTAGATCTCTATGGAGAAGAATGGGCAAGAAGCTCCATGGACACTCTTTTAAATCAAAATATGTTACAAAATCTTGGTTACATCATTCATGTTAAGAATTACAGATATGTGACACTTTAAAGTACAAGAGATCTATACATTATCAAAAGAAAATTATTAGGTAACATAATTTCATAATCTACGTAATACGTTGCATAAAGTTTATTAGCTCCAGATAAGAATAATAACAACAATTATCGTCATATTTGAAACTTGATAACGCCATTCGGTTGGTCTTACCAAGGAGCTGGCATACCTAACACAATCGTCGCCCCACCACAGACAAACACAACTGCAGTGTTTTTATAATTTTCTCGTTCCAATTCCAAATATGAGCGCGAAAGTGAACCAGGATTTGCTTGAAGAGCGTAATAAATGTAAATTTAATGTGGAAGAATTGACCAATTACTTAGATGGAAGTGTTCAGGCTACAGAAAGCAGAAGAAAATTGGGTAAGACGATCTTCATTTGTTTATTTACTTGCTTGTGTGGAGTTGAGAAACTTGTTATACATAGATGTGTGTGCCATAAAGTGCTAGTAGACTAACGTCAGAATCGTTTTTCCTTGAGGATGCCGAGTGTTAATAACTTCAGACCGGAGACACATTTCCTGTTTACGTTGACCTCCTATTTCACTGAAAGTGTAGATAGTGCCAGGTCAAATTATACTAGCTGTATTATATGTATATGAGTATTGTGTACGAGTTGACTAAGTTCGTACACATACATAGTTTTCACTTTGCTAGGGATGTAGATAAAGGTAAAATTATAAGAATAGCAATAATTTAACTGCATGCGTGCCCTGATAACATTATCTTAATCATGATAAATAATACTTACTGTAAAATTATGAATGGCATTCAGTACAAAGTCCAAATCATTGAGATCAATCTGCTAACCTTCAACTTACCTGGTAACTACCATTTAGGCCAAAAAATGTGGTCTAACGTCCAAAATTCTGTGATTGACTTTGATCTTCGTACACGAGATGATTAACAATCTATAACCTATTCGCAATGTTTTGTATTTGCATACTGAATATACTGACCATGAGTTTTTGTCTAGGCGTTTGTTGTTTTGTCAATGTTTCGAAAAAACTTTACCCCAGTTTCTCACAGGGTAATTTTGCAGAATTCTTATAAGCTACATAAGCCTTTCATTGCTTGGTTGATCAAATAGAAGAAGGATGGATTGTGTGAGAAGAGATATGAAAAAAAAAGGGAGTGAAGATAGCAAGACGGTTCACACCGAGAAGGGAAGAAGAAATCGTAAGGGGCCGTCCATTAATCACGTGATGTTTCTTTTAGCATTTTTTAATCCCCCCTCCCCCTATGTGATACGTGGTGAGGTTTAAGACTAACCGCCCCCACCCAAAATCACGTGTATTTATAGTACCTACACATGATCTTAAATTTTTTAAATTATTAAAGTTAAATACGGGTACTTCGTTCGTTGCCTGGCAACGGCGAGTCAAGGTCACACTACAAGCCGCTTTTCGGTTTAGAATCGCGCGTTTGACGAAAAAATAAATACACGTGGTATTTTACTACAACCCCCTCCCCCTTGTGATATTTCGTGATTTTCGCTAAACCCCATTTCAAGCCTCACGTGATTAATGGACGATCCCTAATGCGCTCATCCCAAGTAACTTGGGACAAGGGCAGGACATGTGAAGCCTTTCAATGCTAGCAAGTGCAGAATTCGTTCATCGAAAAGTAAAACAACAAAAGCATTAAATAACTTTATATACAATTCCAGAGCAAACTGTGCTAAGCACTAAAGGCCTCATCGACGAGGTACCAGAAGAGTACCTCAGTCATAAGGAGAAGTATGAGAACGCGGTACGCAAAGCAGTTCTTTTGTATCGAGCGATGAAAGATGCTGAAGATCCAAACCAGACAGAACAGGAGAAGGCTAAGTATGTTTAATTTCAAATAAATTCCGTTGGGTAGGAAGCCCTTAAAAATAAGCTCGATCATCTGAATTTGGCAGATTGCTTAATTAAATCTTATCTAAAGCTAAACAATACCCCTTAAAATGTTACACTGTTCAGTCTCAACTACGTCGCAAGTGGAAAATAAAACAAAAAGAAGAAAAATTAACCTTTTTACTCTGCCACAATGTCTCTTTCGCCAGAGGAGCTCGTGGCTAAATAATAACAGCCGCACGGGTCGATCTCACGGGTCGATCTATAAGGTTAAGCCGTGTTTGCCGAGATTGGTCCGTGGATGGGTGACCATAATTACATACCGAGTTTCCTCCGTGCCTCGGAAAGCACGTTAAGCCGTTGGTCCCGGCTGTCATTTTTAGATCTGTGATAGTCGTTACGAGTAGTCAGAAGCCAAAAGGCTGACATCCAGTCTTACCAAGGGGTATCGTATTATCCAGTTACTGGGTTGTGGAAGTCAGATAGGCAGTCGCTTTATGTAAAATACTGGTACTCATCTGCATCCGGTTAGACTGGAAGCCGACCCCAACATAGTTTGGGAAAAGGCTAAGCAGATGATAAGAAAGAAAGAAAACGTATTTATTTGGCACATGCCACAAGTGCACACAACAAAAACAAAATTAAAACTTAAAGCTAAACAGAAAAAGATAACATGTGTGTCTCACGGCTGCGCCAAAAAGACCCAGTTCAGCAAACTGCCGAACAGCTAGTGCCCGACGCTGGTTTTCAACTGGACCCGAGATGATGAATGTCTCTTTAGCCATAATACCGTATCTGAGAGGATTCCAGCTTATGAATGATTTTCTGATCACTTTATCGTCATCATCTTCCTGTCCCCATATTACTTGTGACCCTCGCAAATAATTTCCTCCATACGTTCTCCCCTCTTTTTTCACATCATTTGTCGCACAATCTATCCATCATCTGCCTAGCCTTTTCCCTACATTATGGTTGATTGATTGATGATTTTTTGATACTTTAATTTTTCTTATTTATTTTGCATATTAATTTATTTTGCTGGAGTACCGATAATTCGTACTTAGTTAAAGATAATAACATCAATGGACCATTTTAAAGCGATTTTTAAAGCGATACATATGTTACGGTCTGCTTCCAGTCTAACCGGGTGCAGCTGACCCCCTCAAGCTCCAGTTAGTACTGGATAATATGATACCCCTTGGTAAGACTTGTTGGACTTTCGGTTTCACTGACTACCTATAACATAACGACTGTCAAAGATCTACAAATGACAGCCGGGACAAACGGCTTAACGTGCTTTCCGCGAGGCACGGAGGAAACTCGGTATGTAATGGGTGGTCACCCATCCACGGACCAACCTATGCAAGCGGGGCTTAACTTAATGACCGCCCCAATTCATCCATGTTTTTTTATTATTTTATATATCACTAATGGCAATCAACATAACCTTCATGAATTATCAATTTAATATAATTTCAAGTTCATCATATGATTTTGTATGCTTTCAGCGCCACTTACCGCAGCCTGTTGCACGCAGCAGTGTTTAAAGATAACTCTCCGTTCACACTACACGTTGCTATGTTCATACCGGCGATATTAGGCCACGCTGATGAAGAGCAGAAGAAGTATTGGATGAAGAGAGCTAGCAAGATGGAGATCATTGGCACTTATGCACAGGTTGGTAAAGTTACTATTAAAAACAAAATTACTTGTAAGATGTCTTAATCTAATTTCTAGTTTGTACAGTCTGTTGTCATCATTATCTGACCCACCCTAAAAACAACCGAATTTGGACCCTCTAGCTGTAACTTTAAGGTTTATTCAATTTATATAGCTTATCAGACACGTTTCTCGAGGACTCAATGAACAAATACAATAACAATACAGACATGCAAAATTTGATCTTTAACACGTTACATTTTCATAACGACTGTTACATTTTCTCGCCTTAACGGCTGAAACGATTTGGATGAAATTTTTCATACGTATGGCTCATGTACTGTTATAAAAGTATTCCGTGTTCATCTAGAACACAGAATACTTTTTATAACGGTAGTAGTTTCCGCTGGACCTATTTTGGACCACTAAGAGCTAGTTATAAAATCAGTTGAAGATTGCGTCGGCGTCAAGTACATACATAGAAGTGGGAAGAAGGAAGGGTGTGCGAGGACTCTTATGATATTGGAAACAAAAACTACAAAAAAAAAACACTAAATCTAGCATGGACTGTACAGACGACATGAAATTATTATGAAGGTTACAGTAAATTTTGAAAGTGTCACTCCACAAAAAAACATAATATTGTAAGTATTGTTGTAATATTGAAACAAAAAAACATAGGTTTGAAAATTATAAACACATGCAAAGTTATACATAAATATAAGCCTGTATAAATAGAATTGAAAAGTTACTGATGTACTTGAATTAATTTTTTTCATTCTGGAACTTTTGAGAAATAAAGATCTATATTTCTCAAAAGTTCCAGAATGAAAAAATAATAATATGAAAATTCACATTTTTTAGACGGAGCTTGGTCATGGAACTTTCATCCGCGGCTTGGAAACGACAGCTACTTACGATCCACAAACAGAAGAGTTTGTCCTCCACAGTCCCACATTGACTGCGTATAAATGGTGGCCCGGAAGTTGTAAGTTACGTTTGAATAGCCTTATATTTATAGCCTAGCATATGATCCATACTAATATTATGAATGCAAATATAACTCTGTTCATCTGTTACCTTTTCACACCATAATACCAGTGGCGTGCCTAGGGGCCAACAATATGGCAAGCTCGTAAGGCAAGCAGACTGTTCAGAAATATTTAAATCATGAAGAGTAGTAAGTTTATTAAGTACCGCCACTGCGCCGTCTTAGCCTCTCTTAGACAGGGAAAGCGCTGTCATCCACCACGCAGGCAAGGTGAGTGCAGGTTGGTAGATGTCGACTGAACGTATTAGGACGTAGGAAAATTTATATCCCGTTCCCGAAGATAACATCCGACCTCCACGCAGGTGTATCAGATCAGGCTACCGCTCACTTCCTTTATGAAGTCATCAAATAAAACTAATCTTGTTCTAGTGGCACACACCGCTAACTACTGTGTGGTGATGGCCCACCTTTACTCCCAGGGTAAGAGCTGTGGCATCCAGCCTTTCCTCATCCAGCTGCGAGACGAAGAGACGCATATGCCCCTCCCAGGTATCAAGCTTGGGGAGATCGGGGCTAAGCTTGGCTTCAACACCGTTAACAATGGGTTCCTGGGGTTCGAACACCACAGGATTAAGAGAGACAGGATGCTGATGAAGAATGCTCAGGTTCTGAAGGTAGGAAGAATATAAAAACATATTATATAAAGTTACTGTTGTATATTTTGTCGTATGAAGTTAAGTACAAGGTGCAGTTCTAATGCTAGATCTTGTTTTCTGGAACTTAATGTGATACTGATCATGACAATTTTTTTTCTTTTTCGTCGTGTCAACGCTTCTAAGAACACTGTCAGAATCGTTATTCTGCAACGCTGTCGCGTTAGCAGTGACTTTGAGAAAGTCCTTCAAAAAGGCAGCTGGAATTTCATAAAGAGTTATTTCCTCAAGCCAAACTTTAGGAGTCACTTAAGGATACTTTTTGCATGGCATGCAAATAGTTACACCATTATTCTGTGTCCAGGATGGTACATTCAGAAAGTCCCTGAACAGCAAGCTGACTTACGGCACAATGGTATACGTGAGGGTTGTCATCGTCAACGGCATGGCCAACCAGCTGGCGAGAGCTGTCACCATCGCTGTCAGATACTCCGCGATTAGGAGGCAGTCGGAGATAAGACCCGGGTAAGTGGCCTCTGGAAAAGTCCTTTGTTTGATCATATGGCAAGCCGTGATTAGATTTGCAACAGTTGCACTTCTTAATAGTACAGCCAGTCAGTAGTAGTCAGTACCCTGGAATACTTAATCCATCTTACCGTCTTCTGTTTTAAGATGGGTATCATAAAGGGGCATTGACGTTATATACTTAGGAAACTGCGGTTTTTTTTTATAAAGACTAGAAAGACTTCATATTGAGTTTTCCTTGCCAAATTGCATCATCATTCTCCTGCCCTTATTCCAATATATTTGGGGTCGGCGCAGCAAGTCTTCTTCTTCCATACTTCTCTATTACTCGTCATCTCATCAGACACCTTTCCAGCCATATCAGCATTCACACAGTCCAACCATAGTTGAAAATCATTCATTCTTGCTAAATGTGTTGCACCATTATAAATACACCTAAAATACCACCATGAAGATGCAATTTGGATATGTACTTCTAGATTGTTATCGAGATGTGTTTGCACTTATTCGCAGCCAATCTGAATAAATTACTATAGATTTGATTTGATATTGGGTTGACAATCCCTAGTGCTGGTGAGCCCCAGATCCTGGACTACGTGACACAGCAGCACAAGCTGTTCATCGCCATAGCCTCGAGCCACGCCTTCAGTCTGACGGCCAAGTGGCTCACCAGGATGTACCAGAAGGTCACCGCTGATCTAGAGAAGGGGAACATGGATGAACTGCCTGAGGTCAGTTATTTATATGAAACAACTTTTGGCATGCCTAGAAATGGCTTTTGTAGAGCCATAGTTATTGATCCACTGCCTAGGTCATGCACCTCTCACTCTCTGAAGTCTCTCTGTTTGTACTTATTATTATTGTCGCCCGTTTAGGCCTCTCTTCACTTCTTCCAATTACTTCTATTCACTGATCATCTATTCTTATCTCCTATATCTACTAGAAAAGAGTCGAATTTTTCCCGTCATCTCCTCCTAGGCTTGTCACATTTCTTTTCACAGCCGCTTCCTCCTGTTTGGGACGCTTGGTTTTGAAGAATCATTTATCGATAATAACTCGAGGACGGTGCTTCGTATGGAATAAGTATTGATCTAGCTTTTTTGGCAAACTTTTTCTCATCCATTTTTCCGATAGCTCACACAACTCCAGAGATATTCTCAAAAAGTAAAAAGTTGAGACCTTTGACCACGGATAAAAAACTATCGCACAAGCAGGAGCGACTGGATGTTTTGATATAGAATGCAAAATCCAACTTGTTGGGAATGAATACAAACTGGAATGTTTATTTTGTCTCGACTATATGTTGTTATACTTAATTCTTTATCCTTTCTGACCCTTAAATCCTTCATTATTGCTAGCTGCATGCCATAGCGTGCTGCCTGAAGGCGGTGACGTCATGGGACGCGTCGGCGCAGTCGGAGCGCGCGCGCGCGGCGTGCGGCGGACACGGGTACATGCTGTCGTCCAACCTGCCGCACATCTACGGGCTGGTCACGGCCGCTGTCACCTATGAGGGAGAGAACACTGTGCTCATGCTGCAGACTGCTAGGTAAACTGATTTTTAGTAAATTTACGGTAACTCTTCAACATCTTCCTAACCTTTTTTTAACGGATGGAAAATCATCAAATCAGCGGAAGGGAGTGTCAGACTTGTACTGACTAAAACCCATCCATGTTTCTTCTTAGTTCTTTGTGTTCCAGGGGCACGGTATTTTTTTAACAGTCCCGCAGCCCTGGCAGGCATCGGCTCTCTCGGAACCCTTCCGATTTGCTGACATCTCCTTGAGGCGCGCGTGGATCACGAACGCGCCGTCGACACGGCCTGTCTTCCTAAGACGGACGGACGGCGAGCTAGCCCATTACTCACCGTCCACAGGCCCGCGCCTACGGTGGCTACGCCTACGGACTACGGTGGCGCTGACGCCAAGGGCTTTTTCTGTGACGGCTCCACCATCTCCTTCGCTAGCATGACTGTTTCGCAGAAGAAGGCGACGGATTACCATTCCATTTCGCTTCGGTTCGGACCATGGATTGAATTTGGGCCGGACGCGAGAGGTCGCCGCGCCAATCACCGCTACGAGGACACGGCGATGCTCAAACAAAGTAGAGCAGAGCTCCACCGTGTCTCCCGGGCGATCCTCGCAGTGGAGACACCCGGGCGTTTCCTCCCGCCCGATTCTGTGCAGGAACCTCCCGAAACAACCATGTTTGGTGAGGACTTGCGTCAGGCGGAAGGTGAGGGCGCCGTGGCGCCTCTCAAGCCACTCCTCAAAGACGGGACTTATCGCCACTATTGTGGCGTGCCCTGCACGCGGTTGCGACAGTCGCTGTCTCAATGGGTTTGGACCCCCATGTTGGGCAAGAGCCCCTTGAACGCAGCCCCGGTCCGTTTCAATTTGGGGGCCAAACGTCGGAAATGCTCCACGAAGTTCCACCGGCTGTCGAGGACGAGCCCTAGGTACTTCAATGTCGACTCGACGCCAATGGAAACCCCTCCTACCGTTAGTAGTAGGGATCCCGAAGGTGGTTCATTCCGATACCCATGAAAACACATGGCCTCGGACTTGTGCAATGGCACCTCGAGACCCAATTGCCGGATTCTTTCCGCGACTATCGCAACCCCGCGTGTCATATCTTCCTGCACTTGTCCCATGTTACTTGGGGTCGGCGCAATACGTTTTTTTCTACCATTCTATTTACGGGAACTTGTAAGGAGCAAATAATAACCGGAATAATTTTCAGATTAGGCCGCACTTGCCCAGGTCGGTCCGTGGATGGATAGTCCATTACGTAAAGAGTTTCCTTAGTGCCTCGGACAGCACGTTAAGACAACCAGTATTATCAAGGGGAATCGTATTACCCAGTACTAACTGGGTTGTGGAGGTCGGATTGGCAGTCGCTCCATTTAAAATACTGGTATTCAGCTGCATCCGGTTACACTGAACGTGTGTACGAATGGACATGTGAGCTGCGTATTTATATATTTTAATATTACGGTTTAATAAACTCATCGAAACTCCTTACTCAATGATTTCATTGGATTTTGACAAAAACTTAAATGCAAAATATAGATAAGCTATACAAAACTAAATGATATATTAATTGTGAATGAATTGCATTAAGTAGATGATTCACCTGGGGCTTTTGAGAGTTTTTCTGTAGAGATTCACAAATAAAATGCTGTCATTTAAAATTATCGAGTTTTAAAGTAACTTATCTAAACTGTATCTAACGGGATCGCAACATTTATTATGATGATTTTGATTAAGTGTTGTTTGGGTAAAATATTATGGCGAATTGATTTTGTATTTTTAATTTATTGCCAAAAAAATATAAATATGATTTACGTTGTTTGGCAAAACTTAAAGGAAGCTAACTAAGATAAAAATGGCGGTTTTAGTGTGTAATAAAATATATTATATCAATCTATCTGTGACCGTAAGGTCCCCATTATAAATTAACTTTGTGACCAGCTAGAATAAGAAAAAAGTAACATATGAAACGAGGTAGTCAATCTTAAACAATGAAAGCTCGTTCAGTGACGTAAAAAAATTAAAGCCATCCAGGAAAGTCTGTCATCAAACATATCAGTAACTTAAATAATTATTCTCTCTTCAGATTCTTCTAACTAAACGTGCAGATCAATTGTTTTCGGGAGAGTGAGTTCCACCAGCTCCTTCATGTTCCCTGCTAAAACACTTGAAAGTCGTGCAGGGGCTTTTTGGGGAACTGTCTCCCGTCTTGCCTTCTAATAAAAGCATTTTGATTTTGATGGTTGTTTCAGGTCTCTAGTGAAGGCGTGGGAGCAGGCACTGGCTGGCAGACCATTGAGTCCGACAATGTCTTACCTATCTGAGAAGTTCAACAGCAAACTAAAATGGGACAACTCCGTCGATGGAATTATCGAAGGCTTTCGACGAGTTGCTTCGGGGTAAGAACTGTTTTGGTGCTAAGCGGACGTTGAATCTACTATCATCAAAACAGGGTTTGAAGCTTGACATGAAGCTTTTGACTTCCGAAAGCTGTAAGAATAACATTGTTTTAGCTTTTCTGTTATAAAATTCGACGCATGGTAGACGCAGTGGCTCAGCGATTCGCTGCTGCGTTACGTGTCGCAGGTTCGATTCCCGCTCATCACAATATCTGTATGACGATCATGACGACAGATAGTTGTTCCGGGTCTGGCTGTTTGTGTATGTGAGTTTAAATGTTTGTAAACGCACCCACGATACAGGAGAAATTCCTAGTGTGGGGCAACGTTTATTTATAAAAAAAGCATCTTTCCTTTGTCTTCTCTTCCGATTTGGAAGAAATCAGATAGTTTGGATTATTTGAAGACCCGTTTACCCAGATACCCACTACAGTAACACCAATAATATGCTGATTTACCAACTTACAGAAAAGTGTCATCAGCAGTGGCCAGTATAAAGAAGTATATCAAACGAGGCTTGGCTCCCGAAGACGCATGGAACATGACATCAGTTCAACTGGTTGCTGCTTCTGAGGTACTTACCAACTTATTTTATACCTTGATGTGTCAACGTTGTGAGATTATTTGATGACAATAGTTGCATCGGTCATGTGATGCGGAGGAATGACGAAAATGAATGAAAAAAGTCTTGAGTATGAATGTAGATGGGTATAAGAGTAGAGGAAGACCAAAGAAACGATGGGTGGACTGTGTGAAGGATGATATGGCAAGAAAGGAGGTGTCTCATGAAATGACTAGTAATAGAGAAGTATAGAAGAAGAAGACATGCTACTCCGACCCCAATTGGGATAAGGGAAAGAGAATGGTGATGAAGGCAAGTTGCACTGGGTTACCCAGTAACTGGGTTCTACAGGTTGTACTGGGTTGTGAAGTTCACATAGGTTGTCGCTCCATCTAAAATATTGATTACTAGCTGTGCCCGCGACTTCATCCGCGTGGAATAAGAATTTTCTAAAATAGAAGTAGCCTAAGTTACTCCTTATTACATCAGCTGTCCCGTGAAAATCGGTCCAGCCGTTCCAGAGATTCAGACAAAAATTAAAAAAAATGTTATTTTGGTATATGTCCCGTATATACATTCATATACATGTAGTAAAAAGCGGTTATTTCAATATTACAAACAGACACTAAATTTTTTATTTATTTGTATAGATGTATAGATTGTTCTACATCCGGTGAGACTGGTAACCAACTCTAACAAAGTGAGGAAAAGGCTAGGCAGATGATAAGTCGTTGTGAACTGTATCTTCTTTTCTGCTTTTGGTAATATTTGCAGGGGATATTTAATAAATTATTCATCAAGGAAATTAATCTTTATTGCTATCTACTTCAAACGTTAATTTTATAATGTATTTTCAATTTAATTTTGGCATTTCTTGGTAAAAAGAAACTTATTCGGTACTTTGTCTTTCCTCAAATGTTGAAAAATAACAGTTGTTTCGAGATTTAGATTATTATCACTTTGGTGTTAATTCCTAGTGTCAATATTTTATTATTTTATCGCTACCAGATTCTTAGTAACGCTAATTATTTATGTCTTAATAAATTATTACGGTGTTAGAATATTGATATTTTGAGCAATTTTGCTTACTTTTTAAAGTTGCGTTCATAAAATATGTTCTTCGAAATTCAAACCAAAAAGAATTCAAAATGTGGCAGTATCAGTATCATAACAGAATTTTATTAAGTAGTCATTTTTTTCTTATCTTTTTTTTTCTCAAATTAATAAGGTGTTAGATAGATATTATTAAATGCTCTGTTTATCTGTTTTGAGTAAGTATGTCATCATGTTCATCGTCGGCACGGTTGGCGCAGTGGTTGAGCAATTGACTGCTGCACTGCATGTTGCGGGTTCGATCCCCGCACGGAACAAATATTCGTATGGCCTACAGATAGTTGTTCCAGGTCTGGATGTTTGTGTATGTGAGTTAAAATATTTGTAAACGCACCCACGACACAGGGGAAATTCCTAGTGTGGAGCAATGTTAAAAAAAAAAGATTATTAATAAAAAGATGGTTCTAGCCTTTTCCCAACTTGTTTGTGTATGAGTAAATACGAAAAATCTAAACTTTTTTCTTCATAAAATGAGTCAGGTTAGGTAAATCCCATGAGTTAGAAATGTATAAAGGGTGTAAAACACCTCATAACGAAGCCGAAAGACACTGGTTCTCCCTGTCATTGCGATCATTTTTTTGTTCTACACCATACCTGGGAACCTTCTAGTTACGGAGATATTAGGGGTCAAAGTCCCAACTTTTTGACAAGTATTTTTTTAAATACAAGTTTTTAATGTAAGATTTTTACTTTAAACACCTCCACGACCCCCGTACTATTCAATCCGTCCATCAGCAAAATGTTTTGAGTGTGTTTCATTGAGTTCTACCACAAAACATGATTTTACACCCCCCAAAAAAAAGTCGTTTCCCAGCAATAATTTTTGCGTAAAGTAACTTAGTTTCATGTACAGAATGCTTGGTTGACGGCTTCGTGATGAGGTGATTTACACGGTGTATATTTAAATACATTTATAAAAAAAAACTGTATAGTAAAATTTTGAGACAAGATATTATTCTTTCCATTGATAGATCAAATTAATTAAAAAATTATAATGTGCTTGTTTATAATAATATGATAAATATACTCATTATAAATCATACACATAGTTCAAAGAAAGGCACAATTCAATTTATCTTACTAACATACGTTATTATAATAATATTAGGCTATTTAATGACTTCAGCTTAACTTTAAATAATGGCTTCCACAAAACTATGTCAAATAATAGATGGGTTTTTGTCATTGTGTCCAAAATTGTGTCAAAACATAAGCCGACAAAATCAAAATATTTTATTTCACATATAGGCCTATGTGAAATAATTGGGCATTTATATAACGTCAAGAAAAGGTGCAAGTCAAGATATAATATAACGATTAGGTTAAATGCTTAACTTTTGGCGAAACCTATTGATGAAGTAGACTTCTAAGTTTTCCCTATAGGTATGTAAGCTTATTGAGGCCATTTGATGCTGATGACGATGAAAATATAGGGATTAGGTAGAACACGCTTTAAAAAGCGGAGACATTTAAATCTGAGCGGGTATTTTTTTGTTTTTTTAGACTAACTACTATCATTACAGGTCTTATTAACCTAATTCGATAGTGTGGCTATCATCTAAATAGTATGAAAAGTTGCTCTTTTAGCGCTCCTTCTATGCTTTAGTTATTATTCTATGGATCATACGACTGAAGTGCTTCCGATTCGAGTTTTGCTAATTCCGACCTCCGACCGGAAAAGAGTGACGGTACCTATCTACATTATAAATAATTAAAATATTTACGGTCTGTATACAAAACGATGTCAACAACCTAAAACAGGAAGCTAGAGAAATTAATTCGACTAATTAACACTAATCGTGTTTGACAAAAAAGCAATAAAACTCTATTATTATATTTTTATTATTGCAACATTAATATTATTGTGTCACACCTAATGGCTTTCCTAAGTTTATAGGCTGTGTCCTTAGTTTATGGCCTAACGGTTTTTAAATTGAAAATGTAGATTAAAAAAGTCGCACGGCTTGGCTATGGTTGGTGGTTACTCCTTCAATTAAATTGTCTTCATCAATCAATGGCCCGCAGTTAAATATGTAACTATTAATATTTGAACTGATAATGTCTTTATTTATGCATTTGTTAGGATTATAATTAAGATATTCTGTTCGCTAAATTACTGAGGAGGCGTGGCTAAAATACGGTTTGGCAGTAATAACAATTTTTTGGTGTTTTGCATAAGGAAAGTAGGATTGGAATCAATAATAAAATGTGTAGGTAATTTTTTCTTTTTCTTATTTACGGAAATCGGTAAGTGTGAACCACCCGTGTTTTAAACGCGACCCGTCTGATCCTCGCTCTCCACCCCACTACCCCCCACATCCCGACCCCTAAACATCATCCAGACCAACCTCCAGCACAGCCAGACGGCTACCGCCTGCCTACGCAGGGCACTGGAGATAGAACCGCGCTACCACACAAACAAACAATCTTTAAAGTTTATTCGATCATTTCTCATTCACTAAACTACGTTATGGGGGATTTTCTGATATACTGACAAACCTATACAACCAAAAAATCAGAGTTTATTAATACTTAACTGGGTACCGTAATTTAAATTGATTATTTATGTCTTTTTGACAACCTCCTGAATTTTGACGACGATGCAAACAACTCCTCGTGTAAGCATTTATAGTCGCAAGTCTAATTTCATATAGCCATTGCACCCACAATGGTGGCAAAAAATTGAAGTTATTATTAGCAATTAGTAAGAACTCCCGAGGAGGGGTTCCCTACATGAGTTCGAAATACTATTCTGCAAAAATCGAAACATCGATGCCTTGATAATGCGACGGCATGTTTTTACTACAACTTTTTTATTCGCTGTTTCTATATATCGAAGTTATGTTGCACATGAACCCTTGTTTTTTCGCCGTTTGTTTGTTCTGACATACTATAATGTTTGTTCCCAGGCCCACTGCCGTGCGTTCCTCCTGTCAACTTTCAAGTCGGAGGTGGAGAGAACCACCTCATCTGTCTCACAACCTTTGAGGAAGGTGTTGTACGATCTGGTGCAACTGTACGTCGTCTACAGTGGCCCTGGAGAAACTAGGGGATCTGCTGCTGGTGAGTTGAAACCGGGAGTCGATGAGAAAATTTATCTGAGTTTGCTGTTTGAGATGAGATACAAAATAGCGTCGACTACATCACCAGCTTAAAGCAAGCAGGAAAGGAAGGCTTTTCCAGACAATTTAAATTACTGAAGCGAAAAATCAGCTGCTTTATTAAGAAGGTGTTTGTGTGTGTGAGGTGAGTAGGTTCTAGATACTACAGCACGAGTAGCAAGACAACTGTAGAAACAGGTTATGTCAACGGAAGAATCGTCAAAATGACAAATTGTCATTGACTATCTGTCATTATGTCGATTCTGCTACGCGTGCAGCAGTAAACCGTTCCTACTTTCTTAAATCGTCATTAAAAAAAACAATAAGAAAGTACACAGTATAAACGGCGACCTTATCTCCGATCAATAGTCTACTGATCCCGTTCAATATCTCCACAATCTACACTTGACACAAATGTCTCGAGAGAAGAACAAAACACCAATTATTCCGTACTGTTAGATAATATAGATAAATTTAAAATAACTGGATCATGCGAAAAAAACGAAGGCGTCCCACAATAGCTTTGATTATCTCCACAGGTACAGTTAAATAATACGTTGTAAAAACTCACTGCACGAGCAAAAACATACTTTATGATCCTGTCTAAGGCAGTCATTTTGCATTTTAGTTTTTTATTGGATGCAAAAATTTAACCCGTAGGTAATTTTAGGTGTGCATGCATTGCTCACTTTTTTCCTTATACGGTTTTAATTTTAGAGCGTTAATATACCTTATAAAGGACATGATTCAAGACATTTTTAGTGCATTTCCCGAAGTTCCCAGCACGTAATTTTTTAGTGTTTCTTGTAAAAATGTCGGGTTGAAAGTACTATAAAGCTGACACATTAAAGTTTTGTGCAGTTTCACTGGTTCTGGAGGCAGTTGTTACCGTTTGCAGTTTACCGAATAAGGGAAAAAGATCTGTTGAGACAAAACTAAGTCATATGAGGTCATACTTGTGGGAATTTTGGTGCATTTCCGCGTCGTCATCATGACAGTTATGTTTTAGTAGTTTTGACAATGACGGCTGCATTGAAATCCGTGTTTATGTTGTCTATGCTCTATAGAATTTGTTTTTTTTTTCCACGTGTACAAGATTATTGGAGTATCAGTATTATAATTAGAAACGTTAGCTTGTGTAACGAGGCAGATTATTATGCTACTGCAAATGTATTATCGGCTTCATACATTCAAAATAGCTGCCATACAGATATTAAAGAGATTAAAATGAATGAAAGAATCTGATAAAAAATTTCAACTGGTTCGATTTAAATAAATCGTTCAGGAGAAAGGTAAACAAAAATCGTCAAACTAAAGGCATTACGTGCAAAATAATACATTTGGGGGCCATTCTTTATTCACTACCCCAACCCAGCGTCGCATCATGTATTTTTTTTATTATTAGAAAGATAGTTTAAGAATCTGTATCTGTCTTATCCCATCTCGGGGTATTGTGATTAATTTTGTTTTTTCCTCCCCCCTCCCCCTCCGTTTTTCTCACGTAATTTAAAGACGACCTCTTTCTTGTTCTTGTGGGACAAAATAACAACTTTACCTTTTGTTTGTTTTGCCAGCAATAAAAGATAATAAAATTCTAACAGACTACACATAACCTAGTATTTTCAATTTAAATCTTTGCATAGAACCATTGAATAGATTGCCGTAATGACTACGATTGGCAGGTGAGTTATAACAAGAATAATGCACTGTGTTTAGTCTATGGTATGCACTGGGTATCAGTTATCAAGTTTTTATCTACATAACGGTTATCGGAATCAGTACGTTATAAATTAAAGATTCTAACTGCACAATGCGTTCATTTTAGACAGCTGTTTCAAAAAAAAATCTTCACTAAAGTAAGGATAATTCTTTTTACAGTTATTTTGAATGAAGTTTGGATAATTTTGAATGGATGTATTTTTAATATACTTGGCTGCAATTATTTATTGACAACAGCTAATAAATCTGGCCCAGGTTTTAAATGCAAGCTTTTTTCTATGTCTGTTTCGTGATTTATGATGAATTCTTAAAAGACTCTTAAAATGACTCCAATTACATTTAAAAAACATGATGATTTTCTCTAAATGATCACTATATTTTATCTAAAAGTCGTTCTTTTCAACATTAAGATTTCCATATAAAATTAATTGAAGTTCGTTTCAATAATGTGATACAATTTGTTAAAATGATCTCTATATTTTAGCTTAAAGAAAGCAGGCTGTCTGTGAATAGTCCAAATTTTTAAGACTAGTTTTGTTATAAATTATACGTGTGGAGAAATTTATGGATCTTGGAGATAATAAAACATGGTGGAAAATAAAATGAGTGTGAATTATTTATGTTTGTGGTGGGTCACGAACCCTGATGTGATTATAGTGTAGGATTACAGTTTGATGCAGTTTTGTTATTTATTTGCTTATATATTTTTTTTATATTTGAATCAAAGTTTTCGGTGTTTATAATTCACCGGCTTTACTCAATTTGGCTTGTGGAGTTAGATAATAAATAATCAGAATGCTTAAGTCACCCAAAGGGCAATGGAGAGGTAGGCTCGGAGTTTCCTTGCATGGTCAAGTCAGAAATGAGGTCATCCGCAAGAGAACCAAGGTTACCGACGTAGCCCGAAGAATTGCCAAACTTAAGTGGCAGTGGGCAGGACTCATTGCTCGCAGAACGGATGGCCGATGGGGCCTAAAAGTTCTGGAATGGCGACCGCGAACCGGAAGAAGATGCGTTGGAAGGCCTCCCACTAGTGGACCGATGACCCGGTGAAGTTTGCAGGGATCCGCTGGATGCGAGTCGCACGGGACCGGTCAATGTGGTGATACTTGGGGGAGGCCTATGTCCAGCAGTGGACGTCTTTCGGCAGAAATGTTGATGATGATGTTTCATTGGTGAAAAATGGTCTAATATCTATTTAGATCTAATATATTAGATCTAATTTATTTCAAACTCTCGCTGAGTTTAAAATAAATCTAAATATCTAATCGATATAATCGAATCTTATCTAACGCTCCCTTTTGAGACTCAATAAAAAACAAAACACTAGTTATAAAGAAAACTATTTACCATTAATTAATTTTTAGCCGACCTTGACAATGAATGAAGGAATTTGGAATCTCCAGGACTGGTTAATTACTTACCTTCGATTACCGAACGCTCCGATCTAATTAGTTATGTTACTTTTGTTCATTTATATTGACATAATTTATATCCTGTTTAAATCACTTAATAAAAGCGTGATAGACATATAATTATAGGATGTAGATAAAAATTCTGGTTTTATTGATATCATTATAAATACCTCATTCAGAATCGTTTTGTCAAAACTTTTAACTTTTGCCATAAAATCTGATTCGATTTTTATAAAAATCGATTAAGTTGAATATCGATTCCTGTAATTGATTATGTGAGAAATGTTTCTCTAATAAAAACCTATGTCATTAAGCAAAATTATATACTTTTATGATAAAAAAGTCTTGTATTTTCAAATTAAAAGTACGTAAGAGTATGTATAGATTTGAACAGATTATGCAAATTTTTCTCATTATATATTTTGCATATATTATTTGAAGATGTGAACTTTGTTTACTTTAGTAATTTTGCTAATTAATTGGTTTGTGTTAAAAATCCTAAGTTGTTTAAGTAGCACAAAAATAAACCTGCTTGCTTTTATGTCAAGAATAATCTTGAACAAATTTCTATATAAAGATTTCTGTTAAGTTTTGGTAATTGAAACTGATGATTTGATTATAATTTTTCAGTTGTTTATTAATAAATTATTAATGCAAAAATGTTAGCTGTCCATATATAAAAGCTTTTAAAAAAGAAGAATTAAACATTGTAAATACATGTTTAATTCTTGAAGCGTCAAAAGTTAATAAGCACTTAGCACATAAAAGTCTACTTGATTCACTAAATTGACAGAGAAGTGCGATTTTTTGCGAGCACCGGTAAATGGCATGCCTATCAACAATGCCGGACCACTTGACATTGATTACCCGTTTATTATGGTTAGTTTGCACGTGTTATGTGCTGTGGCGATGCTCGTGGGTTTCAGTTTATTTTTTCTGGAGTATGATTAAACTGGACCACGAGTAAATAATATTTATCATTTATTTTCGTACTTAGCTTCTTTTTCTTCCAGGCTGGCACATTTTCATTTCATAATTCTGGAACGACATTTATAGGCCAGTTTGCTAAGACTATTATTATTATTTTATTTTATTAAAAACTAGGTTAATACAAATTTTTACTAAAGAACTATGCCCCACACAACCGTTTTCACGGTTTGTCTGTGGGAACGGAACAAACGGTATATATGTTTAAAGAAAATGTTAATAGTGCGGACACTTAATACTAATATTACTTATAAAATAACTTACAATCAATAAATCTTAGAAACTACTTATTTACCCTCCCCCAACAATCTGCTAACCACATTCCTAAAAAATATGGTTTAGAAACTCCCGAGAAAGAACAGTTTAAGCGATTTGGCAAACATACTTTTCATTGTCTGACTTCTTATATCAGCAGTATGCCTTCTCGTGTTTAATGCTCAACATTCTTCGGTTTTTCTTACTAACAAGTTTAAAAATTCTCGCGAAGTTTAGAACTGTCTTATTCTGATTCATCATCTGCCTAGCCTTTTCCCAACTTTGTTGGCGTTGGCTTCCAGTCTTACCGGATATGCAGCTGAATACCAGTATTCTACAGGGAGCGACTGCCTATCTGACCTCCACAACCCAGTTAGTACTGGGTAATACGGTACCCTTTGGTAAGACTGGTTTTCACGTGACGATGTGACAAAGTGAGACGTGTCTAATTCCTTAGATTGATTGAAATCCTATTAATCTGAATATTTAATTCAAGCAAATAGTTACACCAACAATTTTCTACATACAAATAACCTTAAACAACCAAAGGTCTAGCGTACAGTTACCTACCTAAATACGGGGTCAACACACGGACGAAATGCAACAAAAACCGATAGATCAACCAACCGAAGATCAATAGTATCAATATCGATCATTTTGATAAACTAGGTCTGTCCGAATAAACTATTGACTTAGTTTTAAAGCAAAAAAATATAGGAGTAGAAATCTGTTATCGATTTTACAGGTGACAAAGTTCGGTAAAAAATTGTCTGGTATTTATAGTTGTAATGGAATATCCCAAAGAGTAATAACTTTATCCATACTAATATTATAAATGCGAATGTCACTCTGTTTGTTTGTATGTTTGTTTGTTTGTTTGTTACCTTTTCACGACTAAACGGCTGATCGAATCTTAATGAAATTTGGCAAGAAGATAGATTTCAACCTGGGGAAGGACATAGGCCATATATCATCACGCTACGACCTATAGGAGCAGAGCAGCAATGAAAAATGTTGCGAAAACGGAGAAAATGTGACGCAGACGAAGTTGCGCGGGACAGCTAGTTTTTTATATGTACAACTAGCTGTCCTGCGCACCTTCGTCTGCGTCACATTTTCCCCGTTTTCGCAACAATTTTCATTGCTGCTTCGCTTCTTTGGTCGTAGCGTGATGATATATAGCCTATGTCCTTCCCCAGGTTTAAATCTATCTTCTTTCCAAATTTCATTAAGATCCGATCAGCCGTTTAGTCGTGAAAAGGTAACAAACAAACAAACATACAAACAAACAGAGTGACATTCGCATTTATAATATCAGTATGGAAGTATGGATTAACCTTTGTCTCTTGAAAGTCAGGTCGGATCTCGAAAGGCTAGTACCTATGCGGTGAGAACTGAACTTTTCGCCAACTGCGGTGTATCAAGCTTTTATAATAATGTTCTTTGGTACGTAGGTTCGTAGGAGAAGCTCGTGGCTAAATGATAACAGACGCTCGGGTGGATCTTCAAGTTAAGCCGTGCTTGCCTAGGTTGGTCCGTGGATGGTTACGTTAAGCCGTCGGTCTCGGCTGTCAATTGTGGCCCGAAAGTCTGACAATAAGTCTTACTATGGGGTGTCGTATTACCCAGTACCCAGTACTAATTGGGTTGTCGTGCCAGCGAAACGAAGGAGACTGGGTTGTGCAGGTCAGATAAGCAGTCGTTCCTTGTAGAATACTGGTATTCAGCTACATCAGGTAATACTGGTAAGCATATTTGGGAAAATGATAGCCAGATGATGGTACGTGGGTATGCATAGTTCATGCAGTATTTTTTCTTTTTTCTTCTTTAGCACAAATGGTTTTTGCTTACTAATCCTATAGTATCTGCCTACTACAGACACTTTATACTCACACTTATCATCCATATTCATACTTTTATTGGTTTTCCATTAGCATATTACGAATTGTTTCATTTTTATAAATATTTTCTTAGTTTTCTTTGTTGTGACATTGTTTACATCGAACTTGTCAGCTGTCATTTACTTTTATTTTTAATTGTTACCAGTCAAATTCTCTATGAAGTTTTCATTTAGATCATATATTACTAAAAATTATTATCATCAATTCGTGAGTTCAATTGTTGTATTTTATAGTTATTTGCGAATATTTGCTGTGTAAAGATATTCTGAGTTATATTTATTCATTCAAAACGTTCCCGGTTAACCTGCCCTTCACTTTTTTAATAATTTATTGTATTCTTCATATCATCATTTATTAAATTCATTTTCCCCTAACTACTTTTTTAATGTACAAATCTGTTTACTTCTTTTATCACGAGGAGCAAGCACGTTTGTTACAACCCCGGCCAGCCAGCCTCTGCCCATCGTGTGTTTATAGAGGTTCTCTTAGTAGTACCTAGTACCTACTCTTACGTACCTAGACAATCTTTATTAATTTTCAAGAAATCAGATAGTGGTGATTCCACTTGACAAAAATACCTTAAGTATCATCATCATCTGCCTAGCCTTTTCCCAACTTTATTGGGGTCGGCTTCCAGTCTTACCAGATGCAGCTGAATACTAGCATTTTACATGGAGCGACTGCCTATCTGACCTCCAAAACCCAGTTAGTACTCCCTTGTTAAGACCGGTTGTCAAAAATACCTTAAGTTTCATACTTAAAAAAAAAAAGGTATTAAACTCTCAATCAAGCTTTTTGCAATGTTTATATCATCTTAATATTTCAATGGTATTATAAATTTGTTAGCTTAGATGTAAATTCAATTATGCATGCTGTGGTCTCCTGTAAGTGAAGGAGTTCACCTACGTGATACTTTTTAAGTGCAGTCTATTTCACATGATTTGTGTACAATAATTGTACATCCTTTGTTGGAGATCCTAAATAAATAAATAAGTAATAAATGCCATATTTCTGATGATAGACAGGAATTGAATTAAGCTTGATTACCTAGATTTGAAAGGTGGCTTTTAGATCTACAATTTTATGTTAGGCAGTTTTTTTCCGACACATTTTCTTCCATTCATGTAGCTTTCAATTATTCTTATACGACGAGTCAAGAATGTACAGTTAGCCATGACGTCAGAGAATGACTTGACTTTGACCTTATGTCAGTGTCAAGTCATATTAGCATATTTATTGGGTCACAAGTTCACGACATCATAAAACTTTTTGTTGAGATCAACGAGTTCATGTTTTTTTTTTGTAGAGGAAGTTTTCAACGAACAGCTGACTTGGTTTTTTATGGTTATTCTTTTTGAATGTAGTCTTCGTGTCTTTATTGTAAGGTAGAAAGATCAATGGAATTTACTTGACACGCGGGAGACCATATTGTCCCATCCCTTAAAGTGTGTGGCTGCAATCAGCAAAGTGATTTAGATATTAATAATAAAATCTACCTACTTTAAAAAAAAAATAAAATAGAACAGAATGACCGTAGCATGAAAGACGGTTCTTATGCGTCCAGTACCTCCTGAATATCACAGAGCAATAAAGAAAAGCAATGAAGTCATTATTTTTCCTAAAAATACATTCAACAAGCCCTCTGTTTATGTGAATAAAAATATACAACAGGTTAGGACCTGAATCAATAAGAAAAGAAAAGAAGACTCCACCTATTCACGAACAAATTAAAAAAAAAAAAAAAAGTTTTTTTAGGAATTAAGTTAGATTTCTACATAAATCTTTCTTTTGCTTTGCCCGACAGGGCCCAGGATTGTTTTTTTTTTTGTAAAATGTTTTCCACCTAAGCCTACTTTGTGGAATGCAATAAATAATAATTGAGTGTTGAGAATTAAAAAAGGTGCTGTGGACCACCTGGGAAAGGCCTATGTCCAGAAGTGGATTGCAATAGGCTGAGTTTATAAGTAACGTGTCGTAATTTTCAGTAAGCAGATAATTGATTCAGTTATTATGTCTTTCAGTACACGTCAATATCTGAGAGTGACGTGCGACAGCTACAGGAAACTTATGAAGAACTCCTCGGGAAGATCAGGCCTAACGCGGTGGGACTCGTGGATGCCTTCGACTTCAGGGATCAGGTACAATCATCGTCAGGAGTGAATAGCTTAAGTATCACAACACTAGTTCTTTCTTAGTTCAATATTTTCTAAACTAATATTATAAAGAGGAAAGATTTGATTGTTTGTTTGTTTGTTTGTTTGCATTGAATAGGCTCCGAAACTACTGAACCGATTTGAAAAATTCTTTCACTGTTGGAAAGCTACACTATCCCCGGGTGACATAGGCCAAATAATATTTTCAAAAAAAATAGGGATCCTTACTAAAACTCCAATAATGTAACCCAAGGTGTACAAAAATTACCTAAAATATTCTTTATATCGCGTGCGCTGCGAAAACTATTGATGATAGAATATAGTAATGTTCCACGACTTTGCAGAACACATCATTATGTATAAAAAGTGTCGCGACAGCATATGTCTAACTATCATAGTTATGCCACAATAAGTGTTCTTTTATTTAAAAAAATATTTTTTTATGCCGCCGCCAGAAAAGGCTCTGTATTTGTGTCTTGGCATTAATCCATATCAAAATAAATAACTTCATATTCAAGACTACCTCAATACCTTTATATAACTTTTTGAATTATTCAATTCGGACATTCCATTCGAAAGATATCACGAGTTTAAAAATGTAAGTATAAGAAAAAAGTTGCGCGGTCGGCGCTCACCCTGCTCAGCTAGCTAGCTAGACTACCTTATGCGATGTAGGCGTCACTGAGGTACGGGCCGTACGGGAGGGGAGTCAATGTTAAGAAATGAAATGCCGCGCGGCTCACTCGAGTCACTCGCGCGGCTGAACAAAATTTGAGAACCTCCCAAGTCCGCGCGCGAGAGTCGAATATCGAGCGTTCGCAGCTGCTTGCTGAACAAAGTTTGAGAACCTCCCAAATCCGCGCGCAAGAGTCGAAAAATATAAGAAAAAAAAACATTAAAATAAAAATAAAAGTTTATAAAAATAATAATATTCAAAGTTTCTTTATAATTTTCTTTTTTTAGTAACCTGAAAAAAATAGAAGGCTTTTAGTGTGTGTATTATCTAAACCAATATTATAAAGAGGAAAGATTTGATTGTTTGTTTGTATAATGTTGAATAGGCTCCGAAACTACTGAACCGATTTGAAAAATTCTTTCTCTTTTGGGAAGCTATACTATCCCCGGGTGACATAGGCTATTTAATATTTTCAAAAAAATTAGGGATCCTTACTAAAACTCCATTGATGTAACCCAAGGTACAAAAATCACCTTAAATATTCTTTACATCACATGCGCTGCGAAAACTACTGATGATAGAATAAAATAATGTAGTACGTCTTTGCAGAACACATAATTATTTACAAAAAGTGTCGCGACAGCATATTATTATGTCTAACCATAATAGTTATGCCACAATAACTTTCTTTTTTTTTTTTTTTTTTTTTTAATCCGCCGCTGGAAAAGGCTCTGTTTTTGTATCTTGGTATTAATCCTTATCAAAATAAATTACTTCATATTCAAAACTGCTTCAATACCTTTATAAAACTTTTTTAATTATTTAATTCGGACATTCCATTCGAAAGATATCAGGAGTTTAAAAATGTAAGTTTTAGAAAAAAGTTGCATGGTTGCCGCTCACCCTGCTCACCTTAAGCAATGTACTGTACGCGTCACTGGGGTACGGGCTGTACGGGACGGGAATATTCAAACATTCTTTATTTAGTAACTTGACGCAAATAGAAGGGTTTATGAGTATGTATTGTAATTTTTAATTTTGAAATTTTTGTTAAATACCCGTGCGAAGCCGGGGCGGGCTGTGTCCTATAATCATTTATCATTTAAGTTAAATTATCTTTATTTATCTTAAATGATAAATGATTATCCCACAATGTTAAAAAAAAATGGCCACCCGTGCGAAGCCGGGACGGGCCGCTAGTATTTAATAAAATACTAGATTATGCCCACTGCTTCGCCCGTGTTTTGTTCGGTAATTGTCCCACGGTATCTTAGTACTATTCCAGACTATTATCTATTCCTGACTTCCTGTGCCACATTTCATCCTGATCCATTCAGTAATTTTTGCGTGAAAGAGTAACAAGCATCCATACATCCTCATATAAATATTAAGTAGGAATCCTACATAACAGGCATTTTATATTTCATGTAGAATTCAGGTGTATGTAGACTGCAGTTGTAGTTAACCTACGAGTATAATGTTTGATTGCAAAGGCCTTCTTCAAACCCTCTTGTCTATCATAAAAAAAAACTTTTTCTTTATTAGATCCTGAATTCCGCCCTGGGCGCATACGACGGCCGCGTGTACGAGCGTCTGATGGAGGAGGCGCTCAAGAGTCCCCTCAACGCGGAGCCCGTCAACCAGAGCTTCCACAAATATCTTAAACCCTTCATGCAGGGGAAACTGTGATCATCTGAACTTGATATTATAATGATAGTGCTTTTTCTGATATAAGTATTTATAGTATCATTGTTTGTTATTTCTTATTTTTATGAGTAACTGTAATAGTAGTGATGTAAATAAAATAATTCAGTATACTTTTAAAGTCGTTCTTTATTCATGGCAATCACTTGTCTCTTAATTTGTACCACAACATTGTGTTTGAGACATTCAATAAATAAATAATTTAAATAAATTAATGAGTTTGTGCGCTTGGCAAATACATCAAGACAAGTTTTCGGCGGTTCCGGAAGTCGTCGTGATGTGGTTGCTTCCTGGTGCAGGCGCACCGAGCTCAGTGCTCAGTGTTCAGGCAGCGAGAGCGTTGGCGTGCGCGGAGCCGAAGCCCGAAGAGTTCGCCTGAGAGTTGGTCACCCTGTAGGCGGTGTGCACGCCCTGAGTCCTGGCGGAGGAGGAAGCGTTGCCCAAGCCGTGAGTGTGCGCGTCAGCAGAGCTGCGGGAGCCGCCGTAGTACTGTCCGTGCACGTCGGCGGCGGAGCGGGCGCCGCCGTAGCCACTCACGTTAGCGTTGGCGTTGGCGGCGCCGGCGCCGAGCGAGTTGGCGGACGACTGAGCGACGCCGTGGCCGGAGTGAGTGTCGGCGACGGACTTGGCGGAGCCGTGGCCGTGGACGTCAGCGTTCGAGTTGGCGGAGCCGTAGCCGTGGGTGTGGGCGGCAGACTTGGCGGCGCCGTAGCCAGAGTGAGTGTTGGCCTGCGCCTGGGTGGAGGCAGGACCGTCGTACAGTGTGCCGAAGCGCCAGGAGATGGTCCTGCCCTGGCCGTGACCGACCTTAGCAGAGGAGGCGGCGTGTCCAGAGCCGACCACGTTCGCGTTGGAGGAGGCGACTCCCTGAGCGGGGACAGCCGGGGCGTACGATGTGTAGTAGATGGGGGTCTTGAGATCGACGACGGTGGGCTCGGGCTGGTCAGCGAACAGAGCGGGCGCGGCGTACACGGCACCGACGCCGTTGGTCTGCGCGGAGGATGCGGCGGACCCCTCGCCGTGGCTCTTGGCGGAGGAGCTGGTGGCGCCGAGGCCAGCGTTGGCGTTGGAGTCAGCAGAGCCCTCGCCGTGGGTGTTGGCGTTGGACGAGGTCGCGCCGTAGCCACCCACGCCGCGCGTGTTGGAGGAGGAGTGCGCTACGCCGGCTCCGTGCGAGTCGGCGTGCGACGTGGAGGACGCGGCTGGCGCAAAGCTCTGCTCGTAGGTGATGAGGGTGGCAGGCGCCGGGACGGGGTAGTACGCGCCGTTATTTGCCTGAGCCACGGCCTTCGCGGCGCCGTACGCGCTTTCGGGGAAGGGCGGCGCGTCGTAGGTCTGCGCCTGCGCGATGGCCTGGCCGGGGTAGTAGTACCCGTCGCGTGCCAGCTGCGCGCCGCCGTTGGCGCTGCCGAACGCCTGGGCCGCGTCGCCCAGCACGTTCGCTTGCGCTGTGCTCACTCCGCCGCCGTAGCTGCTCGCCTGGCCCATGGAGTAGGCGCGTCCGTCACGGTATAGCACACCTGGGGGAAAGAGAAAAGTTTGAAATATTTTGTAAGCAAAATCAGATTGTTTCAAAAACCATATTTCATAAGTTATTTTTTGAAAATTGAAAAGGATTTAGGAAAATCTTGAAAATAATTAACATGGATTCTCAAACACATTTGTTTTATTATTTGCTTTATTTTAAGCACATACATTCAAATCTTTTAGTTTTAAGGGTTGTCGCACTCACCGTTTATAAGGACAGGGTTGGCGTGGCACAGCGCCAACAACGCCACAGCTGCTACAAACTTGGTCGCCATGATACTAATGTTCAGCTTGCTACAGAGGACTCGGCTGAGTGGATGCAGTGATAGAATTTCTCCGCGCTTATATACTAAGAAACGCGTGCCACCACTCCTGCGCAACTGAGCCATACCTACGAACTTCACCTACTAACTGACACTCGTAAATTATGAGATGGCCAGCGATTTAAGTGACATGCGGATATCGATGTTATTTTATTAATTAAGGAACAAATCGTTTAGGGTACATATAGCACAGTGCAATGACCTTAAAGCTAGCTCCAGTTGGACATAATTATTATGCAAGTAGAACTTTTTTTAGCAAACTTAAGTTGTAACTGGCACGAAACTTGATGTGTATTTTGAAAAAAAAAACATACACAAAATAGTAGATTATGCACCAAGGGGATAAAGTAGTGTCTTATGTAGCGGGCGCCGTATTGAATCCCGAGCAAAACGAAGGATACTAGCGTTAACTCCCGAGCGGAGCGAGGGAGTTTAGAGTTAACTCCCGAGCAAAGCGAGGGAGTTAAGACAAGAATCCTGAGTGCAGCGTGGGAATCAAGGTCGCCCAAGACGAAGGCACCTTTATCCCCGAGGTGAATACTCTACTTTTCACACCACCTACGAGAGAATAAAAGCAGTAGTACTAGAATCAAGTATTTCGGAGTCAAATCATTATCGTCACTCAATATTTTTGTGAGAATTTGCAATATTTTAAGTAATTTGTTGTATAACAATGAACAAAGCAAAGCAATTTCCAGTATTCGCGCCTCTTTTTAATTTGTGTTTTATTTTTCTTTTAATTATATTCTATCTCGTGGTGGCCAGTTCGATTTTTGAACAATTATTTTTTTTGTGCAGATAATAATGGTGAATGCGTGAATATTCGTATGCGATTTATGTTCCAAATTCAAATCACATTATTGACCAGCGGGTCATAATGAAATTCAGTACAATAGTATTGCCCTGCTAGACCTCAGGTCGTTAATGACTTACTTTAGGTTAGGTTTGCATGACATATAATTTGACATTATCGAGCAGGTGGTGTGAAAAGTAATTTATTTTCCTTTTCAAGGCTGTGAGGAATTAGAACTGGCTGTTTAACACTAAGTGCTAAGCACCCAGCATATGGGTCGATCAATAATTAATTCCCCAATAATAATTCTCCCGAGCCACAAGATACAAGCGATGCTTAGTTTGTGTCCCACCAATTTGTATGACGAAACTTTGATTAATAATAAACTTATTACTTATTCGTGTGCCCACAACCCGCCTCCAGAGTTGTCGTTATACGTAGCTATATGTAGAATTCGGCTTACAAGTAAACATTGATTATTTTAACTTGGCAGAGAAGGCGAATAAAAATTATATCAAATAGAGATAGATGGCAGGACACCTACACCCAGCAATGCACAAGGATGATAAGTGGAGTAAAGCTGTGAACAATTGGTGTCCAAGTACTGGGAATAGACATGTGGGCCGGTCGTCGTGCGAGATGGGCAGACATAGTTGCCATCGGGGACCTGGAAAAACCTGGATGAGGCTGGCTGGCATAGGAACGTGGAGATTGGCTCGAGAAAAGAGACTACCTGTATCCAGCAGTAGGTGAATTCAGGATGTGATTGGTGATTATGTTATGAATTAACTAAATAATTACTTATTAATTTGAAACTATGACATAACTTACTTATTCATTTGAATTTATGACATTGTACAGGCTATTATTTTGAATGTATGACATTGTATAATGTATTCATTTGATGTTTTTTTTTTGTATACGGTATTAATATTGAATTTATGTCATTGTTTAAAGTCATCATCTGCCTAGTTTTTCCCAAATTATCTTGGGGTCGGCTTCCAGTCTAACCGGATGCAGCTGAGTACCAGTATTTCACATGAAGCGACTGCCTATTTGACCTCCACAACTCAGTAACTGGGTAATACGATACCCCTTGGTAAGACTGGATGTCAGACTTTTGGCTGCTGACTACTTGTAACGACTGTGAAAGATCTACAAATGACAGCCGGGACCAACGGCTTAACGTGCTTTCCGAGGCACGGAGGAAACTCGGTATGCAATTATGGTCACCCATCTACAGACCAACCTCGGCAAGCACGGCTTAACCTTAAAGATCGACTTAAGCGGCTGCCATTATTTAGCCACGAGCTCCTCATGTCAATGTTTAAAGTATTAATTTGAATTTATGAAATTTTTTACCTATCTGTTATGATAAATTTTGCATGCCTGAATTGATACAACACAGTGGAGGCGCATTCACTTGACATCTGAAAATATATTATTATGTACTGTGTTAAGCAATAAAATTTTGAATTTCTAAGATTTAAAACTGCTAAGACTGCACATAGGCCTCTTTCAAGTTGCGCCACAAAGCCCTGCTCTTCCTCATACGGTCCCATTCATCTTTTTAATTTAAGTACATCCAATTGGCAGGGACTCAACTGTAATCGTAATAAGTGTTTTTAACACTGTTTTTTTTTAATACAGTTTTAACAGAAAAATACTTTTAAATGTAACAGATACAACCAACATGTTACCGAATCAAACTGTAACATTTTATATGACGTGTTAATAAGTGTTAATATGTGTAACTGAAATAATCAATTTAAATAACTTTAGTATGCTGCGTGCTGCGTTTACCTGTTACACTTATTAACACTGTTAACACTTTTATTTCTGTTACAGATATGTTGCGGTTGAAAACACATTTAAAAGTGTTTCATATTTGATTCTGTTACCAACTCAACATGGAACACTTATAATTCTGTAATCTTTATGAAGGTGTTTTCAAGTCCCTCCCAGTTGGGTAGCGTTCACACTACGTTTAATCAAAGTTTATTTACCACAAAATATGCAAAGCTTGCTCGCTATGTATTGAGCCGTAGACACCGGTACTACAAGAGATGCTTCGAATGTGCGTGCTACGCGCTTTCGTAGCGGTTGAACTTCTAGCTAGGTAAGAACGAAATGGAGAGAATATTATACTACAATGTATTCTGTGTTACCGATTGAAATTTTGTATAAATCCTGATCAAAATCAAAATATTTTATTTTACATAGGCCTACATGGGCATTTATAAAACGTCAACAAAAGGTGCACGACTCCGCTACTGAATGTCGAAGTTTGAAATGTCGACGTATGTTAGTTCTAAAGTACAGGATCTCGATGTACGCCAGTTCGAAAGTTCACTGGAGCGAAGTATGCAAGGCCGACGTATCGTTAGTTAGAAACCCTAAAAGCATAGCCGACGTAGCCCCACCACGCGGGGCTCCTATTTCTGTCTGCAGGGACATTCAGTAGCGGAGTGAAGGTGCACGGTTCGGGTTGGTCGTTTCCTATGGAGAAGAACTGGCAAGAAACTCCATGGTTACTCTATTAAAATCATTTGGTTTTACAATATTTTTATGTTACAGCGTTAGTACTTAAGTATGGGAGGACGTCATAGGCCCGAAAATAAGTAGTTGCTTACTACAAAAGGTAGAACAAGAAAAAAAAACCTACGACTTTACAAAGCCTACAATGTCCACATATTAACAAAAAATAGGTAATTAAAAAGAAGCTATACAAAAGTAAAAATAAAACAATATAAGAACACTAAATTAAACAATAGACATAGATGTTATCATCATCAAAAGAATTGTGTTTAATTACTTTTTAAAAGGGGTTGTAAGGTGGTGAATTCGGAGAGATGAAAGAAACGCGAGTGTAGCTTAAGACATGTTTAATTACTATGCTAAAATACATTGGTTCGATCAGTATACAGAATACATCGCTTACACACACTGTTACATCACATATACTTTTAGTATTTCATTCACAATTAAACATAAATATGTTTAATAAATATGTTGAATTTGAATTTGAGTATACCCACTATTGGGTTTTCAATTCTATTGTTTTGCATCCTCGTCAAATTCAAGGAAGTAACTATGCTAATGTTTCTCGACCCGAATCAATAATGTAATGGGTATGTATTTTTTATTTACGGAAATCAGTAACTGTGAACCACCCGTATTTTTAAACACGAAATGTCTGATCCCCACTTATAACCACGCTTTCACACATACAAACAATTTCAAACGTTTATTCGATAATTTCTTATTCCCTAAGCCACGTTAAGGGGGTTATTCCGAAATACTGACAAAAAACAACAAAAAAAAAATGTTAGTCAACCTAGCGTTATGTAAATTGATTATTTATGTCTTTTGTGATAATCTCCTGTATTTTGACGAGGATGCAAAACAACACCTGGTAGAACGAATGGCAAGAAAGATATATAGTCATCTAGTTTAAGCTGCAGTAGTGAAATTTGGCGAGATTACTTATAGTCGAGACTTCGAGAGCAATTAAACAAAAAATACTGAACAGTTTGTACGAAGTTTATAGTCATTGAGTTCAGAGATATGAAAAAGTGAGATTAAAAAAAAAATAGTTCACACTACTACGCCACAGTGTAAATTCGACACATTTTAACTTATTATTATATTAAGAAAAAAATATTAAGAAGAAAATTAAAAAAAACATCTTTCGTCTCCGCACCTCTAGGCGATCAATAAAAAAAGTCCCATGAAAATCCAACCACTATAAACTTCTTTCTACCTTTTTTTCTAATTGCACTTGAGTACCTACTGAGAGGAGCTCGTGGCTAAATAATAACAGCCGCTCGGGTCGATCTTTAATTCGTGTTTGCTGATTGTGTTGTGCTTGCCGGGTGACCATAATTACATACCGAGTTTCCTCCGTGCCTCGGAAAGCACGTTAAGCCGTTGGTCCCGGCTGTCATTTGTAGATCTTTGACAGTCGTTACGAGTAGTCAGAAGCCAAAAAGTCTGACATCCAGTCTTACCAAGGGGTATCGTATTACCCAGTTACTGGGTTGTGGAGGTCAGATAGGCAGTCGCTTCATGTAAAATACTGGTACTCAGCTGCGTCCGGTTAGACTGGAAGCCGACCCCAAGATAGTTTGGGAAAAGGCTAGGCAGATGATGACTTGAGTACCTACTACTTAATTTTGACATTTAACTATGGAACGATACACGATTCAACAACTGAGCTACACGATAACTGACAAATGCTCAGACACTTATCTGCATATAGTCCTCATTTGAGTTGGCCAAGATTATGTCTGGACCTTAAAAGAGACAGTGGACCTCTGAGTTTGTTTCGGCTGTTTCTTCTCAGAGTAGTCAGGTATACCGGCCTTATCTAGTTCAAAAAAAAGTCGACGCAAATAGCTTTTTACAAACCCTTTTAGGTTTGTAAAATGGTATAGACTAGGTTATGTGTTTGTAAACTTCTTAACGCATGCATGTGACACAAATATTACGTGGATTAGCACATATGATACTTTCATTCCGGAAGTACAGTCCCGTTCCCGGGCCATTAACTGCCCTCGCTGCCCCCCTTGGCGACGCCCATGAATAAATTGGTGACTGTTGTGGTTATATTTTTCAAGGTTCATACATAGGTACAAATCTACTGTTTCTTTGGCTGCACATCAACTCTACATCTAATTTGTATACGGTGTGAGGTAAATAAATTAAATTTCAGTGAGTAATTTCTAAAGAATTATTGGTATTTATTTATGGCGTTCAATTTTTTGCGTTACTTTTTCGATAACGTTGTAAAGTGATAGTTTAAATAAATAAGATTAAATAAATTACTTAATACAGTCGTGCACTTCGCAAATACACCAAGACAAGTTTTCGGTAGTTCCGGAAGTCGTCGTGATGTGGTTGCTACTGGCGCAGGCGTGGTTGCTGTCTGCTCAGTGTTCAGGCAGCGAGAGCGTTTGCCTGCGCGGAGCCGAAGCCCGAGGAGTTTGCCTGAGAGTTAGTCACCCTGTAGGCGGTGTGCACCCCCTGAGTCCTGGCGGAGGAGGAAGCGTTGCCCAAGCCGTGAGTGTGCGCGTCAGCAGAGCTGCGGGAGCCGCCGTAGTACTGTCCGTGCACGTCGGCGGTGGAGCGGGCGCCGCCGTAGCCGCTCACGTTAGCGTTGGCGTTGGCGGCGCCGGCGCCGAGCGAGTTGGCGGACGACTGAGCGACGCCGTGGCCGGAGTGAGTGTCGGCGACGGACTTGGCGGAGCCGTGGCCGTGGACGTCAGCGTTCGCGTTGGCGGAGCCGTAGCCGTGAGTGTGGGCGGCAGACTTGGCAGCGCCGTAGCCAGAGTGAGTGTTGGCCTGAGCCTGGGCGGAGGCAGGACCGTCGTACAGTGTGCCGAAGCGCCAGGAGATGGTCCTGCCCTGGCCGTGACCGACCTTTGCGGAGGAGGCGGCGTGTCCGGAGCCGACCACGTTCGCGTTGGAGGAGGCGACGCCCTGAGCGGGGCCAGCCGGGGCGTACGATGTGTAGTAGATGGGGGTCTTGAGGTCGACGACGGAGGACGCGGGTTGGTCAACAAACAGGGCGGGCGCGGCGGGGTACACGGCACCGACGCCGTTGGTCTGCGCGGAGGACGCGGCGGACCCCTCACCGTGGCTCTTGGCGGAGGAGCTGGTGGCGCCGGGGCCAGCGTTGGCGTTGGAGTCAGCAGAGCCCTCGCCGTGGGTGTTGGCGTTGGACGAGGTCGCGCCGTAGCCGCCCACGCCGCGTGTGTTGGAGGAGGAGTGCGCCACGCCGGCTCCGTGCGAGTCGGCGTGTGACGCGGAGGACGCAGCTGGCGCAAAGCTCTGCTCGTAGGTGATGAGGGTGGCAGGCGCCGGGACGGGGTAGTACGCGCCGTTGTTTGCCTGAGCCACGGCCTTGGCGGCGCCATACGCGCTTTCGGGGAAGGGCGGTGCGTCGTATGTTTGCGCCTGCGCGATGGCCTGGCCGGGGTAGTAGTACCCGTCGCGTGCCAGCTGCGCGCCGCCGTTGGCGCTGCCGAACGCCTGGGCCGCGTCGCCCAGCACGTTCGCTTGCGCTGTGCTCACTCCGCCGCCGTAGCTGCTCGCCTGGCCCATGGAGTAGGCGCGTCCGTCACGGTACAGCACACCTGGGGGCAAGGGATTTTTTTTATAATTTCGAGGGGATTATAAAACAATGTCACATATGTTATTTTACTGAGACATGAAAAAAAAAATGAGGGAAAATTATTAAGGGTGGTCGCACTCACCGTTTATAAGGACAGGGTTGGCGTGGCACAGCGCCAACAACGCCGCAGCTGCTACAAACTTGGTCGCCATGATACTAATGTTCAGCTTGCTACAGAGGACTCGGCTGAGTGGATGCAGTGAGAGAATTTCTCCGCGCTTATATACTAAGAAACGCGTGCCACCACTCCTGCGCAACTGAGCCATACCTACGAACTTTACCTACTAACTGACACTCGTAAATTATGAGATGGTCGAAGTGACGCGCGGATATCGATGTTATTTTATTCATTAAGGAACATTTTATTAGAACATTAGCGTTATTTGGCTCAGTACAACGACCTCATTCTTGTTTGACATATTAGATGTAATTTATAGCTTTTATAATTTCTGGAGATTAAAAATGGATCTAGTTCTTTTGTTACGAGACAATAAACAGTTCGTTAAACTAAAATTATAGTCTTGGATCATAAAGATGCGACATATGAGGCGTTTAATCTGTGTGATGTTATATAACATAGCATATAATCCTTAGAATTTAAAATGTTCGTCTTCCAGATCCTGTATGCAAATTGTGGCAGTGTGCAAATTGTGACTCATAAGCAATGTTTTGACCTTCTAGATGGGAATCCAATTTTGTGACTTATTGAAAAAGCTGATGTGTAAAAATGAAATAGAAGTTAATCAAGAAACATTCATAAATTGGTAAATCATTTATTTTATGATGCTTTGCATATAATACATAGCCTATATAAAAGCAAGGGAGAATAAGACTTGCTTCGCTATCAACTTGAAACAAACTACATCTAGATATCTATGGATCTATGGTCGGAATTAAATAAGTAAATAAATTAATTTAAAATGATGATGACGATGAAAATGCTAGATTGTTGTCCTTTTTGGATAAATCAGAAACATCATGAAGACAAAAAGAAACGCCTATCTACAAGAATTATATTTAAAAGAAGAGTAAATCAAAGCCGTAGGCGTGTCAAGAATATTATGATTCTTTCTAGGCTCATTTATAATTTCGATTTTAGAGTAAGATAGAATTAAGTTACTGGTCTTTTTTTGAGTTATACATGTGTTTACTTTAGTGCCGGTTCAACTAAGATATGGTTGGACATTATTTTTGTATACTCCTAGTGCCTGAGTAAGGATTTAAGCATGTGGAATTCTTATAACTTACCGGAAAAAAGTAATAAGTTAAGTATTATGTGCTGAACTTGGTTAAGTTTATGCTATAAACTAAGTAAGGATAAGCGTCAAGTCAGACGGTTAATTGTTTACAATACACGGATCCTGCACTAAGCCTCCAGCCAAGTATTCTATACAACAAAATAAGTTACAACTTAACGCAAAAAATATTGCGGGGAAGCGAGTGTTTTTTTTTGGGGTGAAAAACCACTATTTACGGTCAGGACTCCATGTAACGCACTCAAGACATTTTACTGATTGATTCATTGAATTGTACGTAGGTTGTGGAGGTAACAAAAGTAAAGTTATATCATTTAAATCTTGTATTATTTTTGAACATGTAAAAAACTTCGTCACGCAGGTCTGCTGGAAGAAATTTCTTTTGAAATAAGCAGTGCCTTTGTGCTTTATTATCTTAATGTACTGTCCTTTTAAGTACTTTGTGTGTACATAAATAAATCTCCATAACTAGAAGGTTCCCAGGTATGTTCTAGAAAATGATCGCAATGACAGGGAGAACAAGTGCCTTTCGCCTTTGTTAATGGGACTTTTACACCCATTAGAAGAGCATGCATTGGCAGCTTCCAGAAGGTATAGTTGCTGCCCTAGTAGCATTTTATGTTGGCATCCCAATGGATGCCAACATAAAATGCAAGTTGACCAATGTCAACAGTAGGGAATCCGTTGGGATATAGTTAATTAGATTGCCAGCATAAAACTAACATTGGAACAATGCAGTAAAATAATATCATTACGTCCAACCATTTACGTTGGGCCAATGCTACTACTGTCTACCGTTAGTTAAAAACTGTTGGCATTTCTGCAGTGTATGTATCGTAGGCCCTATTATAAATATATTAACAAATATTGGCCAAATGCAGTAAAATATTATCATTACGTCCAACCATTTACCAACGTTAGGCCAATACTTCTACTGCCTTCCGTTAGTTAAAAATAATTGGCATTTCAGCAGTCTATGTATCGTAAACCCTATTAGATATCAACTAATATTTACCCAATGCAGTAAAATTTTATCATACCCTCAGCAGGATGCCATCTGTAGGAAATTCTACAATGGTTCTTGTTGTCGGCCCTACCTCTATAAGATGGTCAAATCTAGCCGTTGTTCAACTAACGAGGTGCTCGTGGCCCAACCAAATGCCAACAATAAATGCTATTAGGGGGATGTTTCCATTCCCAAAACTCTTTGATTAAAACTCTGATTGATTAACAGGTGTATGAAGGTGCATTAGTACAGCATCTGCTTCGTTGGTGTAATGGTTTCATGTGCTACTTTTGAGCATGAGGTCCTGGCTTCGATTTCCCAGGTCGGGCAGTGTTATTGGGGTTTTCGGGACTTAAATATAACGAGCGAAATGTGGCTACGCCTGTCTAACCCTTCTGGTATTACAGGCGTGATCTTGTGTTATGTGGTACAGCGTAATAAGTGAATAACCAGTATTCACTTTCGTGGTGGCAAAGTTTTGAACCATTTTTTTTTTAAATAAAAACTTTGCCCCACTTGAATTTCGCCTGTGTCGTGGGTGCGTTTACATTTAAACATTTAAACTCACATACACAAACAGCCAGACCCTGAACCACTATCTGTAGTCCATATAAATATTTGTTGCGTGCAGGGATCGAACCCGCGACACACAGCGCAGCCGTCGATCGCTCAACCACTGCGCCAACCGAGCCGTCATATTAAATATCTAATTTTCGTGCCAGTGACACGAAGAAGAACTGTATAATCCACAGCTGGGACTCAAATGGGAAAGAGTGGGCCGTACACCATGCGGGCACAGATGGGATTTGGGATCTTTTCAGCCTCTGCTGAAAAGATTTTTTCGCATCGCATTGGGTCTGAGGGTCCCAGGAGCTCGTGGCTCAACAGCAGCCGCACGTGTCGATCTTTAAGCTTAAGCCGTGCTTGCCGAGGTTGGTCCGTGGATGGGTGACCATAATTACATACCGAGTTTCCTCCGTGCCTCCGAAAGCACGTTAAGCCGTTGGTCCCGGCTGTTATTTGTAGATCTTTGACAGTCGTTACGAATAGTCGGAAGTCAAAACTCTGACATCTGAGTCTTACCAATGGGTATCGTATTATTACCCAGTTACTGGGTTGTGGAAGTCAGATAGGCAGTCGCTTCATGTAAAATACTGGTACTCAGCTGCATCCGGTTAGACTGGAAGCCGACCCCAAGATAGTTTGGGAAAAGGCTAGGCAGATGATGATTGTTTCTGAGGGTCCGATTCCTTTTATAAACAGGTTTAGGATTGCCGTTGGCGTTTATTGATATCCGGAATAGATGCCGAATCTTCACATGAAATACCTCAATCACTGCGTCACCTACAAAAGCAGGTATTCGTAAAACAATTTGCCGCTCTAGATCTATTAAAATATAGCCATTAGACATTAGTATCCTGTCAATAAAACGGAAATTAAGGGAAACCTATAAATCATTACGACGTAAATCGGCAGTAATTATGTGGTCTCATCCATTGGCAAGGTCGAAAACATTAATATCCATGACGGTGGATATCAAAACACTATTTAAAATAATAATTGCCTCATAATCCAGAGAAATATGACTGATTTCAATTAATCTTGATTTCAATTAATAAGCTTATAAAATTCAATAAATCTCTATAAATGTGAAAGTAAACTGTCTGTCTGATAAGTTTTCACGCCTTACTGCTGAACGGATTTCGATGAAATTTGGTACAGCCTGGTAGACTATATGAATAATCAGGGAAAAATATTCCTTTTGTAGGTATATGTTAGGACATATTTTCCTTTGGTTTACGTTATATGACTGCCTCCTTGGTCTAGAGCAGTGGTCCGCAAAATGTGTGCCGTGGCACTGGGACACTGGTGTACCGTGGTCTTTAGTTGGTGTCCTGCAGAAAAATAAGGTCCTCTTAAAGTTAAATAGACAGACAGGGAAAAATACCTACTTAGACAGCAGCAAAACACACGATAGATTTTTCATTAAAAGTGTATCTCAAAAATATTTCGATTTCCTAGATGTACCCAGAGCACAAAAACTTTGCAGAACACTGGTCTGGAGGTTCTGGACCTGGGTTCTTTTTACAGGTCGGGGAAAGTGTTCATTTCTCATTAACAGCCACGGAGTCTAGATTCTCGCGAGCCTATTGCCATCAGATGGGCGGCTGATGTCAATAGGCTCGCCCCCTTTTAAATGGGACTTAAATATAACTGGCGAAATGTGGGTGTTCTATTAGGTATGCCTCTGCCTAACTCATCGGGGTTTACAGTCGTGATGTATGATTATATTATACAAGATGTTGTTTTGCATTCTCGTCAAATTTCGTCATTCGAGAATCAGTAGCATAGTTACCTCCTTGAATTTGACGAGGATGCAAAACAACACCTTGTATCTTTCGCAGGATCCGTTGGCATATTTATTTTTGTCTCGAAAGTATGTTCCCATGATATAATGGCTGCCTCTACACAGGCGAAGTCACAGGCAGAAGCCACTAAGCTCATAAAGATTGTATCGTTGATGAAACCATTATTATCGTCAAATCGATTCAGTTTATTTTACTAAAGTTTCGTTTATAATTAATGTTTTTTTTAACGTCCGAAAGTCGTAAATAAAAACTCGTGTGACTAGCCGAACAGGATCTCATTCTGATTGCTGTCATCAAGTGTCACTTTCCTTTCTAACGTTAGGTTTTATGCTACAGCAATAATTGGCATAGACAATCATTTAGTTTTAATGGCTTTGTGTAATGTGTTGAAGTATAAATCTTTTACACTGTTTTATTTGATTTCAATCTCTTTGATGATGACGAAATTGCTAGTAACGATTCGTTGGGCACTTCAAAGCTTTGCATATATGGATTTGAGTTAATTTTAGGAGTGCCTCGTTTCAGGAAACCCTATATTTAGTATTCGTTGTTTGTCCAAATGAAAAGACTATTTCTATGAAAAGGCATTCAATGCGATTAAATGAACTTAGATACTCGTAGTTGTATCCAAGATTGTAATTATTTTATTACAACTCTGTTAGGACATATTTTTTACGATCGCGATTCATATTTTAATCAACATACAACCTGAGAGCAGCAGTGGCCCAGTGGTGGCGGCAGGGCTGGGCAAAATACATGTTTTGCTTTAATTGAAATACAAATGACAAAATACGGTATCGCAAGTAATTAAAATACAAATTACAAAATATCTTTAAGTAAGGTATATGAAATATAAAAGGGAACTATATTTTCTATCACCAAAATTTATATTTGTCATCAAGTTGTATCACCTAATAAATAGATCTATCGCCACGAAATATTTTCGTTCTCAGATAAACAAAAATTGTTCCCAGGTATGAATTATCAGTAAAATAAGAGATCGATAACCAATAAAATTATATTGCATTACATGAATATAAACTTCGTTCTTATAATAACAGTTTTGTTACTTAAATAATAGCTCTGTGCTCAGAATGGTAGATCTGTCACCAAATAAATAGATCAGTTCCTTAAAGACATAGGGCACATCAACTCGGACAGGTTAGGTTCGAAGGGGATGGCGGGGTCTAGTGAGCGAGCGGAGCGAGCGAACTAAGACCCCGACATCCCCTTCGTGTTAGGTTACTTTAAACCCTGCAGAGAGAAATAGGGCTCCGTCGACTACTATTTGAACTTAATGCAATTTTCTAGTAACATAATATGATTTATTGGTGATCTCTTTAAATTAGTTTGCTTAAATACTTATTAGGACACACCTATTATAATACATACAAAAACATTTATTTGGTACTAGACCTTATATCTCAGGATTTTAGGTGATTTATTGTGGAACTGATTTTGCATTGTTTGGTGACTACATTTTGGTGACAGATCTACAATTTGAGGACAAACCCTATTATTTAAGAAACACAAAACTAATTAAATTGGTGATAGCTTAAATGATACCCAATATAAAATACAGCATCTTGGCTATTCGAAATTCAAAATACAAATGACATATTACAAAATAAGTAATCTAGACCAGCATGGGCTGAAAAGTAGAGGAAAACCAGATTAATTAATCAGTAAAACCAGAGTTTCTTTTCATGAACACTAGATTTTTAAATGTACTGTTAGACAAAAAGCCTCTTGTTGGAGAGTGAATAAAACCTGCTAAAGAAAACATTCTTTCTACAGGTCCTGATGAGCTAAAATGTATTTTAATGTTAAAATGTATTTTGAAGTCTCAAGTATTTGAAATACTAATTACAAAATACTTCGTCGTCATGTATTTGAAATACGAATTAAAAATTACATTTAAAGGAAGTAATTGAAATACAAAGACCAAATACGTATTTGTATTTCAATTACGTATTTGAATTAAGAGTAATTCAAATACCCAACCCTGGGTGGCGGCCCCGACTTACGAGCAGAGGCAGCAGAGGCGGAGGAGCAGGCATAGGCGCATTACTTTGTGTAATTTATTTCATCACCGCTGCTCTCAAAAACGGTGAAGGAAAACATCGTGAGGAAACCGGCATGTCCTAGAACTTAAAATTCGAAGATATGCGACATCTACCAACCCACACTGGGCCTGCGTGGTGGCCCACTCCCTCTCATAGAGAGGAGGCCTATGTCCCAGCAGTGGGAACATTATAGGCTGATGATGATGATGACAACCTGACACGGACTGACTGAAAGTTTGAATCTTGCGGGCTTCCCTGGCGCCTCAACCTTAATGATGACGATGGGTGAAATTCGTTATTGGCCCTAAATAGTTCAAACACTAATACTTATGAACTGTTTTGATTAATAATTGCAGAAGTTTGTTTTAGTTTGTTGACATTAATGAGTGTTGTAAAAGCAGAACTCAAGTGGTTTATGATCTTTGCATATTATAAACTGCTTTACTTTGATTTCGGTTTACGACTTTGGAATAACTGCATATTTAGATTTGTTGATCTTCAATCAATTATGATAATTAATTTATTCACATTAATCAATCATCGTTCTCGTATAGCTGTTAATTTGTAGCCATAAAACAAGTCTACTTTTTGGTTTTGCTATGCCCTCATACTAACTCTGTACTCGTATTCAGCCGTTATCACGGTTAAAGAAAGACACCAAAAAGCCAGCGGGACTGCAAAACATAGCGCCTTGTAATTGAAAGGGGCTTATTCCCTGAGTACCCCGATCCCCAAGGCCCCCGTTCCGGAGGACCCCGATTTATTTCATCTTGAGAAATTCAATTAAAAGTTAGTTTATACCTTAAAAGTACCGTCAGCAGATGATATGTTAAGTACAATTTTATTACTTACTCAAGTTACAATACTTAACTTTATATTAAGGTAAATATAATGCTATATTAGGTATGATGAAAATATTCCTGAAAGTGAGACTGTTTTAATCTAATTTTTAAATTATGTTAATTTTCTATTACGAGCTCCTGGCTAAATAATAACAGCCGCACGGGTCGATCTTTAAGGCCGAGGTTGGTTCGCGGATCCGTGCCTCGGAAAGCGCGTTTAGCCATTGGTCTCGGCTATTATTTGTACATCTTTGGCAGTCGTTACAAGTAGTCCGAAACCACGTTACCCAGTTACTGTGTTGTGGAGGTCAAATAGGCGGTCGCTTCATGTAAAATACTGGTACTCGTTTACAAACACTAAAACTCACATACACAAACAGCCAGACCCGGAACAATTATCTGTAGGCCACACAAATATTTGTTCCGCGCGGGGATCGAACCAGCGACACGCAGCGCAGCAGTCACTTGCTCAACCACTGCGCCAACCGTGCCGTGCCGTCAATTAAATTCATAATATCACGCCTGTAATCCCCGTGGGGTTAGGTAGAGGTTTACCTAGTAGCCAGTTAAGTTTAAGCCCCATGTAATAGGGGCGAGCCTATTGCCATCAACCGGGCTCAGATCCAGACTCCGTGGCTGCAACTGAGATTTTCCTGATTGAAAAACCCAATAACAATTTGCCTAACCAGGGAACCGAACGCGTCACCTAATGCTGAGCAGGCACGATTTCATCCACTAGACCAAGAAGGCAGTCTTCCTAGTCATTGCTGTAATAGGCCAATCTTAAAGAAAAGAGTTGTTAGTACCACTATCTCTTTTTGGGCCAGCCAGCACACAGGGACTCATCTGAATTAAATTTAGGCCAATTTTTGAAGTGAAACTTCGTAGGCGACTTCCAACAAGTTTAACGCTACCATGGAGGGGGAATATTTTCTATTACTCACTAAGAGATGGCAGTATTACAAGATCTGTGACTACGTAGTTCTACTAGGTACGCAAAATGGCGTGCAAACAGTCATGCATTCGACTCTTCGGTGTGACCAATTCCTTCGCTCAATTTCCATGAGTAGAATAACCTCGATAAAGTTATGTAATAATTATGTAATAAAAATAATACAACAAGAAAACAACAAAATTTATTTAGAAGCTCAATTATAATAACGAGAGTGAATGCGTGGCACTCGAACGCATGCGTGTAGTATTACGAAGTTTCACTTCTTCCGCGCGGAGGGATTCCACGCACTGATTTTTTGTTCTTTAAATACTAGGGCGGCAGAGAAAGGAAGTGATATCGTATTGCTAACCAACCCACTCAATTTAAACTACCTGTTCTTCAGATGATTAATTGAGATAAGAATCACGACCATGGCATTGTTCTTTTAAATCTCTTCTATGGCCTTTAATTTTTCATGGACGAACGACGCGCGACGGAGAGAAACAGCGAGTAAATAAATTGAAGTGTATCTCGGTCACTGTTACTAGCTCAACATAAATGAGACCGATTGATAACATCCATGAAATCGCATCAAAGAATCTGATCGAATAATGTTGTGCTGAAATTTGCAACATTTTATAATAGTCTTTATGATTTGTGACATGTGTTTCCTTTCCTTGTAAACGAGCTTTTAAAAACCCTAAAACAAAGGAGTTTCGTCTTGAAAGGTCATTTGAGTTCGTTGAGCTCTTCGAAGTTCTTCTTCTACATAAATCCTACTACAAGTATAAACGCGAAAGTTTGTAAGTACAGATGGATGGATGTTTGTTACTCTTTCACGCGAAAACTACTGAACGGATTTGGATGAAATTTGGCACAGGGGTAGTTTATAACCTGAATTAACACATAGGATATTTATATCCCGATAGTACAAGCACGTGGGACAGTGATCGAACTACACGCGTGCGAAGCCGCGGGCATAAGCTAGTAAAATCTAATTCTGTTTGTTGGTAGGCGCATCACTTGAGAACGAGAAGATAGATTTGAAAATCCAATTCAGATAGGTCAATTATGATAAAAGGTTTATGAAAGTACCCTACAGACGTTGTCCCAACTATGTTTTGTTCTGTTTCTAGTCTGACCGGATACAGCTGGTTACCCGTATTATCAGTAGTATCTGACCTCCACAACCCAGTTACTACTGGGAAATACGATATCCTTTGGTAAGACCGGTTGGCAGAATTTCGGGCCACTGACTACCTGTAACGACTGTCGGCCTAACGTGCTATCCGAGGCACGGAGGAAACTCGGTATTTGAGTGGTCACCCATCCACGGACCAACCTAGGCAAGAGCGGTTTCACCTGAATAGCGACGCGAGCGGCTGTTATTATTTAGCGACGAGCTTCATATAGCTTTATTTCAATAAATTACATACCTATTACTAAATTCGTAACCAAAACTGGTGGATAGAAATGTGCTTAACTGCTTACCCCTGAAATTGTAGTCAATATAGTCGACATTTTTGTTACACACATAACATAACGCCTCTAATCCCCGTAGGATGAGGCAGAGACGTACGTAATAGTACACTCACATTCCGCTAGTTATGTTTTAGTGCCATGTAATAGGAGCAAGCCGCCGTCCCCGGAGAATAAAATGATAACAACCATTACCTTAGTTTTGGTGTTATGTCATTTTTAGAATCCGTGGGTGGTAATACATCTGCTCAATTTTTTTGGTAATTTTTACACTGTTATTTACGAAGTTACGAAATTTTACAATAATATTCAAATATTTAACAGGGCTTAAATTACTAGAATAGTGTTAATAAAATGATTCCTACTTGTATGACAAACAGTCATAGAATTATGTTCTCGTGAAAAATGTTCGACTAGACTAGATAAATGTATTAAAGAAGCAATCGAAGAAAACATGTTTTTAATTTTTCCTGAAAAGTTGCGTTTTTGCAGTTATCTTTTTACTAGCTGTCCCGCGCAACTTCGTCTGCGTCACATTTTCCCCGTTTTCGCAACATTTTTCATTGCTGCTCCGCTCCTATTGGTCGTAGCGTGATGATTTATAGCCTATGTCCTTTCCGAGGTTAAAATCTATCTTCTTGCCAAATTTCATTAAGATACGATCAGCCGTTTAGTCGTGAAAAGGTTACAAACAAACAAAGAGAGTGACTTTCGTATTTATAATATTAGTATGGAAGTATGGAAGCATGGATTCTCCGCCGGGGACGGCGAAGCCATTGCAATCAACCGGGTACAAATCAAGACTCCGTCGCTGCTACTGTGAAGTTCCTGAAGGAAAAACCCAATATCCCTTTGCTCGACCAGGGAATCGAACCCAGGTACTCATGCTCAGCAGTCGCGCAAGCGGACACTAGACCACAGAGGTAGTCACAGGCGTTTTTGTCCTTTCTGACCCGTGGAACACCAAGGTGGTTCACCTAGGTGTTCCACGGTTTACATTCAGTTACGTTTTAGAGTCAGCTCACACCGAGACGCGACGCGACGCGACGCTGCGCGCACACTTTAAAAGAGCGATTCAAAATATAACTTTATTTTCTACACGAAAAGATACACATTTCGTTGTGAGAAATAGTGAAAATTCAGAATACGTTGCGCAACGTAGTCTGAATTCTCAAGGTGCGTTGATTTTAGGTAGGTCTTTGTGAATCATCCAAGCTTTACACGTGGTTATAGTGATTCATCCTATGTCTAGGTATATCAGCGAGTTAGATGAACCTAGATAATAAAATAACAATAACTTAGAACTGCATCGCCTACACGAATATTCAAAAAACCGGCTAAGTGCGAATCGGACTCGCGCACGAAGGGTTCCGTACCATAATTTATAAAAAGGAGCAAAAAACACGTACGGGAGCCCCCTTAAAAAAATATATTTTATTCTGTTTTTAGTATTTGTTGTTATAGCGGCAACAGAAATACATAATCTGTAGACATTTCAACTGGCTAACTAATAACTATCACGGTTCATAAGATACAGGCTGGTGACAGACGGACGGACGGACAGCGAAGTCTCAGTAATAGGGTCCCGTTTGACCCTTTGGGTACCCTTTTGGAACCCTAAAAAGTCATCTTTTGGAATTCCCAGATCTGTACAGATATTCTGTGTGTGTGTGTGTGTGTGGCAGCTTTATGTTTTTATTGAGTTAATAAAATAAAGATGTTTCTTAATTGCGGAAGAGAAGTAGACATTTATTTAATAGTATACCTAGTGCCATTTAGAGATAGCATATTTATTTATCAAGATTACGATAAAGGTTTTTAAGATGTCGTTTGAACTTTTTTTAGTAGGAATCGCTATCATTTCATCAATGAGTTGAAAGAGACATGGTATCAAAAGTAATAGTTTTTTTTTTAAAGGAGGCCTTTGCTTGCTTGTTTTATGAATGGAGGCATGTAACTCCCGGTATTATTATATTAATTCCACTCCTTTTCCAATCAACCATCCTGCTCTTGTTATTTGGGGTCGGCGCAACACGTAAATTGTCCACCGCTACGCTATTGTATTAGCATGGAGGTATGTCCCTATCACTACGCTATCATTCACTTTCTTTTCATAATTCCTCACAGCATCTACGTCCACCCATCACTCTGTGCCCAATAAATTGAAAACAATCTCAAAGGACCATTTTACTTCACTAAGATGAACAGCCGACTTTTCTTTCTTGCTCTAATAACACTTTATAAGCAATATTCGAAGATCCTATCTTATCTCCCTTGCGCTCTGTTATTTTTTTCTAGCCGCTTTTACCTAGGTATATGAGGTATTTAGTCTGAACGGCCCAAAACGAAAGGACCGCGGGCCATCCGTGAGTAATAAAATTGTCTACTTTCCAAAGGAACGGTAATATAAGCATAGACACATCAAGTATATTGTAAACAAAAATTAACTATTATTGTTTACGATCTAGTGGCCCGCGGTCCATTAGTTTTGGGCCGTTCAGACTAAATACCCGTATATTATGATGCTGTGTTCATTTTTTCTAACCAGTGTAACTTAGGCATAATTGTGTATATTACTTGTAAAAGATCAATTACGTCCTGTAATTGTATATTGGTACACTTTAATAGCTTCTAAACTCTTTAATATTACCGTTTAGTTGTGCTAGCTACTGAGTTAGTAACATTAAGGAATTAATGCCATTAAATTTGGACCAAACTGGTTTAACAGTTAAGTATAAACTTATATTTAAGTCCGTGTTATTAGATTAATGATATGTTTAGGATATAACAACTTGTAATTGAAATAAATAGTAATGTATTATAAATAAGTGCCTGCTCGGACATATGTTATGTTCCTCCAATTAGGTCCGTAGGCTAAAATTATGTTTTTCTTACTCCTGCCTCCGGTGATATTTTCAGATTGAAAATAATAATTAGTTAATTAATTGCGGTTTCAAATTTAAAACAATAATTAATTAATTAATTGCGGGTTCCAGGACAGTTAGATCCACAGTTTAATCGTTTCTCAGAACTTGTCTAGATTTAGTGTCTCGACGCTTTTCAAGAGGTCGCCATTTATGATTCTGACTTTAAGTACATGATTGGGGATTGTGTAGCGGGCTTGTCACATAAAGAATTAAGTCATCAAGTGTTCGGAATAATAATAATAATTCATTTATTTATTTCAGGCAACTGAGGCCCATAGATAAAATACAAAAAATAATCTTATACAATAATAAACTAATACATACAAAAACCTTATTCTACAAATTAACTAGGTACGTTGGGTCGGCGACGTATTGCGCTGAGTCGAGGTGTCATGTAGTCTTCCGCGAAAACGACGATACACGACACCCTTCGGCCAAAATTCCTCCTTCATGAAAGTCTCCAGATGGTGAGTCGGAACCCGCACCACAAAAGACTTGAAGTTAATCTTGTGGCGTGACTCCAACTTCTCGACTCTCAAGATGAACTTGGTCTTGATCTTTATATACTCTACGACCTCCTCTGTCGTCGTAGAGTGATGTAAGCGGGACACGTACAGCTGCGTCGATGGAATAGCGGGACGCAGCAACATGTTCGGACCAGTCAATGCGCTACCGCACTGATTGCGAAGAGTAGGCTTCTTCTTCTTCTTCTTTTTCTCAACACGAATGAAGCCTTCTTCATCTACCTGTCTTCGACTTGTTACCGGTGGTAACGAGCTTCGGACTCGTTCGGAGGGCCCCTGGGCACTCGTCATAAGTTTCGGTTGCCGCTGATGTTTTGCAGGAGTTGCAATAACGGCAGCCGAGTAAGCACGTCCCGGTGTTGTCGTACTAACATTCGGTGGCGTCCCGATAGTAGGGGACGCGGGGAGGGCGCGGCGCAATTGTGCATCGCTTGCTGATTGAGCGGCCGACGCCGAGTCGAGTTTTGCTGACCCGACGCTCTGCTGCGATGTGTTGACTACGCCGTGACGTGTGTCGACGTTGGTTGCTGGCTCGTGTGACCTACATACCGTGTTGCGTAAATCTGCTACCTCGGTACGTAAATCACTGATGGTTGACTGCGATGCTTCCAACTTCAACTGCATCTCGGCCAGGCTTGATCTTAGGGTTGTGATGTCCCGTAGCAGCCTGGTGACGTCGACGTGGTCAAAAGTGACGGGGGGCAGCTTACGCAAATCCTTCGCCACAAAAGTCGGCACGTCGTCCGGGTCAGTCTCCTTCAACACCTTGATGATGTCTTGGAGACTCCTCTCTCCTTTTTCATCCCTCCTGCGGGACGGCATTCGGTCAGCCATTTCCAGCGACTGGTACAGCAGTGTCTTAGACCTGCGTATCTCCTCTTCATTGAAATTGGATGTGCAGATCTGGATCACACTGAGTTCGTCCATGACATCCAGTTGGTACTGCAGGAATGCCAGGACCTCGTTCGCCACAAGTTCTTCCGAACGCATGGTGACAGCGGCACATGCCGCGCTCAGCGCAAAATAAGGAATCAAGTTGCCAAGTTTTCTTACTAAAGCGACTTAATTACTATAAGTAACTGTAATTGGACCATCTCCGAAAAGAAAATGGATGACAGGGCCCAATGTCTTTTCCACCAACCATCCAACTTTCTAAAATAATATATTCTTTGCCTCTCCTTATTATTCTGTCGGCAATGTCGGCATTATTACGAGGCATGGCGGGCTTTCCCGTAGGTACAGCTACTGTAAAAGCCGCATCGTTTTTTGCCGCATTTCGTCCTTTATATCCTTTTGATTATGATCTTGTCGTCAACCGGTGTTGTATTAAGTTATGACATCACCTCAGGTGCAACGTACTACCATAAAGTAACTGTTCTCGAGTGAATTATTGCATTCAGCCTTAAACTTGAACTTGACCGCCGCCGCCGACTTCCTTGTACAAACGGCGTTATGTTGTTGGCCTTAGGCGTCAAAAGTTGTTTAAATGTTGTTTAGTGTTTGATAGACATTCTGGATAATTGCACTTCGAGAACCTACTTATTTGAAATCTCTCTTCTTTTCTTGTCTTGTCCACTGCTGGATAAGTTAAGACACACTACCGGGTTTTGCACATTCTGTATCCAGTCTGTGCCAGGACCCAGCCAACTCTTTGAGGTCTTCGATTCATCTAATACCGTTTGCTTAGTCTCGAGCTCTTCAATGGCCATTGGCCTGTCCACAGGGTCCACTTGACTGATATCTAGTCAAACAACAATCAGATGACGACTGATCCTTCCGCCGGAGAACAACTTCTTTCAATCTAACATTGAGAACGATTGAAGTATGTTCAACAATTTGTAAGACAAACTTTTGACTTATCAAGTGGGTTACTTGAAGCGATAGCTTGTTTAGATATCAAGTATTTAAGCAAGTAAGGGGAGGAGGAGCTCGTGGCTAAATAATAACAGCCGTCCGCGTCGATCTTTAAGGTTAAGCCGTGCTTGCCGAGGTTGGTCCGTGGATGGGTGACCATAATTATATACCGAGTTTCCTCCGTGCCTCGGAAAGCTCGTTAAGCCGTTGGTCCCGGCTGTCATTTGTAGATCTTTGACAGTCGTTACGAGTAGTCAGAAGCCAAAAAGTCTGACATCCAGTCTTACCAAGGGGTATCGTATTACCTAGTTATTGGGTTGTGGAGGTCAGATAGGCAATCGCTTCATGTAAAATACTGGTACTCAGCTGCATCCGGTTAGACTGGAAGCCGACCCCAAGATAGTTTGGGAAAAGGCTAGGCAAAAGATGATCTAAGCAAGTAAGGTATCAACTTGACATTTCAATACCTTATTATTTTTCAAAAGCCTGTAGCCTTATATCTAACTGAAACACTGGCATAGCCTCGCCGTATCAACAAGAAAACAGCTGATTTCTTCTTACCGCTTTCGCTTAGACATGATTAATTAAATAAAAAGACAAGTCAGATGCCTGTCATCTCTTATCACAACTTTCACTGTCACCAAGCGCATGTCCGCTTATTTATTTTGATTATGCTAATTTTTAAAGACTAAGTGAATAAACAATGCCGAAAAAAATACAGCTAGCAAAAAACCCACAGAGTAATGAACGGAATCAGAAGATACGGATGATTGATAACCTCCGTTACGCGAGTTAATATTATGTACTTACCTATGTATTAAACGGTGTTGGGTGTAATTACGAATTTGTCATGTTAAGTGCCTACTTATTTATATTCAATTGAGTAGGTATGAGGTACCTATAGTTTTTGTAACAAGGTACTTATCCATGTCTGTTTTAATCAATTGTATCGTAATGATACCAAGTTGTGTTTAACTGTAACTATCATTCGTAAATTTTCACATAGAGAGTTTGATTCTTGTTTTTTATATTGCAGGTTAGCTGTGATTCTTTTTATTAGTTTAACTTTTACCTACTATGCCAAGTCATATAGGTGGTACGCCAGCTTCTGAGTTCTAATCTTCAAGGAGTTTTGTCTTACGTGACAGCATTTGTATTTTTTTCGCTGGTTTGACAATCAACAGCCTGATTGTTTCTTCGAGCCTCTGCTCCAAACTACACTGTAAATAAGTAACTAATACGCGGCGGAACTCCAAATTCATGTACATGGCATCGATTAATTACAATCTCTTTCGGCTGTAGCATCGAGATCGAGTCCGAGGTACCGGTTACCCCGCACTACTTCTCCTTGAACTTGATTTATCTGAAGCAATCGATTTAGCCATTATTTTAATTCGTAATCGCGAAACATCGATTGAGAGTTTTTTAGAGTTTAACTTCAAAGATTTAAATCGTAGATGTGCCCTGACGGTAATTCGGTCACGCGAAAAAGCGCACTGAGAAGACTGAGCTCGCATCTTTTGCATGAAAAGATAAATAATATTTATACAATGACGGTACGGTCGACGTGAGCGATTAACTGCTGCGCTGCGTGTCGCGGATTCGATTCCCGCACGGAATAAATATTTGTATGACCTACAGGCCTTTGTTCCAGGTCTGCCCAGGGCTGTCTTCAACCCATTAGAGGCCCTAGGCACTTGAGAATAATGGGGCCCTTGTAGGATGCAAGAGCGAGCGAAGCGAGTTCGAAATTTTTTTACAGTCCGCCTCGAATAGGTTAGGTTTTTTTTTGTAACAATTCTTACATAAAAGAATGGGTTTTTTTTAGAACTCTGATAAAACTCGAACGGCGGAGATCTTTGATTTGAAATAAAACACAGAAAATATATTTTTCATATCCAAGAAATTGCCTTTAGTTTAAGGAAAAAAAAAAATAGTATCCTAAGGTCCTGCCTGTTTGATAGCCGCTGGCTTTGACAGTTACAGGAACTTGGGGGCCCCTTGGATCGTGGGGCCCGGGGCACGTGCCCAGTGAAAAAGATGGCCCTGTCTGCCTGTTCGTGTATGTGACTTTAAATGTTCGTAAAAGCACACATTACGCAGGAGAAATACACATGTCGAATGGGGGCAAATGAGCGAGCGAGACAATACTATAGGTACCTAATCTAATGTCATTGACAAAGAAATATAAACGCGAACATTTTTTGGCGCGCTACGGCGAATCTAGGATTTAAATCTATGGAGTATGAAGATAAGTTTTTTAGCGCGAAATTGCCAGTTTAGTGAGGGTAATAAATGCCTTTGACTTTTAAAAGACAGTTGTCAATTTCTAATAGGTGTGGTAAGTCACGAATTGTGTTATTAGGCGGCACAGGTCAAGGTTATTAGGACTAACAGTTAATAATTGGGATTAGCAGGAAGTTCAACATAACACCAATATGTTTATTATATGCTATGTTTGTTATAAAAAACGTTGAGAGCGTTTACACCTTACGGCACTTCATACAAACTTTCAAGTCTTTATTTTCCGAAATGACTGAACTGATTTTAATTAAACTTCATACGCATAAGCAGGATACATAGGTCTAAAAAGTTACTAATAAACATTTTCGAAAAATAGTGCTGTAGCTCAATTAGACCGATACGGTGAAATGTGAAAGCTCTTAACAATTTTCAAATTTCACCGTAGGTAAAGGCAGAACAACTCTCCTAGATAAACCTGTGACCCTGGATAGAAAGATTTAGAGATTTAATTTAGCAAGATGCAAATAATTAGTCAAAACTGAAGTAGCTGCCTAAATGGCGATATTATCTAAAAGAACCACAAAATTCTCAGAAAACAGTGTTTTGAAACATTTGAAAACGAAAATAATATGCATGTTTTAGATAACTATATAAATTTAGGTGGTAGATACACGTGACATGTAAATCCGTAAGTCATCATCATCACCCTATAATGTTCACACTGCTGGGACACAGGCCTCCTCTCTATGAGAGAGAGTGGGCTGTAATCTACCACGCGGTCTCAGTGCGGGTTGGTAGATGTCACATGTTTTCGAACTTTTAGTTCTAGGACATGCCGGTTTCCTCACGATGTTTTCCTTCACCGTTTTTGAGAGCAGTGGTGATGAAATAAATTACACAAAGTAATGCGCCTGCCTGGGTTCGAACCCACGGCTTAGGTACTGATCGTAAGTCGAGGCTGTCACCCCTGGGCCACTGCTGCTCTCCGATCGTCCGTAAGTAAAGCCAGGGAATATCAAAAGTTTATGAAAATTTATTCACAAGCAACAGCTCTTTCTTTTTCAGTGGTTGTATAAAATGGCCCGTTTATAACAAAAAACATTGTTGTAGTGTGACAATTTGATTAACTAATTTCTATTAGTTTCTTAATAGAATTTTTTGAATTATAATGTAGAAACTTTCGACTTCTTCGTTATGTACCTACCTACTACCTAAGTACCTATTAACGTTAGTTCAACCAACGTTTCATCCGCGGATGAAATATTTTGCGGTTGAATATTTTCATTCCATATTTTATATGCTGTCTATCAAAGCAGACCAAAGTAACGATGCATGGACTGTGTAAAGGATAATGTGGCAAGAAAGGAGGTGTCTGATGAGATGACGAGAAGAATACAGAAGTATGGAAGAAGAAGACAGGCTGCGCCGACCCCAAATAAATAAGATAAGGACAGGAGAATCGAGCATGATGATGATGATTGTCAAAGTGCACTCCAAGTTTGCATAAAAATAAGTAAGTCCCTAAATATTAAAAGTAAAGTACCTACTTATACAAATTCCATGTTTATTTTAAGCATAGTGTAAGAATATTAGTCAAATGAGGGCAAGTATCTCGGAATGAGAGATTTGACCTTTGACCTTGGATTGTCTCTATTCGCGGACACACTACGATGAGAAGGTTTTGAGACAAGTTTTAGGGTGCCAAAATAAAAGGTTTATACAAGTGTATAACTGACTATCTCTCTTTCCAAGGTGAAACCCCTAATATTCCAGGCCTACTACGCAATTAATTTCCGTAAGATGATGAGATATGGAAGATTCTTTACAAGAACTTGTCTCAATTATGTTTTTGCAAACTGCTGTTATTTATTACAGCTCGGCTTTAATTAATGGGAGGATGTTAGTTATGTTATGTTTTACGGTTCATTAGTTATATGGTCTACTAGCTGATGCCCGCGACTTCATCCGATTTAAAATAATATAAAAATATTACTCCAGAATTTAAATCGGATTTTGTTATCAATTTCATAGGTGTTAACTTTTCTAAAATAAAAAGTAGCCTAAGTTACTTCTTATAACATCAACTATCTACCCCGTCAAACACTGAGGTATTATATAGTTCAATGCCGTCAAAGTCGGTCCAGCCGTTTCGGAGATTAGTTGGAACAAGACGATTTTTTTAATATTTTTTTTTGTTGGAATTTCCGTACACGGTAGGAAGTATATGGTAGGCCGTAAAAGCTGTTATTTTGGATTAACAAACAAACAATTTTATTTCTATGTAATAGATAATAGTTTTCTAAGCGATACCGAAGCCGCTCTCGTTTTAATTCGGCTGACCATCCGGTTAGTGATCTGATAAGTAATCTGGATCACACCATGATCAATTTGGTTTTGTTTCGTGTTCTACTTTTCTCGATTATGTTAGTTCTAAAGTACAGGATCTCGATGTACGCCAGTTCGAAAGTTCACTGGAGCGAAGTATGCAAGGCCGACGTATCATTAGTAAGAAAGCTCCGCAAAAAGCATACGAGTGCGATGTTAGTTCAACAAACATATGAAAACTTTTTTAAGGAAAACCATCATCTAATTGGGTCCGTAACTTAACTTCGAGAGTCATATGTTCGATTAATGGAAAGTCGACAGAACGATTGTTCGAATGGAATTTATTGCGAAAGAACCTTTTATCGCCAAACGCCTTATATTTTCTTAAAAGCATAGGGGCTCCTATGTCTGTCTGCAGGGTTTACAGTAACATAAAACGAAGGGGATGTCAGGGTCTTAGTTCGCTCGCTCCACTCGCTCACTAGTCCCCGCCATCCCCTTCGAACCTAACCTGTCCGAGTCGGGGTGCCCCAAGTCCTGAGCTCGTTTCGCTAGCTCTTTAACAATTATGATTTCTAACTAACGATACGTCGGCCTTGCATACTTCGCTCCAGTGAACTTTCGAACTGGCGTACATCGAGATCCTGTACTTTAGAACTAACATATGTCGACATTTCAAACTTCGACATTCAGTAGCGGAGTGGATACGATCATTTTTTAGGGTTCCTTACCCAAAGGGTCAAACGGGACCCTATTACTGAGACTTCGTTGTCCGTCCGTCCGTCTGTCACCAGGCTGTCTCATGAACCGTGATAGTTAGCCATTTGAAATTTCTACAGATTATGTATTTCGGTTGCCGCTGTAACAACAAATACTAAAAACAGAATAAAAGAAATACAAAAAAGTGTTTTTTTTGCCCATTTTTATAAATATTATAAATAATGGTACAGAACCCTTCGTGCGCGAGTCTGACTCGCACTTGGCCGGTTTTTATTTCTTAAGAATCATTTGTCATCATCGATTTGAGAATACCTACATATTTAATTGGTTAACTAGTCGAACTTTGTTGAAGTGATTCCTTCAATATGTAGAATTAAATTGAATACGTATGTAGAATTTGAAAAGACCTCGATTACTTCATTCGGAAACCGGCAATAAGAACCGGCTTCCATTTTATTACGATTTGTGTCGGCTACTATTCCAATCAAATCCGAGTAAACAATGCAATCGTGGTCGATACTAGCGACGCCATGTCAGAAAAAACACAACAATTGTTAAGTACACTAATAAAATCTTTAAAACATTGTTTATAGTAGAATTTAACATTATACTATGTTCCACAAAATAAACCCATCGTCCCAAATATAAATAGTAAAAAGGTTTTTGACAGCGGTGGGATTCGAACCCACGCCCTTTCGGACTGGTGCCTAAAACCAGCGCCTTAGACCACTCGGCCACGCTGCCTTACGAATGTGCGACGAAATTTTGTATATTTATCTACATCGAGGCTAAAGTGACGTCAACAACCTTGAATACATTAGTGACGCATTCCCGATGTAAATAAAGATTGATAAAGACTTGAACTTGCATTGCTCTATATTTGGACTGAAATGATACTTAAAGTACCTATAAATAAAAGAAAAAGTTAAAACAAAAAAAAAGTCTAAATAAGATTAAAAATCAAAGTAAGTAAGTACGTAAATTATTCCTACCACAAAATTATCCGAAATGTAGGTTTTCATTCGATTGGATTGTCATCCTTGTTTTAAAGTATACGCTATCGGCTATAAGATTGGACAGCTACATCCCGTTTTGAGATTGAACAACACAATCAGCCATTTTTTTACTGGATTGTCAAATGTCAAGCAAATCTGTGGCCACCTTTAGATGCATCAATCGTCTACTCGTAAAAATGTCACTTGCGTACTTGAACGCAGTGCCAGAATCTATTATTACTTATTTCTTGACGTATGTTATTATAGGACGCGCAATATCTTGCTATGTTTGTAGTAAGTACAGCTAGGTTATGCTTTGAATATTTATTTAATTTGATGTACGACTCATTTACTACTTTAGAGAATTACATAAAATAATGTTCTGCAGTACCTACTTTAGATATTGATGTTATTCTAATTTAGTTTCTATTGAGGAAAATCTGTACGTGTGATTTATAATCTGCTCTCAGCGACGTTGCTAGCGCCATCTTGTGTGTAGCGGACGAACTATTATGCTCTCATGCTTGTATTGCTACGGAATTAATTCATTTTGCGAAGTCCGAAATGTCACGGTTGTTTTTATTACTATTATAATAGTGTGACCGTTTCATAGCACACAAGGTTATTCAGGACTGGCGCCATAAAAAAGACGCTTAAGCAGAATCATTATGGGAAAATAATAAGAATCACGTTACCACTCGTCATTATTTATGATATTCACTGCGTCTGCAACTATCTTATTTTGATTCTGTATCAGCGGTAATTTTGAGCCCCCAGGTTGTATGTATCCATCGATTCAAACATAAAAACGATGACTTGGACACAATGGATTTTGTTCGGTCAAGATCAGCCAATCTATAAACTCGCATTAATTCTGTCAATTGCGTCAAATAAGTCCAACATTCTAACTTGGCAAATATAAAGGGGTGACTGGTAATTTCGGACCGATACTTAAACACATGAATAAACACATGATAACAAACAACTTTCCCGAAGAAACATTTGTTTTATACTCATTGAATTTCATCACAATAACAGAACTGCCGTATGAAATTCGTGCTCTTAGCCGCCTAAAGCCGTTCTGTCACATTACTATCGTACCGTGCGACAGTAGGTAGGCAGAGCACCCGCACGGCTCGCAACCCCGAATTCTATATGGCTGTTGTGTTATTGTGATAATAGTGAAAGGGTATAAAAAAATGTTTCTTTGGGAAGTTCTTTGTTATCACGTGTCTAAGTATCAGTCAATAATTACCAGTAACCCTATATTACCATACATTAAAATCAGAATAATATACTATAAATTCAAAACTTATTCTTAGAATAGTTTTGAAAATAATCAGCTGCAGTTTGAAGTAGGTTAGTTCGATTTGGTTGAACTTGGCCCACATTACGTCGGGACAGTAATGACTTTCATTAAAACTATACTGACTATCCTGAATAAGGCCATAAAGAAAATTAAAAAAAAAATAGTAAAGGAAAATAAGTGAAGGTGGTGAGGTGTGTAGTCTCCAGAAATACTTCCTTGAAGCCGTTGACTGTCGAGATATGGTATCAGTGGACAATGACTGAAACTTGCCAGCCAGGACCTTCTACCTGAATGCCATATATTTTATTATAGGTACGTATTTTTATTTCTAAAAATATTTAGAAACGTAAATTATATGGAAGTGGAAGGAATGGGGGCAGACCTTGGCCAGGAGGACGGACTAACAAAAACAAAAACAATATATATATATATATATGAGAAAAAATAATAAAACACAATATTAGTTCATAATATCCTGTATATTTACCTAAGTGTAAAGGAGAATTATTTACAAGGTGGACATCGATAGTTATGTATACGCTTATCCTAGCCTACCTCCTTACAAGTTACAAAAACATGAGATTTTAAAATAAGAAAAACCAAAGAATTAAAAGCATAAATTGGATTATTAACTGTCATATTATACAATTATGTCTTAAAATTAGCCTCTTTTTGTTAAAACCGAAATGAAGTTGATTAGGACAAAAAAAAAACTAAAACGTTAACGTCAAAAAAAAGTTTTGGAACAGAATATTATTTTTAAAGACTAGTAAATACTATTGCCCAGTAGTAAAATGCCATTATAGTCAGAAATAGGCAAGGTTTAATTAAGAATATTTTTATTTTAATTGCTGTAGTTATTTTTAACACTGGCAAATAATTTTAATCGGCCAATCACCTAAAAGTGAATTAAATATTTAATTTACAAATTAATTAATGTATTTTCATGAACAGCTTAGGATTATAGTGTATATTTCAGCACCTTTCATTTATACGGATTACATGTTTTAGCAATTTGCTATTTAGTTTATTTAAGCGGTTGAAATTAATATGAATACAGAACAACTACCAAACAAATAAATCGTAGACAAAAATGATAGATCGTTATAAAAAAAAATGTCCATTAAAGATTAAAATTCATAAGTAAGAAAAATAATAGTAATAGTAAATTACAAATAATAATCGATATTTTAACATTAAAATAACTGCATTTCAACGCTTTTGTTGTCAAAATTGCTGCTAGCGCTTATGCATACAATCAGATATGTATTTTAAGCAAAATACACGCTAATATTACACAAAAATACGTTAATTTCAATAAAAAAAATTAACTTTAAAATATGTTTTAATTTTAATAAATTAAAATGGAAAAAAAAATGTATTGGATTAAATATTGGGAAAAAAGTATGCTTGTTCGCAAAAAAGGTTGAATTACGCATGTATAGTAATTATTAATAGACAGGAGCGCATTTTGATAAATAAAGGTAGACACTGCACACTAGGCAGTCAGATAACTAGTTCTTTTGCTAGGCTTTTGGCGAAGTTTATTTGATTCAAAGTCAAAGTTAATCATTTAAATGACTCTCCATTGCTTATGTTTTGAAAGCAGTTGTCGCTAGACGATTAACACATTTACGGTGGCCATTTGAAATGCCACAAGAAACATTTAGCGCTCTGTTGCATTTGCAACGTTCAGTTCAGCACCGAAAGTTGAAAATCAATTACATGCTCAATGTTCTTAATGACATTTCTCTTCACCTTCGAAATGGGGTAGATATTCTCGCCATAATGTTGACTACGCTCAGGTTAAATTGGCTGCAACCTTACGTTTAGGACTCCTTATGTACTTTGTCTACCATAGACCATACTATTATCTGTTAGATTTTTTATTTAAATCGTGACATAGCTTATTCAATGCATTAAAAGCAACCAATTATAAAATCTAAGTTAGTGTTGCAACAAAACACATATTAAAAACTAGTTATATTTGGTTATACAATAAGAATTACCGTATAAATTACTCAGTTTTAACTTCTAAAAGAATTTACAATTACAATGTACAAATTTCTTATACTATCGAGCGTTAGCTCTCTACAGCTTAAAATGTACCAATCCGAAAGGAATGTTTTTGGATATTAGTTAACGATTTTTCTAGAAATAAACTGAGTTCTTCGAGTATAAAAATTTAGAGCCATTTTGGAAGCACCGATGTTATTTGATAGTATAGTAGGTAAGCACTCTTTTCGAAAAGCACACTGAAGCTGCAAAGGAGTGCAGCCGGGTGTTGCATTGGCAGTTGCTTTAAACGCATGGTTTCGTGGTTCTTGAGAGAAGATGTCTTTGACACCATAATTAAAGTTTGAATAAATAACGGTGACCTTTTTAGTTCGTTAAGTTTAAGATAGATATTTGGCTGCATAACTATGTTGTGGAATTCTCTTAGAACTTTGATGTTATTTGGCTTCAAGATTTTTACTGGTTCACAGTTATCTATACTGGAACCATAATAGCTAATGCTGTTGAAAACAGTGTCTTATAGAATTAGAACCCACAGATTTGTACCCAAACCATAGGCATTTACTGCGCAAACAGTTGTTTTCTAGAAAAATCTGCAACAGGAGCGATTCCCAATAACTAAGTAACTAATGAAATGTTTTAAATTTCGTTTTTTTTTCATATGTTTATACATTTAGTGGCTCATTAATTTCGCAGCTACACTTATAGGTAATTAAATATTTCAGTGTGTGTACTATTAAAGAAAATTACAATTTGCCTCAACAATCTTGTAATTACAATGATTTGAGTTTCTATTAAAAATAAATTAATTGACACAATGTGTTAATTAAATTAAAATAATTAATTAAATAACACCGTCGTTTTATTAAGTTAGTATTAGTAGATTTTGCGTCAGAGTTGCATAACAAAACAATAGGTATGGTTTTTGACTTCTTGCCTTTTAACTTTGCCATAGTGGGTGACATACATATTTGTTACGTGTGTGATACACGGAGACACACATCAAGCTATGCTTTTCCAGTATAGCATGGCCTCGTTTTGTATAAATTTCTTACACAATGAGAGATCCACTTAAACTGGTTTTATATAGCATGATTTGTAGCCGAGCGTACATACTGTGCATATGCCAGCATAGTATGATGGAGGACCCCTGTACACGCATAATTTACTAATGTCAACAAATTTACAGCAGATTGGGAATTCGAAAATGGCACACAAGCAAATATAAAGTAAAAAAAAATCGTTGCACAACCTAATTCCAGAAATTACAATCAAATTAAATGAGATTAAAATATCTAAAACTAGATTAAAAACAATCTAAATAATAGAGATACGTCAATTCCTAAAATTATAAAACCCAAAGTTACAACAAAAAAATTCTTAATTCAAATTAGTGTCTTAAAATTAAAAAAAAAACCCAATTTTTATTGTTTTGTAGAAAATGATGTTATTTGAAATCATCGCTGACAAAGGTAGTGAAAGTATATAGATACATTTGTTCAGTAAAAAAATTAAAAATTTCGATGACGAACTGGAAGCAAAATATTACAAAATCTACTTATTTTTAGAGAGTTCGATCTAAATACATACACACATACATAATTATTTTACACATAATAGTCGAAGTGATGGACGTGTCCACAAATTATTATCGAGACGACTTCATTGTCTACGCGAAGAGAATTGGCAATATACAGTTGAAGAAAGCGGATGGCACAAAATTCATTTTTTACAGCAAAACATCCAAGATCGATCATTCAGAACATACGAACCACATTGGTCTTTCAATAGAGACATCAAAACATCGAAACCTCTGATAAACACCATATTTAAAATCATTACACAAATGATTAAAAAAACTTGGTCTCAAAGATGATAATTTATTAACATTTTAATTTTAACCATACTGTCTTCTCGTACAGACAGTACGCTGCAACTTGTGTACCTGGCTTGTACATTACTGTACAAACCGTACATTACAATTTTATCCATGTCAAACATTTATAGAACAATAAATAATTTCATCGATCGTAGTTTTAAAAATAAATCACAGAACAATTTTTAGCCACGTTCATAAATTAATAAATTACTTTTTATTTGTTATCCCGCGCATTTCGCGTGATGTAGTGTGTAACTGTCAAAATTTAAAAATGGAATGGCTGGTCCGGCGACTGGTGACGGGTCAGTCAGGGCGCGGCCGCCGACTAGTGGGGACGTGGCGTTGGTTGCTCTGTGTCGTCTCACGCGTAGAACTCGCGGTTGTTGTGGCCCTTCCCGTACGACGCGGCGGCAGGGCTTCTCTTGGGCTCGTCGAGCGCGTAAGAGCCTTCGTCCTTCTTGCGCATGCGATACACTATGAACATCACCACCAGGATTGCACATAAGAGGCCTACTACTGCGCCGCCGATCACGGCTGAAACAGGAGAAAACAAACAATTAGACATATTTAAGGAGCGATAGAGATAGGTAAATACAGACACTAAAGAGAACCTAAAAAATGTTTTCCCAACATGCACTAACTGTTTAAACAATGCAAGGACGCGAGTAAAAAATAAGTAGAATCAAATTATCCTATTCTCTGCTTTATGTAATCGTTCAGAGGAATCAGAGGGCAAAAAATCTGCTGGTAATGTAGTAGTAAGTAATTCTTCGATCTCTCGAGTATTATTTATTCTCGATATTAGTCCTTTTGGAAGCCAATACAACACTGGCTTCCAAACAGACTAATATAATTAATGGGGTTAGATCGTGCCTAGGACCACATTCTTTGCAGGTTCCCGTGGCACGGGGGCGATACACCACCACCAACTCCCAAACATTGGGCTCCTGCTGAGAAATTAAAAAAGGAGAGAGGTTCCCTGTTCTCTCCTTTTTTTGGCCTGGTATACCCTTGTATGTACACCTGTATTTGCGCACACACTCTTGCAATATCATGTCGCCAAGAGAGGGGTGACCGCTGGCGAAATTCGGTCGGGAGGATATTATTAATAAAAATATACATACCGGCAAGGATGCCTGGCTGTGCGAAGAAGCTGGTGGCACGGTCCTCGGGCTTCGCGTTCATGATGACGACTTTGTCGGGCGCCCGAGACTCCTGGTTCACGTTGCTGCCTGAAGGCTCCTGGTCCTAGAACGTTACAGCACTTCTTTATACAATTTGAAGGAGGAATTGCTTTACTCCGGGAGATCTATTGCCAGTTGGCCTGGCGAAAACGAACCGATGGAAAAGTCATCAATGAATGGGACTGACATAATTTACCGAAAAGCCTGATATCGATCCGATTGATAGTCGATGCAGAAAAGGAATATATGCTTTCCAAACAAATTGCCACTTCTTCGGGCCTCCAGAAGATGACGATGCCAAAGCCTTTTAAGATTCTCAACCGCTTTCAATAAGATTAACATAAGCTATACGGTAGTTTATGTCAATAAATTTGACTTTTCCATCTTCGACATAAAATGTAATTTTGCCCAGGGTCCAGGGTAACAGAGGGCTGTTAAGAAACAGGTGAATTTTGCAGTCACTGGTGAAAATACCAAAAAATTCTTCGACGGCAGGTCCCGTCTTCACACACAGTAGTGAATATTGCCTGATTTCGGAATCGTAAATCTTCCAACAGTTCTAATACACGTTAGCTCTCTCCGGCAAATAATTTCTAAGTCAATAGCCTTGAAGTATTTTGTTTACCTCGGCTATTTTCAGCTATGTATTTTCGTGACAAAACTGTGGATACGCTAGTTTTATTTTTAGAGAAGCGGTGTGTTGATCTCGTTAAGTGTTTAATTGAAATTCGAATTTAGTGATTCATAAGAGGTGGAGGTATTAAGGTGGTCTTCTGGTATTGGGAAATATCTGCAGCAAATGTCCCAATTTAAATGTTGGATAATGAAAATCCCTTCCTAACGAAGGGGTACAGCGTAGGTACTGCGGACTTCAGTCTACGGTCAATAATCCACCCTATATCCATACTCATTTAAGTCATAAATCCTTATAATCCCTTTCGCGATAAACAGCGGGATATTACCACTATCACACATCCCACAGCTTGCCAAAAATAAATAAACTAGGTCATCGCGTGATATTTCTCATATCAGAGACAGTTCCGGCGCTATAACCGGGTTTTTTTTTTTATCAGGAATGCAATTTTTGTTCAACTGACCGGGTTATCATCAACATACTCATTTTTCAGTTGATCTATTTTTCCCAACTCTAACACCCATATTCTGAAAGCCTTCCCTAAATCCATGTTTTAACTAAGTCGACCGTTGTTGCCATGACAACAATTGAAAACATCCACCAAATCGTATTCCTAGAAATTCTTGGCCGCAATTGCCTCACACTAGCTGTCTTTGTCCAACCCATAGTTGCATTCTGCTTCAATCAAAGTTATAGATATCATTATTTCACTTATGAATTAATTCATAGTTTTCCGGTACTTCGAATTTGACAGATAAAAAGTAGGCGTTTATATGTCAATTTATAAACAGACAGGGCGGTATGTAGGCGTGGTTAAGTCCGACGTATTTTACTTCATGACTAAGAATACCAGTGTAAGCCTTCGCATAAGCCTTAGTATAACCGGCTTATCGTCGATGAAGTTCTAACACCACGTAATTAATTTTTAATTATTAATTTTTGGCAGTTGCCGATGCTGCAGAATCGGAAGATACGTTGTTTTAGCCAATTAGATAAAAGCAACGTCTCTATCTTATTTGAAGTGAACACAAATCATAAAATGGTATTGTACGCTGTACCATTACCTAGGTATAGTTATGCAGTTTTTCACTCTAATTATATTGTTTCACATCTTCAACAACTCTATAGCTTTCCCGTGTCCGGGAAACAGGTGTCGACTCTCTGTGAACACGTATAAGTCACATGTTTTCGATTTTTTTATTCTAGGAACTGAAGGACGATCCTTCGCACTTGGTTACAAGCTTTGTCATAACTCGACTAACGAAGCTAGGCTTTAATCGCCTAAAAATAGCTGTTAGCTCATCAGTGATGGGCATCCAGTCAGTACAGTTGAAGTTGGCGTTTAGGTTAAGTAGCTGGCTTTGCAGATACAGTTTTTTAACTGTGACAGTAAGGGAAAATCTGAATCTGCAATAGAAACAGATACCGGGAAAGTTTCTAAGGAACCATTAGTACTTTTTCATGAACCTTCTAATTGACACATGAAAATCAACTGACTGCGGTTGCAGTTTCCAGAAAAACTGTACAACTTAGAAAAAAAAAAAATAACTGTATTCTAGTAGTAAAACAATAAAACCGTATACGTACGACTGAAGGCACAGAGTCCTCGCCCGAGATGCTGATGTCCGTCTGGTCTGGGCGCGAGGGTTGATCCTCCCCCGCGCCTCGCCCCTCTTCCGAGGTACCTTCGCCCGGCCTGTTCCTTGTGGTGGCTGAAACGTCACGTTGTTCAAAGTTAGTTTACTCGTCAAGCAAAATGTTCTAGCGTAAGGACGTCAATCGTATGTCCAGTGTACGTTCGTACGTTTGGTTTGAGTCATAGTTTCAATGATTGGATCATGTATTGTTCTATTTAATTCATTGTGGTTATTTGAAATAGTTTTAATAAACTTCTGACGTACTTTTATATTTTCCTTATTTCCATAAAATTCTCCATTAATTAAACAATTCATTCTAGTACGAATAAAAAATAACAACAAAATAACTGTTTCGTTAGTTTTCACCACATTACTTGTGTTAGAAAATGAAAGTTAGTATTAACATGATTCTGATTTACTTAGAACCATGAAATTAGTTTTTGAAGTTAGTGTTAACGTGTAATACATAAAGTTATAACACAGATATTTACAGAAACGATACATTATGACGAAGACTATTAGACGATAAGCATAGCCATATTTTCAGACTCATCATATTTTTTTAGAGATGGACATAAAAAGGAATTACAACGACAATTTTCACACCGAAGGTGTAACAGACAAACGTAAGAGGATTGAAAGATTCAGTAAATCTCTAAGTTCAAGAATTTGAAACACCTACACCGGTATTGGAGAGGATTTGATTTGAACATTGCTTATACAAAAAGCGAAATACAGGAACTTTATCAAAAGACAGGGGAACGGGAAGGGATCATACATGATATGGCAAGAACAAAAGCAGAGGAAGAATCAAAAGTAAACTTCTAATTAAACATCAAAATTACCAATGGTATGGACAATATTGCTAAGCTAATGGTTCCATGAAATGAAATAGTTTCAGGGCTATATTACCTTCCACATGCTAACTAGAACTATTGAAGGAAAACTATAAAATGGTTTCTAATGACTGCATGATAGAATCGAAGTCATGCGAAAGATAGTAAAAAATAATGGGCAACAATTTTCATAAAATTTAAATAAATACTGCGAAAGACTTACCAAAATCCACGGAACGTTATAAGTGATTGGCATATATTATAGATTAATTAATCATTTAATTGAAATAAGTATGGTTAAACACGCGTACGATAGTTTGTATGTTTGAACAGTAACTGGCCTGCGGTTCAACAACAATTAGAAATAACTACTGATAACAATATAACTGTTGATTCAAGGTTACGTCAGTTATTGTAAAGAGATGAATCCGCTTAGGATGAGCGCCGTTTAGTTAGTGACAATTATTAGTTATGATGATATAAACTATGAAGTTATCCTGTTAATTGTCATGTAAATGCATAATAGAATATACAATAGAGCTATATAATACATCTAAAATGGTAGTGCGAGAAATTGTCAATCATTTCAGTACATTCTCATTCTTGAATATGCGTTTACAAATCCTCGTGACAGATGAAAAGCAGATATTTAGGACAAACAGATCGGAATTTACGTCGTCTTTTAAAAACAATTAATTATGACAATTTCTCATACAAAAAACAAAAAAATAAAACAACGCAAATAAAAACTGGCATGCTTCAGCCACTACTCACGAATGAGCACATCGATCGGCCTGGGATCAGTTGGTATTTGGAGCGGGGTTTCCACTTTGGGTTCGATGGGGGCCTCCGGTTGTTCGGGGATGATTATGTCGTCTGATTCCGTGATTTCGGGAGTAATGGGAGTATCGATAATGGTGCGTTCGGTCTCTTCCCGGCCGGTGGTTGTGGAGCCATAGTCTTCGTCATCTGGGGGTCCGTAGGGCTCGTCACCTGATCCTCGTCCGTCCTCGTCGTCAGGGCCAGGGCCGGCTCCCCAGCCGGAGCCCGAGCTCTCGTCTGTGTCTAAGCCCGAGCCATCATCAGCAGCGTCGGGATCGACGAACAGCTCCTGGTCGGGAGGTGAATGGACGTCGTTCTGTATTTGAACTGCTGTGTCTTCTGTTGGTTTTTCTACGGCAGCGTCCTGGAATTGACAGAAATGTTTTGTATTAGAATTAAATCAGGTAATCTTTGAAATCTAGAAGGGTTTGAATTTGGAAAATTATTTTAAAAAATTATATAGATTTCTTTATGATAATTACATACAAAAGTCACTAGAATATGTATTTTTAATTTACATTTGTGCCACACTAGTACCGTTCTTATTATAGTTTTAAAAATGCGAAGAGAATGCGCATCGTACAGCTGATGGCATATTTTAGAGTAATAAACGATTCAAAGGCGCGTTTTAACAATGCCTGTTATTAACAATTTCATAAACAACTATGCATGTTAAAAGAAACAATCAAAAAGCAATCTTCACGGTGTAAAACGTAAGAAAAATACGCAATGAAATCTGTTGCGTCGTAATGGAGAACACCGCAAAACATCGTAAAAATATGTCACGTCATCCCGATCCCGACTAAGTATTAGCAAGGAATATAATTTTACCCCTTTTTAACACTTACTTCGACGATAACTATGAAGGAAATAGTAAAAAGAACGTTATCGTAACACTACATCTTATTGATCAAGTTGCACGGCTATCAGATGACGTTGCCAACGACCTATTTCGAGAAAAATCTCCCAGTGACGTACACTATTCTGGACTGACCTAATTAACTACAATATTAGCCCTTGATTACCACAAAAACGAAGAAAACACTGTAACTAAAATTATTATATTGTCGAAAGCTTGTATTATAAAGAAGAGAAACGATAAAATTTTGCACAATAACAAAAAATCACTGCGTTTTGTCTACGTCACGACTAACGAGCGACCAGCTAATGTTATATTTTGATAACACGAAAACAAACACTCACTTACCTGTGAAGTTTCCTACAGGAGTAACAAAATCTAATTTTAGGCCTGATTACAATTTTATTGATAATTTTGATAGCAGATTGTCTGCTTTGCACTGGTAGCGTAAATTGTGGCTGCAGGGAGGGCGATCGATAGACTTTTTGGGGGGTGAAGGTAGGGGAGGGGTTGTCGGGAACATTCGGTTTCCCGGGGCTGCCGCTAGATGCTTTACAAGGCTTTCGTTCAGGGGTGAGTTTGGAACGCTTTCAGGATAGTCGAGCAAGAAGTTCCGGTTTTGCACGCAAGGTGTCAGTGTGTCGTGTTTTCGTGCTATAAGGATGATGTATTTTTTTATTTATTTTAATTTACCTTCAGTTCGGCCTGTTTTTTTTTTACAAAAAATCTTTCTGTTAGTGAGAGGTTTAGTGTTATTTAGTATTTTGAAGCAAGATTTCGCTCCGATTAAGCTTGTCATACTGAACATGCCTCGGAAAGCACATTAAGCCCTTGGTCCCGGCTGTAATTTGTAGATCTTTAACTGTCGTTACGGGTAGTCAGCGGCCCGACAGTCTGACAACCAGTCTTACGAAGGGGTATTGTATTACCCAGTACTAACTGGGTCGTGGAGGTCAGATAGGCAGTCACTCCATGTAAAATACTGGCATTCAGCTGCATCCGGTTAGATTGAAAGCCGACCCCAAAATAAATGGGAAAAAGCTAGGCAGATGATGATGATGATGATGATTTCGCTCTGATACATTAATACTGTTACAGAACATAATATTTTTATCAACTGACGATGAAGAAAATCAGCAATACGAAAGTATCAGTAACGCTTGAAGATATATCAAAGTGATTTTTCCGGTCCACAGCCGCGGGCTGTCAAAATGAATTCCTTTGCTCTTTCATGTGACGTACGTCAGATGTGCTAGATGACATAAGTAAAGTAATTTCTCTTCTTGACAGCTGTGGAACAACTTGGGAGTCTGTACTTAGGTTGACGTGTTGTTTGATACGTTGCTTAGGTAGTATGGGTTAGAAAATTGATGTGGATACAAGCGTTTTGAAGTTATTATCAGTTTTAGAATACCAGTTTTAAGAAAAATAAGGAAAAATATCCTCTTATTGACTAAATGACTTCTCCCGCTCTGGGCGGAGCAGGAGGGAGTGTCAGACTTGTACTGACTAATACCCATCCATGTTTCTTCTTCGCCCTTTGTGTTTCAGGGCCGCGGTATCTCTTTCGAATAACTCGCAGCAGGAAAAATATCCTACCAGTTTTATACTGACATGGTCATTAATACTATCAATAACACTAGAAACGGGATATTTAGGTACCACGTTTACTATTTATTTGCCTTGCTTCTTTTGCATTTAAATTATTAAATTTATCCTTATTAAAGGGCCAACAGGGTAGAAAAGTAAAATAATTAAGTTGCATCGACACCAAGTAATGAGGGGCAAAGGCAGGAAGATAGATTCGGCGAACAAAGTTCTTTCGTATAGATGGTACGTCTTATCAAATTATTTATGCCTAGTACGTGGTCTCGTGGCTAAATAATAACAGCGGCATAGGTCGATATGCGAGGTTAAGCCGTGCATGCCGAGGTTGGTCCGTAGATGGGTGACTATCTTTACATATCGGAAAGTATGTTAAGCCGTTGGTCCCGGCTGCCATTTGTAGATCTTTGACAGTCGTTACGAGTAGTCAGAAGTGGAAAGCCTTACATCCAGTCTTACCAAGGGGTATCGTATTACCTAGCTACAGGGTTGTGGAGGTCAGATAGGCAGTCACTTCGTGTAAAATACTGATACTCAGCTGACGAAATGGAATGGAATGAAGCCGACCCCAAAAAAGCTTGGTAAAAAGGCTAGGCAGATGATGAAGTGGTTGCGTATGTTGCGTAAAACTATTTAAATAGTTCTTTTTTTAATAATAACCTACCATCTAGTACCAAAACATTGCTTCCCAACTTGAACCCCCAAACGCGCACACCCTACCGAGCATCATTACTATTAAAAATAAACGCCTATCCCGTATTCAAGTATTCTGTGTGATTACCGGAGTTTTATCGTAAATCCCATCCGGGTATAATGAGAAATATTATTTATTGTCTGGTCGTAGGGCTGGACCCGGATATGTTCCCAGTACCTACCTTTGTTCGCCTCGAAATTAACTACGTTCGGAGTTTTGTTCGGGTTTTTTTATGTCATAATGATGGCTGCATAAAAAAGTACTGGATTATATTTTTATGGAAATGTATTTAATTTTCATGAAAATCAGTCTAACCAAAGGATATTGCATTACCCAGTACTAACTGGGTTGTGGAGGTCAGATAGGCAGACGCTACATGTAAAATACTGGTACTCAGCTGCATCCGGTTAGACTGGAAGACGACCCCAAGATAGTTTGGGAAAAGGCTAGGCAGATAATGATGTATTCAAGTTTCATAAGCTACTGTCCTTTGTCTATAATTTGAATGGTACCCGGTCTGTTGTTTCTGGTACTCCAATGCCTGAATAAACTAACATTAGATGATTTAAGACAAATGAATGCCTAAAGATAAGCGTTTTGATTGATTTTCAACGCTCTATTCAGCGTCAAGAGTTGAAATTCTAATGGGTGCTTTTTTTTTTGACATGGCCACTCGCAGGCCAACCTGTTAAGGTTTTTACTGCTTAACCGGACACTAATGGGTGCATAGACAGTCTTAATTATTATAAGTACCAGAGATTCTACAGTTGATAAAGGTAGCTGTTACTTATTGATATGAACGAATTGCGTTCTTAGGTTTGAACGTGATAGACTAATAGAGGGTGCAAGGGACACTTAAATAGATTTTTTAGCAAGAGTTTTTCCTAGAAAAGTGCAATACTTACAAAGTCAAAATGTAAGAAACAGCTGATTATAAAATGCTGCTGATGAAGAACATCTTTATGGGGAGCGGGGTTTTTGTTTGCTCTTGACTCTAGTCTAGGTCAAAGATGACAGAGACAAAGTCGACGATGGTACGAGCTTACCCAGAAGAAGCCTGTTCACTCTAACTTTGAAGAGATTAGGGTTGTAAGCGTTCGGAAACACAGACGCAGGCAGAGAGTTCCACTCCTTTGTTGTGCGCATCATGAAAGACGTTTGAACGTTTGACGGTTGAATGCTTAGTGCGGATTGGTGGAATAGCAATAAAGTAGGGATGGTAACTTGCAGTGCGTCTAGATATCCGATGGTAAAAGGAGGCCGGTGGGACGAGGTTGTGGAGTTCTTGGGCACACACACCGAAGTACAGGTGGCGTACCATGACGTCATAAAACATTATTGTTCCATTCTTATTCCAGAGTGAAAAACAGACTATATATATAGCTATACAGGTCGTCTAGCTCCATCTCTTTCCCACTGTGGAATAGGAATGGAACAATAATGTTTTAAGCGTCATAGTAACCCCCCAGGTTTCGGAATGAACGTATTGAATACGCGGTAATCGTTTGTGCGTCGATGTCAGGATTCCACCCTATACATTATTTTGTTTTGTTGACTTTCAAAAGTGCCTGTAATGGTCTAATTGAAATAAATGCTTTGACTTTTGACTTTTTACAAGGTGTTATTTGCGTCCTCGTCAAAATTCAGGAGGTTGTCACAAAAGACATAAATAATCAATTAAAACTACGGTACCTAGTTAATTACTAATAAACACTGATTTCTTTGGCTGTTTATGTTTGTCAGTATTTCAGAATAACCCCCTTAACGTGGTTTAGGGAATTAGAAATTATTGAATAAACTTTTGAGATTGTTTGTATGTGTGGAAGCGAGGTTATAGGACGAGAATCAGACGGCCCGCGTTTAAAAAACGGGTGGTTCAAACTTACCGATTTCCGTAAATAAGAAAAAAGTAAAAATTACCTACCCATTTTATTATTGATTCGGGACGAGAATCTTTAACATGGTTACCTCCTTTAATTTGACGAGGATGCAAAACAACAACTTGTATAATGCCATGTTCCAGCGTTTTCATAACGTATTTGAACAGCCTCAGACCGGCTGGGTATCAGTTGTGTATCACCTGTATACGCACCAATTCTGGAAGCTCGAATACGCTAGGATTCTCAAGGATTGGTATAGAAATACATCCCTTCATAACCAACCTTTGGCAACCCTATCCATGTATAAAGTGGGCGTCCTGACCTTCCGTATTTCGCCAAGGTTTATTACCCCGATACCCTGGTACGCTAATGCACCCGTTGGTTTGGAGGCTTCATAAGTCAAAATGAAGGGTTTGGAATATTTTGTTTACGATATTTTAGATTTAGTTGAGGATATTAGTTTCTTGTGAAACGGAAATTGTAGTATGATTTATCGATAAATATCGGTTATACAAATAACTGGTAGGTTATTTTCCAATAGTAATGTTATTCTCTAAATATCACTTTGAACTTCGAATGGAGTGAAGTTGTGGAAATGCATTCGCATTGGTTGCGGTGTCTGGAGTGAGGGTCGAAGTTGAACTAGGATAGGTATACAGAATAGCATTACAGGGAAGACTAGTTGTTGCCTACGACTTTGGTCCCCCTGAAATAATTATTACTTCCCCATTGGAATCGGATTTTGTAAACCATTTCATAGGTTTCAATGCAAGGAACCCCAAGTATCCAAATCTTTTTACTAAAATAAAAGGAAATCTAAGATACTTTATTACTCATCAGCAGTCTGCCACTTAAGTCCCGGCGAAATCAGTCCAGCCGTTTCGGAGATCAGCCGGAACAAACAGTCAGACAGGCAAACCGACACACAATTTTTTTTTTTATTTTTTTTTATAGTGTATCTACACTTGTGTGTATTACACCAGTGGTGGTGTGGTGGTATCGCCAGTTAAGTTTATGTTTTCTTCTTCTACTTCTCTCAAACAAACTATAGCAGGTAAGTAGGTACCTTTTTAATATGCGTTTTTTGTTAATATGCGTTTTATTTAATCCTGTACTGTTTCGTAAGCGAAAGCCGAAAGCTAATTTAAAACAACCATATTGTATATTAACATCGCTGAAAACATTTTAAACTAAGGATTATACAACGTCTTGTTTTGCATCCTCGTCAAATTCAAGGAGGTAACTATGCTAATGATTCTCGTCCCGAATCAATAATAAAATGGAATTTACGGAAATTGGTAAGTGTGAACCACCCGTGTATTAACCGCGGGCCGTCTGATTCTCGCCCTATAACCGCGCTTCCACACATACGAACAATCTCAAACGTTTATTCGATAATTTCTTATACCCCAAAACCACGTTATGGAGGTTATTCTGAAATACTGACAAACATAAACAACCAAAAAAAAATCTGTGTTTATTAAAAATTAACTAGGTACCGTAATTTTAATTGATTATTTACCATGATATGTTACTCTTACGTAAACTTTGTACAGTCAACTGCATGAAGAAGTAACATTTTAACTGCGCACACATTAGAACAAAATACAAAATTAAATAGCAGAAGTGTACGCATGGCGACCAATCAAGCAATACATAACTAGTTTTATACTGATTTTCCTGTATTGTGGGTGCGTTTGAAACATTTAAACTCACATACACAAACAGCCAGACCAGGAACAACTATCTGTACGCCATATAAATATTTGTTCCGTGAGGGGATCGAACCCGCGACATGCTACGCAGCAGTCAATCACTAAGCTACTCACTGCGCCAACCGTGCCATCAAATGGCAGCAGAGATAAGCCTTTTGCCTCGTAACCTTTGAGATTATTATCCAGCAATCAAGATTGGATGTACCGGATGCGTAAAGCCAATCCCTGTATATGAGCCAACACTAGATGGTGCTGAATAGTACACAGAGATTGTCCTGCACAATTTTGAAAACAACCATACAAATCTGTTTCGACCCAGCACCTTAATTGATTGGTTTACTTCCGCACAGATTTGGCCCTCATATGTTTGCAACAGATAAAAGAACAATTATGTTCGCTCTCAACACTTTTCTACAGCTACGCGCGATACCGCAACATGATTGTCCCTTAAAGAAAGTATGGCGTCTAGGAATAAACCTGTGACCTGTGACAAGTGTATTGCATCATAATTTACATTCGTTTGTTATTATTTCGGTCAGTTGAACTATGACATTGACCTCGGCACTTGTTATTTAATCACTTCACGATAAACTATCTTATATTAATAATATTAATTTACTTATATCTCCCTAAAAGCATAGTCGACGTAGCCTCGCTACGCGGGGCTCCTATTTCTGTCTGCAGGGTTTACAGTAACCTAACACGAAGGGGATGCAGGGTTTACAGTAACCTAACACGAAGGGGGTGCCCCAAGTCCAGAGGTCGCTTCGCTCGCTCTTAAACAATTTATTTTTACACAAAATTTGCTAATTATAATGTCGTAGGAGTAACAGATCTGCCGAACTATTTATCGAACCGCTCATTCCATCATTTTTACCGCTAATTCCGTTATTGGACTGCTCAATTATTTTTAGAATTGACATTGTATGATAAAATAACCGACTAAATTGATTTTTTATTTTTGTCCATGTTTTACTGTCGCAATAATTAATCAACCGCCATTAAATTAAATAATTGCTCAATATGTTTTTCCAACTGATCATAATAACATCTCGAATATTTAAACAACAGCTTAAAAAATTAGTTCCCAAATATATATCAGAAAGGAAATAATGTAACTAACACGCACTGAAACTCTTTAAATTTTATCATGTACCCATGAGTTAATTCGTAACAGCTTTGTCCAGTAGAAAATTTACAATATGCTCAATAACGGGGACACATAATATTGCGACTCAACGCCTAGAGCGCTAGTTCATGTTCATACACAGATATTGGCTTCACGCGTACCGGATAGGAGACAGGGGGTTACTATGACGTCTTAAAACATAATTATTGTTTCATTCTTATTCCAGAGTGGGAAGGAGATGGAGCTAGACGACCTGTATAGCTCCGTCTCTTTCCCACTCTGGAATAAGAATGAAACAGTAATGTTTTAAGTCGTTATGGTAGGCCACCTGGTCTTTAGTTCCTTAAACGAGATCTCAAAAATCTGATAAAGGTACTCCTTCGGTTGCAAAAATACAAACGGGACTTCACACACTCCAAACACTTAAAAAAGCAAATCCCAGCAAATTACACTATCAAACCAAAAATAACACTGGTACATTACGCGGTCCATAAAAATGATAACAGCCTGTACTTCCTTCAGATAACCAGCCTCCCTTTCCAACACACAGTCATTTGTATATCACCATCCCTGTCCCCCAGCAGGGTCCTGATCGCAAAATGACGATAAGGTATATGAATGTAAATGAGTTTAAAAGGTGTACTTGAGCGTAGTAAGTTGGCGTTATCTCTGGCTGAACTCCAAGACTGGTGGGAAACGTTTAGACATGCTTAGAATTAAGTTTTGGTTGGCACTTTGTATGCGGTGGTGGTTGATTGGATAGCTTCCTGCTATCAGTTGGTTGGTGAGGCTGGTTCGATTTATGTGGTAATAGTACTGCCTTGACTAGTCTTGGCATAAATAGGATAGATAGAATAGGTAACACCGCACTCTCTAGCGGTCTACCACTTTACAACCTCAGCACGCGTAGCATGACCACTGTACGAGTTTTGTCTGCAGAAGAATCGACATAATGACAGGTGGACAGAGACAATGTGTCAGTTTGTCGATTCTTCCGTCGAGATAGCCCGTTAGAGACGGGCTAGACAGTGACAATGTGTCAGCTTGTCGATTCTTCCGTCGACATAGCCCGTTTCTACGGCGGTCATGCAACGCGTGCAGACATTACAAACAATACGAAAATAATTAGGTTCACACGCCAGCACATCAACCTACAACAACTGTCAAATTTCTTTAATAGATTTAGATTTTGAACTTTACAGTTATAGAATTAGGTTCAAGGTTGATTGCGAAAATTTGGCAGTTTCGGGTAGCTTGACCTGGCGTCTGTACAATAAGCTGCAGCCTCCACCAAAATTAAATTATGCGTAATCCTTTAACCATTTCTTGCCACACGTCCAAGTTAAAATGGAGTTTCTATGACCCCCTTCGTAACAAAGCTGCTCACAAAGGTTCAAATATACAAAGGTTAAAACCCCATATCCCTTATAACACCACGAAAAAACAACCCTTACCAAAAACTTCGCTCACAATCCAAAACTCAGCTGTATAGACTAATCACATGAATAAAGGGGACATTTTACAAAGACACCCCCTTCACCCCTTCGTACCTGGTCCGGTGGGGTTGTAGGGTTCAGTCGGAAATCCCGGGATCCGACATTACGGCCCTAATGACTGGCAAGTTCGCGTTATGCATGCAGTCATTTCGGGATCGACGCAATAATACGTTACGAAGGGATATACCTGGGTTTTGGACAGCCTTGGGGTTAAGATTTGGGTTTGGTTTGTGTTAGCAGGTGTTTTTGGTATCTTATGAGTCTGAAACAGTTCAGGGTTGCCAAAAAAAACAAGCATTAAAAAAAACCGGCCAAGTGCGAGCTCTGCTTAACATTTCGGGGATTAAACAGGCGTGATTGTTATGTTATGTTTCAGAATTTTTGCAATATAATCTCTGTTTGTAATAATAAAATAACCGCTTTTACTACATGCATATAAATGTATATACGGTACATATACCAAAATAACATTTTTACGATTTTTGTCTGTCTGTCTGTATGTTCCGGCTAAACGGCTGCACCAATTTTGACGGGACTTTCACTGGCAGATAGCTGATGTAATAAGGAGTAACTTAGGCTACTACAATTTAAAAAAAAATCTAATTCCACGCGGACGGAGTCGCGGGCACAGCTAGTACAATATTTTCCTAACCTTCCGGGAATACACAGACATGGTGATATAATGAATATATCAACTCGACACCTACCATTCGTGATTCCATGAAATATTTGCAAGCGTGTACAAACCCAACCAGGTTAAATCAATTAACACAGTGGTTAAGCATTTAAGCTATACAAGCTAGCGATTGGCCCGTAGTAGGTACTAATAATTGCTAACGTTCGCTGCTAGGCTATGCCCGTCTCAAATAGGGGATCGGACTGGGTAAAGAAAACGATATTCTATTTTGTCCGTCAGACAGGTAATACAAAAATAACAGACACGTATTTTTTGTTTTATCAAAATATCAAAAAATTACTTAGTTAGAACTCATTAAAGTTGGAGAGTGGGGGCTTACTACGTCACAAGTGGGTATAAAACTTACCTACATGTGACGTCATGCGCCATTTCAACTCAATATATCTCCGTAATTTTATGACCACGTGAAAAAAGAAAAAATACGTGTCCAATACTTTCCAATAAACTACCCGAAGGACAAAGAAAAAAAAAATAGGATTATCCCCTATTGGCTAGCCTCTTTGCCTACCCACTATGGAAATTATAACGATTATTTTCACGCCTCTAATGGATGAACCATTTCGCCATATACTTAGGTCCCAAGAGGCGAGCCTATTGCCATCAATCGGGCACAAATACAGACCCTGGATGCTACTGACTTATCTATAACGATTCTTCTAATGATTTCTATTTGCCGACGAAGACAATCAGTTTGTTTTAATGTCAAAAAAAATAACAATAATAAAAATGGTATGCAATTACATTACTAAGTTTTAATCTGTGATGCTATCAAATGAAAGAAATAACACTTCTAGCGACTAGTTACGGGCAGTACTCGTAGCTGTTGTAGTAGTATGGTTGGAACGTTTTCTTTGTTTTGTCTACCTATTTAAATTGTATACTCTAGATCAATTTAACTCGGAAAGCACGATAGCCATTGGCCCAGGCTGTCATTTGTAGATTTTTGACAGTCCTTACAGGTACTTAGAGGCCCGTTAATCTGACAACCAGTCTTACCAAGGGGTATCGTAGTACCCAGTACTAACTGGCTTGTGGATGTCAGATAGGCAGTCGCCCCATATAAAATACTGGTATACAGCTGCATCCAGTTAGACTGGAAGCCGACTCTTACATAGTTGGCAAAAGGCTAGGCAGATGATGACTCTAGATAGTTGTAAAGTCTTCGTCAACAATTGAAATAATTTTCAAGCAAGTCCCGAAAAAATTACGCAAGCAGGCAAAAACACGCGTACAAGGAAATATGAAGAAAGTAAAGCAAAGTAATTACACGCACGTGCTCACATAACAAACTCCGTAAAGTACACATTACATACACAAGGCACCAGATAATCTCTCCAGCACAAAACTTGGCTCTTAAGTCATTCCATGTGACTGTTGACCTTGAGATTCTAAAAGGGCACACTCACTCTTAATTATCTAGCTAACAAGCATCTTCTAACTTTAAAATCCACTCACTGATTGACGACGCGTAAGTCGCTTGGGCTAGAAGCTAAGAGAGGAAAGAGTTCGTAGAGAAAGTGAGCACCAAGGAAGGCATTTAAAAAAATAATATCCTAAAGGGAGCGTACATGGCTCGAGATCGCACGAGATAGAGAGGTTGGACGGATTAAGGCCTTTGCCCAGCAGTGGGACACTTATAATACACAAAAAAAAAACATTGTCCTAATTGTATGACACGTCGTCATAATCGCCGATGCGATTTCCCATTGGGAAACATGATGACCTGTCGGTATAATTAAATAAATTAAAAAAAAAAAGTAATTTTATAAATTCCATCATTATGAAGAACCCTCACCTCTTCGGACTTTCGTTCGAATATACAGAGGAAGACCCACATAGATACGAAGGATGGACTAAGTGAAGGATGATATGGCAAGAAAGGAGTTGCCTGATGAGATGACGAGTAATAAAGAAGTAAGGACAAATGCTGCGCCGACCGCAAATAAAATTGGGATAAGCCAAGAGAATGATGATACAGATGGATAATAAATTTTTATCTCAAATTGAAAAGACGGTAACTAGTTATCATTTCAAGAATGACTTCAGTTTAGCATTATACGGGTACCGTCTGATTTTAGTATGTTTTTTTTTTTTTTTTTTGTGTGGTCTTATCTTGCAATCAGTCATTTTAGACTATAAACAGATGAGGTGGGTACTTTAGTATGATTTGGAAGAAAAGTCCTTTGCTAAGAACTTTTTAAACGTCAAAATTACGTAAGACCGTCCCCCAAAACGCCTTCCTTAACTATTAAATAAGTGCTATTATTGTACATTTACATTCGAATTAACCCTGAAAGCCCATCACCGCCCATTGTGTAGACACAAGCCCATCACAACTAAAGTGGAACACTGTCACTCACACGAAGAAGTATAAAACTGTCACTCCTCCACATTCATTAAACACGCTTCGATGTGCCAACGAGGCCCTAAAACCGGCTTAAAAAGTTAAACAACACCACTTTGAGAGAGGACTTTAAATATGCGCTGAATTTCAAAGTGGGCCGCAAAAGTCAACTGTTCAGAATGTACCAAGTTTAATGGGAAACCGTTGCGCTAAGGGAATATTAAGGGGATAATGGGCTGGTTGACGTCAAGGCCCCTTATCTGGGGATGTTAGGGCTAATCGGTTAAGTTCCTGTTTCTAGCACTGTAGATTGGCCTTGTTTATATGACCGTAAAGTTTGGTCGCGTACACGCAAAGGTGTGCCTAGGGTTGACAGTTATAACTTGTTCGGATGTATATTGTATTAATTCAGTCTACTTAATCAGGGGCACAGTGATGAATAACAGTATCTAGGATGGCTAGAGCCAATGTTAATAGCTTAGCTCTAAATTCTAAGTTGGCTACAGCTTTATTAAGAATCTTGAACTTCTGAACTGGACAATCTGGACAAAACATTTTTTTTTTATACGATTGGAAAGCCGGCGGAGGGGTCTGTCAGACCAGACTAAAACCACACGGTGTTCCTCCTCGTTACTTCTAGCTGTGGTGCGGGGACACAATTGCATTCTTCACATGATTGTGTGGGGTGATGCCTAGCAGGCAACCTATGTATTTCCTGGGTTTCTTAAGAACAGTGGTGCAGTGAGCTGAAACCAGTCACTCAAAAATTGCCTAAAAATGAAACGACGGCAGTGAAACTTCAACAAAGTACACATCATAATATTTTAATAATGACCTAGCTAGAAAGAGATTTACTAACATGTGTGCTAAGCATCGATCGTCTGCAAATAACTAGTTCACACCAGTTTGTACAAGGGTATCAGGAAACTCACAGAACTCTATTAAACGCTGAACAGAGTTATTTTTGTCCTGAAATTTATGGGTTAGTTACACTAGAAGAGTTTTTCGTTTTATATAGACCATAATCGAGCGGGGATTAAAAGTTGACGTATTTTTTTCAAGTCAATTCAATCAGTTCAGCCTATCGTTACATGATTAAATTAGTGTGTTTGCAGAGAAGACAATATGAAAAAATCCCCTCCGGCCATTTTCGCAACTGCGATTCGCAACCAGTTGCGAATCAAGAGAACTTTTTCCTTAATCGCAACTAAGCATCCTGATGAGTATGAGGTGAAAAAGTATAACGTCGGTTAATTGCAATAGGCTCGCCCCCTATTACATAGGACAGTCGGCATCAGAAGTCGGTTAACACTTATCAATATTACACCAAGTTTTGTGCTGATCAGTGTGATCTGATGTAGGTAATATTGTTTTGCGCATTTGTGTAACCATTGATGAAAATATTATTGTTATGTATTTTACTCCAGTCTGTTAATATGGATCGTTCTAAAACTAAGACATCTTATAATTTTGGATACGTTAAGCGACTTACGTTGCTGACCGTACTTATACAAGGTGTTGTTTTGCAACCTCGTCAAATTTCAGGAGGTGGTCACAAAAGACATAAATAATCATTTAAAATTACGGTACCTATAGTTAATTATTAATAAACGCAGATATTTTTGGTTGTTTAAGTTTGACAGTATTTCAGAATAACTCCTTTAACGTGGTTTAGGGAATAAGAAATTATCTAATAAACGTTTGAAATTGTTTGTATGTGTGTAAGAGAGGTAATAAGGCAAGGACCAGACGGGCCGCGTTTAAAACACGGGTGGTTCACACTTACCGATTTCCGTAAATAAGAAAAAAAGTAAAAATTACCTACCCATTTTATTATTGATTCGGGACGAGAATCATTAGCATAGTTACCTCCTTGAATTTGACGAGGATGCAAAACAACAGCTTGTACATAACTGGCGATATGTGGGTGCACTATTAGGTAAACCTCTGCGCAACCCTATGGAGATTACTGGCGTGTACAAAGTTATGAAAAAGTTTAAAAAAAGTCCAAGACAGCCCGTCATAAAGTTAAAATTTTCTGCCAGAAACAAACTGCTCGGATACAAGCCACTTCAAACATGACAGCAAAGAATCGATAGTCCGGAATAAACTAGTTCACACCAGTTTATAGGGCTGTCAAGAAACTTAGCGGGAACTTTTATTTTTCTCCATTTCTTCTAAACTCCAATATGTCAAATGTGAAAGTTTTGCAGCACTTTATTGAGGATTTGTTTGACTTCAGTCTATTATTCATACTGAATATGAGAAGTAAGTTTTGAGCCTAGTTATTTATTTGAAGCGTCCATGATAGATTTATTACGTCAACTCTCGAAATAAAGGCGAATTTTGATATTATGTTGTTTTGATGTGAAGTTTACTGATTAAAATATTATTTTTCTGACTTGTTTTTTGAATTTATATGACAAATTGACAAGCCAATTACGGAGAACATAAAGCAAAAGTAAATGATATTCAGAAAAATATGAGGGAGGGAAGAACCTTGCGCAGAAAAAATGTCACATGTTTTTTTTTCCTTTTCACCTTAAAAAAGCACACCAGCAAGATTTGATTTTTTATTCTTCGTTCATTCGACTTATTACAGCCGCGTTATTTTTTATCGAAGCACAAATGGTTATCTGCCTATCAGAATGTTCCGCAGTCCAATTTAAATCCCTACCAGATCAAATGAAAACGTTTCGAGCGTCATTCGATTGGTTGCAGTGAGGTGGCATCGTGTTAGACCAGGCAGACTTGACCTACCACAGCAGGCAACGTTTCCTTTCTGCGGTTCATTTGTGCATGGAAGTGGGGGGGAGGGGAAGGTCAGGGTACGTTGGTAGTTATATTGGGTCAGCCGCTGTGTTACGTGCATGTAACTATGGTGTGGTTTAAGTTATAGGAGGTATTGGTACAACAGCCATTAGTTAGGCAATATTTATTGCTAGGCTTTACGTAGGTATAGAAATTCAAGAACATTGAAATAAGATGGCTTCAGACGCTATCATAAGGACCGATGAAGAATCGGAGCATATAATTACGTGTAATCTTTCATTATGCTTTATCAAATAAGTACTAACACTCACTAGGTACTTGTGGTGCTTCAAGACCGAAGAGTTATATTACAATGTCATCATCTGCCTATCCTTTTCGCAACTATGTTGGGATCGGTTTCCAGTCTAACCGGATGCAGCTGAATACTAGTATTTAGATATATTACAATGTAACAAAGACTAATATTGACCCAGCTACTGATTTAGAAAACAATGCATCGATCTAGATATGTAACAGAGAAGTAGCCTTTATTCAGCAACGGGTGTATAAAGACTAAAACATTCATGAAGCAGATAAGCAAGTAAAACTTGAAGTAGAAGCTGAAGCTAGTGACATTGACACCACTCAAGATGCTGCCCATAATTAATGAACTAAACTTAATATTCAAACACTTTATATAGTATCTCGTAGAATGAGACAGAGTAATTAGAAAAAACCTATAAATAACTCAAGAAATGGAAAGTTGGAAAAGAATAATGGATGGCAGAGATAAATGGAGACAAATCGTGGAAAAAGTGCAAAGTTAAGAAACTACTGCAAACAGTCGTCAGCTTGACATTTGTGAAATAATATGCAAATAAAAGAAAAAAAAAACAACAAATTTAACGTGACAGAGAATCATTTGCCATCTTCTTGAAAAACTTAAGCTCATTGATTCACTGAGATACAGCGCTCAACCTAAACCGCTGGAACTAAAAGCAGCACACTAAACTTCTTTATTTATATGACGAAGATGACCCAGGAATGAATTTTGAAAATTCACCCCTGAAAGGGACTTGGGAATGAGATGTTTTGTTGCCACGTTCATTATTATTGCCGATGGGAAATCCTGCAATTGTGCTTACCGCTGTAAATGATTAGAAATCTCATCGATGAACAACTCAATGCTCCTTCATTTATACTAATGTTAAATATAATGTACCATCTCAACATGAATGATGTAACCAAGCTTTTTGTAACAAGATTCTGATTTAAAAGAGTGTCCATGGAGTTTCTTGCCCATTCTTCTCCATAGAGATCTACGCTTTGGAATGGGCAACTACAGTACTTTCACAGTTATTATGTCTTGTGACTGGGACTGTAGCTTCATTTTTATTGTTGTTTGACTATTCAAAAGTGCCTGTAATTGGCTTACTTGAAATAAATGATTTTGATTTTGATATGTTTGTATGTAGGGGAAAATCTTCAGAACTGCTGATGATGCTATTCGGAAATTTCTTTTACTAACGGGAAGCTACATTATCCCCGAGTGTCGAAGGCTATATATATTTCATCATCATCAGCCTTTAATGTTCCCACTGCTGGAACACAGGCCTACTCTTTCTAAAAGGGAGTGGGCTGTAATCCACCACGCGGGCCCAGTGTGGGTTGGCAGATGTCACATGTCTTCGAATTTATAGTTCTAAGACATGCCCGTTTCCTCACGATGTTTTCCTTCACCGTTTTTGAGGGCAGCGGTGATAAAATAAATTACACAAAGTAATGCGCCTGCCTGGGTTAAAACTCACGGCTTACTGTTAGTAAGTCGACGCTGCCACCACTGGGCAACCGCTGCTCTCCATAAAGGCTACATTTAAAACGTTCTAATGGGATCATTTCCGTACATAAACGAAAAAAAACGAAGCCGTTATAATCTTGGCCACCTTTTAAAAAACAGGTAACTATAGGCTATGGAATTAGTTGACTCGATACGGTACAACTATTTTTAGTTGGTGTAGTGCAAGGGCCTAACATTGGTGCTCTTTTGATGTTCTTAAAGGTATACGTTTCAGGGTTATAGAAGAATAGTCTTAATCCCAACTACCCTTTGTTAATCATCTGCTTAGTCTTTTCGCAACAATGTTGGGTCGGCTTCCTGACTTAGCGTAATCAGCAGAATACTAGTATTTAACATGGAGCGAATGCCTATCTGACCTCTACAACCCAGCAAGTACTGGGTAATACGACACCCCTTGGTAAGACTGGTTGTCTGAGTTTCTACCTGACTACCTGTTACGACATTCAAAGGTCTACAAATGACAGCCAGAACGGCTTAACGTGCTTTCCGAAGCACAGAGCAACTTCGGTGCAACTTTACCGATCGAACCGAAGGCTGATATTATTTAGCCACGACCTCCTCCCCTTAGTAACTTAGAGAATGATTATAATCATTGTTATACATTGCTCCTAACTAAAGAAGCTATCATCAAGGAATACAGGTTTTAACTAAAGACAGTCTAATTAGGACTAATGATAATCACTTAAACCTTTGTACGCCAAAATGGCCGCACATACAATAACTTCCCGGGGTTACCTATGTTTGACCGAAAAGAAATTGACAAATTATCACTTCCCAAACAATTTTCCGCATAATTTCAGTTGCCAAATTATTACTTAGCAAAAAATCTCTTCACAAATAATTGTAACGCAGACCTAATGTTTGGCAAGTGAACGTTTAAACAATAACTTGTTTACCAACAAGTACTTTTACCAATTTTCATGTAGTCAAGTATTTCAGTTGGAATAACACATATTACGCAAAATAAAATAAGGCAAATATTTAGTATCGTCAGGTTTCAATTTACCATTTCTATTCAGTCAATTGCTTAGTTAATGACAAAAAAATTGCATCTATGTCAGTTGCACAGAATATACGAATTAAATTACAATGTGTACTGTTAAGTGGGTAGATGGTAAATCATAAATGTCGCTTAGTCATGCATAACACTATCACTGTGTTTTCCATATTTCTTTCTATATAATCTAGACGTTTCTGGCGTAGGAGGTCACAGTTCTAACCTAACCTAACCTAATATTTTTCTTTTAATAATTAAACCCCCGACGGGTTTAGGTTACAGGGGGCCTGACACCGGGCGTCAGGCCCCCTGTAACCTCACCTAACTTTTTTTTTATATAAGTTCCATAAATAACCTCGTAACCATTGTTTCAGACAAATTCAATCTTATGTTTGCCTTTATATCTTTTATCATAGCAAATCTTTTGACCTAACGTTTATTGTCTAAAGATTGTTTGCTGTAATAAATCATTTGATTAAAGACTAAATGCCATAATAAAATTATCTTTGGTAATATTCTGCCAAGTAAAAATTTGACCAAATGAAAAAGTGTGTACTAAAATCATTCCAAACATTGCATTGGTATAAAAAAGGTTGCTAAAATTTGTTTAGGTAGTGAATTTTTGTCAAAATCTTTTCGGCAAAACGCTTCGCAGGCTCTCAACTTCCCGCTTATCGTTCCCAGCCTACACCCAATTCTGCTTCCCGCCCATATAATATGCTACCTCGTTAGTTCTGACCTACATGTGTGTAAACAGAATTGGAATGTGCTATTGAATCAGGTCGCCATATCGACCAACTAGTGTTTCGTATTTATTTGCAACAAACAATTGACAACTCGTCGATGCAGGACCCTTAGAAACCCAAACTAAGGTGCCTAAGGTCTGCGGGTTGTTCGAAAGAGATACCGCGGCCCTGGAACACAAAGGGCGAAGAAGGAACATGGGTGGGTTGTAGTCAGTACAAGTCTGACACTCCCTCCCGCTCCGCCCAGAGCGGGAGAAGTCATATGATGATTTCCCATCCGGAAAAAAAAAAAAAAAAAAAAGGTGCCTAAGGTGAATTGAAATCTATAACTTCCTCTTAAGGTATTTTTTGCCTTGGTCTGAGTTTCATTGGTTAATGTTGACAGACCGCTGTGTTAGTTCCCAAAGTTTGCGTTGCTATTTTCGTTTGTGGATATCATTAAATTTAATTGTTTGCTTAAGCATGCATAACTGAGTAATAGGGTAAGGTTGGTTAAAACTTAAAGCCCTAAGGGTGGTTTCGGTTAAAAGCCATCGAATTACAGCAGCACTATACTTTGTACTTATACATAACCCTTAATTGTTTAAAAGCAAGAAACGCTCCTCCTAATGACAAGTGCTTGCACTGGCTGGACAGGTCCACTCAAATCTGTGCGGTTCTTTCTTCAAAAGACCATCTTTAACACTTATCTGCATAGTACTCATGTCAGTTGATTAAGATTAGGTCTGGACTTTAAAAGAGACTATGACCTCTGAGTTTATTTCGGCTGTTTCTTCTCAGAGTAGTCAGGTACGAAACACCGAACCTCACCTAGATTTTAAAAGAGACGATGTGTGGTGTTTATAAAAAACCTATTTGAAAAATAAGCATTATTTAATTCAGAAAAGGACCAACAGAAATAAGATGTTTTACTAACTACAGCATGAGCCAATAGCGTATTCTGTACGTATAACGTCTTCACTTTCTTTTAACTATCAAGTATCTGTTCAATTGAATGAACGCAAGACAACAATCAAACTATGACCAAACCAGTACACGCTGATCTCTCATTGTACGGGAAGCTGACAAAGCGAGGTCAGATTATAAGTACTGGATAAGTATACAAGGTGTTGTTTTGCATCCTCGTCAAATTCAAGGAGGTAACTATGCTAATGATTCTCGTCCCGAATCAATAATAAAATAGGTAGGTAATTTTTCTTTTTTTTTCTTCTTTACGGAAATTGGTAAGTGTGAACCACCCGTGTTTTAAACGCGGCCCGTCAATTTCTTGCCTTATAACCTTGCTTACACACATACAAACAATCTCAAACGTTTATTCGATAATTTCTTAGTCCCTAAACCACGTTAAGGGGGTTATTCTGAAATACTGACAAACTTAAACAACCAAAAAAATCTGCGTTTATTAATAATTAACTGGGTACCGTACTTTTAATTGATTATTTATGTATTTCGTGACCACTTCCTGAAATTTGACGAGGTTGCAAAACAACACCTTTTATAGCTGGATGCCCCACCGTGTGTACAGCTCCATCCAATATTGTAAATAACAAGATCCTTAGGATTCAGTAATTTTTTCACCCTTCTCTACTGGCATTATGCTAAACTATGGCCCTTTTGGCATTAATAGTCTTGTTTGTTTATTTGTCTATACATATATACTACATACAAATAAATAAAATTAAAGAGTCTGTTTGTAATATTAAAATAACCTCTTTTTACATACCATTTCCACTTTTTTCATATGCTTGTAGCATATGAATGTATACACGGTACATATATTGGTATATGTTTCACTGGCAGATAGCTGATGTAATAAGGAGTAACTTAGGCTACTTCTATTATAGAAAAATAATTAACAATAAAAAAACTAGATAAGTAACTTTTTTGTTCAATTCCACGCGGATGAAGTCACGGGCACACCTAGTTTTGTATAATTTTTAAGGTCCTATGCCAAATAAAAACAATTTTCTTTTTTTCTTTCTATCATGACGAGAAACAAATGAGGAAAAGCCTGCCTTACACGCTTTCAGGCACTCAAACTAAGTTTAGGGGCTACCAAACTTATGCACTTACACCTTTTTGTTGTGTCCTCATAAGTACTTCATGAATAAAGTTGCATTGAAATGGCTTTGGTAACTTAATCTAGTTGATGTCGAATTTCACGATTTTGTAAGGGTTGGATTGTTCTTTTTTGAAGGGCTTTTCTTGGACTTTATTTTAATCAGGGATTTACAGGAGATTACAGGCGTGATGTTATGATGTTATGTTATGTTGATTTTTAACCCCCCGCCCAAAAAAGAGGGGTGTTATAAGTTTGGCGTATGTATCTGTGTGTATGCCTTTGGCATCGTAGCTCCTGAACTGATAAACCAATTTCGATAAAGTTGGTTTCGTTTGAAAGGTGTCTTAATCGAGACTTCTTAGCTATATTTCAAGAAAATCTGTTCAGCCGTTTGAAGATCATCACCTCTTTCTAGTTGATGAAGGGATATAAACCACTTCCACGGGTCTGGTCGATTTGAAATTTGAAATCTTGTCACTTGTCCTTGGGTTGCTCTCCGTGCTCCTCACTCCCCCCAAAAAGCTCATGTTTTTTTAAAGTTATAACTTTCCCCGAGGTGCAACACCGAAAAAAGTGGAAGGACTGGGGGGAGGCCTTTGCCCAGGAGTGGGACAGTCGAGGTTAAGAAAAAATAATATAAGTATAAAAAACAAAAAATCAATTAAAAATTAAATAAAACCCCTGACACAATAAAACTCTATTTTAATTACTTATTGATTATGAGGATTAATTTACATTTTGTTTTTTTAGAGTTTGTCTTTTGTGTCGGGGTTTTTTTAATTTTTAGTTTAATTTTTACAAATATTTATTTAACAACTAACTCCACAAAAGTGTTAAAGTTTTTACTGGGTGTTATTTTACGAAACTTATTTTACATTTTATGTAGTCGTATTTTAAGACTTAAAGCATCGTATTGGACGAGTCTGTAATGTGAGCTATAATTGGTGGTAAATAAGTAAATGAGGTCTATTAGTAAGGCATAATTATCTCTGTTGAAGAGAAATAAAAGTGGTTTTGCAACAATCCTCGTTTTGAAAGCATTCCTAAACATGTAAATGGTTTTTCTTTCAAAGTACCAGAAGACGCTTCTATTATTTCAATCCCATATTTTAATTTACAAAAACGAGAGCATAACATTCACAGACTAACTATAATTGTTTACGAACAGCCAAACCAATAACCTTCCATCCATTCTTCTTACGACCAATATCTTCCAATACTTCCTTACATCCAACTTTAATAACAATCAATACATGTTTGCCGTGGCATCTGTTTTATTTTGCATGTCCCATTCCGGGTCCCGCAGGTCAGGCTTTCTGATTGGCTGAGGGATCTACAGCGGATCCACATTACTCATACATGTACCTATGTTACTCCGATATCTTCACGGTCTGCTGGACTTGTTCAAAATAGACTTTTATTCAGTAAAAGCTTTGTACGAATATTTTTTATACAGTCCAGCGTTTTAATTGGCTTAAAAGGCTGGCTGCGTTTGGGGTGCCTGTGACTGTAGATGTATGTTTTTAATTAAAGAGTTTTCGTTAATTTGTTATGCGTCAGTTGTGAAAGCGTTGAATGAGGGTGAGTGATTTGGGGTCGCAGGAAAATAGGCGTGGGCCGAACTTTTAAATTAAATGCTTATCAAGAAGAATCAAAGTGCAGCCTATAATTCCAATGTTTTGTATAGTGCGATTTTAGTCTGTAGTTCATAAGTGTGCTGGCGATATTTCTCCCGATAAAAAGTTCCCTGAATCATCATCTGCTCAGCCGTTTCCCAACTATGGTGGGGTCGGCTTCCAGTCTAACCGGGTGCAGCTGAATACCAGTATTTTGGATGGAGCGGCTGACTATCTGACCTCCACAACCCAGTTAGTTAGTTGTTAGTTCGTTAAGTAATACGATAGCTCTTGGTAAAACTGGTTGTCATATTTTTGGGCCACTGACTACTCGTAACGACTGTCAAAGATCTATATATGACAGCCGAGACCAATGGCTGGAAAACAACACTTTAGTGTTGTTTACGAGGCACTGAGGAAACTCGTTGTGTAATGGGTGGTCACCCATACGAGTATCCCTATTTATAGTCCATATACAGGGACACTCGATAATAAGCTTACAAAAAAAGCGAGTCAACAAAATTAATATCATTACAGTACACAGATACAACATTCAGTTTAAACGAAACATTCAGACATTTACACCATACGGTACGCAAGTAACAACAACAACCATAAAATCGTTACCTAAAACCGCTTAAAGCAGAAAAACAAAGCGCTGTTCATTAGGCAAAGGTGTACGAATATAAAAAAATCCCGCTGTTGGTCGTTGAAACAAAATGGCGAACGTTTGGCCCCGCAGTTAGGCTTGGTAATTACCCCGTCACGACAATTAGCCCCCGTAACGTCTTCGTGACGGCTCAAAAATACATTTTTAACGTTATCAGAGACTATTTCGAGTTGTTTATGGTAGCATAACTGGTCCTGACTGATGTGTTGAGTGTGGGGCGAAGGATTTATAGCGTATGTTTAAGTTTCGTATGAATTTTGAAAGAAAAAACAGCGTGTGTGGTATGTAGTTGAATGCTTTGTTCCCGATATTAATATGGATGGGTATCTTCTAAGGTGCTAAAGACATAATCAAAGAAGTAATAGGTGCTCCATCCAAAGAATCGATAGATGGTCTGTATGAAAGATTACATAGCTAGAAGGGGTGACTACTGAGCTGACAAGTAATAGAGAACAGACTCCAAATAAATTGACACATGGGCTGGAGAATGTTGATGAGATCATCCATTCATCGCTTTGCATATGATGATATCTATAGGACCATTTATTCAGTGCTCAGCGAAAAAACTTGATTTGATAACGCAACCATGTTAAAGTTACAACTAACACAATTCTTGATAAATTTCAAGTCAATCAAACCCAAAAAAAAAAACAAAAAAAAAACAATTTCAATCGTCAAAAGCCAGTCAGAATTGATTCCAAATTCATGTTAACCTAAAATCTGCATTTAAAACCAATGTTAAAGGATGATTTGCATTTTTCCGGCTGATATTCAGTTGAACCGTAAATCGCGGATGATCGGTTGGGATCGGATAATCATTTGCTTCAGGCGTTTGGAATTGTGCAGCGTCGGCTGTGAACGAATGAACTATTCCTGTCCTGTTTGATGGGATTTTAATGTCCGATATTTGCTGAAATATTGTTTTGGTGAGTACGCCAAATGTCAAACTAGGTAGTTATCTAGATTGGCAATTTATTGCTGATAAGAAAAGTAAAGCTTGTGGCTAAATAATTACAGCTGTTAGAGTTTCTTATCGAAGCCGTATTTGCGTAAGTTGGCCCGTAGATGGGTGACCATAATAACATACCGAGTTTCCTCACTGCCTCGCAAAGCACGTTAAGCCGTTGGTTCTGGCTGTCATTTGTAGACCTTTGGCAGACGGTAGCCTGAAAGTCTGACAGCCAGTCTTACCTAGGGGAATCGTATTAACCATTACTAACTTGGCTGTGGAGGTCCGATAGGCAGTCGCTCCATGTAAAATACTGGTAAACAGCTGCATCTGGTTAGACTGAAAGCTGACCTCATTATAGTTGGAAAAAGACTAGGCAGATGCAGAAAGATAAAGCTTGATGAGCTTCTGAGATAGAATACCAGAGGGGAGTTCTCGTAAGTGTTTTTATCTCATGGCATCTCATCACATTTTTGACGTTTTAATTTTCGCTAGCAGAGATTTCAATTACCCAAGTATGGTTTTAGATCAGGCTAAATGTTTATAGACTTTTATTTGTTAAAACACACTTCGCTGTAGACTAGTTTCAAGCCAAACCGAATAGCATAACAGCGTTTTTTTTCTGCCTACCCACCTCATTATTAATACATACGAGTATGATGATATACAGTATGTTAGTTTAAACGAGGGACATATTCAAACCCATAATAGTATATGCTAACATGATACTAATAAAAATATAAACAAAAAAAAAACACTGATAAATAACAGACAGAACCATACCAAAATTTTCGCAAATGTCACGCAACGTGTATACACTCTTGCGCTAGCGACTTAATACTATCGCAGAATATGTGAGCGGGTCAATGACTCTTAGGTATAATCCATTTTCCCTTCATACTTTAAACTTACCTGACTTAGGACAGTCCAAAATAATCTAGGCACTAAACAAAACATTAAAAATTCTTCTATATACGTTATAGGTTTTTTACATATTTGGGACGAGAATCGAATACTGAATACCCTCCCTCAATATGTCCCTCGTTTAACCTAACATACTGTAGAATGGAAAAAGAAAGGCGAGGCCTATACCCTACAGTGGCTGATTGCGGGCGGGCTGAAATGATGATGATGATACAAACATACCTATCATCATCATAATCTGCCCTCACCCCAATTTATTTGGGGTCGGTGCAGCACGTCTTCTTCTTCCATACTTCTCTATTACTCTTCATCTCAGCAAACACGTCCTCTCTAGCCATACCATCCTTCACACAGTCCATCCATCGTTTCTTTAGTCTTCCTCTACTCTAATAGCCATCCAGATTCACACTCAAAACTTTCCTCACGACATTTCCTCATTCCTCCGCATCACAGGTCCATACCACGATAACCAATTACCACACAACTTTTCAATCACCCGCATCACTTTCTGGCTACCAACATAGGCATCAAACACTAAATGCTATCTAAGACCATTAAGATACAATTTCAGTTCATACTTAACAAATCAGGGGGGATTTGTTAAGTGTGTACTGAAATCGAACCCGTTCTCAACACGACTCTCATGTCACAAACGCTGGAAACACGAATTGATTTATTTATAATTTACGAGGCTCAATATAATAGTACACCGATACCATTTATAAAACAAAGGACACGTGGTTCCGACAGCCGTTACGAAGGTATTAAATTAATTTACGAAGTGATTTACGGTTGAATATTGGCAATTAATTCGGTGTCCAGGAGTTTTCGATTAATAACTTCAGATTATATTGTTACCCTTGTTCCCAGTCTGTTAGTTCTGATTTGTGTCATCTCGAAAGGTATACATTTTAGAATTCGAGACTGTCATTTGTTTCTTCATTGTGGCGTCCTTTCAAAAATTGTGTGTCGCTATCAAAATGACTGAACTCGAATTGAATGTTTTTTTCTTATTTTCGCAGTGGCAGTCAACACGAAAGTTGCCAGAGACTTATTTATCAGAATCCAGACACTTTCAAAAAATATTCATCTCGGTCTTTGTATTCCTCGCTCCGCTCAGGATTCTACTCTAGAATCCTTCGCTGCTGTCAGGATCCTATATAGTCCGCCGAATTAAATTCCCTTTTTAAGGTTTCGTACCCAAAGGGTCAAACGGGACCCTATTACTGAGACTTCGCTGTCCGTCCGTCCGTCTGTCTGTCACCAGGCTGTATCTCATGAACCGTGATAGGTAGCCAGTTGAAATTTCTACAGATTATGTATTTCTGTTGATGCTATAACAACTAATACTAAAAACAGAATAAAATAAATATTTAAAGAGGCTCCCATACAAAAAAGTGATTTTTGTTGCTCGTTTTTATAAATAATGGTACGGAACCCTTCGTGTGCGAGTCCTACTCGCAGTTGGCCGGTTTTTTTTTTCACTTATTATACACATATCACGTATCGTATCACGTATTATCTGCTATTTCAACTCTTTAATTTCGGACTTAAAACCTTTTTCGTGTTCTTTTCATATTGTAAAATTTTACTTCAAGGTTCGCTGACTCTTTGAAAGACGGCAGAAAAGTACATGAAAACTATTCTATTCAGCTCGCTGTCGGGACGTCCGAGCAAGAAAAGACTAACAGATGGAGTCACAATAACAATAAGCGCGTCGAAGCTCCGGGCCGTTCCGGTCCAACTGGCGCCCAGCGTGGGCCACTTTATTTGTACCAAGATATTAGATAAACCTTATCATTAGTCGTTACAATCTCTCCCGCAGTGAGATTACAAATCTTAAAAAGTCGTAAACTACTTTACTGTCCGTTTCCAAATTATTTGGAACGGGATAATATTCTCCAACTGTGTAAATACGCAGGACTATTTGAAAGATCACTAACAAAGCATCATGGTTCATTTAACAACTCGACTCCATACTCGCCGACGCATGATGTGTGCTTGATTTCACGTGCCCTTTGGCAATACGGTTCTGGGTCACGTAACTCTTTTTAAAACATATCAAAATACAGCAATGTATTGATAACTTTATAATTATTTCAATGAAAATGAGGGTATTCAGAATGCAGATTTAGTAACGGCCATAAAATTCCCCTTTTTGTCAGCGAAATTACATGTCGTAAGCCGTTACGGAATATAGCAAGGCTTGGGTAGCATTTGGACCCAATAGCCCAGGAAATGGTTGGTCGGCCTCTGGCTAACACGACCGAAATTAGGTCAAGACGCGGCGTTGCGACGCGTTTACAAAATTACGCAGAATTTGATTCGATTTTTACTCCGACAATTGAATTGCCGAGACATCGATTGGTTCGAAAAAATTTCGCTTCAAAAGCTAATTAGGTTTGACTGCCAAGGGCGGGTACATTATGAAATAACATTAAAAAGATACGGCAACGCAATAAAATATTATTAAGAGCGTCGTTAAAGGATAAAATTCTATTTCGAAACCCGTCTCTGGAGGATGCCGAGCGACCGGAAAAATAATTTATTTTACCTTCACTGGAGAAAATTAAAATTGAAGAATTTCTTGTTCTGTAATATTCGATTGTTGGGACTTTGATGTAGATTATTCTAGTATTTGTGGAATTGATAAGTAAATTAACATTCATCTGATAAGAATTGGTAAGATTATCCGTTAAATGAAACCCTGGAATGATTTACGTTTTATTGTCTTATACTATTATCATCTATTTCAATGTTTTTAAAATTAATTGAGTATTAAAATTCTCGGGATATAGCAGTAGAAGAAAGACAGAAAAGAAAGGAAGCTAAAAAAATTGTCGCAGGGACATTATATCGCATACAAAATAACAATAAACATACAAAGCATAACAAACATTTGTAAGTACAATAATATAAAATATACAACAATAAGATTTAAAAAAAAAGAAAAAAACTTGTCAGCTTGCACGTCATGACTGCGACAAGTAGGTTACCACTCAGCATGATGCTGAGCATGATGCAGGTGTAGTTCTTTAATTTCTAGTTCTTGTCTGGGCATGGGCAAAAAGCGTGAGTTTAAGTATGTACGTAAAATTCTCTTACATTCTGTATTTTTCTGAAATATTTAGAAAGGCGGAAAAGTAGGTATTTTGTGCAATCGCCTGCTATTATAAATTGTGCACTTTCATACACAGAAATTGGAAAGAGTCCAGATGCGGTTAAAATATGAAAGAGCTAAACTAGCTTAGTTTGAAAATAAAACATTTGAAAATATTCGCTTAAATGCTGTGAACATAATAAAAGTTTTAGATATTGGTACATAAAGGAACTTAGATGTGCAAGTAGCACTAATTAATGGATGAGCCTTGATAAGGATTATCTTCCAGACTTTGCAAGAGTAGAGGAATACCAAAGAAAATATGGATGGACTGTGTGAAGGAAGTTGTGGCAAGAAAGGCGGTGTTTGATATGATTTGCTGCGAATACCCCAAATAAATTGGGAGAATGATGAAAATTACTTTGCAGGAGCACTTAAACTTGTCAGTACTTTAATAATAAATAAATATGCTAAAACCTAGTCTTAACGATCTCTATAACGTAAAACAAAAATCTAGTTCATAAACTAATCACTCAAGAACATTTGTAACCCACCGTTTTTTCTATAAAACTACAATACGATACAGGAGAAATTTTTAGTGTGGGGCCACGTTTATTTTACAAGAATGAATATTAATTCTTAAACTTATTCAATAGTCTTTACTGAATTTTTAATTTCAGCAAGTCCTTTACCAATGTAATTAGCGATATACCTAAATCCAACTTTCAAAAACAGAATGGGAAATGAGTTAGACAAGCCATTTGCGAGAAACTTTTCCTTTAAATACATTTTCATTGTGAGGATTAATTAATAACGTGTTCTTTCTTAAATGTCTGTTTTGAAAGCGTTTAATTTTTTCATCTCCTATAATTTTTCCGACGGAGGCCGTCAGGGAGGGTGTATACCATGATTTACGATTCAATCTTTTAGTCGTTTATCAGAAACGTTATGCTCCCACTGTATGGCTCGGAACAACGTAACTTTGAAACAATCGCGTGGTTATTTTTTTTTGTATTTTTCAGTATTTCGTGTTCTACTTCAGCTTGGATGATTGTTTCTTTATTAAATTGGATTTTAGAAGAATAATGGTTTTTTTTAGAATACGTGCTCGTTTTTTTATTGATAAAACATTCGGGCCTACGATGTCCACTCATACTTAAGTGCCAATGCTGTAACATAGAAAAATTGTAAAGCCAAATGATTTTAAAAGAGTAACCATGGAGTTTCTTGCCGGTTCTTCTCCATAGGAAACGACCAACCCGAACCGAGCACCTTTTTGTCGACGTTTTACAAGTGCCCATGTAGGCCTATGTGAAATAAAAATATTTTGATTTTGATTTTGATTTTGATATGTACACCATTTTATTTTTGTTGCAGAGTAAAATTCGTAATAATATGTTCGGTGAAGTTTTATTCGATTTGTTATAGAAATAGAGGTTTTTTATTATTATTTGAAAAACCTTTGCGCTACGATACCACCGAATAAGTTATCAGAGTACTCATTACCATCAGAATGCCACGCCTAATCATATCATAAAACCCACAGACCATCAATTAAGTGATTGACGATATCGAGAGGCATAATCCATGAAACTATTACTCATAATTACTGCACATTAATCTTACAGATTTGGGGCTAAATCTATCAACCAGAACTTATGTATTCCGGCTATGTATTAGTCAGTAATGGCATCCATTTTGACACATTTGCATAAATTATTGCAACACTAGAGCTTGTCGGTAATACGTCAAATGTATTGTCTGAGATATATGAGGGCTGGATAGAATTTGCATTATTTATACACTGTTGAAGGACGGGTTTTTGGGGTACTGTCTCTTGTAATTTCGACATTCAAAAAGTGCCGATTATCAGCCTAATTTGAATAAATGACTTTTGATTTTGATAAACTTATAAGTAGATGTGGATGTTCGACTTGAGGATTCTATGAGAGCATCTACTTAATTACTCAGTTTATTGTGTTATAGGTGTCTAATTACCAAGGAAGGGGTCCGAGAGGGCCAATACCTGCCAGGGTTGCGGGACTGTTCGAAAGAGACACTGTGGCCCTGAAACGCAAAGGACTAAGAAGGAACATGGATGGGTTTTAGTCAGTACAAGTCAGACACTCCCTCCCGCTCCGCCTAGAGCGGGGGGGGTCGTTTGAAAATTTCGCATCCGTGAAAAAAATTATAAAAAAATTGGTGTCTAATTACCGGTTTCTGAATCGAGTTTAAGTTACCTGGTTGGTGTAGTGGTCACATGAGGATTCGGTTCCCGGGTCGGAAAAATTATCGATCACGAATTTCTCGGTAGCAGCCACGGAGACTGCAATTCTACCCGTTTGTTGGCAATAAGCTCGCCCTCTATACATCATCATTTGCCTAGCATTTTCCCAAACTATCTTGGGGTCGGCTTCCAGTCTAACCGGATGCAGCTGAGTACCAGTATTTTACATGAAGCGACTGCCTATCTGACCTCCACAACCCAGTAGCTGGGTAATACGATATCCCTTGGTAAGACTGGATGTCAGACTTTTTGGCTTCTGACTACTCGTAACGACTGTCAAAGATCTACAAATGACAGCCGGGACCAACGGCTTAACGTGCTTTCCGAGGCACGGAGGAAACTCGGTATGTAATTATGGTCACCCATCCAGGGACCAACCTCGGCAAGCACGGCTTAACCTTAAAGATCGACCCGGGCGGCTGTTATTATTTAGCCACGAAAGCTCGCCCTCTTTATATGGGACTTAAACAGAACTGGCGAAATGAGTGTGTACTATTAGGTACACCTTTTCTGTTACATGATTTTACAAAAATAAAACTTAAATATTATTTGACGTTCCAATCGTAGTAGATTTAAGGGCATGGTTTTCCCTCACCGGTTAATGCATACGTTATACCTTCATACTGAAATCTAAACCATAAATATTGTACATTATTCCTTTACCAAAATCTTCCTGAAAGAATTGCAAACATCTAAAGTATCTAACACGTACAATCTTCAGATATCGAGGATTTCTTTTATCAACCAGGATTTCGAATTACAAATCCAAAACACATTGAATTAGTTTGAATGAGGCGAAAGGACTGATTCCTTAAGATATATCCTAATACCTATTAAAGGCAGCCTCGTGCCTCGACCATCTCCCGAGAGATTTTGAAGCTTAAGTGAAAGAAATTTGACTCAGTAAAAAAAGCCTTCAATTTTATCACGTAATTGTTAGATGGGGGGGAGACAGTGAGGAAGATTCAGGAGCCCTCTTTATGTGCAGTCAGTGTATTTGATTTTTTTAATGACATATTTGAAGGTACTTTGAAGAAATTACGGTCGGTTGTTAAAAGGAATTTATGGTATCGATGTGGAGCCGGCGCGTTTGGCAAAGGAAATAAAATCAATTCGGGAAATTCTTTACGTCCTATTTTCTTTTGCAATGCATACATACCTGTATGGTTTGCTATTAGGAATTTGAAAGGCCCTCACGTTTAGGGGTAAACTTCCATCGATAACGATGTCCAAGGGAACAATGAAAGGTAGAACTGCGAAATAAGCTTTGTAGGGTTTTATTAAACTGGATAACTCGAGAAAACCCGATTTTGTACACGTATATGCTATTTCCTCAACCAGTTCAAATTTATTTCAAAAATAGACGTTACACCTAATTAAGTTAAGTTCAAATGAAAGCTACTGGTAAAATGACATTAATTATTACAATAAAATAAAAATAACAGTATTTACATAAACTAACTAAATATCAACTAAATTAAAAACAACAGGACGTTAAGGCGTCAAAATACTCCTCCACATCGCTGTCATCTGGCAACGTGCCCAGAAGACTGGCGGCATTGCCACGTTGAATGGCAATGCTAATTCTTTGCCCAAAGAAATAGCCAGCCCTCTGGTCTCTGGTAAAATAATTCTTAAATAAAATTCTCAGATGGTCTTGATATTTAAGGATTTTAATTACACCATTCCTTTGAAAAAAAAGGTCCGTTTGATCGAAGTAGAACGTTGAGTTACCTGAAACAAATCAGAATTACCAAATTAGTTTAATTGAAACAGAAAACGTAATAAATAAACTTGAAAAATCGGAGGTTGTTGCTTGCTTTTCATTAGTTTGTAAATCCAAATCAAATTATGCAAAAAAACATCAACTAATTCAAGTTACACGATGGATTAGAAACAGGTGACCTTAAAACGGCAAATAAAATAATAATTCTCAAAATTAAATTAAATAAGCTGAAAACAACATTATTTTAAATAATTGTGGTGACAACTATTAATTAATAGGTTCTCCAGTAAATTATGTGTCATCAATCTAAACCACCACGCCTAGAGATTCCACATGACATTTCTAATTCCAACTAAGTCGACCAATCTTAGTGCCATTACTGAAATAGATGCTCGTCATAACTGTCAAGCGGGAAGCTTTCCCAGAGAAACAAATTACGTCTAATGAGAATAATCCCCGGCCCATCGCGTTAAACGAAGCAGAAAAGGACGCCATAGCGAAACGAGACGAATCTTGTCTTCGCAATGACAATCATTCTTCAGATGCAGGTAATTGAATGCGAAACGGAGAGGTTCGTGCGAATGTAAATAAAGTATTGTTTGAGGAATTAGCGGATTTGAGGATTTGGTTCAAGGTAAGGAACTGTTTTTGGGTGCCAAACAATTTGCTCTAGACTTAAAGTAGGACAGATAAAATCTGTTTTGTCTAATTCAACAAAAGATAAATAAACATTAATTAATTCATTGTTGTTGGATGTTACGCTGGGATACTTTGTCTTATGGCCTCCAACTCACAAGAAACGATGACAAGCATTTAATGGAAGGGCAAACAACTAAGAAACGGGGAAAAGATTTTTTGAAGAAAACCGGTCCCACGTTGGGCGCCATAACAACTACTTTGAATCAGCTATACTTCCCCGCCTTTCCATTCCGACTTCCAACTTTACAAACAATAAAAGAGACGCCAAAAACTTCGGAATACAATTCCCGTCGGAATTTACTTTCGGACTTTTATGAAGATGATTTTTTTAACGGCCCAAGCTTTCAGGTGATGTGGAACTTTGTTGTTTTAAATATATTTTCCAGATAAGAGAACGGAACTCTATATTTCTTTGTTTTTGTTCAAATTCTTGTGTAATGGTGTTTTGTTTCCTAAGAGTTAAAACAACCAATACTTAACACAATGATTTCATACTCTTTCTGGAACGAAACTTTTCCCGTTATTTCCATCTTTTTTAAACCCCCACCGTATCTTTCTACCTCCCTCTAAAACCACTCAAAATGTGAATTCGTAATTCCACAAATCGAATTCTTAAAATAAAAATGACGGTATACCGTGAAAATTCCCTTGGAATTTTATTTAGACGAGTTCACGTACTCCGGCGTCGGATATGCTCCGTATAAGTAATAAAGGGATTCCTTGCCTTGCCAATAGAATTTGTGTCACTAGGTCAAATGTTTGTTCGGTATAGTGCATTGGGAATATTTTTGACATCTTAGGACGGTTTTGGGTTGTGTCTCTGCAGAGATTTTCGGGGCCGAACATAAGAAATTCATGAGGTAGGGACGGATGGTTAATATTTCATAATCTGCAATACTACTTTTTATAACAAAACTTAAAAAAATGGCCGTTACCCAATGGCAAATACCTGTGAAACTAGTGGCGCTGGCTATAGCTACTTGCAAGTAGCTATAGCCAGTAGATAATGTAATTTGTAATTTTATGTTTCATAATCAACTTTATTGGTCATTTTGGGATTTAGATATATGAGATATTGGCATTCACTGTTTAAGAACGCAGGGCCCCTACAATGGACGCTTTCTCAGAATCATAATAGGATGTAATAATTTAAAATTTGTTACAATTTGTAAAATGGTCTCAAGATGACAATTCATAAACTGCGTCTGTGACCACTTTAAGAATTTGATGTATCAAAACCATTTATCCAAAGTATTTTTTCTGTTATGCCATCTGCGGCTAAATTCCCTTTGATAAACAGAAGACATACCTCATGGCTCCCCATGGGGGTCGTAAGATACGACGAAGTTATTACACCAGGGGTAGGTCAGAGGAATCCCCTTATTAGTACTCATTTATAACATTATATGGCTATTAAGGGCTGCCCTTCATGGGCATGTTTATGGCAATATCATCTAAAATGTTATTGGGGATTCATGTGGCGAATGATTGGGATTTTGATAGTCACAAGATTTAGGTAGAACTGGCGGCTCGGAGTTTCTAGCTACATAAAAAAACACACACACACAGTCGAAATGATCTTTTTTGAAGCCGGTTGAAAATATACACACGTCGATTTGTAAAATTGACAGTCATTTCATTCAGAAGCACTTTTACATTCCTATTCTGTCGCCGGCCGTCAGGAATGATGAGTATTTATCTCGTCATATGGCGTCTTTCTTAAATAATCATACAGGCAAAGTCATCCGGGCAAAACCATTACTGTAGATACGTTCTACAAATCTTACTTTTTCTTTTATATCAGTAAGCATAAAAGATGAGCAAAATCAAAGAATAATATTTATTCCTAACCCCGTCATAGAGCGTACATTGAAGTAAGAAAACTTTAAATGAAAAAAACAACTTTTCACCATTAGAAAGAACTCCAAGCGACACAGCCTAATGAAGTCCTCTGCCAATAAAGTGCACTCTGTGTTAACAATTCCTCGTATACATCGAAAAAGATAGATATAAAGAAAGCAAAGCCACGCATGCAGAGAAGCAAAGAGAAATTGCCATTCATTATTTCTGCGAAACTGTCAGACGATACGGCAAAGGGTACAATTAGCATTGCGTTTAAGTGACTTTTCGCCGTATTTCATGAGAATTTCCGAACAAGAATAGTTTTTCGCCTTTACTGATTTGAATTTTAGAGGAAATTCTTCTACATGAGTCAAAGACAAAAAAAGTAGATTTAAACCATTTAGCACTGATATAGTTTTGTTGTTGGTTATTTGAAGTTAATGATTTTGTACTTGAGTCAGTTTTATTGAAAAGTTTAGTTTTTTTTTTCTACAGCTACAAACTCGATTTTCGATCCTTGCTGATTTAGTTATTCGCAGAAAGTTTTGAATTCCTAAAAAAACTATAGACGTTCAATTTACCACTTTCATCATATGCATAGAACGAAGCTTCGCTATTCCTCTATACACGTTTGAAATTGTCAAACCCCTATACAACAGCCCTCAAACTTCTAACTTCACGAGCAAAACAAGCAAACAAACAGACAGATTCACAACGAACATACTAGTACATTCACACTAGCTGCCAGTATGTTTGTCTTTACCACAGTCCCTATTAGTGAGGTGATTACGAATTGGTGCAAAGCTTGGCACACCTTGGACAGGATGTTAAACTGTGTGCTTATTGTACAAGCTCCTTTATTTACGGTCGTCAGTGACGGTACTAATGGCAGGATTAGTGATCGGCGCTGCTGCCGTGAAAATGCAAAATATTCTGATGTTGCTGGAAGGTTGCTGCAAGAATTTTCTTTAGATTCGAGAATGGGTAATAACTAATGTTCAACGACGGTACATTTAATTAAATAGAATAATGTCGTGTCAAAAAAGCCAACATTTCTAAAAAAACATAAGCATTGTTAAAATTTAATGGCGGCGACAACCTACGTCGGTCACTAGCTGCTCAGCAGTTAGCTGAACTGGGCCTATTTAGCGCAGCAATTAGTCACACAACATTTGGAACATACCGAATTTTGGCAGGCAATCCAATTATTTCAGGTCAGTATTTTTCGTTTTTGGTTAAGACAACCGGTAACTGCTTCGATTTGTACTACTACACGTTCAACGTAACCGATGGATTCATAAAAATATGCGGTGACAAAAATTAAAAAAAAAACACACTTTTTCCGAAAGTTTAAAAAATCACCCGGAGATTAGGCAAATTACCCTTGTGGTGGGCAAAGCGGAATAATAATGGGGCTTGGATTTAAGGGAATTCGGCGACATTCTGTAGATGTCTTTGTTGATAAATTGCTGTGTTTTTTGGTAATGGCCTCCTTAGGAGTATTAAAATGGCGGCGGTATAAATGGGGGTAGGTAGAAAAGCGCTAATCTGTGCTGAGTTATGTCTCGGGCCTATGATGCGCTTATGGCAGGCCTTGTAACGCTGCTCAATTTTCTCCCGATTAATTTCGTTGTTTACGTTTCTGAAGAGACGAAATTTTTAAACATATGAAAGATTAGGATGGATTGATTAGGATTTCTTCCAATATCCTTGCTGGTTAACGTAGATCAATAAATGACCTATAACGTACCTGAGCCTCTTTAGGCTAGGGTTGACTAGATTGGACTAGGAAGACAGGATCAAGAAAATCTCTCGATCCTATCAAAATCCAAAAAATAAGAAAACATTTGCTTTAATTTTGATGTGGTTGAAATGTTGAAAACAAGGAGCTACTTTGGCAATGAAGCTTTCTATATTAAATTCTAGGAAACTATCTAAGTCCTAACTGACACACACACAAACAAAAATGTGAATAGAAAACCATACACACCGTAACGTAATTACTGCAGACATATACGGTATAATTATACCGACCTCTTGTTATGTATAGCATGTTACTTTATGCAAATCAAGGTTGGGGGTAAAATAATTTATTAAATGACAATATATCAAGTTTATTATACCTACTAAATGTACATGTATTTAATTAACTCAATATTGGACGGGGTAATTGAATTTTCCTCCCGTAAGGTTGTTGAAATAACATCAAAATATTTATACAAAGCTTGCTAGATTAAAACTTTACGGATTCTGAGAAAATTAAGCAGATGGTCCCGGCTTTCATTTGTACATTTTTGACAGTCGTTACAGGTTTGGCCCGAAAGTCTGAAAACCAGTTTATCAAGGGGTATCCTATCATGTCATCATTTCCTCTGAAAATATTTCAATAAAACTTGTTTTTTTTTTCAACTTTTCAAAACTTCTAGCGAAAAATTCGAAATAATCCTGCTTTTTTCGTAATTTTCACCGCTAGGTTAGATTGGAAGCCGACCCCAAACAAAATTGGGAAAAGGCTAGATTTGACGATGGTTTCTGGTATAAATATTGATCTGTTAGTGGGGTGATTAAAATTTTATTTATAGGTAGTGAATGAAGTAAAGAAAGAAATAATGAAACAGTTAATGAAATGTAAGTACCTTATTGTAAGAAAACCGCTATTTTGAAGGATTTGGGTTCACTGTTTTTCATCAACAATATAAAATGAGTAAAGATTTTTGTTTTTAATAGTGATAGGCCAAAAATACGTATAGGCAATGTAGTCAGAACGCTATGAACATGATTATTTTGTGCATTAATTAGCATTGCTGCCTTAATTAGATGAGAGTTTACTGTTTTGTTTGAGCGTTAATTAAAAATGTGGTCATTATAACGGAAAAATGTTTTCATTGTTTTTAAGCTTACTTAGCTACTATTTTGTTACGATCAGTTTTACGGGAATACGAGTTAAAAAATACAAGGTGTTGTTTTGCATCCTCGTCAAATTCAAGGAGGTTACTATGCTAATGATTCTTGTTCCGAATCAATAATAAAATGGGTAGGTAATTTTTTTTTTCTTATTTACGGAAATCGGTAGGTGTGAACCACCGGTGTTTTAAACGCGGCCCGTCAGATTCTCGCCCTATAACCGCGCTTCCACACATGCAAACAATCTCAAACGTTATTTCGATAATTTCTTATTCCGTAAACCATGTTAGAGGGATTATTCTAGACTTAAACAACCAAAAAAATCAGCGTTTATTAATAATTAACTAGGTACCGTAATTTTAATTGATTATTTATGTCTTTTGGGACAACCTCTTGAATTTTGACGAGGTTGCAAAACAACACCTTGTAGAGCCAAATAACCAGCACACTAGTTGCTAATTACTTATACACTTTCTATTACAATCCGATCAAATGTTCAAATTGCAAATTTGTCCGTTCAGAAACCTAAATGAGGGGATTGAATCGGCAAAATGCCATTCTACTCACTCAATTATCCAAAGTTGCGAAATGATATCTCATTAGCGCATTCCAAAAAACAGTTGCAAAAAAAAGGACCCTAGTTCAAAATTCGAACAATTAAAAAGAAATTGCATAAAGGCAACCATAGTTCAAAATTCGAACAATTCAAATTTTCCAACACTTCCGAAGTGCGACTTCCGACTTACGTCCGCGATACCGTTAAAAAGGCAAAAAAGATTAAAACTAAGCGGATGAAGTAAGAATACTAAGCTTTTGAGAGCCGCCGCCAAAGCGGATTGTTGGACAAACCCGGACATAGTTCTGAATAGGATAGCCACGCTGCTAGAGAGATAGGAACTAGGACTGTTTTCGAAGTCACCGAAGCGGTGTCACCCTTTACACTTGTACAGTTTGGATAAATGTCAAAGTCCATTGCTGCGTTACTAACATCTTTGATATACGTCCTTCTCGGAAGCAAAGCAATGGATTTAATTCTCTTGAGTGGTCCGACATATTGAAAAGTTTTAGTTTTGGAGTTTTATATTGAATTTTTAGTGACCCGCATTTGATGTATACCTACGGTTTTCATTGGTTATTTTTTATGTTTTGAATGAACTATCACAAGAACCATCCTAACTAATCTTATATGCGAAAGTAAGTTTGTTTGTTACAAAAAGTCGGTGGATAGATGGCGCTACTTGCACCGGCTAAACAATAAGCAGAGTACAACCCGAATTGATTGTCAAATCCTAAATAACTGCGAGCCAAGCCGCGGGCAGAAGCTAGTTCTTTGAATAATGATGATTCGTTGCGTTGTTTAGAAGTACAACACAGACACAGAAATAGACACGTACAGGGACTTCAATTTAAATGTTTCGATTCACGTATGCCTATTTAAAAAACTGAAGAAAAACTGAAAAACTGAAGTTCAGTGTTACGGATATTTAAACCTTATAACTATTTCACGAACAGCCAAAATACGACGTCGGTAATCTCAACCTGGTTAACATTTCCTCTATTGGAAAACCGTCCATCAGAGAAGCATGGTGATTATCTCGATCTCCCTTCATCTCCCCATGGGACCTTCGTGGCGATTTATTGACTGGCCGACGTTCTGATATGGATCGGAACATTCGGAACAGCCTGAAAAATGGTCCACCATTCCGGATTTTGTGTGGGGAACCCTGCAGTTAAAATGAGAAATTATTTCAAAGGCATCATGCGGGGAACCTTTGCCTTCACAAATATAACAAGTTAAGTAATCTTTGCCTTCACAAATAATAACAAGTTAAGTAACAAACAACATAGAAAAAACCGGCCAAGTGCGAGTTGGACTCGCGCACGAAGGGTTCCGTACCATTATTTATAAAACGAGCAAAACAATCCCTTTTTTGTATGGGAGCCCCCTTAAATATTTATTTTATTCTGTTTTTAGTATTTGTTGTTATAGCATCCACCACCACCATGGTCCACCATTCCGGATTTTGTGTGGGGAACCCTGCAGTTAAAATGAGAAATTATTTCAAAGGCATCATGCGGGGAAGGTTAGAAATTCCGTCCGATAATATTTAGTTACAGGAGCTTGTTTCTAAATGATAACAGTCGCACGAGTCGATCTGTAAGGTTAAGCGATCTTTAAGATTAAGGTTAAGAGGTTGGTCCGTGGATGAGTTTCCATATTTACATACTGAGTTTCCTCCGTGCCTCGAAAAGCACTTTAAGCCCGGTTGTCATTTTGTAGATCTTTGACAGTCGTTACGAGTATCAGTCAGAAGCCAAAAGTCTGACATCCAGTCTTAATAAGGGTATCGTATTACCCAATTACTGGGTTGTGGCGGTCAGATAAGCAGTCACTTCACGTAAAATTCTGGTACTCAGCTGCATCCTGTTAGACTGGAAGCCGACCCCAAGACACTTTGGGAAAATTGCTACGCAGATGAATATTTAGTTACAGGACGCGTAAAGCTTTTTAAAGAATTTTTACCAGTAATAATATTTAAATCCTCTGTGCCAAATAAAGTACAATCATCATGCCAATAAGCCGTGATAGTCTGTGGTGTCAAGTTCGAATCCAAGGCACGCATCTATGATTTTTCTGATTCATGTGCTTATTGTATAATTATTACTTGCTTCGGTGAAGGAAAGCATCGTGAGGAAACCCGCATGTCTGAGAAATATTTTTCGACTACATGTAAAGCCAAGTCAGAGGCCCATGCGCGGCTTTAAAATAGGGGATCGGACTGGGTGAAGAAAACAACATTCTATTTTGTCCGTCAGACAGGTAATACAAAAATATTAGACACGTATTTTTTGTTTTATCAAAATATCAAAAAATTACTTAGTTTAAACGCATTAAAGTTGGAGAGTGGGGGATTACTACGTCACAAGTAGGTATAAAACTTACCTACATGTGACGTCATGCGCCATTTCAACTCAAAAAAATAAGTGTCCAATACTTTTCAATAAACTACCCGACGGACAAAGAAAAAAAAATTGGATTATCCCCTATTCTATCACCATGTTATATACAAACCACACGATAAAGAAGATGCCACTAAAATGATGGACTAACAACTTAAAAAGGTAGCTGGAACAGATGCTGGATGCAGAAGGAGAAGAAAGACGGAATGTTGTGGAGCAGCTAGGGAGAAGGCTATGTCCAGCAGTGGTTAACGACAAGCGGAATTGTTTGGTTCTTTAAATTATACCTACTCATAATTGCATGAGCTACTAATGCCACCAAAACTTAGGAACACTGCTGTCCTTGCTACAAAATCTTTGCCTTCACAAATATAACAAGTTAAGTCATCTTTGCCTTCACAAATAATAACAAGTTAAGTAACAAACAACATAGAAAAAACCGGCCAAGTGCGAGTTGGACTCGCGCACGAAGGGTTCCGTACCATTATTTATAAAACGAGCAAAACAATCCCTTTTTTGTATGGGAGCCCCCTTAAATATTTATTTTATTCTGTTTTTAGTTCTGTTGTTGTTATAGCATCTACCACCACCATGGTCCACCATTCCGGATTTTGTGTGGGGAACCCTGCAGTTAAAATGAGAAATTATTTCAAAGGCATCATGCGGGGAAGGTTAGAAATTCCGTTCGATAATATTTAGTTACAGGAGCTTGTTTCTAAATAATAACAGTCGCACGGGTCGATCTGTAAGGTTAAGCGATCTTTAAGATCGCGTTAAGAGGTTGGTTCATGGATGGGTTTCCATAATTACATACTGAGTTTCCTACGTGCCTCGGAAAGCACTTTAAGCCCAGTTGTCATTTTGTGGAGCTTTGACAGTCGTTACGAGTATTAATCAGAAGCCAAAAGTCTGACATCCAGTCTTAATAAGGGTATCGTATTACCCAATTACTGGGTTGTGGAGGTCAGATAAGCAGTCACTTCACGTAAAATTCTGGTACTCAGCTGCATCCTGTTAGACTGGAAGCCGACCCCAAGATAGTTTGGGAAAAGGCTAGGTAGATGAATATTTAGTTACAGGACGCGAAAAGCTTTTTAAAGAATTTTTACCAGTAATTACATTTAAATCCTATGTACCAAATAAAGTGCAATCATCATGCCAATAAGCCGTGATAGTCTGTGGTGTGACTGTAGTGTCAAGTTCGAATCCAAGGCACGCATCTATGATTTTTCTGATTCATGTGCTTATTGTATAATTATTACTTGCTTCGGTGAAGACAAGCATCGTGAGGAAACCCGCATGTCTGAGAAATATTTTTCGACTACATGTAAAGCCAAGTCAGCCCATGCGCGGCTTTAAAATAGGGGATCGGACTGGGTGAAGAAAACGACATTCTATTTTGTCCGTCAGACAGGTAATACAAAAATATTTGACACGTATTTTTTGTTTTATCAAAATATTAAAAAAAATACTTAGTTAAAACTCATTAAAGTTGGCGAGTGGGGGATTACTACGTCACAAGTAGGTATAAAACTTACCTACATGTGACGTCATGCGCCATTTCAACTCAATATATATCCGTAATTTTATGACTACGTGAAAAAAGAAAAAATACTTGTCCAATACTTTTCAATAAACTACCCGACGGACAAAGAAAAAAAAACTTGGATCATCCCCTATTCTGTCACCATGTTATATTACAAACCACACGATAAAGAAGATGCCACTAAAATGATGTACTAACGATCTTAAAAAGGTAGCTGGAACAGATGCTGGATGCAGAAGGAGAAGAAAGACGGAATGTTGTGGAGCAGCTGGGGAGAAGGCTATGTCCAGCAGTGGTTAGCGACAAGCGGAATTGTTTGGTTCTTTAAATTATACCTACTCATAATTGCATGAGCTACTAATGCCACCAAAACTTAGGAACACTGCTACAAAATCTTTGCCTTCACAAATATAACAAGTTAAGTAATCTTTGCCTTCAAAAATAATAACAAGTTAAGTAACAAACAACATAGAAAAAACCGGCCAAGTGCGAGTTGGACTCGCGCACGAAGGGTTCCGTACCATTATTTATAAAAACGGGCAAAACAATCCCTTTTTTGTATGGGAGCCCCCTTAAATATTTATTTTATTCCGTTTTTAGTATTTGTTGTTATAGCATTAACAGAAATACATAGGTTATCTATAGAATTTGCAACTGGATACCTATCACAGTTCATGAGATACAGCCTGGTGACAGACGGACGCACAGCGAAGTCTCAGTAATAGGGTCCCGTTTGACCCTTTAGGTACGGAACCCTAAAACCAAAATAGAGTGAGGAAAGTTAAAATAATTCAAAAGTAGAAGAAGCCGTGGGTCACAAACTAGGCTCAGCCTGTATCTTGGTTGCCCAAATAATACTTTATAGACCAGTCCATATCTCCTTCACGTACAAATATTACCTAAACATCGATATTCACAACGTTTACCTTTACCTACCCCATGTCAGAGGCCTCTGGGCCAAATAAAACCATCGTCGAGGAAAGACAGGCCTCCAAGGAATTCATCCCTATTCCCCTCACACCCCCTCCCGTTCACGTGTTATATTTTGTAACCTTTATTTATTATTCATCGTGTTACAGAGGTGGGTAGTACTGAATTTTGTTTTTAAGATTTTGTGTTCTTTGGCTCGGCTTAGGAGATGGATTATGGATAAGATCAAAGTAAAATAAGACAAGATTTGGATATAAGTTGTCGTTTTCGTTTTTTTTGAGTAAGACTTATAAATGAACTAGCGACCCGCCCCGGCTTCGCACGGGTGCAATGCTGAAAACAAAATAAATGACAAAAAAATGTTATTGTGCGATATCCATAAGAGATAGACATATACCATCGAGGAGTTTTCTGTAGACCTTTTCAATGTGTACAATACTTAGTACATTATTTTGATAAATCTCGTAGGGTTCAGCCTGCGTTTGCAATGTAAGCGGGAAAAAAATAATTATTTACGACATCACATGTTATAAACCTCAAAAATGACAGTATTTCTCCACTATTCAATGGATGTTATTATAAATATAAACCTTCCTCTTCAATCACTATATCTATTAAAAAAAACCGCATGAAAATCCGTTGCGTAGTTTTAAAGATTTAAGCATAGGTACATAGGGATATAGGGACATAGGGACAGAGAAAGCGACTTTGTTTTATACTATGTAGTGATAATCCATTATTCAAACTCCAACGCAAAGCATTTATTTCAAATAGACCCATGACAGGCACTTTTGCCTAGTCAAAAATAAGCTACATCCAGTCCAGCCACAGGCAGAATAACTGTGAATGGATTGTGTAGTTGGCCATTAAAAGATGAGAAGAATGGGCAAGAACCTCCATGTACACTCAAATAGGGATGGTGACTCATTTTTTTTTTATTTGTCTATCGGGTAGATTATTAAAAAGTATTTGACACGTATTTTTTCTTTTTTCACGTAATCGTAAAATTACGGAGATATTTTGAGTTGAAATGGCGCATGACGTCACGGCTCAGTACATTTTATACCTAGTTGTGACGTAGTGAGCCCCCACTCTCCAACTTTAATGCGTTTTAACTAAGTATTCTTTTGTTAACTTGATAAAACAAAAAATACGTATCTAATATTTTTGCATTACCTGATTGACGGACCAAATAGAATTTCGTTTTCTTTACCCAGTCATCATCCCTATTAAGGTAGATATTTCATAGTCCTGGATACAATATATTGCTTATATAGGGTGACTTGTAATTAGTACCGATACTTATACACGTCTACTCAAGATAACAAACAGCTTTCCCTAAGAAACTTTATTTTATACATATTCAGTTTTATACTTTATAACACAACAGCCGTATGAAGCGGCTGCTGCCTGCAGCAAGCGGAGCGGGCTTGCAACCTTGCCACAGTGGGTTTGCCTATTTATTTTATTTATTTATTTAACAATTTATGTACACACTAAATACAGAAAAGAAGAAAGGAAAAGAAAATAGGTACAAAGGTAATGCTTATTTCTAAAGAAATCTCTTCCAGCATACCTGCGAAAGGAGATAATAAAAAAAAGAGATGTAGACAAATGTGTGTAAAAGAAGAAGAGAAAATGGAAAACATAAAACATAAAGGAAATAACTATTTCAAATATAAAATACAATATAAACCTATCCACCTATCCACTGTGGCACGGTACAATAGTAATGAGACAGAACGGCGTCACGCGGCTAACAGCTGATAGGTCCCGCGCGCGCTAGTTTCATGTGATAAAAGTTAATGAGTACAAAATAAAGTTTCTTAGTGAAAGTTGTTTGTTATAATGAGTAGAATCACGAACATATACGTACATGTGACTTTCCTCAAAAAACAAGAAAACAAAAACTATAGAAAATAATTTTAAAGAATCAAAGTAAATAAATCCATACGCATACCAAATACCCAACCTATGCTAAAATCCCTCCACAAAAAAGGATATTTTCTTTGCATTACTTTTCCATTTCCGCAAAGTTTTTATAAGCATAAATTGCCCGTGTGAAAGGGAGATGGTTTTATTGTCATCTCGTTTCCTCTGCCCTTTCACGGGGTAAGCGGTTTTGGTGACAATAGGGGGAATTTGAATAAAATAATAGTTGGGAACTGTCCAACACATGGCATAAAGGGGAGAGGGGTCTGAAAGGGGTCCGGACAATGGGGTTTTAAAGCTAAGTTGAGCTATAACTGGTAAAGAGCTCATTATTTGATGGGTTCTGTATGGAGATAGCCTGGAAGGCTAATTTGGATTTAATGCTCTTTGCAGGTGTGTCTATTTCAATCTATTTAAATCTGTTGAGTACGGGAAATGATCAAATCAGAACTATTCATCTCGTAAAAAGTAGTTTGGTACCGAATGTAGGTCTTATCCAATGTAGGTTCTAGTGTAACATTTGCTGATTTGTGAGATACATTTAGTGTAAAAAACCGTTACTTTAAAAAACAGCACCTTAGAACTCGGTTCAAATTCTATATGTTCCTTCGATCTCATTAAATAAATCAAGATTTTAATTTCACGATTCGTTATCACGACGTAAGCTATAACTTACAATAAAGCTTCCACATAAGACGGAAAGTATATTACCGGGATAACTCGTTTTTGGTCCAAGTTCATAGATCACGCGAATCACAAGAAGATACACTTTTAAGCGCGGGTCTAGCGCGGGTCGGGCCCGGGTCGTTCGCGGGTCGGTTGATGCGCGGTAGCCGAGTTGTCGCAAAAACTCGAAACTTAGTGGGTAACTCAAAGATTAACGTTAAATGCAATCCAATGATTGATTGTCTTTAAAAATGCTAAGATTTTGTTTCCCCCTTTTTACGTTTCTATAGGTACTCTGCCTGTTTTTTTTTTACAATAAAAGCTCACAGTACACTTACAAGGCAGCCCATGTATCACCTCGCCTCATTTTCACTAACTGATCCATGTCCGTGTGTGTTGCAGAATGACATCTCATAGAAAAAATGATGATGCCGATCCGTTGCAGTGCTAATATGTATTCTGAGCTTAAATCGCTAACTTCTTACCCGCAGTCGCTTATACCTGATCTCGTACCAAGAGGCCAACACAGTAATCACGGGAACAAATGATACACACCTGTGCGCGCTTACAAATACGCGGCAAAGCGGGAGAAAGTTAATTAATATACACGATAATTGTTTATACTGGCAACACTGACGGATGGCTAGGCAGTGGAGACTGTGGCTAGGTTGAAGCTAGTGGTTTCTAGACAACCAAGGTAGTCTAGAAACCCCTAGCTACTGAGGTTGAGTAGTTAGGGAGAGTTAAATTTTTAGATTAGAATAGAATAACAATTTATTGTTTTTGTTCCGTACCCAAAGAGTCAAACGGGACCCTATTACTGGGACTTCGCTGTCCGTCCGTCCGTCTGTCACCAGGCTGTATCTCATAAACCGTGGTAGTTACCCAGTTGAAACTTCTACAGATTATGTATTTCTGATGCTGCTATAACAACAAATACTGAAAACAGAATAAAATAAATATACTAAGCGGGCTCCCATACAAAAAAGTGATTTTATAAATAATTGCACGGAACCCTTCGTGCGCGAGTCAGACTCGCACTTGGCCGTTTTTTTAATACCTATATTATTGTCCCCCCAAAGGTCTCCCGCATAACCTTCCACTCATTCTTCTGCGATTTTCTCCGAACAATCTCCTCCTCATAAGCAAGTTGCTGTTTGTAGGTACGATAAGCAAGTTGTTGTTTGTGTATACGTTATTTAATCTATAACTATAAACTCCCAGCTGGGACAAACGTCTTCTCTCTATGAGTGGGAATAGGCCGTAATTTACCGCGTGAGCCTATCACGGGATGGTGGACCAAAACTTCGAAGACTTGTGTCAACACAACTGTTCGAATTTTTGGTTGTGGGAAAGAGAATGATGATGAGGCCTTACCGGTTTCATCACGATCATTTCCTTCACCGTTCTGAAAGCCACTGTGATTGGGACAGGCCTGCCAGACTATTCCCAAACCACTGCAACTCCTGTCAGCCAGAATCAACAGTGGCGAACACCAGATAAGCGCCGGAACAATGAAGCTCGACGCAGTCCCAGATATAAAAAAAAAATTGTTTTGGATCCCACCAACGAAATTAATCAAAAAAGAATAGCGGAGGAGTAGAAAAATACATAATGTCACTTCCCTCCATGAGACTCAAAGAAAAGTGCCAACCTGGATCCGAACCTAAGATCTGCAATTCGTAAGTCGCGGTTTATACCAATAGGCCACCAATGATAACGTAATTAAGATGATAAGGAAATTGATTTAAAGGTGTTGGTTTAATAACTAGGTTTGACTTTGACATAACGTAATTAAGTAAACTGTACATAGTAATTAACACGTGAATGTGTCGTAATTAACACATCAGTGTCAATATTGAAAAGCCTCTTGGTATTTGAGATAACCAAACTGGAATTCGTAACATATTCTGAAATCTGAGCAAATAAATCTGTGTAAGAGTTCGTAGAAAAGATATGAAAAAAATATTAACAAAGAAGTATACGTTTGCGTTACAATTTTCTATCCAGCCACAATTCCATCATCATTTCAGCCGAAAGACGTCCACTGCTGGACATAGGCCTCCCCCAAGTGTCGCCACATTGGCCGGTCCCGTGCGACTCGCATCCAACGGATCCCTGCAACCTTCACCAGGTCATCGGTTCACCTAGTGGGAGACCTTCCAACGCAACGTTCTCCGGTTCGCAGTCACCATTTCAGAACTTTTCGGCCCCATCGGCCATCCGTTCTGCAATATGCCCTTTCCACTGCCTCTTAAGTTTGGCAATTCTTCGGGCAACCTTGGTTCTCTTGAGGATGTCCTCATTTCTGATTTTATCATGCAAAGAAGCTCCAAGCATATACCACTCCCCACTCCATTGCTCCACAATTCCAAGGTAGACATAATCAGAAAAAAAAACCAACGTCATCATAAGTCTAGCTGAATACCAGTATTTCACACGGAGCGAGTGCCTACTGACTTCCACATCACGGTTAGTACTGGGTAGTTACGCCTTGATAAGTTGTCAGACTTTCGGGCTTCTATACCTGTAACGACTGTCAAATAACTACAAATGACAGCCGGGACCAACGGCTTAACGTGCTTGCCGAGATACGGAGGAAACTCGGAACATACCGACCAACTTAGTCAAGCGCGACTTAACATGAAAATATTATTAAACCACGAGCTCCAAAAAAACAAACATAATCCGAAAAAAAAAGCTAATCAACTGGATAGGACGAGATAAATTCCTAAGCATTGTTAATGTAAAGAATAATTAATGCTCGAATAACTATATGGCCTTTCCTAGAAACGCCTCTTTCTTCTCAGTGTGATTTCTATAGAAAAGTTAATTTAATATTCAATTTCAAAATAAGACCTTATGTAAAAAAGCCATTATCTAGAATTCTAGTCCAAATAAAACGTATAAAGACAAAAGCGAGCGATGTCTTCATTTGAAATACTTGATTTGAATAACAAGTAGCTGATTCGACGACGGCCTATCACGTTTACCCCGAAGGCATACAAGTCCACAGTCGAGAGGTTAATAGATTGATAGAAGCCAGAATAATATAAGGTATAATGTTAAAACTACAATAGCAGCTGAAATGAAGAACGTATTTTTTCAAGAAACCCACTGAACTGAATTTTACAACCTCTAGGTACAGCTAATGTCAAACGTAGCAAAGGCACAGTCTGAAAAAAATACAATCAGAAAATACGTCAGATGAAATAACAACATAAAGAAATTCTTTCTTTCTTGAATCTGTCCCAAACTACGCAATCCTCCTTCGTTTTAAAACTTCAAAAGGGCCTGCGATAGGGCTATATTTGAATAATATAATAGTTTAGGCCATGTCCACATTGCTGGAAGGCGTGGGCCGAATAGGAAAGGAGTCGTTACTTACATTCCCGTTTGGTACATTCGGCCTCAGGGCAGAGTGGGACATAAAGACTGGAATTCATGCAATATAATATTGATGTGACTGGGGTACTAAGTGGAGGTAAACTTTGATTGCAAGGATTTTTTATGCCGAAGGCCGAATTGCCTGATAGTAAGGACAATGGGCCATTCGCAAGAATTTATGCGGAGGATGCGATGAGATTATTTGCTCTTGTCCTTGGTGCAAATGAAAGTTTTATTTTTATTTTTTTATGTAAGATTGTTGTGTGAATTGGAGTCACCTTTAGCCTTTGTAGGCACGCAGCGTTATAATGCCTCAGGGAGTCATCCGTTGAACATTATTCATGAACTATGCCTGATAGCAGTGTATTAGGGGGTTAACATTCTACGCTAGTTAAATATTAACTACCTAAAATTTTCCACACGCAAATAACTTCATATTTCGCTGAATAAAATTGTTATTCGTTGGTTCGCTTAGCATTTCGATCTCATTATTTTCATTTTTTATTGTTATGGACCAATATTTTGCGTCGCTCCCTACAGACCTTTTCAACATTTTCTGGACCAGTACTCGTAAACTTGACATTTAAAATGCCTGAAAATGATCGCTCCCAAGAGTACAGCATGTTCAGCGTGCCTCTCCCAACAGAATGATACGAATATAACTTTAGTCTAAAACCATTGCTGCGTCACTTAGGGATTTAAATTAAAAGCTTGTAGATATACGTCGCTCGTTTCCGCGCACGTGTCGCGTTTCAGGTGTATAAAGCACCTGCCTTAACATCGGCGGTTAGCGACAAGCGAGGAGAACTAGCGAACGATCTCCGCAGGGTGGCTGGTAATAGCTGAATAAGTTGCCGAGAAATAAGCTGGGTGGCGTGCTATTGGAGATTTCTATACGTCCAGCAAGCTGATGATGAGTAGAGGTGGCAATGTTACAAGAATTGTAACAAGCAGCGAATATGTAGTTCAGATAGTATTGTCTTTGGGCAAATGTGCAGCCCGTCAAGCGAGCGTAACCGAGCAAGTTACTTGTTCTTCGATAATTCCTGTCGTTGCGACAAACTAGTGGAGAGAGGGTTCTAGCCGGCAGTGCCTAACGTCAGTGACCAACTATTAATTTATTTGTCTCTGACTAACACCAGAACTGCATCTATTATAAAGGGCTAAAAACCTGGGGGTGACTATGGACTCCTACTTATCATGGACTTCCCATGTTTCAGAAGTTAGTCGCAAAGTGCATTACACGTTCCACTCATTAAAATGCCTCCAAAGCTTCTTGCCATTGAAAACCAAAATCTCCCTTGCGCAAACCCTCATTCAGCCCATCATTGATTATGCTGATGCCTGTTTTTTGGATGCCACCGAGGAGCTTTTAAATAAACTTGAGCGCTTGCAAAATATCTGTATTCGTTTTGTTTTTAACCTTAAGAAGTACGACCATGTTTCCAATTTTCGCAACATACTCAAGTGGCTCCCTATTCGACTTCGCAGGAACTCTCGGATATTGTGTTTGCTATTTAACATCCTTCATAACCCTAAAACGCCATCCTATTTGCGGGAACGCTTTTCCTACTCTCGTCCTTCAGATGCACCTTGCAGGTCGCATCTTAGGAAACTCCTTAAATCCCCTCCCCATTCTACCGACTTCTACTCCTACTCCTTTACTGTACACGCTGTGCGGTTGTGGAACTCACTGCCGCCTGACATAAGGGACTGCCAAACTATTGCAGTTTTCAAGAGAAGAGTGAAAGAACATTATCTTTCCATTCCGTCATAGTTGCATAGGTATTTATATTATTGTATTTATTTTAATTGTATTTATATAATAGTTATATATTTTGTTTTTGTATGTAAAAGTAAGTTAGTTTATTTTTATATTGTATTTTATATTTGTAATAGTTATTTGCTTTATGTTTTATGTTTTCCATTTTCTCTTCTTCTTTTACACACTTTGTCTACATCTCTTTTTTTATTATCTCCTTTCGCAGGTATGCTGGAAGAGATTTCTTTAGAAATAAGCATTACCTTTGTACCTATTTTCTTTTCCTTTCTTCTTTTCTGTATTTAGTGTGTACATAAATTGTTAAATAAATAAATAAATAAATAAAGGGTGTAAAACACCTTTTAACAAAGCCGAAAGGCACTGGTTCTCCCTTTCATTGCGATCATATTTTTTGTTCTACACCATACCTGGGAACCTTCTGGTTACGGAGATATTAGGGGTCAAAGTTCCAACTTTTTGACAAGTATTTTTTTAAGTACCAGTTTTTAATGTAAGATTTTTACTTTAAACACCTCCACGACCCCCGTACTATTCAATCCGTCCATCAGCTCAATGTTTTGAGTGCGTTACATTGAGTTCTACTACAAAACATGATTTTACACCCCCCCAAAAAAAGTCGTTTCCCAGCAATATTTTTTGCGTAAAGTTACTTAGTTTCATGTACAGAATGCTTGGTTGACGGCTTCGTGATGAGGTGATTTACACGGTGTATGTATTATGAGCGAGAAATCAGTTTTTTTTCCAACGCTCCTATTGCAGGAACAAATTTCTAAGGTACAGTATTTCATTAGATCATTCTTCATGTAATTTCCTGAACTGTTTTGTGCAACTTAAAGAAATAAATAGTCCAAAGCAAGTCGCTTCCTCGTTCGCCAGCAGTGGGTCCGGTGCCTTATTTAAGCGCGGTATTACAGGGTTGACGTGTGGGGACGACGTGACGACTTGCGTGCGTGATTGTACGTCGCGTCACGCGTCACTTTTGTTGCCTTACTTTTTAGGTGCTTAGTGTTTTATTGTGAGGTAATGGTTTTAATGGTGTGTAACGAGTTGCAATAAGGATGTAATTTTTTTTATTGTAATTTTTTCACAAATATACTAAATATTGTTTAACTTACGATTTCAAGGTTCTCCACCAGATGATTCCTAATTCTTGATTTAGGATTTATTTTAGCTATGAAATAAAATATCATCTAAGTTAGAATAAAACTCGCCTAGATACTTATTTTTATTTGCGATGGGTTTACCCTTGACTCTAGTCTAGGTCAGAGATGACAGTGGTACGAGCTTATCCAGAAGAAGCCTGTTCACTCTAACTTTGAAGAGATTAGGGTTGGAAGCGTAAGAAAAAGCTTAAGAACTTAAAATATTAAGGACCACTTTCGTAGCCATTTTAGCTCAATTTAGTTTTAGTTTAGTGTTTAAAAGACTTACTTCTTATACCTACTGAATTCTTATTATAATAAAAATGTAATAATACTAGCTGTCCCGCGCAACTTAATCTGCGTCGCATTTTATCCATTTTCGCCACATTTTTCTTTGCTGCTCCGCTCCTATTGATCGTAGCGTGATGATATAGCCTATGCTACTTCTAATACCTCCAAGAATATGTGTACAAAGTTTCATGATGATCGGTTGAGTAGTTTTCGCGTGAAAGCGTAACAAACAAACCTACTTTCGCATTTATTGTATTAGTTAGGATCTCATTCTTAGAGACGTAGGTGTACTTTAGGTTCACCTACGCTGAGCCGACGGAAACACAGGGAACAGGGCGTCATGTTATTGTAACACATCGAATTTTAATCTAAACATGACATCTGTAACTAAATACTTATTGGTTATATATAAAATGGGTGTAAAAATATCTTAACGAAGCCGAAATGTACATGTTCTCGATATTTTGTTTTGCTCTAGACCATACCTGGGAACCTTCTAGTTAAAGATTTATTAGACGTTAAAGCAGGGCTTTAAATAACGGTAAAATTTTCGTAACGTTACCTTCATTTGTCAGTGTTACCGTTAATATTAAAATAATGTTATTAGATTTAACGTTATTTTTGCAAATATTTATCGTTAATTTTTATAACCGTTAATTGCAACAAACCTTGCGAACGCCGCATTTCGTGGGTCGCTAGGTCATGGTTGAGGGAGTCAGTATATGGTTAGCAACTTAGCATCTCACATACCACACACAACCTTGAATGTGACCGGGTTTTAGCTAAATTAACGGTACAGTAACGTTATTATCGTATATAAGGTTAATTGTATTTAACATTAAATTACTGGTAATGTTATCAATTAACGTTATATTTCTGCAAAGTTAATAAGGTATCACATTGGAATTAACGTTAAGTAACGGATATTTTTTTGTTAGTTGGTAACGTTAACAAGCCCTGCGTTAAAGTTCCAACATTTTCAGTTCCCGTGACCCTAGGGCTGGCTTTTACTTTGACCAGAGACTGACAGCATTGCCACGATTGACTGACTGACTGTGACATAGAGACTGGCAGCATTGCCACGTTGTATGGCAATACTTATATTGCCATACAACGTGGCAATGCTGCCAGTCTCTAGGCCACATTACCAGCTGACAGCGTTGAGCAGTTTTTTGACGCCCTTTTATTGTTTATTGTTATTTTAGTTATTTAAATTATTAGTTTGTTAATGTTGTAATGTATATAGTTAGGTCCCTTTTATAAAATAAATTATTTGAGTTTTTGTATACTTCAATTAACCCCTTACTATACAACGTATCCATCAGCACAATGTTTTGAGTGAGTTACTTAGAGTCCTACCGTAAAAAGTGATATTTCACCCAATAAAAAAGTAATTTTCCAGCAATCATTTTTGCGTAGAGTTGGGTACTTAATTTGATGTACAGAATGCTTAGTGGCAGCGACGTGAAGGGCAATTATGTTATAGGTATACTGAAATGAAATTGCGTAGGTACCTACTTAATGAAATTGTGGACTTAACTATTTTTTTTTTTAATGTGAATTTCCTCTGTGAATAAAAAGTTCGTCATGTTAGCAGCACGGTATATATTAACAAAAATGTGCATGATAAGTTCATCCTTTGTAGCGACTGGATTAAAAAATTCTTCAGAAAATAGAATTTTCGTCTGGTTATAGGCAGAAGCTCCTAACAAACATAAAATCCCAACATATTATAGGTACTTCAAATTCATACAAAATCCTCATAGCAACATATTACCAGCATCAAAAGATTACGGGCGAACCTTTCCTTTTGTTAGGCGTTTCCTTCAATGCCTAGTCTAAGAGAGGCCATATCGTAAAACCTTACAAATAGCAGTATTATTAAGGGTACACTGAATTTGTAGATTAATCCTGGAATTCAGGAGGTTTCAGGAGGTTTCGTAACTATTACCTGCTCCAGTTAACTTTGGAGATGGCATTGTGTTGGTTATAATTTGTGTAAAGGTCGCGTCTGCTGTGGTGTTTAATCTTTGTTAAGACATGGATGGTTTTTGGTGTTGGCGGAGATTTATCGCGAGAAACAATTTCACATTTCCTCAATTTGCATAATGAGGTTGCTTATAAAATTTAAAATGTAAATAAGCACTCGGTGACAAAAAACAGAAGTCTTAAGTTCGAACTCGAGACTTATGACTCGGAAATCTGAAGGTCACTCCACTAGACTATCAATGCTTATTATCGCATCCTAATCAGAGCCTCTTCCACACACAAAATGATTTTACTGCTAAACGTATTATTTAAAAAAAAGTCTTTTATCTCTGTCATATTTGACCGTATAACAGAAAAAGTACACAGATGACAGAAATGTGCAATATTTTTAGATAATGTTCAGGTGGGTGGGTACCCAATCAATGACAAATAAAGCTGATATATTATTTCGTCCCGCTTTATTCGGTACTAGGCAAGTAGGCAGTAACTTGTACTGAACATACAATATCTCAAACAATTAAAGAATTTCGAGCCAAGCATTAAGGCTGAGGCTACATTAGGCCGCGACGCGACCTGCGACACATGAGCGATTAAAACAAGTAAATGAATGCTCATGTATATGGCTACACCGTACATCAAATATTACTAGCGATCTTTGATTTCTTTATGCGATAGGAACAACATTACTGAAATCACGGCATCGGCTACATTAACATATGAGCGAAATTGAAGCGAATTTATTAGAAAATTTCTCACTTGCACGACTAGTTCAATAGTGCTGCTAAATATGCGTGTGGCTACATTATGCGTATAGTAAACGGCGATGGATGATTTGATCGCATTCTAAGAAAACGACCGATTCAAATGAGTCATTGTTATGATAGCGGCTACATTACAACTGTACTTCAGAGCGTAAAAAACAAATGCTCGTCAGTTATATTAAATGGCTACATTATTTGACCGAATTTAAATGAATGAGCGATTAATTTTGCGAGAAGTTCAAAGTTACTGTTTTAGTGGGTCCGCTGTCAAGTGGCTACATAATCACGCTACGGACATCGGACGAGGTGCGGGAGACGGGGGCAATACTAGTGTACTCGGCGCTCGCTCATGACAGTGCGACACGTTCAAACCAGTTTGTTTTCATCGCTCATCTAAAGAGCTTTGTCTATGAATCTACGATCGCCTTATCTACAATAACATAAATGTTCGTAAACGTACCCACGATACTATAGGAGAAATTCATAGTGTGTCAACGTTTTTAAAGAAAGAAAAAGAAGAACTGAATAATTTTGCCCGACTTTGTTGACCAAGGACGCTATCACATAGTCATTTTGACTACGATGGTATTGAACTTATGTATGAAATAACAGCTTTTTTTATTAACTGGTCTACAGTGTACCCTAACCCTCACAATGATAGGTATAATTATATTATCATCATCATCATCAGCCTACAATGTTCCCACTGCTGGGACACAGGCCTCCTCTCTATGAGAGGGAGTGGGCTCTAATCCACCACGCGGGCCCAGTGCGGGTTGGTAGATGTCACATTTCTTCGAATTTTTAATTCTAGGATATGCCGGTAGGATACAATCGCCTGTGTGTGCTCCCTCTATGTAGCCATCTTGACACGGAGTCGCCGCGAATGTTTTAAGATCATTAAAATGCGATGAACTAGCGAATTCTCAGCGAAATCGCTGTTTTTCTCTTTTTATAGTGTAGCCGCATGAATCGCTCTTGCTAATTCGTTGTTGAGCATGTGTACTGTAGCCATGTCATTGCCGAATATACGCCGGAATTTCGCTTGTAATGTAGCCATACCATGTTTTTCTCGTTTCGCTCTTCCAGTCGCATCGCAAATCGCTCCCTACTGTAGCCTTAGCCTAAGAGCGTTTACGCCTTAAGCATTTCATAAAGTCCTTATTTTCCGAAATGACTGAACTGAATTTAATGAAACTTTATACGCATAAGCAGTATACATAGGTCTAAAAAGTCACTAAAAAAAACAAGGACTTGAAAAGTTTGAATAAAATGTCGTAAGGCGTAAATGCTCTTAAAAATCAAAGCATTTATTTCAAGTAGGACAGTTACTGAGCCACTGGGTGAAGTGTCGAAATAATGACAAGAATAAAATGAAGCTACAGTCCCAGTCACTAGACATAAAATAGTGCGTGGAGTCCCTCCGCGCGGAAGAAGTGAAACTTCGTAATACTACACGCATGCGTTCGAGTGCCACGCATTCACTCTCGTTATTTTATTGAGCTTCTAAATAATATTTTGTTGTTTTCTTGTTTGTTTATTATTTTAATTATTAAATAAGTTTATCGAGGTTATTCTACTCAAGGAAGTTGAGTGAAGGCTGGTCACAGTGAAGAGTCTAATGCATGACTGTTTGCACGCCATCTTGCATACCTAGTAGAACTACGTAGTCACTAATCTTGTAATACTGCCATCTCTTAGTGAGTTTTAGAAAATATTACCCCTCAATGGTAGCGTTAAACTTGTTGGAAGTCGCATAAGAAGTTTCACTTCAATAACTGTGAAAGTACTGTACTACCCTATGATATAAACAAACCAAACTAACGCACGTTTCCCATCAGCCATAAACCTACCCACATCTTCGATCACCAAAGCTGCCAATGTAAATTCTCAAAGATGTATTAGCTAACAGCATCCTCTCAAGATTAATCAAACGCTAGTCTCCGAGGTGTAGACTCGTGGACCACAAGCCGGGACGAGCCGGGACGTCTAGCTTAATTGAAGTTATTTGAACAGGCATCCAGGGCATCAAGTTACACATAGCCTTTACCTGCTACTAATGAATTGAGATGATAAGATTTACTTAGCATCTAGAGATTCTAAGGCCGTTTGGATTTCCGATGCAGGAGATTAAGTTTAAAGATAAATACGATGAAGTCCGTACCTATTTTTTGCTACGGACTAACGATGGTGTGTTTGAAACTATCTGATCCCGGTTTTTATAATTGTTTTTTTTTACCACTATCTTAATTTATTTTCATAATTCACTACATAGTCAAATTTCAGGTGGTCACAAAAGACATAAATAATCTATTAAAATTACGGTACCTAGTTAATTATTAATAAACGCTGATTTTTTTGGTGGTTTAAGTTTGACAATATATCAGAATAATCCCCTTAACGTGGTTTAGGGAATAAGAAATTATTGAATAAAAGTTTGAAATTGTTTGTATGTGTGTAAGCGACGTTATAGAGCAAGAACCAGACGGGCCGCGTTTAAAACACGGGTGGTTCACACTTCCCGATTTCCATAAAAAAGGAAAAAAAAAAAAAAATACGTACCTATTTTATTATTGATTCGGGACGAGAATCATTAGCATAGTTACCTTCTTGAATTTGACGAGGATGCAAAACAACACTTTGTATAATTACTGTATTTACTGACATCCATGCTCTCATCATTTAGGTTCAGTTGAAAACCAGCGTCGGGCACTTGTTGTCCGGCATTATGCTGAACTGGGCCTAACTTAAAATATTTCATGTTTAGTTTTAAGTTTTTATTTTTATATTTGTTTTTCTTTTTTTTTAATATTGTGTGTACTTACTATGGCAATTGTGCCAATAAACATTTTATCTTTCTTTCTATTTACTTGGATATGTTTTGTAGTTCTAGTAAAGTAAGTAAAGTAGTTATAGCAATTACATTCGTAGTAATGACTACTCATTTACGTATCAGAAGATCAATTTTCGATGACTCTATATTGAGTCAGTAAAGTTGAGTTAATATTAATTATCAAGGAGGATTCTATTCGTAATTACAGAAAAGACGTACCGGATAATAAAATCATATAAATAATGATAAAAGGAGTAAAGAACGCAGTAGGTATGAGATACTGAAATGTTTATGTATTATAAATTGTGATAATATTTTATAATTTGCTGTAAAAAGAAAGACTCCTACTTATGTCATCCATCCGGTCGTAAATATAGCATATCAATTTTTAGAATGAGTCCACCTTTGAAGAGCGTTTTCACTGTTTTACATACATACCTGTGTATCTCTCATTATAAAACTAACATCATCTGCCTCGTCTGCCTAGCCTTTACCAAACTATGTTGGGGTCGGCTTCCAGTCTAACCGGATGCAGCTGAGAACCAGTATTTTACATGAAGCGACTGCCTATCTGACCTCCACAACCCAGTAACTGCATAATACGGATACCCCTTGGTAAGACTGGACGTCAGACTTTTGGCTTCTGACTACTCTTAACGACTGTCAAAGGTCTACAAATAACAGCCGGTACCAACGGCTTAACGTGCTTTCCGAGGCACGGGGGAAACTCGGTATGTAATTATGGTCACCCATCCACGGACCAACCTCGGCAAGCACGGCTTAACCTTAAAGATCGACCCGTGCGGCTGTTTTTAATTTAATTTATTTATTTAATTCCTCCTTTCATTCTAAAACTAAATGTGTAATATAAAGTCACACCGGGGAACTATATGAGTTATTCCTGGCGCGTTTATTTAAAGCCACATATAATTCACAGATTGATTTGATTGGTGTCCAGTCTGTACACCACAAATTGCTAGTTCAATGGACATAAGTAGACCAAATGTAGCCAGCCAACAATTACATGACCTATGCTCCCAAAACGATCGCTATAATTAGTGTTTCGGCCTTATTGTGACAATCAAATTATGTAGTCTGTTCCACAAATTTAGCATAGAACCATTTTCATAATATTGCAAATTATAATTAAACTCGAGCCCGAAATAATTGTGTTGATTTCGTGAAATAGTGAAATGACAGAGATATTATCATTAACAACGAATGAGCTGGTTGACATAACAATTATGTTCTAAAAGTGTTTATGGAACCGGCACAAAACAGTTTGAACTAGACATAAAACTGTTTTTAGCTTCAATACTGCAGCAATTTCCATCGTATACCATGCTGTCATCATACTCCAAAACTGCATTCACGAATAACTTGGTTCACCCATAAAATATGCCTGAAAACTCGTGAATTAAACGAAGATTGTTTTGAAACTGAACTTTTGAATTTTCTGAATTCTCAAAGCTATAAAAGCACTGATGCGAGGGTACATTTGCAATTGGTAGCGGGCCCCACGTTGGGCGCCAACAAAGTTCCCTCAATATTTCACATTTAAACTTTATTTCTTCACACACATACGGTTTACATACATTAACGAGGTCGAGTGCTAATAAGCATACCGTTGGTTAATTGGAATATGAGAAACTACATTTTATAGTTATACATTTTTTTATGTCGAGATGTGTTCGAAACTCGACCGCATTCGGATTTCGCGAGCGCACTTTTGTAACACGAAAAATGTTTCGAAGAGCTGACAAGGACTCGAAAATGTTTAATATAATTTTCTTACAGCTTTCATCATCTTCCTTATGTAACGTAAGACCCTTTAGTCCGTTGTTAGCACAGTAATGGGATAGGAAAATAAATCCACTATTACTTCGGCGTCGCTCGCCGATGTTATCCGATCTTGCGTGGCCAAAGCCTTATCTATATCAGGGGCCTCCCACAAAGAACCTTGGATGAGACTATCTTGCGAAGTATGTTTTGTATTTATTTATTGAGGATCTATTAACTAATGTCGTGGTGAATTATCTGATGTTTTTTGGCAGCAATGTTCTTTAGTGAAAGGTTTTTATTTCGTGTTTCGTTTAAATCAATTTTCGCATTAAAATCAAAGTGATTTAAAAGTGTCATAGAGCGAACATTGGGGACATTGGGGAAATTGTCATACAAGAATTTTCGACCCAAACGTTTTCGATTTGGGCACATCAATGTACCTGACACGCGGGCGTATGGCAGAAGACAGACCGACTTGTTACAAAGTACTAACAAGACAGTATTGAATTAGGTCTTTGTTTCGTTTTGTCCAGTTTATTGTTAAATATTTGAATGTGATCAAAATATTCACTTTTTTTTTTCAGGATTCCGTTCGAATTTATTTCAACTGAAAAGTTTTTAAATGCTGTAGCAATCGTGCCTTTTCACAGTCCGAAACAAATAAAAACACGTTTAAAAAGGAATATTCGTCACATCTGTTCAGTTTTCACAACTACCCACATCAAAATACTTTAGTTTTGGTCAAATCTCATGTCGGGATCGCTCTTTCATCCCACTACAACCCTGGACCCCAACAGATAGGCCCGAGGTTTCTAAGGATAAGGCAAGTAATCTTTTCGTACACGGATCTCACCCTTATTTACGACACTGGGAGCCTTATATTTTATACGGACAGTCGGTTAATCGGACATTATGGAGCCCTGTTGCCTATTGCACAGCTTGCTAATATTTATGGAAGTATTTATTTTTGTTATTTAATGGAGTCCTGCGAGCATGACATGGTCGTTGCAGCTTATTTTTCCCCGTACTATTTTTTTTTTTGTAACTGTGATTTATCTCTTTTTTCTCCTTGGTTCGAAGTCACAGAGTGAACGTTTGCTAGATAATAATTGCTGCCTTTCGTAGACTATAAACATAGGTTGGTAATTTTTCTAAATCAATATTGAAAAATAAGGCAAGTTTGGGGGTGTCAAAAAAGAGGTTTCGATTTTCAAGCTTAATTTTGTTGCGTATCTTAAAAAAACTGTTTATATTTTCAAATTAAACTTTTTCTAATTATAATAAACAAATACACCGTGTAAATCACCTCGACACTAAGCCGTCAACCAAGCATTCTGTACGTGAAACTATGTAACTTTACGCAAAAATTATTGCTGGGAAACGACTTTTTTTTGGGGGGTGTAAAATCATGTTTTGTGGTAGAACTCAATGTAACGCACGCAAAACATTGCGCTGATGGACGGATTGAATAGTACGAGGGTCGTGGAGGTGTTTAAAGTAAAAATCTTACATTAAAAACTTCTATTTAAAAAAATACTTGTCAAAAAGTTGGAACTTTGACCCCTAATATCTGCGTAACTAGAAGGTTCCCAGGTATGGTGTAGAACAAAAAAATGATCGCAATGACAGGGAGAACCAGTGCCTTTCGGCTTCGTTAAGAGGTGTTTTACACCCTTTATAAAAATAAATGTACCGTGTATGTGTATTTCTAAACAACTTTATAATATCAAGAACGATCAATATAGAGCTCCATATTACATACATCGCAGCTTCTCAATATAATTGATGACCAACAACAACAAAGTTATCTTGTTTAGCCTCACTACACAAACTTACATCATCAGTTTTCTAACAAACTGTCTAGAAAATATCCTAGACTACGAAACTTATTAACGTTTTGAACGCCATTTTCACATTATACGTGACAAGCAAGCGCGTGCCCTGTACGCCAAGGCCGAAAATAAGTGAAAAAAATGTGGTGCACTATAATAAGAAATATTCAATTTAAATCATTACTTTTGTGTGTGTTTACATGTCTTATCAGGAAATAAGTACCAAAACTTTTGAAATCCCTTTTTTTAGGGTTCCGTAGTCAACAAGGAACCCTTATAGTTTCGGTATGTCCGTCTCTCTGTCTGTCCGCGGTTTAGCTCAAAAACTGTTGGTACTAGAAAGTTGTAATTTGGCATGAGTATACACGTTAATGACGCTGAAAAAGTGGTAAAATAAAATTTTGAAAAAAAAAACAATTATTTAGGGTACCTCCCCTATGTAAAGAAGGGATGATAATTTTTTTTTTCGTCCTTCCCATATTGTGGAATATCGTTGAATAGGTCTTTTAAAAATATAACGGGTTTGGGAAGACCGTTTTTTAATTAAGTAAACCGTTCGTGACTTATCAAGCTTCAAAGTACCAAATTTCGTTAGAGTCAAGTGTCCCCCCCCTCTACCAAATAAACGGTTGTAGTTAGAAATTCAAATGTCACGGCAGTAGTGCCTATATATAACGAAGTTTAAAGGAAAACTATCACACTTATGTGGGCTTTACAAGCTTAAGAGTAATAGTCGATCAATTGTATTTGACTCGAAAATTTCGAAAAACTCCATAGAAATGTCGATAGATGGCGCTAAGTGTCAGTTGTACTAAAAACGATTCTCATTTGCAGATCATATGTGGCGGTTTTTATAAATATTGATACGGAACCCTTCGTGCGCGAGTCCGACTCGCACTTGCCAGGTTTTTTTATTTGTAAGTGTTTGCGGTGAATTTGTGTCTTGGTGTGGAGGGCACGCGCGTGCGTTTATGCTCTGGCGTTCAAACGGTTAAAACGCCATGTAGGCTCTCTTTCTCCCCTCTCTTTCAAACACTCCTTTTACTTTGTATGACACTGGTCCGTGATTGTATGTGCTAATTAATGTAAAACTGATAAGAGATTCCGGCCCTCTGAATATAGAATTAACACATCAAAGGGAAATCTGAAGGCTTTTCGGGTATGGATTTACATTTCAAAAAGAGCCCCCATGGGCGACTGGTATATGGGACTTTGGCCAGTAGGTACCTACACTGTTAAAAATTTTCAGGGAATTTTACATAATTTTAGGGCAACTTTCGTTGCCCTAACATTTCTGTATTTTTCCATAATTATGTAATTTTACAAGGCGTATGTAATTTTACATATCGACCTGATTTCATTATTATGTAATTTTACATATATGTAATTTTACATAATTAAACAAAATGACGATTATGTAAAATTAAATTTATGTAATTTTACATAATAATGAAATCAGGTCGATATGTAAAATTACATACGCCTTGTAAAATTACATAATCTGTAAAATCTCACTTATGTAATTTTACATAATCTGTAAATTACCACTTCTGTAATTTTACATAATCTGTAAATTTTCAATTATGTATTTTTACTTTTTTTTCGGTAATATTACAGAGTAATTATGTGTTTTGTTACAAATTTCGAATGTAAAAATACATAAAGTTTGTGTATTATTCATGATATTTTATGTATATTTACATTTTATTCAATAATATTACCGAATTATTATGTATTTTGTTACAGATTTCGTCTGTAAAATTACACAAACTTCTGTATTATTCATGTTTTTGTTAGTATTTTTACATTTTATTCGGTAATATTACATAATTATTATGTATTTTGTTACAGATTTCGTATGTAAAAATACATAAAGTTTTTGCATTATTAATGATATTTTATGTATACTTACATTATATTCGGTAATATTACAGAATTAATATGTGCTTTATTACAGATTTCTTCTGTAAAATTACAAAAACTTTATGTATAATTAATGTTTTTTAAGTATTTTTACTTTTTGTTGGGTAATATTACACAATTATTGTGTTTTGTTACAGATTTCTTATGTAAAAATACATAAAAGTTTGTGTATTATTCATTATATTTTATGTACATTTACATTGTATTCGGTAATATTACAGAATTATTGTGTTTAATTACAGATTTCGTATGTGAATTTACCACAAAATTTATGTATTTTAATGTTTTTTTAAGTATTTTTCCTTTTCATTCGGTAATATTACTGATAAAATTTATGTGTTTTTACATAAGAAAACTGTGATTTTAAATATGGGCACGGTAAAATTACTTGTTGTTTGTGTATTATTACCTGTAAAATTAGGTAAGATTACATGTTATTATGGGATATATTTCTGTAAAATTCAATATAAATTCTGTACATTTACATGCTGTCGGTAATTCTTCGGATTTAGTTATTAGCCATAGTTTTTCTTATGTTTTTTAAATAATGCAGCCAGCAAAAAATCACTTGGAAATAGTCAATAACCGATCCAACTTAAATACACTGGTTGCACCTGTATTAGTAACAATCCACCCAATATTACATTCCACCCAGGATTCTTCATTAAATGGTGTGACCTCAATGCAAATTAAAAACCAAAAACTTCATTGTTATTGAATAATTTGCTTAAACACACTGCACACATTTTACAAATACTATATCACTCCTGTAATATTAGGCGCACAGTTATATTATTCAGATGTGACGAGCGATTATACCCAGATCGGTTAGACTGATGTTTCCTAATGATTTTCACACAAGTATTTTGATTAATACGACTTCATTTATTAAAATACATAAGAAAAAACAAACAACTTGCCAATAGCAAAATCCTGAGAATTATCGATGGCATATAAATGTACAAGATTTGCATTGAATTCTTTAGATAATATTATCGCCTAATTACATGTAAAATGAACTAATTTTATAAGTCATAATACACAAACAACAAGCAGTTTACAGTTTGGAGGTTTTCTAATAAAAAAACAATATTCCAAAAAAACAACAATTTATTTATTTTGGTACAGGTATATGCTTAAATGAATAATTAAATGCTTAGCTTATAGCATGTAAATGTACAAGATTTGTATTGAATTCTTTAGATAATATTATCGCCTAATTACATGTAAAATGAACTAATTTTATAAGTCATTATATACAAACAACAAGCAGTTTACAGTTTGGAGGTTATCTAATAAAAAAACAAAATTCCTAAAAAACAACAATTTATTTATTTTCGTACAGGTAAAGGATATGCTTAAATGAATAATTAAATGCTTAGCTTATACCTTCTTTTGAAGTGACTTCTTATACTAATAATGACAAGGATTTACTTTATGTTTGTTCCATGGTAGATGCCCATGGGGAGCCCGCGAAATTCATTTTTTTTTTTCCGTTTTTTGCAATTTGCAGGCCAGTGCTAGATTGTATGTTGATAATAATATTAATCGCGTCTGTAAACGTATGTAGTAACAGAATTATTATCATCAAAATCACCAATACAACCTGCGAAGTTCATAAAGGTGTCAAGAATGAATTTTATCATGAAATAGTCATTCTTGACACTTTCAAGAACTTAAGAGTGTTAAAACGATGATTTTGATGATTATAATCCTGTAACTACATACGTCTTACAGGCGCGAATTAAATTTTCATCAACATAAAACCTATCACTGGCCTGCAAATTGTAAGAAACTTAAGAAAATTTGAATTTCGTGGGCTACACTGGAGCATCCACCTTAAAAGAATGAGCCTGTATTGTGTGGAATTGTACCATTAATTTCGTACGGCAATTAGACCTCTGCTTAAAATAATATAATATAATTATACAAGGTGTTGTTTTGCATCATCGTCAAAATTCAGGAGGTTGTCACACAAGACATAAATAATCAATTAAAATTACGTTACCTAGTTAATTATTAACAAACGCTGATTTTTTTGGTTGTTAATGTTTGTCAGTATTTCAGAATAACCCCCCCTTACGTGGTTTAGGGAATAAGAATTTAGCGAATAAACATTTGAATTTTTTTGTATTTGTGAAAGCGCGGTTATAAGCCGAAAATCAGACGGCCCGCGTTTAAAACACGGATGGTTCACACTTGCCGATTTCCGCAAATAAGGAAAAAATTAAAAATTTCCTACCCATTTTATTATTGATTCGGAACGAGAATCATTAGCATAGTTACCTCCTTGAATTTGACAAGGATGCAAAACAACACCTTGTATACACACGCAATGAAAAAACGAGGCCACGAGAACACGAGGCCTGCAGAATAATGTAACAACAATGTATCCGTCTTGGTTATTACAGTAACATATAAAACGATATAATTAAAAATTAACAGCAATCCCGTACATAAATTATATTATGTAGGTACTTCTTATAACTATACCATTTAAAGTAAAAATGTTTTTGAAAATATTTGTTACAGAAATAAATTAGAGATGCAACGGATAGTTGGTTGGCCGGATACCGGATACTGGATGTTTGGCCTGACCATCGGTCGAATATTCGGTATCCAGCCGCCGAATATTCGGCCGGTGCAATTATACCTGCATTTCGGTTTTTCAGCCCCCCTAGCATGACCGTTCTATCTCTATTCTACCAAGAAACGACAAGAAATCTTTTCTATACAACTTGACATTTCTTCTGGCCGAGCATGGCGCGCCCCATCGACTCGCGTTTCTACGAAGACATAGACAGAAATTCTTTCCATAGCAACGGGGACGTATCACGTGATGTTTATATTCCCTGAATATTATTACGTTTAGTTAACAAAAAAAAGTTGCCAATTGCACGAGTTTTTCATTTTTTGTGGGCGGAATGGTGTTGCTGCATCCTGGATCCAGGCCTGGATCTTTTTCGCGAAATTAAACCTTGGGCTTGGTATAACATTTTACAACAAGCTACCATCTTCCTTTTTAGACTTGCCATTTAATGTGTTTAAAGCTAAAGTGAAATCTAACCTTTGTTCAAAGGCCTACTATTCCAATAACGACTACTTAAACGATAAGAATAGTTGGTCGCTGGGTTGAGCTCAAGACAATGTTTATGTTCTTTCTTTCTCCAAATTAGCTTACTGGTATTATATAACCTCACGCGTAGTTTTTTTTTTAACTTTATTTTTTTCGTTGTTTTTTTTATTTTATTTTACTTTATTTCTATTTTATTCGTCTGTATGCACGTGTAAGCGGGCACGCCCTTTATGTCCGGAGGCTTTATTTATTCTTGAGTATATTTTTTAATATTTTATTTTATTATTGGTGTGTGCTAGCTGACATGTGACATTAATTTGATATAATGGATTCCTTGTTTATATAAACTTGAACACTTTTGTATAGAATCTGGTTCTTCTAACCTAACAGACAGATGTGTTGCTGGGGAGTTTGTTCCGCCACTGCCGGGCGGGCGTTTTGGGGGACTGTCTCTTGTAATTTTGACGTTCAAAAAGTGCTGATTATCAGCCTAGTTTGAATAAATGACTTTTGATTTTTATTTTGATTTTGATTTTTGTAATGTTTCTACCCCCAAATGTCAAAAGAAGAGAAAATATGGTCGTCATGCTCGACGTTGTAGACTTGTGTCGACTGAAGAAAAGAAACATTTCTTTTCTACATTCTTAATATCGCCATGCTTGGGACGATAGAAATATCTGTCAAATTGTCGATTCTTCCGTAGACATAGCCCGTTTCTACGGCGCACAGTGGAACGAATGTATGGGAGCGGTTGGACGTAGACATGTCCGAAAAAAAAGAGTAAAATTATGCCAAACTAATGATGCCATCTTATTCGATTACTTAATGCCTTCATAAATTGTGGTGATGAATTTCTTCATAACTCCCATATTTCGGGAGTAATTTGAGAAAATGTGAAATTTTACTATGAAAATGAGTGTATCGAGCTCTCTCCCTCCTGATTCCGGGCTTGTTTCAAGTAGCGGTCTCTAATATCATAATGCTATTACTAAGAGCTATATTTAATACTAAGACACATAGTGCGCCAAATGTGCACTTTCTGGGATAAAAGGAAATGAAAATTTAAAAAAAAAAAACGTTTTTTCCCCATTTGTATTTACTTTAAACCGCAGACAGACTTATTAAGAGGTCTATAAATATATTATATATATACAGAAATATATATTAACAAAAATATTCACAAGAACTGATGAGAGTATGACTTTTAAGTAAGTTGATAATAAATTACCTAGTTTCATTAAAAGTACAATAAATAATTAAGATGTAAGCTCTAATTTACTAAGTTACACATTTTAAAACAATAACATCATTTAATTATCTTCGTCATCATCATCATCATCAATTAATTCAAATTCAGAATCGATGTCCGCTAAATCATTTATGTTAACAAATTCGATATCACTTTTCTCAGAATCCGTAAGCTCATAAAATTCCTTAAAAGAAGATTTTTTTACAAACTTATTTCCTTTTGGACGGATACTTGTAACAAGTGGATCAGAAGACAGTAAAAGATTGTGCATAATATCTTCATTGCATGAGATACTGCTATGCTTTCGAGAATGCCCCTCTCTATATTTTCTAAAATCTTTATTTCTAGCCTCAGATGCCTCTTCGGATAGAAAACCAATGGGCACAATTGACATGTTCTGAACTATGTCTGGCCCATGCATTAAAATTTTATGAAGTGAAGAAGGCATATAATACCATGGGTATAACTCCACGTAAAGCTTAGCAGTATCAAAGCAGAACTCTCGGAATTTAGTTACGTTGATCTTCTCTCCTGATGAAATACACTGCAAGATCACACAGATTTTTCTTAAAAGCATAGCATCTATTCCGGTCAGTTCAGCAGATTTAGTGTAGTTTTCAAAAAATCTCCTTGCCGAGTTGCCATTGTTGGTGGATCCACTGCCTTGTTTCACAACATCGAGAAGTAAGCCCGTTTCTCTTCTTACAGCCTCTTGAACTCTTTTCTTCCTGTCATCAACTTGCCTTTTTGCTATATCACCCCTTACTTGCCATGATTTTATGTCTAATTTGTAGGAAATGTGTAATAAGCATTCCATTGAGCGAATCCAAGCGTGAAGGGTGCTTAAGCTATATTTATACATGTCCTCGTTTGCGTGTTTATCTTTGATTAACTCTAAATTATTCATTTCTTTAGGACAAGCCTTGCATATGTCACACACTGAAGCTGCTGTATTGGATATAATGGAATGAATTTTACCATCAATCATTGTCAACAGCAGTTGGTGTTTGACACTAATTCCATCAGTGATGGTGGATGGAGTTAAGGCTTCAATCTCTGCTTCGATTTCAGCCATCTCTCTCTGCACATTTTCTTTGGTTTCCTTTATAAACTTAAACAATATTGGCCGGCAAAATGAAGTGGAAGATGGTCGCTCGTTTTCCCAAATTGTTACACCTTTTGAGACGAGCCGCAGTGGTACAAGACTAATCATAAAATTACTAGCAAGATCGATTTGCTCATCTTCACTCGTCCTTTGATGATAAATGCTTTGGCTAGATGATCCGTCAAAACCCCATTTGCTGGTCAATACGAGCTGTTGATTGGGATCAACAGGGGTTTCTAACGACCTAATAAGTCTTCTTGAGGTTAAATCCATCAAGGCTTGTAATTTGATTTTTGCAGAGCTCTCTGTAACTGTGAGATCTTCTTTGGCCGGATAGCACTTAATTTTTTCTTTAACCAACATGTAGTAACTCGGGTATTGAAGAGCTCCTTCTTGAGTGTTGAAATCCCGAAGAGTGTTATAGCGCCATTTCGATAAGTTCATCGATACATAAAGAGCCAATGCCTTCAAAGGGGATATTTCCCGTACCTGAATTGATTTACCTTCAATGAAGGCTTTGATTTTTGAGGCCTCTTCTGGATTCTCCGTCAAGTATTTCATAACATAAGCTGTATCGCTTTGTCCTGCCTTTTGAAGCGCCCTTTCGGCCGAAAACATAATTTCAGCGCTGCTACTGCTGCATGAAAGACTATCTTCAGTGCGTCTTCTTTTTTGCCGGTTACTAAGGTCCTCAAAAGATTTACGAGGACTAGGATGTGTACAAGTTGAAGCATTAGATTTAGCAGGAGAAATTATGGGCTCGATGACGTCACTTATATTTTCTGTAGAAGGTTCCATATTTTCATTCTGTAATTCCGGCCATTGAATTGCAGCCTGTAGCCAAATCTCATGTTTCTTCCGAAACTTATCTGTGCTTCTTCCAGACTGTGTCCATTTTGCATAAATGCGGTAGCAAAATCGACGACACCAGTCTTTTAAACTTGTTTCAGCACTTTCACATAACTGAACACAACTGTTATCTTTTAAAACACTGAACAAATAGTTAAAGTCGCGTAAATCTTTATGTGCGCGTGCGCATAAAGCAACGTGAATATCAAGATTTGTATTAAAATTTGGAAAATACATTGCGAGATTAGCTTGGATACAACGAGGTGTAAATCAACACTGATTTTAAAGTTACTAATAGTGACCTATTTATATAAAATCCAGGTATCCCAGGTATCCTTTGTTAAATATTGCAAGGTAATTAGTTATTGTGATAATTAGTAAATGATGCATGCTAAATTAGTGTATTAAGAGCCATTTAGTAATTAAATAATAGCAATGTTCTTATCAGTAATCATTAGTGCATCAGTTTTATATGTAAACCTTAAGTCCCTAATTATATATCCTAATTAGCTTATATCTTCTCTAATTGGCTGCTCAGAAATGTTATTGTAATAAGGTAAACCTTTAGAAAAACGGTTTTAATCAACAAAATAAACAAAAAATAAAAAAATTGTGTTATAAAATAAACATCACTCTTTATCCCAGAAAGTGCACATTTGGCGCACTATGTGTCTTAGTATTAAATATAGCTCTTAGTATTAGCATTATGATATTAGAGACCGCTACTTGAAACAAGCCCGGAATCAGGAGGGAGAGAGCTCGATACACTCATTTTCATAGTAAAATTTCACATTTTCTCAAATTACTCCCGAAATATGGGAGTTATGAAGAAATTCATCACCACAAGTTATGAAGGCATTAAGTAATCGAATAAGATGGCATCATTAGTTTGGCATAATTTTACTCTTTTTTTTCGGACATGTCTACGTCCAACCGCTCCCATACATTCGTTCCACTGTGCGGCGGTCATGCTAGGCCGGCAGGTGCGCATTGTGCAGGTTTTGACCTGTTTCGTAGTAACGTAGCATAAAGGAGAAATGAATCACAAGTTGAATTGTACATGAACGAGACCTATGCACAGTAATAATAGTACATTACGATACAAGTGTACTGTCACAAATCCATCCATACAATAAATGAGGACATCATTATTCTAAGGGTTTCTTTTAGGAATTAACAGGTCAGAACTGTTGTTTTGGCTTCATCAAGTACATACATGTGTGCCAAAGGGCGATTCTGCACATCATTTCTGTTTTTTTTTGACGTAGATATGCCTTACAGTATATTTGTATAATTATGAGTAATATGTTTATAATTATGAGTCTTTTAAGTAGCACGTAAATTATATAGTGCCTAATAATGTATTATTGATGGGTATCCGGGTGCCGTCTGTGCCTCTTTTTAATGATGGTATACTAGTAAAAGTAGACGAACCATATGAAGTTGTTTCAGATGAAAGATTATATGGACAAGTTACCGCTTTTCCAGATTGAATATTATGAGTTCTTGAATGGTATTCGACATTTTTTAACAATATTCTATGATTACATTCTGTACACTTAGAATAGAGGTTGAATTAATGTCAACTCGTGGACTAGCAGTACTAATCCCAGGCAGATGCAATCTAAAATTGAGATTTCTAAAAGACTCATAATTATTGAAAATACTCTTACACAAAGGATCTATACACGGAAATTTAACATTTTTACAGAACCTGTGACTTTTTTGATGTTATTGTACGAAATCACTGAGGAGAAATTCTCGCCACAATAACCGCATGTAAATGACATAATGTCTTTTATATAATGTGAAGTTTACTCATTAATGACAATACTTTATTCAGCGTGCGTCCTTTACGGACTTTACTTCCTTCTTTAGGATTTATCTTAAAAAACATACCTTTGTATAAATTCTAATGTGTTTTGACACTCCACTGAATATTCCATATTCAAGTTGAAGTAAGCCGCCATCAATAGTTGTAACGACGTAGACAGACTCGCAGTTTCGCTAACAATCGTTTTTTCTACCAGCAAGTAATATATGTTTTCATTATCTGTGGGCAAAAAACAGAATTAAAACAGGCAATATAGGCTCCCAAATTTTATAATAACGTACTTACATTAAAAACCGGGACCTCAAAAACTGATCACTAGACTAGATAATTAAAATAATAAAATATTACCGGTAATGGTTATACACGCATGTCAGTCTCAATTTAAATGTATCGTATTACGATAAGTGGCCCTATTAGTGATTAAGAGTACAAGTCTCGGGCAGCGCAGTTTGAAAAGGGTGTAAGTTCTAGACATGGGTAGCTCGCGAATGAGAGATAAAATTGAACTAGCTCTTTAATTACAATCTAGCTCCTTAGTCGCTCAGTCGTTCACGGAATAGCTCACTAGTTCATTTAGCTCAACGGCTCATTGACTCTATACTCTGAGGCTTTGCGAGTTACTAGTGATACCGACGAAACGCCGACAGCGGCCCGACAATGCCCGAACTTTCCCGTCAAATCATTTATGTATCCCCCAAAACAAAAAACAAAAAAGTTTAAAAATAACTAGCTTCAGAAATCGGTGGCAATTTTTTTTTTTTTTTGCACATGATTTTTTTCATTTAAAATGCCCCATATAACAAACTCACTAAATTTTGTGGCAGTTCACTAACTACAATAAAGTTGCGGCATCGTTGTCTCCTGAGGCAGCTCATCCAATTTTGCAGTCTACTACTCCAGTTCCAAAGCAAGCTTACTACAGAAACTAAAAGCACATTATATTTCATGTCCTCTATTGGTAAATACATACAATTAAAAATGGCAACTCAGACATTTTTATCTGCACAACATTTAAAACAGTAATAAGTTTCTATCATTTTTTTTAATCTAGTAATAAACAATTAAAACCAGTGAGTTAACTCAGTAGTCAATTTGCTAGTCACCGGCATTAATATAGTGTTCGGTAACAAAGTTTTAATTTCATTGCTGGATCGTAGAGTGAAAGTAAAGGAAAGTAACAATTTTGAAGGAGACGGTCCAGTTCATAGAAAGGTTATTAACCATTATCAATAATTTGACTTTACAGATTCCTTTACCTCTGTTGGTCTCATCTGATGATCTGATTTATGTTAATTTTTTGTAAGGTGTAGCAAGTGTCCTACCAGTAGGTAACGTTATATTTTTGTAATAAACATAAGCAATTAGTTACCTTTTTTTCTTTAATTTACCCTGAGTTTACCTGACAAAATGTACACTAACTATTTTCTGTTTTGCTGTACTACGAGTAAACGAAAGTGAATCTATAAGGAACAGAAGTGAGATTTTTTCAAAAGTGTCTCTACGAAGAAAGTGTATCTACGAGGAATAATTCGATTGTAATGAAACTTTGCACGAACAATGACATGAGATATATATAGGTCTGTAATTAGTTTATATTGCTCCAGTTAATAGAATAAAAGAAATAGAGCAAAAACATATGATGTATGAAAAACTTAAACTTGCTGTATTTTTTTCAACTATGGTATTTGTAGTTACTTAAACTACTTACAGACATATACCTTATCCTATTGTAAGTACAAAGTTTCAGAGCAAACTAGCAACTCGTTTTAAAATGAGAGTTTAACTAAGTTTGTATGGAGAACCGAGCTTACCGAGAACCCTGAAAGCAATCTGTGTATTAAAAATCAGCTTAACTAAACTAAGGTAACCATTATCAATTGATAATGGTTAATAACCTTTAAATGAAACCATGGAATTCAAACATTGTTACCGATCACTAATTAATATGTTTAACAAATTTCTGTACGTAGTTGTGACTTTTCAAGTTAGCGCTATGTGGTACAGTGTAATTAAATGTCTGCTTAATACTTCCATTCAGGTATATTAAGTTTGTATGTATTTAAATAGATGTTTATCTGCACAAATACATCTAATTATGTGACAGAAAATAGGGGCTTCTATATATATACAATCTACCTATCTAATTGGACACGGTTTAGCAAAAATTTGCAATACTTATGTCAACTGTAACCATCTAATTTTTTAATTGATGTATATGTGGTTTTTCAGCACATTATTGCTTATCAGTATCCAATTATAGTATACTCTACAATAAATATACACTAGAAAGGTTTCATTAGCAAAAGTGAAATAGATTTACCTGATTGTGTTACATTTTCCACAGTTAATTCCAATATTGGTACAGCTTTCTTTACTTTTAGGTCTGCCTACCAAATTTTCACGACGGGCATGTTTTACTGTGAAAGAATAACAGAATTTATTAGCGTTATTGACCAATTATTTGCGTAGCAGTTTTAATAAAAAAAATGTATCATCGTTTTTTGCATAAGGCACGCCTGTCGTATCATGAAACAAATGTTTGCCCGCCACAGCCAAAAGTTTTTGAAAATGTAACACGCAACGAATCGGTTAAGTTATTAAACCAACGAAAATCAAATTACGGCTTGGACTATTTTAAATTAAGATGTACTTTTCTAGTATGCTGGTAAGTACTTACGTTTATTTAATGGCAAACAACTTCAACAAGATCATTCGTCCACCCTGGACGTGAACTGAACGTGAATCAACTGCAAGCTGCTTCCACAATCCACAAGTTCTTTCTAAAACAATAAACAATCATATTACGTAACGGTTTACGGTCTAAAGCAGATTTCACTAGATTTTTGATGCAAGAAACTTAAAGTATATCTGCTACTCACCCTAGTAGTACTACGGTGTGGTGTGAGCACAAACACTGCAGGTTAAAACTTGTTCATGTTCAAGGTTCTTGGCACTGGGGCGGCAAGTAGCCTCAACACGTGGCAGCGTGGGTTCTCGGTACTCAAGTACCACGTGACGTGATGTGAGGCACAGACGGCAGTAGCGGCCGCGTGGATAGTGCGCGTCTTAGACTCGCTCGCCGACTGACTGGAACTCTGGAATCAGCGCGTGGCGGGTGCATCCGTAAGCGTTGTGCCAGAACACAGCAAGCCTCCGTCGATGCGGGCGTCTCCCAGCCGTAAGCCCAAAGCAAGGTGGATGGAGGATGACTCCCCCATCGAGGCGGCTTAAAATTAGAGGTTATGCGCGCACATGCCCACAAGCTTCTCAAAGGTTCCTCGCCGCGTGGTCAAGCGATCTATGCGATGCGCGGCGAGGCAAGCATGGTGCAGGAAGGCGAAGCATGTGAGCGCATTCACAGTGAGGAGCAAGGTGGCAGGTCAAGTGGTAAGGGCCAACTATGTACATAGCCTTTCTCGACACTCGTCATAGCGAGGCTGCCGAGAAGTTTAAATGGCTGCCGGACTGCGCTCACAGAAATACATAGGTAACGAATGTGATCCATCAGGAACCAAAAAGAATTACAATCACACAGAGCACTTACCCGTTTATAGTAGCCTCAGCCTGGGTTGGAGTTGAGAAAGAGGCTGCGCGCCCGCGCCGCGAAATGGTAATCGGTTAAAAGCCGCGACGCGTCATGACGCCTCTATCTATTCTACTAAGCACTGACGTTCAGTGTTGCCAACAAATAAACAAGCTCTCCACCAGATTCAACTTCTAAAACCACTAACAAAATTCGGATTTTCTCCAAAAATTTGTAAAAATCGCTAAATTTCCACTAAACAAATCTTTGGTTTTTATGAAAGAAAACAGTAAGTAGTTATATTACTAAAAAAAGTTCTTTATTATTACGTAATAAAATATTTAAAATCAGTAAATCAACAAACAATATTATTAGTCAATAATCAACAATTCAAGATGAGGAACATACAAATTATTCAATAACAACAATAACTATAAAAATAAAGTGATATTCTAAAATTCAAAAATGATTTTTTCCTGCCACATAGTCTGTTTCACGTTTATATGATTCTTTGGTCCCAATTTGTTTTATAACTTTTATTGTAATTTCATAATCTTTGCAGCATTTTCCTTCCAATCTTAAACCACAGCGTATTCTTAATATTGTAGTTAAAAGATTCAACTTCATTCTGTTCCTCTGCTTGTTTTTTATAACATTCATACAGCTAAATTGCCTCTCAAAATCGGCATTAGAATGAAGCAGTATTAATAGAGTAAGCGCAAAAGTCGCTAATTCCTCAAACCTAGATTCCCCTTGAGCATCTTTGAAATGCAATATTTCATTCCAAACAATTTTGGTATATATATGGTATATTTCGTAACGTTTTAGAGGCTTAGTCGTTGAGTGATAGCATTTTCAGTAATTATTGAAAGTGAGTTCTACTAAACCACTAGAAAAAACCACCAGCCACTTAAAGCAATATTTCGCTACTAAAAGGGGGGTCGAAACCACCAGTTTTAGTGGAAAATCCACTGAGTTCAGAGTTGGTAACACTGCTGATGTGTTCGTATTTGGAAGATAGGAACTGGGCATGAAAATTGACTACAATCGAAAACTTATGCCATAATTAATATGCATCGGTTTGTGTTCTATTCTATTCTATTAAATGTACTCGTATGTTACCAGTGTTGTAGGGGTGGGTAACTCCGGAAGTCCGGACTCCGGTGGTAGGTACTGAATACTGATACAAACAAAGGTGCGTTCCGAACGCGGATACGTAACTAAAATTAACTAAATAATAAACCTTAATAATTAATCCTCCAATCCTTACCACCGCGGCACAGATTATTAAATATTTACACGGATGACAGATTATTAAATAGATACTTCGTAACAGATATTTCACTCCAATAAAAAAGTGAAAATACCGACGATTATCCTACAAAATCTTAATAATAATACCAGCTGTTTGCAGTGAAAAGAAATGTACTGGATGAGTACACAGAGAGATATTTGAGATTGTTTTGCCGCCGCGCGATCCACGTGCGAGCACGTCATCGAGCAAGTGTGCTAGGGTGGTATTGGTATTATAACGAATGTAGAAAAACAAATATTTTTTATTTGTTGATCAATAATATGTTTCAGTTTAATAAAACGTTGTTCATTTTTTTCCTCCCCTGAATTCCCGATTATTAAATTTTATTAAACCTTGGGTAGGAGGGTACTTACCTGGGATGGCGATCTGAGATCGATTAATTGAAGAATCGATTTTTGGAGCCAAAAAGATCGATTTTTTAAATCGATATGTAGTACTGAATCGATTCTGTGAATCGATACTTCACCCTTGAAAATCGACATTCGATTTTATTTAATTTTTTGGTATAAACCAAAAAAATATTTACAATTAATTGAATGTACCCGTATTATAAGAGTGCTGCCGGTTAAAGGGTAAATTATTCTAAAACTCGCGAGATGACTGTATATTTGGATTCCTTCGCCTCTCTAAAAAAAAAAGTTACGTTTGTTTGTAATCTTTGACTTTTTGTATCAGTGTCTGTGTAATGTCTTGTTTTATACCTGCCCCCGTATTCACAAACGCTCGGATTCGATTTCGATTCGGAAAGTCGTATGTCTATCTCGCTCGCTTTCGTAATGCCAAAACAAGATAGACATACGACTTATCGAATCCGAGTATTTGTGAATAGGGTGCCTGATCTGATGTTTGTTATGGTAATAAAAATATTTTTTATCATCGAATTACCTGATTTTGTTGATAAGAGATCGTTAAATTATAATATGTATCTTGTTTTTAATAAAATAGATTTATATTACATTATAAACAAAAATTTGAAAAAAAGATCGATTTTTCAGAAATCGATCTTATTGGCTTCGATTTTTTTGTAGATCGATTCATTAGGTCACGATTCGACTCGATTCAAAAATCGATCTTTTTCGGAAAGAATCGCCATCCTAACCCCTAAATCTCCCTAGGTATTAGACTTCTATTCTATACCTAGGTTCATGCAGGTGATGCAGCCCCCGTATTCACAAACACTCGAATTCGATTTCGATTCGGAAAGTCGTATATTATCTCGCTCGCTTTCGTAATGCCAAAACAAGATAGACATACGACTAATCGAATCGAAATCGAATCCGAGCGTTTGTGAATAGGGGGCCAGGTCCTGTTATCAAAACACGACGACGCTAGTAGTACGTTTAGTTAAACAACAAAAGTTGTCAATTGCACGAGTTTTTCATTTTTCGCGGGCGGGATGGTGTTGCTGCATCCTGGATCCAGGCCTAAATCGTTTTCGCGAAATTAAACCTAAATATTTTACATAACATTTCAACCTTTCGAACGGAACTCATCGCAACCACGAAACGTATTTCTCGTATTAAGTTTTTTATCTGTGGCGGACTCAGATGACATGTTGGATTGTTTACAAAGTAAACTTTTTAATACGCTGTTTGTTTTGTTAATTTTCGCATATTCACAATGCAAAAATAAACAGCAAGACCAAGAAAAAGAGGTCAGCGTACACTCGGTTCCTTGTGTGAATTTTTCTAATAGTATGTGTCTTTATCATTTTAATCTTGTTACAATGTGAAATAAGTTTAAGCGATTTTCAAAGCAACAGAATAATACAGTTGGTACAGGCATAGGCCTCTGCTTTGTCCTAAAAATATGTTGAAATAATAGTCTTATTCGTTTCAGGATATAAGCAATAGTAGCCTTCGGAATGGTCGGAAGGAATGGTCTGGCAGATAAATGAGACGACGCCGACGATTCAGATAGGTACTGAAATTATTTATTTACATAAAATAATTTCTTATAATGTTAGCTCTTGTATTAGTTACAGCTTGTAGATAGGCCTTCTCAGGCACATGAGCATTTCTAATTGGTGTCTTGAGCCAAGGCTCCAAAGCATAGGCTGAATTCCCCTGCAAATCAATGATAAATAAATTTTTTGTTCATGTTATGTTGGCAACTAACAATATTTAACTATATTTTGTGTTTGCGTTTCAGATTACAACGAATGAGGATTCAGAAGAATGAAAATATGGGCCCCAAATATTGAATTTATTTACATCAACTACTACTATTGAATGTCCCACTGTTGGGCAAAGGCCTTTTAATACATATAAATTATAAACAAAAAACTAATATATTATAACTGTTATTATTTTAAATGATATTGTTCAATGTTGCAGTTAAAAGAATGATTTGGTTGCATCTTACACGCATAGGACACAGAGTATGTTTAAGTTTTTTTTAGAGTGTGTTGAGACAAAGTAGTATACAGTATGTTAGGTTAAACGAGGGACATATTGAGGGAGGGTATTCAGTATTTGATTCTCGTCCCAAATATGTGAAAAACCTATAACGTATATAGAAGAATTTTTAATGTTTTGTTTAGTGCCTAGATATTTTGGACTGTCCTAAGCCAGGTAAGTTTAAAGTATGAAGGGAAAATGGATTATACCTAAGAGTCATTGCCCCGCTCACATGTTCTGCGATAGTATTAAGTCGCTAGCGCAAGGGTGTATACACGTTGCGTGACATTTGCGAAAATCTTAGTATGGATCGGTCTGTTATTTATCAGTGTTTTTTTTTTTTGTTTATATTTTTATTAGTATCATGTTAGTATGTACTATTATGGGTTTCAATATGTCCCTCGTTTAAACTAACATACTGTATAAGCAGAACATTTTGTAAATAAATTAAATTTGAATTTTATATTATTGTCTCATTACCCCTCACTGTGGCCAAGACAACTTTAGCCATCTCTGATCAGTCTCGTGAGTCTGCGGGACTGGCAGTGAGTGTACCCTTCCCGAACCTGGTATTCCTGTCTACTATTCGTCTGTAACCTTAGGTCGCATGGTGCAAGCATCCTGGTGGCGTACCATGACGTCTTAAAACATTATTGTTCCATTCTTATTTCAGAGTGAAAAAGAGAGGGAGCTATACAAGTCGTCTAGCTCCATCTCTTTCCACTCTGGAATAGGAATGGAACAATAATGTTTTAAGCGTCATAGTAACCCCCCTGAACTTATTTATATGATAGGTTAGGTCTTAGGGTCGTAGGGAATGTTATGCTTGTGGGTCTTTGTGGGTTCCATTAATTTTCATATATTTTCTGGTTCCGTCACATTCACGTCATCACGTATTGCGGCCTTACATGACGTTTGTTAAGGGTGGATGTACAGACATACTTCGTTTTTATGACTTGTTGTGTTTTTGTACCTAGTAGATAAATCTGGTAAATTTTTGATTCATGTAGTCTGCGTAGGTCTGTTTTAATGATAAAACCACTAAACTAAATTGGTCATGAAACCCTGCCTGGAAAATTTGCATTCAGATTGAGTACCTATTCTGCACTCAGCATCTGCGATCTAGAAGTAATAGACTTGATCTTTGGCAATATCCTGTAAGCAGGATTTTCATCGAACAAAGAACCTAGTTATGGTACCTAGATTGAATTAACTTTAACGAAAACAGGCAGACCCTGAGATGTGCTAGGAGACAGATGCTCGATCAGCTAGCCTGGCACAAATACTGCACCATCTCTTTGCGAATTTGTAGGTAAGGAATTCTTTTTTAACCTTTTGACCGCCACAGGCGTGTATAGACGACAAACCAAAATGTGCCCAGCACGCCACGGTCGCGAATGGTTGACAGAATTTTAAACGTAAATAAATGTCATTAAACAGCATTGTTTTGTTTTTTTCCCTTGTTAATTATGTACCTTGACTCTTCTTAATTTATTTGAAGTGAACTGCTTTGATTAGATTTCATCTGTAGTAACATAAGATGACAAAAAAGAAAACCAGTTAAAAAGTTCGAAAAACATAGTGCCCTCAACGCCACAGTCGCCTTAACTTGACACGTAGTGATGTAGGCAGCAGTCAATATAACAAGAATATCGACCTCGACGGCAACCTACGTTATATTTGATTTACTCTGAATTCTGCATTATTAAACAAATCAAACATTTTATATTGAACTTTCATGTTTGAGAAATCAAGAAAATTTTATAATACTGAACTATGCGCTCTTCAAAGTCGAGTGTTAAAAGATTATCGATTGATTGTTATGACTGCAATACCCATCTCTATCACACTGTTGTATTGTCTGTGCCATGAACGCCACAGTCGTCTATGATTGACAGTCCCATGACGTCAAACGAGGAAAATTTTTGAATAGAGTAGTTCCTTTGCAGTTATTATTATTGTTTACTGTATACATTATTATTATTAATAATGGATAACTATAATATGAGTAGTGAAGACTTATTAAATATATTGCAAGGAGTCGATAATGACACGTTTAATATGGAAGACACTGAACACAGTGCGGAAGTTCTAGAAGACGAAGATTTTGCGGTAAGTTTATCAATTTATTTTATGTTATTACATTAGGAAATAAAACGAAACTATGAACAAGGCAATTATTTATTATAAACATACACTAAAGAAAAGAAAAAAAAAAAGTTCTTAATTATTTTGAGTGTAAAATTTTATGTTATTAGCATGCTTGCCCTTAGCCTCTTGCAGGAAAGTTATAATTTTTGCATACACATTTGGCAGTATGCACGACTCTATGTCGTCTAAACCTAACTCCACTAGTACATAAACTAAAATTAAAGTACCTAATAGATATTAAAAAAAATGTTTTCTTGTTTATTACTATGTTTATGTTAGTTTTTATTGTGTTTTATATTAGTAAGGTTTATGAATATTTTAAATTTTTGTCAAACAAATAATGTACCAAGTGAAGCTGTGATTAATATGATTAGTTTTATAATAAAACTAAATAATATTTTTAAAATATTGAAAAATATTTGTTTTACGTCCAGACATATATGAAAAAAGTTTACAATGATTAGGCAATTATTGAAAATTATATGTTTAACTATCAATCAATATTGGTCGTAGCGTGATTACTGAAGTCCAAAAAATATAAATACTTTTCTACCTAAAAATACATAGGTATATCGATATAAATCAATATACAATTGTTAAATTAAAGTTATGTTGATTGTCTTTTACATATTGAACGGTATATAATGTGTGAAGGTATTAAAAATGGTGTGATTGTTCTACCAATTTCTACTACCTAACTTTTTAATTAAAAGACGATTTTTTATAAAAATAGTGTTTTATTTTATCTTTTGTGAACTTCATGTTTGTGACACTAAGGAAACTTTGTCTAGGTAGGTACCATTATTCCACACTATTTCCTATTCATTTCAGTGTTGTGTCTACATTCGAAAGAAAACAACACTAACACAGTAAACAGTATTTACTTCTGCACTGATGTCATCAGTGAGTGGCGATAAATTAAAGCATTAATATTGCTTGTTCTTCCAAAGAAACTTAAATTTTATAAGTTGACAATGTTAAAAGTACAAAACAATAAAAATAAAATATTTCGATATTATTAATAAGTATCGGTGTCGCACCTCTAAAGCAGAAGCGAGCAATTTCAAGAAATACGTGCCAGCTGCGCCACTGTCGTCTTAGAGTGACATAAATTAACGTCATGATGAACAATAGTGCTGTGATGGTATTGACTTGGTTTTATCGATTGTCGTTTCTATTTGTGGAATAAACGCCGTAATTGTGACACAGATTATTACATTTATGTCGTAAAGTACAAAGCGTGATGAAATAAAACTCAACACAAGGATGGTATAATAATCTTTATTTAAATTAAAACCCATGTTAAAATATATTGTCAGTTTTCCAGGAGCTTTATCGATATAATTTCGACCTCACTACTATTTTGTAGGTATTAAAGGATGAATTCGGAGCTTGGCGCTGAGGGCACGCTTTTTCTTTTTTGACGTGGCGGTCAAAAGGTTAAGGGAAATCGAAAGCCCCAGTTAACGCTCGTACACCAATCCTTTCGGCCTTCCTTTCATTCTTCTCGGCATACAAACTGAGGAGATGGCGACGGTAGGTCCCCAACATGTTTTTTTTAAAATCACAGAAGCTCAAGAAACACAAATACCTAATAGCTAGATTCTTTACAAAAAGAATCTTGTCTAGGTCCGATGTGATGAAGACTATTTTGACATTTGTCAGAAGAAATGTTTCTACACCCAAGTGTCAAAAGTAGAGAAAATATGGTCGTCATCTAAGGTCGTCATGCTCGACGTCGTAGACTTATGTAGACTGAAGAATAGAAAAATTTCTTTTCTACATTCATAACATCGCCATGTTTAGGACGATAGAAATCTTTCTACTCTTTTTCTTTTTTTCTTTTCTTTTTTAATTTTGTCGATTCTTCCGTAGAAATAGCCCGTTTCTACGGCGGTCATGCAACGCGTGCTGGAAATCAAACGTTTTCTATACCTTAATCCCACTCGTGTTGCTTCAAATATCAAATATCTTTAATTTGCATGCAATATCTTGAACTTGCAACTGCGACTGACTCGACTGAGAAGGAAATACACGGCTAAACGTTCCGATTTACGCTACACAGTGTTTTGTAACGTGGTTGTATGATCTTTCGTCGCTAAAGGCGGTTTAGAGACCTTACTTTTGGTTGAGCCCCCTTGTCGATGTCAGATACTTACTTATGTACGGATTTTTTACTCGGTTTCCTTACGAAATGATCTGTGTAAACGAGACGTCGCTATACACATTCATAGAGCTGTCTCGTTTGCACATGTCATTTCGTTCGGAAAACTGATAAAAAGTCTAATACCTACTTATAAAAAGCATATTTAAAAATAGGAAGTACGGCGGAGAAGGGGAGGCAGGGTACTTCTATACGTGTCGCGGTTGCGGCGAATGATGATCCGTAATATGACAGTTCCTTCAAAAGGGCCCTCCACACTCGTGCGCGAATCACGGCGCGAATTTTACGGTTTTACAACAAAACAAAATGCAAAAACAGCAGTTATTTTAGTTACAGATTTTTTATGTAGTAAATTAATTAGTTATTGGGAAATATCATAATATTGTTTGTAATATTACTGACATGTTTCGGAATATTACATAAGACGTAAGTAAAACATAAAAATGTATAAAATATTGGTAAATTTGCGAGATATTTAGGTAAAATTCCCGTTCCAATTGTTGAACTATTACGTACCCAGCACGCCCACGCGTGCTTTAGAACCTAGAAGTGGGCGTCTTCCCAAGAAAGCCAATCGAGGTCAACCCCCAGCTAGCTTCCTAACAGACTAAGCCGCGGGACAATTTATAGTAGGCGACGGCGCGGCCACATTTTTGTATCGCGCAAAAGCTATAACAGCTCTGCGCCAGAGATCAGAGGCCCATACGAGTACTACGACCGATCACGAGTTTCATAACTTTGAATTGTAATAGTTTTAGTCATTTTAAAGTATAGTGGACTGCTGTGTATTGTAAACCGTGTGTTTGAGTTTAATAGACTGTTTTAACTACAGTGCCGGTTATTATTATACTTACACCCGCTAATATACACATTTGAACAGAATGTTTACAAAAAATTTGTAAAATTAAAAAAATACTGGGAAATTTCATAGTTTTTTTATAAGTTTTCTGATATTTTTCGGAATATTACATAGGAAGTAATTAAATTTACATAAAAATTAATTTTTCAAAAAAATTGGTACAATAAGGAGAATTTTATGTAAAATTCCCGTTTTAAATGTTAAAAACACATTTAAAAAGTATTAGTCCCAAACATTACATGTAATTTTACAGATTTTATGTAAACTTCTATCACTTATTGATTATTACATATTAATTATGAGAAAAGTCCATTTAATGAGTAAATTCTACAGAATACATTTAAAATTAAAGAAATGTTGGGAAATTTCATAATGTTTTTTGTAATTTTACTGACATTCTTTGGAATATTACATAAGAAGTGTAATTTTCAGAAAATTAGGTAAAATTATGAGATTTTTATGTAAAATACCCGTTTTCATTGATAAAAACACATAAAAAAAATTATTTGTCCCAAACGTTCCATGTAATTTTACATATTTTATGTAAACTTTTATCTCTTAGGGATTATTACATATTTATTATGTGAAAAGACACATTTAAATAGAAATAATACAGAAAATATGTAAAATTTAAGAAATGTTTGGAAATTTCAATAAGTTTTTTGTATTTTTACTGTATTTTTCGGAATATTACATTAGACGTAAGTAAATTTACATAAAAATGTATTTTTCAAAAACATTGGTAAAATTATGAGATGTTTATGTAACATTCCCTTTTTTTAAGTGTTAAAAACACATTAAAAAAGGTATTTGTCCCAAACATTCCATGTAATTTTACAGATTTTATGTAAACTCCATCTCTTAGTGATTATTACATATTTATTATGTAAAAAGACCATTTAAACAGTAAATTCATAAGAATATATGTAAAAATTAAAGAAATGTTGGGAAATTTCAATAAGTTTTTTGTAATTTTACTGCTATTTTTCGGAATATTACATAAGACGTAAGAAATTTTACATAAAAATGCATTTTTCGAAAACATTGGGAAAATTACGAGATTTTTCTGTAAAATTCCCGTTTTAATTGCTAAAAACACATTAAAAAAAGTATTTGTCCCAAACGTTCCATGTAATTTTACAGATTTTATGTAAACTTCCATCTCTTTGAGATTGTTACATATTAATTATGTAAAAAGACCCTTTAGACAGTTAATTCAACAGAATATATGTAAAATTAAAGAAATGTTGGGAAATTTCACTATGTTTTATGTAATTTTACTGTCATTTTTCGGAATATTTCATAAGACGTAAGTAAATTTACATAAAAATGTGTTTTTCACTAAAATAGGTAAAATTACGAGATTTCTATGTAAAATTCCCTTTTCCATCGTAAGAAATACATACGAAAATGTATTTATCCCAATAATCCATGTAATTTTACAGATTTTTTGTAAATATCCATGGCTTAGTGATAATTACATAAATTTTATGTAAAACTACTTAAAAACTGTTGATTTTAACGAAAAAATGTAAAATTTATGAAATTTATGTAAAATTTCATAATTTTCCCAGAGTTTTCGGGAATTTTACAGGATTATGTAATATTTTTCAATGTAAAATTACATAATTTTTAACAGTGTACGTTGTATTGAGATCCTGGTGTTTGTTATTGCCACCATGAATTTTTTTGTATGACAGCTAAGATTTTGCCTCACCCACCAGGCGGTCGTTGTTGATACCACGGGAACGTATTTGTGTACTAAACAGGCGTAAAAAAGGTAACAGACTGACGCATTTATAATATAATTAAGTATAAGGATGGTCCTAATATTATAAATACGAAAGTTTGTGAGGATGGATGGATGGATGGATGTTTGTTACTCTTTCACGCAAAAACTACTGAATGGATTTGGATGAAATTTGGCACACGGGTAGTTTATAACCTGGATAAACACATAGGCTACTTTTTATCTCGATAGTATGTTCCCGTGGGACAATTATCGAACTCCACGCGGGCGACGCCGCGGGCATAAGCTAGTATATATAATATAATATGTATAATTATGGATGATTGTGGTTAGGATTAAAAGGTTGATGTCGAGGTAGGATAACGATAAGGGAGAAGAAAAAAATTGCTCCGATTGCAAATTATTCTTGTTTTAATCCAATGTACGCGGATCGAGACAAGAAGACCTTAACAGTGGTATTCGATCTACGATAACGATGTCGAGAAATGTGTGGAACTAATAAGCTGCCAAAAAGATTAAATTAATCCTGTTGACAGGCGTTCTAGAAAAACGACACGATTTGAAATCGTTTGCTACTTCTATAAACCCTAAAGTCTGGTGTAGAGCATAAAATTGGTCTACCTACTGAGGTCAGGATGATTCAGTAAAAGATAATTGGACGATAATGCCACCTAAAACTAGGTATTTTAATTACTTTTTAAATAATACATCCTATTAAGAAAGTTTACAGAATTTGACTCCTACTCAAAATCGACGCCACGAGAAGCAACTAATTTGCATATTTTACCTTCCTAACAGAATATGTATCGTTATATTTTATTTGTTAATGTTTTCTTACCATTTGTTATGCTGCACCTACTATGTTTTCTCTCTGCATTCTCTGCATCACCCTTAGGTAGACTGGTAGAAAATGCCTTAGGCATTAAGTCCGCCTTTATACAGTATTTTTATACTTGAGCATAAAGTTTTAATAAATAAATAAATAAGGACTAGCTTAGAAGAGCCAAAGTACCCAGTCATATGATGGACGAAAATAATATGAAAATGTCTTGGGTAAATCATATTACCTTAGACTTTTTCACATTATTTCCAAATGAATTGTTAACTGGGTGCTTTACTTAGTTAGGGTCAACGGGGCGAAGGGGAATTAAATAACTTCAGTGTGTTTTTGTAAACAAGTAGCAGATTTTATGATTTTACTTGATTCATAATCTTGTTTTACTCGCTGTGCAATACCTGCTCCTGACGCATTTCAGAAAAAAAATCTAAATTAAGTATAGGTAGGACTAAATAAAATAAATAATTCCGCCTAACTTTCAAGGAATATGGTAATGCAACTAAAATTTATGCTAAATAAAATCATACTGTATTATTTAAATAGTAAAATCCAAGGGTTCTCAAAGGCTTCCACTTCGCCCTGAAAATGTTTGTCTCATTTTGAATTTAACGTACCTACTACTGGCCTTTGAAATCTTAACATTTCTCGTTAAAGTACAAGAAAATACAGCAGTACACATTTAAAGGGTCGGCGACATTGTCGCTTTTAAGCTTCAGGGTTTAATTTCAAAGAAAATGGCTAGAAATCAGAACTCATTCCTTTGGTTTTTCTTCGGGCAGACTGAATTTAAATGAAAATTATGCTGTGTTTAGTTTGAAGTACGGACTTAGATGTTGGTTTATTTGAAACGTAATCATAAGAAAACCTGAATATTTCTAATTACATTATCAGTCTTTAGCATAGATACGTAGGTAGGTACTTATCATATATCGTACATAAATGCCTAATGATACTTACACAAGATGTTGTTTTGCATCCTCGTCAAATTCAAAGAGGTAACTAGGCTAATAATTCTCGCCCCGAATCAAAAATAAAATAAGTAGGTATTTTTTTTCTTACGTACGGAATTCGGTAAGTGAGAACCACTCGTGTTTTAAACGTGGCCCGTCTGATTCTCGCCCTGTAACCGCGCTTCCACACATACAAAAAATCTCAAACGTTTGTTCGATAATTTCTTATTCCCTAAACTACGTAAAGGGTGATTTTCTGCAATACTGGCAATCATAAACAATAAAAATATCAGCGTTTATTAATAATTAACTAAGTACCGTAATTTTAATTGATTATTTATGTCTTTTGTGACAACCTCCTGAATTTTGACGAGGATGCAAAACAACACATTGTATAAGAATACAATTAAAAGAGAAGAAATAAATGCCTAATGGGGCAGCTGAAGACCTCGATCCCAACTGATGGAAAGCCATGAATAAGGCTTAGCGATGGAACAAACGCGACCAAAATATGCCTGTTAATTCGAAAAAACATTCAATATTTATCCAAAATATAACAAGCCAAAAATAACGACTAACAACCTGCAAACATTCTTCGATTTCCCTTTCAACGATCCATAAGTTCCCCCAAAGCCAGGCTTCCCCTAGGGAACCCTATTTGTTTCTTATTATTATTCCTTGGTTCCGTAGCGGACATCAGGTGGCGAGCAAATACTCCTGCGAGTAAACAATAAGGGTATTTTTGTACTAAAATTACTTTCTTTTCGAATTCTTAAGGAAACGTAGCCGTAATTAAAGGAAAAGGGAAATGTTTTAATAAGTTTTTTGCAAACACATCTTGTATGTTTCTGGCTGTATCTATACAGGGTGTAACGGAAAGGGTATATACATCCTTAAAGGTGTGCTACAGACCATCAAACTGAACATGTTTCTCGAGTTTGATAGTCTGTAGCACACGCTTAAGGATGTATATACCCTTTCCGTTACACCCTGTATACAAGGTGTTGTTTTGCATCCTCGTCAAAATTCAGGAGGTTGACACAAAAGACGTACGTAATCAATTAAAATTACGGCACCTAGTTAATTATTAATAAACACAGTTTTTTTTTGGTTATGTTTGTCAGTATTTCAGAATAACCCCCTTACGTGGTTTAGGGAATTAGAAATGATCGAATAAACGTTTGAGATTGTTTGTATGTGTGGAAGCGAGGTTAAGGGTCGAGAATCAGACGGCCCGCGTTTAAAACACGGGTGGTTCACACTTACCGATTTCAGTAAATAAGGAAAAAATACATAAATTACCTACCCATTTTATTATCGATTCAGGACGAGAATCATTAGCATAGTTACCTCCTTGAATTTGACGAGGATGCTAAACAACATCTTGTATATATGCATAACATCACGACTGTAATCCCCGAAGATTAGGTAGAGGTGTACCCATAACTACCTACACATTTCACCAGTTATGTTGAAGTCCCATGTAACAGGGGGCGAGCCTATTGCCATCAACCGGTCGCAAATCCAGACCCCGTGGCTGCTGCTGAGAAATTACTGATGGAAAAACCCAATAACACTTTGCCCGACCGGAGAATCGAACCAGGGACCTCATACCTGTCACAGTCGCCTTTTGTGACTGCGTTGTTCTTCTCTAAACTTCCTATGCACATTATTTTTAATGTAGTAATAATTTACTGGAAGATTTGTGTGAAATACATTAATATGAAATTCAGTTAAAGAAACTTTGATGTCTTGTAATGTCGTACAATCCTTGCGATGTAAGGTCGAGTTGCTGATTTATCATAAGATTCCATGTTTCCCGCTAATATATAAAATTCTATGTTTAAAGGCATAAAAAAATACCTACTGGGAGGAGCTCGTGGCTAAATAATAACAGCCGTACGGGTCGATCTTTAAGGTTAAGCCGTACTTGTTGAGGTTGGTCCGTTGATGGGTGAACATAATTACATACCGAGTTTCCTGTGTGCCTCGGAAAGCACGTTAAGCCCTTGGTCCTGGCTGTCATTTGTAGATCTTTGACAGTCGTTACGAGTAGTCGGAAGCCAAAAGTCTGACATCCAGTCTTACCAAGGGGTATCGTATTACTCAGTTATTGGGTTGTGGAGGTCAGATAAGTCATAAGTCATTTATTTCAAAACAATATGCATTGTGTAGAAATTTTGTAAAATAAAACAATATCATCAAAAACATTACAATCTAATAAGGCAATCGCTTCATGTAAAATACTGGTACTCAGCTGGATCCAGTTAAACTGGAATCCGATCCCAAGACAGTTTGGGAAAAGGTTAGGCAGATGATGATGATGATGAAAAAAATACCTACTGGATATATATTTTCTACAGTAACTGAGCTTTTGAACAAATAACCAATTTTTCCACTAAAAACGCATACAATCTATACATCCATTTAAAAACAACAGAAAACCCTTTCAAATCCTATTTACTCTCAATACAGTCAATAAAAAACACATAAACTGAAACACAGGGTTCCAATACTGCCGACTCAAAGTAATATAACCAAATAATATAAATAAATAATAGAACCTTCATAAAGCAATGAATGAGAATTCAATTTTGTTAACAAAGAAAGATGGTCGGAATAAAATGTCGTAACTCGAGAAAAAACTAGTCAAGTACGAGTTCGATTTGCACGTGTAGGGTCCCGTATCATCCAATATGTACAAATTACTTCACATATACATATGTATCTCTGAAGTAATCTGTACATACACTACTCACATAATTAAAAAAAAAACGACTGGAAGAAATACGTTTATTGTCCATACAAGAAACGTACCTATTTTTTCCGGTCGTTCTTTTTCTACTCCCTTAAATTCTTATTTTATTTAATTGTTGTTAAAACGGCCATAGTAATTACACACTTAAAAAAAAAATAGTACGTGGACTCCCTCCGCGCGGAAAAAGTGAAACTTCGTAATACTCACGCATGCATTCGAGTGTCACGCATTCACTCTCGTTATTTTATTGAGCTTATAAATAATATTTTATTGTTTTATTGTTGTACACTTTTTATTACATAATTTTATCGAGGTTATTCTACTCATGGAAATTGAGCGAAGGCTGGTCACCCCGAAGAGTCGAATGCATGACTGTTTGCACGCCATCTTGCTTACCTAGTAGAACTACGTAGTCACAAAACTTGTAATAGCGCCATCTCTTAGTGGGTAATAGAAAATATTCTCCCTCCATGAAAACTTTAAACTTGTTGGAAGTCGCATAAGAAGTTTCACTTCAAAAAACAAGTGTCCACCTATTACGGTTCAAAAATAACAGCCCTGTGACAGAAAAATAAAGGCAGACACAAAAAGAAAGGCAGACATACAACTAGACAGACGGACCGACAACAGAGCTGTATTAATAGGGTTCCGTTGACACCCTTTGGGTAACAGGACCCTAAAAAGATCGTAACTTAGAGAATTTGCGTTGAATAAATATTTTCTGGAGTGCTCCAGAGAGGAGTTTTCGGGGAAACTTTAACAAAGAAAAGCTTATGAATTGTGGAAATCGTTTTTTATTTCTATGGTTAGGTACAGTTGCGTGCTTAAATACCTATCAACGCAATTTTTTTAAAGCGATTTTCTTACGGAAACGGAAAGACCGTCCCAATTACTAACCATCTTCTTGGTGTTACTCTGACCTCAACTCTCAACTTCGGGTCCAATATTGAGTACAAGGCCCAATAAGCTGCTAGAAAGCTGGGTGTTCTCGCAAAGGTGCACAGGGACTTTACCTGAACAGCTGCTCATATGCACAAGTTCGATTGTGCATGGAGTACTATTCGCACCTTTGGGACGAATCAGCCAAATAGCAGCTGCAAGCGTTAGAAGCTATTGAGTGACGTGCAAAGAGGCTCATTGACAACGGCTGCCTTGTCAAAGCAGAGCTCCAAAGCCTTGAACATCGCCGAAAAGTTGCCAGCCCATCGGTTTTTTATAGGATACATTTCGGAGAGTGTGCTTTGGAATTACACAATCTAAGCCGGATCCCCATTCTATCATCCGACAAGCAGAGATGGGGCGATGCGAAGTTGTCATATGGTTGAATCCCACACAACACCTTGCTACCAGATGTATTGTGCGAATCGCCAGTTTGTGGAATTCACAGCTGGCTTCTCTGCTTCCCGATCATTATAATAATCTGGATTCTGGATCTCTTTAAAAATCAAAATATTTTATTTTACATAGGCCTACATGAGCACTCATAAAACGTCGACAAAAGGTGCACGGTTCGGGTTGGTCGTTTCCTATGGAGAAGAACCGGCATGAAACTCCATGGTTACTCTTTTAAAATCATTTGGTTTTACAATATTTGAAGTTACAGCGTCAGTACTTAAGTATCGGAGGACAGCGTAGGCCCGACAATAAATATTTGCTTACTACAAAAGGTTGAAAAAGATAAAAAAAAAAGAAAAAAGCCTACGAATTTACAAAGCCTACAATGTCCACACAAAAGTTAAAGTTCGAGTGATCGGTTTTCTCCCTAGGCAAGCGAGTTCCATACTAGCCCACGTTGTACACATCAGGCGAGTTGCAGCTAAACGAAAGCCTATTTAGTGTAAAAAAGCATAAAAGAAAAATTCCAAAATATGTGTCGACCATCCATACCTCCAATATTTTAAGTTTAAATTGGTATTGAATCATTTTAAAATATCGAAATTGAATATTGTACGGTATTTATACTCGTGATTGTACTTGTGTACGTTGGTTTGAAGGTTTTCTCGCTTGACTGCAAATAAAAATTTTCATTTCATGGAGTTTCTCTATTGTTTACTTTTATTGACTGTTCATGTCCTGACGTTTTTATATTTTATGTTTAGGGTAACAAAAGTGCCAGGTAATGTAGTCGTTACGAGCCCCTTTCTAGTTTTTTTTGGATACTTCGAGAGTTCCTCTAATGACTTTGCAATTTCCTTTTTTTTTACTAATAATTTGGGTTGTAAGAAGCATGTGAAAATGAAGGCTCCCAAAAACATAAAGAATTAACAAAATAATCTTCTTTTGATAAGCATACGATCTAAATAAAAAAGAAAATCCCCATTAAACATGAAAAGTATTTGTAACACAGCCTCGAGGTTCATTCCCATCCAATCTGCGATCGGCGAACACAATGGTCTGGAAGAAAACAATCTTTGACCGAAAACAAGGCATCTTCTCGCATTGTTCTGTCCACCATTCAAAAAAGCCCTTGTTTATTGTTTTTTATTTAGAACACGAAAAAAGTATTCGTAAATAAAATATTTGCGCGCGTTCCACAAAGTAAAATTGAAGGGTAGCAGGGAAATGAAGGAATGTTCTGACTGTTTATTAACTTACTTTCTGTATCTAGGGCGCTTCAGGTATAACAGGAAGCTACCGAGAGAGGAGGAGGGAGGAGGAGACAGGAGGAGGGAAGAGGAGCTCGTGGCTAAACATTACCGGCCACACGGATCATTCTTCAGGTGGTAAAGCCGCGCTTGCCTAGGTTGTTCTGAGGATGGGTGACCATCTATTACATGCCAAGAATCCTCCATGCCTCGGAATTCAATTTGAACCGGTGGCCCCAGCTGTCATTTGTAGATCTTTGACAGTCGTTACAGATAGTCACTGGCCCGAAAGTCTGACAACCAGGCTTACCAAACGATATCGTATTACCCAGTACTAACTGGTTGTGGAGGTCAGATAGGCAGTCGTTCTATGTAAAAGGGAAAAGGCTTGGCAGATGATGACATTTTGTTTCACGACTTGCAAATAAGATCAGCATTTGTAACCGTATTTTCAAACAACTAACGATATAAGACAGTTCTACGGGGCAGCTACGAGAAAATGTAGCGTGCGTAGACCCGCTACGATTTAGCTACGAATGACGCTACGAACACTGCAGATAAGGCTCTTTACTATTCCGAATTTCCGACTATTTTGGTCCTGATATCCGAATTTACCAATAGGGATGATGACTGGGTAAAGAAAACGAAATTCTATTTTGTCCGTCAATCAGGTAATACAAAAATATTAGATACGTATTTTTTGTTTTATCAAGTTAACATAAAAATACTTAGTTAAAAAGCATTAAAGTTGGAGAGTGGGGGCTCACTACGTCACAACTAGGTATAAAATGTACTGAGCCGTGACGTCATGCGCCATTTCAACTCAAAATATCTCCGTAATTTTACGATTACGTAAAAAAAAATACGTGTCAAATACTTTTTAATAATCTACCCGATAGACAAATAAAAAAAAATGAGTCACCATCCCTATTGGTCCTTTTATAGCCAATGTACTGTACAACATTGCGCGTTGTACTGCGGTCTCGTAAATTCTTCGTGAGTGTGAATAAGTCCGAAATATTGTTCTGAAAATAGTTACAATTCAAAATTAGAATTTAACGTGCAATGAACTGTTTAAATGTAATTGAAATGTTTGAAACTTCAATTGTAAATGTTTTCGAAAGCGTATTACAAATTCTTTGCATAGGTTCGTACGAGGTATTTTATTACGACAGAAATAGCGAGATTTCGAATCGCGCATAACTCTTCTAAATATGGAGATTGTTTTGTTTTACCTATATAAAATGTAGACGAATATTTTTGATTATGTAGGGTCAAATTAAATGAGCTTGACAGACCAGACCTGACACTGATATTAACATAATTCACACGCCTGTAATCCAAAACGGGTTAGGCAGAGGTGTAACTAATAGTAAACCCACTTTTAACCACTTATATTTTAAGTCCCATGTAAAAAGGGCCGAGCCAATTGCCATCAACCGGGAACAAACCTGTGGCCTGCTCCTGAGAAATTCCTGATGGAAAAACCCAATAACACTTTACCTCACCCGGAAATCGAACCCGGGACCTCGTGCTCAGGAGTCGTGCTTGCGACCACTTGACCGAGGCAATCACAAAAACTGTTTTTTTTATTCTTATTTTAAGTAACTACTTTTAGTACTGAGCAGCGTTGGCGCAGTGGTGGCAGCCCCGGCAGTAAGTCGTAGGTTCGAACCCAGGTTGGCGCATTACTTTGTGTAATTTATTTCATCACCGCTGCTCTCAAAACGGTGAAGGAAAACATCGTGAGGAAACCGGCATGTCCTAGAACTAAAAATTCGAAGACATGTGACATCTACCAACCCGCACTGGGCCCGCGTGGTGGATTAAAGCCCACTCCCTCTCATTGAGAGGAGGCCTGTATCCCTGCCGTGGGTAAATTATAGGCTGATGATGATGATGATGACTTTTAGTACTTGATTCCAAAATTTTCAATTTGTTTTTAGAAACTAGTTAAGTTGAGGACTTAATAACACAATAAACACTAACTTATACTTTCATCACAACTTACGAAAGCATCGCTTGCAACTACTTCACTAATCAACTTCAAACACTACATCAAAACAATACCATTCCCCTTCACACCAAAACCTCTATCACCAGTCAGTACACAACACAAGTACACAGTACACAAATACACAAGTACACAGTACACAAATACACAGGCCGGTGGGGACGCAGTTTGCAGGAAACGATTAAATGCGGGCACATTGTACACATCTTCCACTTAATGTTTACATAGCGACAGTCTGCTGGATTTGAGTTCGGATTGAGGACCCAGTCGATCTGTTTTAGTTGGGCATTGTTAGGTTAACTGAATTTATGGTTATTTTGGTCCTTGTTGACTTTGTTTTTGGAATATTGGATTTTAGCGTACTAAACATTGGCATTGAGCTAAGAAGTTTAAATTCGAAGAAAATAAATAAATATTTTTTTACCACAATAAAGTTCAAGTGCAATGCACTAAGTAAATACAGATTGAAATTCTTATTTATCAGTAATAGACTAGTAGTGTAGGAGCTCGTGGCTAAATAATAATAGCCGCACGGGTCGATCTTTAAGGTTAAGCCGTGCTTGCCTCGGCAAGCACGGTCCGTGGATGGGTAACCATAATTACATACCGAGTTTCCTCCGTGCCTCGGAAAGCACGTTAAACCGTGGGTCCCGGCTGTCATTTGTAGATCTTTGACAGTTGTTATGAGTAGTCAGAAGCTAAAAGTCTGACATCCAGTCTTACTAAGGGGTATCGTATTACCCAGTTACTGGGTTGTGGAGGTCAGATAGGCAGTCGCTTCATGCAAAATACTGGTACTCAGCTGCATCCGGTTAGACTGGAAGCCGATCCCAAGATAGTTTGGAAAAAGGCTAGGCAGATGATGAGACTAGTACAATAGGTTCAACCCTGTCCCATAAACTAGGCAAGGATGTATCATAGGGGAACATACATTTTTTTAAACAAAAATACAGAGGTGGGATGGGACGTGCTTAGGTATAACAGCTAGATAAGAATTGGCGAGAATCAAGTTGAATAGGAATGGACTAGCGATTGAAGAGACCGATGTCCAACAGTAAAACACTAAGCTCTGTTAAAAGATGATAATTACTATTTTAAAATGGAAATAAGCTAATCATCATTTATCTTAGAAATTGACGATAAGTGGATTAATTTAATAGGTACTACGATTTAATAGGTAATGTTTATTCAGTCTAAGAACCAATTAAAACCACCACAAAAATAGTCCACTAAGTACCAGGCTTGCAGAATTCCCAAGTCGTCTCGAAATACGTGCAAACTCCGAAGTTTACGTGAACTTGCTAACTGACAACTAGTTTGCGTCTCTTCAGCGCCTGAATAATTGGACTCCTGATTGCAGGCCAACATGTGTTTGTTGTCATAATTGTTTGTAGTTTAGGTGTGCTGTTAATTAGTTTATATTCGTGAGAATGTAAGATGTGTAGTTTGAAGATCGGGTGATGAAAAGTTTTGGAGGACTTTTGAGGAAGAAAGCTGATTGCTGACAAAAGTCAGCTACTAGAAAACTAGTAGCTTATCTTTCTAGTACTTTATTGAGTACTTTTTTGGTGTAAAAGAAGTCATCCTACTTCATATCATACTTCATACTTTCTAATATTTTAAATTTTCGTGTCGCGGACATCGGTGTTTGTTACCAAACTCTTCCGAAACGGCCATTTGTATGAAATTTTGTGTGTATATCGGGTAGGTCTGAGAATTGGCCAACATTTATTTTTCATACCCCTAAAACCCATAAAAATTTCCACGAACGAACTTAAATGGGAAAAATTGTGAGTATGTATAGATGTCTGTTACTCTTTAACGCAAAAACTACTTAATGGATCTGGATGAAATTTGGCACAGAGATAGATATTAGTCTGGAAAAGCAGTACATAGGATATTTTTATCCCAGTAGTACGGAATCATGGGACAATAAGCGAACAAAACTCGGGCAAAGCATTGGGCATAAGCTAGGAAATAATATGAATAAAAATGGCAAGAGAACGAGTTTATCTCTCTCTACCTGAAAACGGATGACCCGTAAACTTGTTTGCTCATTTTCATTCTCCATCAACCCTTTAATTCCTCCTCGCTCTACTCAAATTCCTCACAATTTCACCAACAAAACTGAACGACCAAAAACACTTTTCCAGATCTTTCTGGGTTCGAAATCGACCGCGTCGAGGGCGCAGCATCAAAGGGCTGGAAACCTTTCACATCCTTTGTAAGTTAGACAGATTTGGATACCGAGATACAGTTAACATAATAGATGGTGTGTGTTGAATTGAATGTATTGGAGTTATACAATGGTTGTTCGTGGTAATTGTTGAATATTTTTAAACTAATATTATAAACTAGCTGTGCCCGCGACTTCGACCGCGTGTAATTTAAGAAGTAGCCAAGTTACTCCTTATTACATCAGCTATCCAGCCGTTCCAGAGATTAGCCTGAACAAACAGGCAGACAGACATAAATTGTAAAAAATGTCATTTTGGTATATGTACCGTATATACATTCATATGCATGTAGTAAAAAGCGGTTATAAAGGGTGTAAAACACCTCTTAACGAAGCCGAAAGGCACTGGTTCTACCTGTCATTGTGATCATTTTTTTGTTCTACATCATACCTGGGAACCTTCTAGTTACGGAGATATTAGGAGTCAAAGTTCCAACTTTTTGACAAGTATTTTTTTAAATACAAGTTTTTAATGTAAGTTTTTTACTTTAAACACCTCCACGACCCCCATAATATTCAATCCGTCCATCAGTACAATGTTTTGAGTGCGTTACATTGAGTTCTACCACAAAACATGATTTACACCCCCCCAAAAAAAAGTCGTTTCCCAGCAATAATTTTTGCGTAAAGTTACTTAGTTTCATGTACAGAATGCTTGGTTGCCGGCTTCGTGATTAGGTGATTTACACGGTGTATTACAAACAGACACTTTAATTTTATTTATTTGTGTAGATAGAAAAGATTTGTTTGTTTGTTACGATTTAAGTCGAATTTCGCTCGACCGATTTTAAAAATTCTTTCTATTTCAATAAAGAAATGAAATCATCAAATCGTCTACTTATCATCGTGCATCATGCTTCATCATTTCGTGAACCTGCATTTCCTGACACCCAAGTTTATTACAACGTACCATTTCATCAACAGGCATTCACCATCATCAACATCACAACTGACTCCCTCAAAAAAACATAAACACAACATACTTTTCGAGGAGCTCTTAAATGTGGAAATGAAGTTTTTAGACCGTTTTAATGACAAAGAGTTGTATAAAAAGTTACGATTCGCAGCGAACATCCGATGCTGGTAAATTAGACAGGAATGAAAATTTTAAAAGACGAAGCTAAATAGTTAAAGGCGCACGGTTAAGCTACGTTTGTCGAGGTCGGTCCAAGGATGGGTGACTATTCAATACGTATCCAGTTGTCTCCGTTAGCGCGTTAATCGGTTGGTCCCGGCTGGGATTTGTGTTCTTTGACAGTTGCTACGGGTCAGCTGGCGTACCATGACGTCTTAAAACATATTTTTTTTATTTTTCCCAGTGTGGGAAAGAGATGGCGCTAGACAGCCTCTATAGCTCCGTCTCTTTCCCACACTGGAATAAGATTAAAACAATACAGCTTTAAGACGTCATGGTAGGATAGCCAAGGTTTTAAAATCTGACAGCCAAAATTTCTTCATCATCTGCCTAGCCTTTTTCGAACTATGTTGGGGTCGGCTTTCAGTCTAACTGGACGCAGCTGAGTACCAGTATTTTATAAGGAGCGACTGCTGACCTATCTGACTTCCACAGGCCAGTTAGCCAACCAGATGACGATAATCGTTTTCATGACAAAGAGTCATATAAAAAGTTACAAAGGCAAGGATAAAAGAAATATCCTTTGCCGGTAAATCAGACAGGGAGTGAAAATATTAAAAATTCTTTGCTCAGCGTGAACGTGATCTTTGCTTAAAGAGATGGATCCTCGGTTTACGAGTAGCGTTTAGCTTTTCTTAAAGAGAAGCTTTATTTTGCTGTGATAGAAGTAAGCGAAGAATATAGCAGCAAAGAATAACAACAAATAAAAACAAAACACTACGCGAAAACGGTAGTACGCGAAATTCTTTGATACTTTAATTATTTTAACGTTTTTCGTAACACTGTTAGATTCTTTTTTTAATTTTACATTTGATATGTTCTAAATTTTGTTGACAACATATTGTATATTTAAATTTGTCGCATCTGTTCAATTTCACCCTGTATATCAAAGAAATGAGAGAGTAATTTACCTACTGTCAAAGGTAACTAAATGATTATGATGGATAGGGACCAGTAACAAGGATGGATATTTTCAATCTCAAAAATTCTTCTACAAAAACATTGCTTTCGGAAGTCGGTGGCAAACAAGTCAATGAAACAAATAAAGGTTACCGACTTCCGGAAGCAAAATTATTTTCCACTATTCAGTGTTTTTTTTGGCAGTCGGTTTTTTTTTTTGTTGTAAAAAAGTTTTTATTTTACCCTTTTTAGTTGTGGTATCTCACATAAATTCTAGTCAAGTATCAATTTTATATTGTAACTAGACATCAGCACATCGTCTATCTATACACTCGACAAAAGAAACAATTTTGATTTAAAAACCAAACTACTGAATCGTTTCATAAATGACCGATTTATGAAGTAACAAAAAAAAATATAGTCGAATTGAGAACCTCCTCCTTTTTTTGAAGTCGGTTAAAAACGTATTGATTTTGTGTTGTTCTTAAAGATCACCTGGTTAACTGGCTGACGACTTTTTACTCTCCGCTCCTTCATCTGAGAGTTAATGAAAGAAAAAAACTAGCTGTACTTTCCATTTCCATGCCATTTTTATTCAGTTACCATTTAAAATGCGAAGGCAAAGGAATGTACAGTGAAGTGCCTTACGTATTGAAGTGGCCGATAATATTAATTAAAACGATTGCTGTTTTAATGGAAAAAAGGGAAAAGATAATAATGTAATTAAGACTTATTGAGCTCTGCGAATGAATTCAGAGTTTTTTTTTTAAGGTCGGGTCATTCTTTAAAAGTATTTTAAAATTGTTGCGGAAAACTTTGCTAAATTTAATTGTGGTACAGTTCGAGATTTTGTAGAGTGCTTTTGAGAATATCTGATCATGTACTCATATTGCTGAAAAAGTGAGCATAATACGATTTATTTAAACTTCAAGTACAGTAGGTACAGAGGCAGACTTAACAAGGTATTTTTTTTCTGAAACGATTGTCGCTACGGCGATAGGTGTAGTATGACTAAAATTCTCATTTCTTTGTTTTTAGGATTACTTGCTCATAGGACGATTAGGTAAAAAGACATTTTGGTAAAGTGTCGTTTTGATAATAGGTCAATTTGCCAATAGGACCATTTTCAGAATTTTTCGATACAGAGCCGCAAAAACATGTAGACTATTATTTCTAAAATACTTTCTAGATAACCGCCGGGCCTTCTTGGCACATGTCGCAGAAAAAGAAATATCTTAAGGAAACATTTCTTTCAGAGTTTTCTTTTCAACGGCCACAAACAACAATTTCACATTAATTAAAGAAACTGTCAACCCTAAGTTAACCGAAAATTGAGGAACTTTCTTTATTCTGACATTTTACTTGTATTGTAGCGTCAACAAAAGAGGTAGCTACGCAGGTAATTTCAACTACTTTTCAACCCATGTCAAGTTGTGTGTGCGTACCTTAAACCTTTATGTTTTTAATCAAAGGTAAAGTTTACATTAAGCAAGTTGCCCACTGACAATGAAACTGACCACGTAGGTTAAAAAATATCCGTCTGGTCGTCTGCATCAAGCTTTTTCCCATTTTCCAAACGCGTTTTTAATATTTTTGATAGTAAACTCCGACTTATTTTAAATTTATTTTAAGCACATTTTTGTGTGACTAATTGGACTAGTCTAAACTAATATTATAAAGAGGAAAAATTTGATTGTTTGTTTGTTTGTTACGATTTAACTAAAAACTACTAGACCGATTTAAAAAAATCTTTTTCAACACACTTGCTCATAAAGTGTCTTTATGGTCACCGCAATTAGGCACAGAATGACACCCATAATCAAACTGTGACTTTTTCATTGCTATAACTCACTAGTGAGTTATAGACTTTTTTTAAATTTTATTGGTTGAGGTGCTTTGTTCTTAAAAAAGTTTTTATTCAAAAAAAAAGATCGTGTTCAATCTATTACTTACTCATTTCATGCAACTTCTTATTTAAATTGATAATTTTAACTCGTTCGTGTTTAATAAATAAAACTTTCACTCAAATATAACTTTTGTTTTCTCTGTAATAAAAGAAAACTTTAAATTCCCCATTTTGTACGTGGCAGAATAAGCGCAAACCCTATGCGCGGAAAATAAAAAGAAATCCTCATCCCTTTAGTTTGTGGCTGATCGCAATGCGCGCGCATAACAACAAAAACTGATTAATTTTTCCCACCATAGCGAATCATTTTTCAAAACTCGTTTTCACTGTTGAAATTATAGTTATTTATTAATTAAAATATCTACAAGTAACTAGTACCTAGTAACGAAGAAAATGATTTATGTTGTACACCGCCCGATATAAACCCGATATGTGAAGCCCTTAACGTTATGGAAAGTTTACTACCTGAAACCTCCAAGAAAAAATATCTATTATCTACTAAATAAAATGAGTTTTTATTGTTATTTTATTCACAAGTGTGTTGAAAAACGTCGTATGATACACGTGTGTATTGGTGATTACCGTCCTCGGCTCTCTTAAGACCTCAATGGCGCCTCAGCGGTAATCACCAACATTACACACTAGTACCATAATGTACTATTACAACCAACATACAACAACATAGGCTATATTATATCACAATTTTCGCGGACGAAGTCACAGGCGAAGTGTAGTAGTATTGAATTAGTTCGACTATTTAAATTAAGAAGTGATTGTGGGTTACCTCATTTTAGCAGCAAAACATACATTTATTTATTTGTCAAAAAAAATTACCCATGTTAACAAAAACACTGTACTTAGGCGGACTAGGACCTTGGGAAATTTCTAACCGTTAACCTCAGGGTTAACCAGCCGGATAGGCAGACGAGGTCTCGATGACGAGATCGAGAAAGCTGTTGGAGGCAGCCTGTACCGAGCAGGTCTCACTTACAGGAGACTGCATGGCTTGGAGACGTCATATGTGGTCGCGATTCTCAGCAGTGTGTTTATTCTTCTGCAGTACACAATCTAATCTAATAATAACATATTACTTTATTTCACAAGAAACATATACTCGTATATAGAAAATTTTAATGAGCTTTGGTAGGAACACAATGCAATACAATCTAAGAACTGAAATCTGTACATAATATTGAAAAACCCTGCCTCTCAAACTAGGTATAGACCTGTATCTAGAGAGACAGTGATTAAGCTTATAATGTGATGCTACAAGTAAAGTATAGTATAGTATACTATACTGTGTCGATCTCTATCTATCGATAATAAATACAACAAATTTAAGTATTTGTTTTATACGTGATGTGTGTGTGTTTGCGTGGGTGTGTGTGTGTGAGTGCGTGAGTGTTGTGTGTGATTGGAGATATGTAGGTAGTTAGACGACATACTTATGTAAGGATTCAGTTTGAAGATAGTCCTGTTACAGTAGCCATTCCGTTATTTTTTATTTAATTTCATATTTATTTAGATCAACCATGTTTAAAATTCTGTAAATTTGTTTGCAGTATGCACTTAATGTGTAGTATTGGTGTTGAGCGAAGGCGGTTTTGTGAGGGGTACTTAAGGGCAGTTTCTTTCCTTTTTTGGGTCTGTTTGGGGAACGCTAGCGTGTTTTCTAACGGTAAACTGCAGTACAAAAATCTAAACCAAAAATATTTGTTCATGCATCAATAAATACACAGAAACCTTTAGCATAGAGTTTAGTTAAAACTCCAACCAGTAAATAGATTCTGTCTAGACTTGTATCAGACAGTTTACATTACGGTAGCGTCGCAACGATATAGCTCCTAAGCAGAATTTTAATAACGCTTACTCCGAGCTCGGTTTAAGGCTTAAAGGTATTAGGTATCGCGTAAACTAACGATGGTTACTTTGTTGTGGAGTTGACAATGCATAGCTAGAGTTTATCGATGAAATGATGGCAAAGTCTTTGCTTCTTGGCAATGATTTTCAGGTGGGTTATTTCCCTATGAATGTGCGCGTTTTAAGCTCAGTCTCAATCTGTCAAAAATATATTGATAAACTGTTTTTTTTGTCATCGATTGTCGCTAGATATGACTGAAAATAGATTTTGAACGACGATGAATATACTAGGTGTTGTTTTGCATCCTCGTCAAAATTCAGGAAGTTATCACAAAGAAATAAATAATCAAATTAAATTACGGTACCCAGTTAATACCTCATCGGGCATTACCTATGATTTTCCGCAGTAAAAAGTATGAAATAAACCATTTATTTACCGTTATTCATCTTACACTATAGGCATAATCCTAAATTCCTCATACAGTTGCCGCTAATGCATTTGGTTGGTTGCAGCTGTTCAAATATGTATGGCCCCTGGCTCACTTTTAAAAGCGTTTACTTTTAGTCTCAAAAGACCTTACTAACTAAAGTTAGGATAACTTGTAACTACATAGTGGTATTTACGGTTTGTAATAACAATATGGGAAACGCATGACGAGGACCTCGTGAAAGCTGAGAAAGAGAAACAAAACATGAAATATTTTGACTTAGCACACGAGGTTATCGACATGTGGAATGTGAAGACGGCTATCATTGTGCCGATTGTCGTAACGGCCAATGTCCTTGTGGCCAAGAGTCTCGGGGAACATCTTTCGAGGCTCTCGCTTGGAGGTTCGATCAAGGGCCTGATTCAGATAGCAGTACTACTCGATACGGCCCGCATTGAAAGGGTCTAGTCTCTGGAGCCCTAACCACTAGTAGCTTGGCCCCAGCTCCCGACACCGGAGGAATACTACTTGTGATATAACAACATAAACACTTCAAAGCCACATAAAGTTTCATACCATTTTGATCTATTATTATTAACAATTAGTACCTACTTGTACAGTATAATCGGCATATTTTAAAAGTTCCGGGTTCCCTACAAAAGTAATTTGCTTTGAAGGCATTCTGCCGAACAAAAGGGAGGACGCAATAATGTCGTAACGAATTCCCCACGATATTTAGGACGTCTTATTTTATTAGGGTCCCTTACAGACAACGTGAAAACGGTATTGAGACTGTATTTCAGATTTTATTGGTGTTTTTGACTGAGTTTGGAAGTTGCGAAGACATTGGGAGTTACGTCGATAGTTTTAAAAGTTGAGGAGTCTGTATAACTGTAGGCGACGTTGCTTTCAGTTCGTTTGTAATTCAGTGTTCTTTATTATTATTGAGCTGACTAGTTGAATGTTAAATGAAAAGATGAATTTACGTAGACATTTAAGAAAAAGAAGATTTAGTCCATAGCGTTATTACTTCTAGGACACAGGCCTCCTCGAGTGAGCCATAATTTAATACCAAGAATGATAAAGAAACGATACAGTAGATAATTCAGAATTTGTAAAAACTTTTTCGTAAATAATACTTCCATCGCAAGACAAAACCGCACACCTGAGAAAAAATATGCAGAAAAATGAGCCTTAATAAATTCACCTTTTCGGTTTATCAAGGGTTATTTCTCTTAACATTATTACGGCGGAATAATTACTTAATAAGGCATAGGCTGCACCTGCATCACAATATAACATTTTCTGAAAATTTGATTAACATGAAAATGTCCACTTTCTCAAGGCAATTTAATTAACTTTCCAGTTGGCCATATTATTAGGGCAATAAAAATAATAATTTGTCACCCACCCGCCCTACGATTTACTTCGCAAAGGTTCCCGTAACATCGGGGTCATTTTTTCTTAAGATTCTCGCTTGAAGTTTTGCCTGTTAAAATAGGAGGAATCTCGCGGTTTCAATGAGTTTGAGGTTAAAGTTAGAATTTCTAAGTAGGCAATTTTCTAAAGATTGTACGATGGTAATTTTGATGATATACCTCATGATGATACATAATTATTTATTCTGATTGGTATAGTGTCTGATAATTGTTAAGAAACTATAATTTTACCATAGATTAAGTACAATTAGATAATGTCAACGATCAGTCTTACTAAGGGGTAGCGTATTACCCAGGAGGTAGTAGTTAGGTAGGGTACTAATGGGAGCGAAGATCGATAGGCAGTCGCTCCATGTAAAAAAAATGATATCCAGCTGCATCAGTTTAGACTGGGGCCAAATATTTTTTTTTTTTTTTATGAATGGCATCTCGCAATTCAACCTATGAGGTTGTCGTCTGCTTAACCGGACTATCCTGTGGGTGCCTTAAGAGTAAGGCCTCCAGCCAGGGCATAAAAACTTACAAACTAAGCGACTGCACGCTAAGGGCACACCCTGTGGGGTACGAACCTCGGCTTAGGGCGTGCTGGAGCCTAACCCTAAGATAGTTGTGATAAGGCAGATTTATGATCATGATGAGCTTAACAATTAATTAAGCTGATTCCTTGTTTTATCAGAAAGAACGACTCCTGACACGTTGGTGAAAATAGAGCATCTCTTTAAAGAAAATTGAAACCTATTCTTTAAACTTTAAAGTATGAATCACACTTAGCGTTTTATAACGTTCATCAGATTAATCTGAGGTTAACGTTACATAAAACCTATGTACAATATAGGATTACGATGTACAGAGTTTGATGTCCTGTCAGAACACAGTTTGTGTACACGTCCATCATAGCGAAATATTGTTATTATAACCAGTGTGTTATATACTGTTATTTTGTAAGGTAGACACACTGGGATTAGGGTGTAAATAATATATTAGTCTTGAATAAACAATAGTTTGTTCTAAGTCGAATAAGATTATTTTATCATACTTCAACATTTGTTAACAGAAGAACTGCATTTTTGAAATTTCAAACCCTATTTTAACTCAACTGCGGCGAAGCCCTTACCATTTTGCAGTAAACAATTATAAGCTGGATGTTTCATTATGTTTCGTTGCCTTACCTGTAACAGAAAAACATATTTTATAAATATGATATTTTAGTAGCACCCCTCAAATTTTACCAAAGCAAACATAACATACCCTTAATAAGGAAAAAGAGTGTTTCTGTCGGCCAATCAAGAGATTTTCTTAATTATTTAACATTTTTCTTAATTTTTTTAATTTTTTATTAATCAAATTCAATTAACCGAATTTATATTAATAATTTGAATTCTTTATTTCTTTAATTTAAATAACTATTATTTACATTACAACGATTAACAAAGTAATACATTAAATAACTAAAATAACAATAAACTATAAAAGGGCGTCAAAAAACTCCTCAACGCTGTCAGCTAGTAATGTGCCCAAGAGACTGGCAGCATTGCCACGTTGTATGGCAATACTTAGCCTCTGGCCAAAGTTGCCAAAGCCAGCGGGAAGTGTCAACTAGGCGTTTCGAATTTATTGGTTGAAGACAAAAGCTGAAAAAACTACAAGGTTTCAATTTTATTACAAGTAGAGATTACCGCAATTCAGAATTTCAATTTCGGTACCAAATGTGTTTCTTACCAAAGTGTGCTGCGTTATATTAGGTACAGAATTGGAACATATAAGTACCTATATATGTTCCAATTCTGTACTCAAATATCCCAAGCACTTTTCTTACGAAATGCATAAGCAAGGAGTTTTTAAGTTGCCTAGTAAAATGGTTATTCTTTCCATTGCACCGGATATTGTTTTCAATATTCCAAAATTGGGTGCATAGTACTGAGGATGCTACTGGGCTAGATAGGGTTGCTAAATGGACAAATAGCTGAATATTGTGCGATGCAAATCTAATACTAATAATAAAGCTGAAGGGTTTGTTGGTTTGTTTGCTTGAACGCGCTAATCTCAAGAACTACTGATCCGATTTGAAAATTCTTTTAGTGTTACATAGGTCATTTATCGAGGAAGGCTATATATCATCACGCTACGACCATTAGGAGCGGAGCAGCAATGAAAAATGTTGCGAAAACGGGGAAAATGTGACGCAGACGAAGTTGCGCGGGACAGCTAGTTTATTTGATAAAATGAAGCTCTGTAAGTGTAAAAACGCGGTTATTTTCACATACAATACATAATATTAATACACTACATAATATTATCATATCGTACCAGTACACAATATTTTATAATTACGGTATTTACTGTCATCCGTAAACTCACCATTTAGGCTCAGTTGAAAACCAGCGTCGGGAACTAGTTATCCGGCATTTTGCTGAACTGGGCCTATTTGGCACAGCAGTGAGTCACAAAGTATTTCTTGTTTAGTTTTAAGTTTTTTTTTTTTTTTTTTTTTCATTTTTTTTTTTTATATTGTGTGTACTTGTGGCAATAGGGGTGCGGACTGGGTAAAAACACATTCTATTTTGTCCGTCAGACAGGTAATACAAAAATATTAGACACGTATTTTTTGTTTTATCAAAATATCAAAAAAAAATTTAGTCAAAACTCATTAAAGTTGGAGAATGGGGGCTTACTACGTCACAAGTAGGTATAAAACTTAACTACATGTGACGTCATGCGCCATTTCAACTCAATATATATCTCCGTAATTTTATGACCACGTGAAACAAGAAAAAATACGTGTCCAATACTTTTCAATAAACTACCAGACGGACAAAGAAAAAAAAATTGGATTATTCCCTGTTGTGCCAATAAACGGAAGACTATCTCGGATTATTGTTTTATTTAAAAATGATTTTGTACTTTTTTACTTCGTACTAAGAGTAAAATTCATTAATGAATTTCCACGAAAAGATTTTTCCTTGACATCATAAGCAAAAAGTTACTCTTATTTGTGCTGTTTACCTATATTTAGCTTAGCATGTGTTCGAAGCTGACATTATCAGATATACCATATACAATTTTTTCAGAACTGGTTTCATGTGTGAAAACCCTAACCCACTACAGTACGGAACCATTTAATTTTACTGTTGTCTGAAAAATGTCTTTTGATATCCTGTATTGAAAAAGAAACTAGAATGTTGGTACCGAAAATGCTGCATACAGCAGTTCCTTCCTAAAGAGTAGAATTAAGTTAAAATTGCTTCGAATTTATATGTCAAACAAAAGTGCTATGTTGCCCCATTTTAGTATCATTCTGGTAGAAAGCTTTTAGACGATGAAAGAATAATCTCCTAGTTTGTTGTTGCCTGTAAAAGAATCTTTCATCTTTTTCAAAAGAACATACAGTTACCCTTTTAGCAAGATTCTGAGTCGGTTTTGTTCAACAATAATAGGAAGAATTCAATGTATCGTTTACGTTTTCCCGAAGGTATAAACTGACTTGGCATTTTTTCAAAGAGTTAAATAAATAAATAAATCTATATAAATCTTTACTCGCTTAAAACTTACCCGATAAGTGTATTTACTGTGATTGTAGAATTTTATCAACAAATTGAGCAATGTTCTCTTTCGATAAAAGTTTTAGTTCAAAAACAATACTTTTAGCTAGACTATACTAACATTAAGTCAATCATCATCTGCCTAGCCTTTTCCCAAACTATCTAGGGCTTGGCTTCCAGTCTAACCGGATGCAGCTAAGTACCAGTATTTTACATAAAGCGACTGCCTATCTGACCTCCACAACCCAGTAACTGGGTAATACGATACCCCTTAGTAAGATTGGATGTCAGACTTTTAGCTTCTGACTAAGATCTACAATTTGTAGATCTTGTAGACTACAAATGACAGCCGGGACCAACGGCTTTCCGAGGCACGGAGGAAACTCAGTTTGTAATTATGGTCACCCATCGACGGACCAACCTCGGCAAGCACGGCTTAACCTTAAAGATCGACCCGTGCGGCTGATATTATTTAGCCACGAGCTCTCAACTAACATTAAGTCAGTAAAAGTTAAAAAAAAGATTTGATCCTTTGACATTTTAATGGTGGCGGTGAATTTACTAATCTAACTAAACATCATAAGCTTTTTGACGTTTGATATGAAGTTAGGGTCTTAAAAACGAACCATAGCACAAAGGATAATTCGGATGTTTATAAGTCTTTGTTTTACGCGAAACTGGAGTGTGACAACATAACACAATCCTCATTTTAACACCACAATTGCGGAACACAGTGCAATAAAACATAAAAAAAGGCACTCGACAAAAAAAGAGTTGCTTTTCGTTTCCCCAATTTTTTCCCTATAAAAATATCGCTATAAATTATATGTGGCTGCATTCACGAGTACTGTAGTCTGTAGTTCCATGTTTTATTCATAGTACGTGAGTTTCAATGTGTAAATCAGGTCTGTTTCGCAGTTAATTCGCGTTAGTCCAGGCGTTATGACGGAAATTGCGAAAATTAAGGACAGCGAGGTACTGTGTGCGAAAATTACTTGGTTTATATATATAATTTACGTACCTTCTATGTGTGTATTTTATATATATTGGACTAACTAAATGAAACAACAGTGGTTTGTAGTTGTGGATTCTTAGCCCAAAAACATGCAGCCGAAGTGACCTTTGCGCTGCAACGCGGTGGAAGTGGCGACGTTCTGGCCGAATAAAATATAAAAAATATCGTTTCCAGCGACACGAAGAAAAAGAAGTATTGGTTTGATTTACTTTTTAGAAGGTGTTTGTTTGAATATATATATGTACCTAGGCACGTTTGTGGGCAGACACTGATATGCGAAATTCCAGACTGGGATGTATGCGGTTGCATTGCAAAACGGTACACAGTGGAAACCGACCTTAATAAAGTTAATAAAATATGATTATGGAAAAACAAAAAAAAAAATTGTTTTTCTTAAATCATATTTATATGATTTATGAAAAACAAAAATTTTATCAGCCTTGGGTAATTTAGGACAAGTCACAAACGTATTTCTCAGAAGCCAGACTTTGTACTGCCGTTTTGAATACGTCAAGCAAAAGGTTTGTGCCAGCAATTCTCCGTCGTACATTGTGCTATCGATAGTAGTTTATTTAACAGTAGCAAATAAACAATAAAACTACGGCTTACTTTAGTGTTTTGGCTAGGTTGCTGTTAGAAACAAGAAGTTAAAAAACCCTTTTGATTAGATACTTTAGAGGTATGAGAGAGGAACTGGTTAGAATGTTCCTCATTTTCCGCAGAAAGGGAGGATCCTTCAGCCAAACGTGCATTGTGTAGTCCAGGTATGACGCGTAGATCGTACCTATTTGGCGTTGAAATCAGATAAGTCTTATTCTGCAATCAATCAGTCAACACAGACTATCGCAGTCCACAGCTGGACATAAGCCCCTCCCGATAGGTACCACAACAACCGCTTTTCATAAAATCGGTCATAATGAAAATTATTCCATCATCAACGACGGCCTCTCCCATCCTAAACCGAGTTTAACCTCCCAGTTCCCTTGCCTTGTTTATCATGTTTTTCTTCCGTCACAATCTCACAATAGCATCGAGTTACGAAGATTAAACTATAGTTAGCAAGTAGTTCCATCGGGCCAGCTGCGACGCGATGACGAAAGTTCTTCCTACGTTATCTAAATTAATCTTACGGTGCCGAACTTGGGAGTCTTGTGTCAGTTGCTTGAAGAGTAATGAAATGCGTTTCTGTAGGGTGACATGTGGAATGAATTAAGGATGGGTGGGTGTAACATACGTGAATCTAATTAATGTAACACGAGGGAGATACGGATAAAAATCTTGTCCAAAAGTTACTCAAGAGATTTTAACATGTCAAAACTTGTTTCGAAAATAACCCCGTCGATACCCGCAAGCCCCGTCTTGTTGTCCAAGATTTTCATCGATATTCATTAAAGTCAAATCGATATGGTCTATCTTTTTCTGCCGTGTTTACACGAGCTTCCGTAAAAGAAAATACAGGCAGCTAGTTCCGCGACTAAGACCCTTCTTGTTTTTCTCTTTTCTTTTTGGGCCTCAGTGAGCATTGGTACCCCAGCATGTCCTAGTACCAAAACCCAAATAGGTGAGACATCCACCAATCCGCACTGAACCAACGTGGTGGATTACGACTCAGTTCCACAGAGAAGAGGCTTGAATCCCAGCAGACCTATTTCCGATAATCCCTCCCGATTCTTACTATCTCGAGCTTCTTGGTTACTCTGATCTCGACTCTCAACTTCGGGTCTAATACAAGGGTAGAGTACAAGGCCCAATCAGCCACCCAGCAGCGGGAACAATATAGATTGAATTATGTATCCACCTACTACTTAACAAAAACACCTCAATCCCCGCTTCCATCCTCTCCCATGTACCACATGCCATGAAAGCTGTTTATACCTACTAGGTATGTAGGTACGAGTCAGAGCCAGCTGTGCGCCGACAGAAACTCTCACCCGTTCCCGACACTTGCACTGCTATTACTGAACCCTGTGACTTTGTTCTTTGTGCGCCTCCAGCCATTTTGGAAACAATTCGGATAAGTTTTTTTATTTGTGTTAGTAAGTTGGGTGAAGTCTTTGAGGGTCACGAGAATTATTGAAGAATGACAATTGGTTATGTCACAAACGTGTATATAAACGTCTAATCATTTTTACGAGTTAAAAAAAAACGAGGGGGCTTTTGATATCCTGTCCTGCTTGTCCTGTTGCAACACAACACAGGAGCTGATGGACGCTACTGAAAGTCCCATCGCCAAATTTTAGGCAGACTCAATTTGACTTGTGAGCAACACGATAAGAATTTAAGAGTTACAGACCATCAGATTGAACAACATTTAAAAATGAACAAATAGTGGATCGGAAAGATGTGGTCAACCATTTTGATCTGTATATTAGTCATTCAAAAGCTTACATCATAAAACACTAAGTTTTCACACATCGTTCTGTTTCTGTCACTCGTTTGAAGATGATAGAGGCAAAATGATGATTTAAATATGTTTGGCGTTAAATGTAGTAGTTTGTCTCGCAAGTGGGGCTATGTTACAATTTTATTATATTGTAAGGGTACCCAATAGTCACGGCTTACTAAATTATTCGCATCTTTCTGTGTCCTGACAAGAAAATTTTCATCCAAAGGTAAGTAAATACGTATTATTACTTTCCCCTCTAAACCATCAGAACGAAAACAAAGTACGCACATCATCATCATCATTTCAGCCGAAAGACGTCCACTGCTGGACATAGGCCTCCCCCAAGTGACGCCACATTGACCAGTCCCGTGCGGCTCGCATCCAGCGGATCCCCGAAACCTTCACCAGGTCATCGGTCCACCTAGTGGGAGGCCTTCCAACGCATCGTCTTCCGGTTCGCGGTCGCCATTCCAGAACTGTTCGGCCCCATCGCCTATCCGTTTGCACACACTGCCATCTAAATCACGAAACTTGACGAAAATTTCGCTAGGTAACATTAAAACTTGCTGATATTCATCTTGTATATAGTAGAACATTCAGGCGCTGCCTCCTGAAAACGAAACAATTAATGTCGCCGTGTGAGCTGCTTAACGCTTCACGGACGAATAATTCGCAGACTCTGACAAACAAAGTATTTCTGTGCTGAATACATAATTAGGTGCTAAACGACACTGAAACTGTATAATATTAGTACTTTGAAGTAACTACACGACGACTGATAAGATAAACGCCTTTTAGGTATGATAGCTTTCATATTTCTTTGTTTGGAAAAAGTTCTTGCTACTACCACCTGGTAGCAGACCGATGGGGGTAGACGGTAATAAACCTATGTGAAAAACAACATACAAATCAATTGTATTATTAATTTATTTTCCCACCTTCCATCTTGCGCTGCATGCCCTGTCACCTGCGCGCTTGAGGATCTTATGCCTGCATCAGCGAGCGGAGTTCGCTTGGCTGAGTTTTGGGCTAAACAAATTTAGCGATTTGCCGTCGACACGCTAAGAAGATCAATTGTATTATAGCACAAAATCACGGCTGTACACGTACTCTGGCAAAGGTGATCGATCAGTGCACCCACACATCGTCAGGTGTGTTTAAGTCTCATGTAACGAGGGGCGTACCTATTACCATCAATCAGACACGAATGCAGTCTCCGCGATGAAACTGACAAATTCTTGATGGTAAACAAAAAAATATTTTTCTCAACCTGGGACCCGAACCCAGGTTCTATTTGTTGACAAATATAACTGTTCTCCTCCATTTTACCTCATAGCTCTTTGAGGAACCAGTAAGGTTTTACGATATGCTACAACTGCTTTGAACGAAACGATCGTTTCTGGGAAATACGAGTAGGAATATTGAAAGTCGTATGATAGTGAATAGAACCTGTCGATTTTAGGTGGTAAGTAAAGTTTTGAGTCGATGTGGTGACTGAAAAATAAAGCGTTATTGGAATCGCCGTAGAGGAAATGATTCAAAAAAGGGCGATGATATACTCGTAAATGAAATAAAAACTACCGATACAAGATTTTTAACTATTAGGTTCGGTTTGCTTAGCTCAACAGTGATGAAAAACATGATGAGGAAATCGGTGTGTCCTAGAACCAAAATTCAACCCTCACCAACCCACAATGGAGCCGCTGGTTGATTACGGCCTGCTTCTTCTCATGGAGACGAGTCAACTGTCCAACCACATCATCTGCCTAGCCTTTTCCCAAACTATCTTGGGGTCGGTTTCCAGTCTGACCGGATGCAGCTGAGTATTTTACATGAAGCGACAGCCTATCTGACCTCTACAACCCAGTAATACGATACCCCTTGGTAAGACTGGATGTCAGACTATTTGGCTTCTGACTACTCGTAACGACTGTCAAAGATCTACAAATGACAGCCGGGACCAACGGCTTAACGTGCTTTCCGAGGCACGGAGGAAACTCGGTATGGAATTATGGACACCCATCCACGGACCAACCTCGGCAAGCATGGCTTAACCTTAACCATCGACCCGCGCGGCTGTTATTATTTAGCCACGAGCTCCTCAGTCAAGTGTCCAACCACTAGCTTTTGCTCGGGGCTTCGTTCCCGTTATGTACGGACATTAACCCACGGGAACGTTTTAAATGCATCCTATGACACTCGGGGATAATGTAGCTTCCCGTTTTTGTAAGAGTTTCGAAGATTACCCCCTACATACAAACTTACAAACACCTCTTTATAATATTAGTTTAGTGTAATCCTACTAGAATAATTCAAAATTCAAACAGAACTCGACACATATCAGCTGTCGCCCTGTGTCGCCTGTTCGGGACACTGAGCTAGTAAAACCACGGCTGAAAGCTGACGTGTCAACAAACAGTGACACTGCTACATAGGGCAACGGGTGTCACGCTGCTATGTCAGTCATGAAGTGTCCTGGCAGAATGTAGCTGTGTTTTTAGTGGTCATCCTAACTAATATTATAAATGCGAAAGTAAGTTTGTTTTTTACCTTTTCATGACTAAACGGCTGATCGGATCTTAATGAAATTTGGCAAGAAGATAGATTTCAACCTGAGGAAGGACATAGGCTATATATAATCACGCTACGACCAATAGAGCGGAGCAGAAATGAAAAATGTGACGCAGACGAAGTTGCGCGGGACAGCTAGTTTAGAATACATGCTGAATTCTGAAGCCTCAGCACGTTCGCGCGGGTTATACGTATAATTAATTTGAAATTGAAAATACTCGCACATAAAGCTGCTTGCTGTGTCTATCGAGTAGCAGAATTGAACGATTGTGGATAAACCAATAAAAAAATATGTATACTGAGTTTTCAAGTTTCGTATGAATGGGTTCTATTTAATGTGGCTATCATAACTAACATGCTACAGGAACTTCGAATTTAGGTACGTTACGTTTAAAATATCGCACATGCGTGCTAGTTCTGTAGCCTTGCAATAGAGCAAATGGTCTTGTCTCGAGTGGGGAAAAATTTACTTAAATACAAGAAAATGTGGCACACATGGTCGTTTGTCCTTCACTGAAAACCTGAAAGCCAGCGTTGCATTCCATTACGTACCTACAATTTTTGATGGTTAATTTCTGTATCTATTTTTAAAATGTGAAAGTGAAATGGGAAAGTGCCATACTGTCGCTCAAGCATACTGTCCAGTATTACACGTCTAGGAAAACGCCTGTAAACGCGTGTTTCCTAGACCTTTCCAAAGCATTCGATCTGGTGTCCTACGACTTACTGTGGCAGAAACTCCTGAACGATACCACTGTGGATAGGGGAGTTATATCGATACTAAGGTACTGGTATAACAACCAGACCAATTGTGTGAGGTGGGCAGGCTCGTTATCGGATGTGTATGGGCTGGAGTGCGGAGTGAGACAGGGCGGCCTGACCTCCCCTCGTCTCTTCAGTCTGTACATAAACCGGTTGATCGTTGAGCTCAGCAACACTTATCAAGGTTGTTATGTTGACGGAATATGCGTCAACAATATTAGTTATGCTGACGATATGGTGTTGCTGAGCCCATCGATTAACTCAATGATGAGTCTGCTCATGACATGTGAAAGGTACGCGGAGGCCCATGGGCTTAGATACAATGTTAAGAAGAATGAAGTACTGGTTTTCAAGGCAGGCACTAAAACCTACCCGATTGCTCCACAGCTGAAACTTTGCGGAAGTGCCTTAAAGCACTCTGCGCGTCCAATATAATAATGCATTCAGGGTGTTGATGGGGTTGCCGCGCTACTGCAGTGCCTCCGGCATGTTCGCAGAAGCGGGCATAGATGGCTTTCACGCCATCATGCACAAGCGATGCGCCTCCATCATGCGCAGAGTACGCGTCAGCCCCAACAGCATCCTGAGTACTATAGCGGACAGGTGGGACAGTTCCATACTTGGACATTGGGTACGCCTACACGCCACTGTGGCGTATAATAAATAATTTGTTTTGATGCTCTGGTAGATGTAAGTACTAACACTAGTTTTTAAGTTGTGTGTTGTACTAACCAATGGACTTGTGGTCTGAAATAAAGAATTTATTATTATTATTAAAATACATTCATTTTTTTTGCTTTGTTGAAAACTTCGTAAGTTTGAATGTACTTTAAAAACTCTTTTACAGTCGGTGCCATTTTTCTTCGTCGTAAAAGGGCGCCGGACGTCGGTCAAAGCCGCATGCAAGCAGAAGCTTGCTTGATAAAATTGAGCCACATCGAATAAAATACCAATGAAAAGTTAGTCTAGACGGGGACTTTCAATAATTATTAAGTTAATGGCTCGGATATTAATTTATTTAAAACTTTCACAACTTTTGCAATTATGCGTCTGAACTAGCATTTAATTAAAACATTCATTTACTTACTTAGTTTAATATTATTTAAATAAAATGTATTCAGTTTTTGAGATCAATGAGTATATGTTATGAATATAAAGTAATGATAATTGAATTTGTGATTTATGTTAACTTTGTATAATATATAAATGAATAATAATTAAATTTAATTTAATTATTATTAATATTTAAATGAATTAGTTGAAAATTTTCGTTAGAAAATATAATTTACTAGAATAGAATAGGCGTATTTATTTATAAACTTAGTCTAGAAAATATTAAAAGCTAACGAAGTGCTGTTTGGCATGATTAAAGTAAACTTTCAAGTTAATAATTATAGAAATTATTTCTTTCAGTTTTAAATTAATTTCTGTAAATTTTATCATTCTATTTCAGCCTAACTCAAAAAGTCTAACTTTCTCTCATCACATTATATAAAACTTACTTTTATTCAATTATGTTATTGGTTCAAGATCTTCTTGGAAAAGATACATACTTAATATGTGGAAAGCACACAAGAGCCACTAGCAGTAGGATAATTTTGATTTAATACCTAAATGACAAATTTTAAATTAATATGACTAACAAAATTTCGTTTTTTTTATTTATCTTCTATTTTTTTTTTTTTAATTTATTGTTACATTTGTATACCTACTAATTAATAAGATTAAAGCCCTCTCCCAGTCGCCTACTTTGCTGTGCCTTACAGGGTCCATATTTATGTACCTAGCTTTAAGCCCTTTGTAACATCTTTTTCACAATATGGAATGCAAAATAAATGAATATGAATATGAATGAATATGAGATTTTTATACCCCTAGAGTCAAAACTTACTTAGTGGTTTAACCGTATGAGAATACTAATCTTACTTATTTTATCACAGATTCTAATGAACCCTGAGATTTTATCAATAGATGTAAATTAACCACAAAAAAAATTACGACAGGCGGCCTCGCAACCGGTGGTACTCAATTCAGAACACAAGTTTTTGATCAAACAAAAACACAAAACAAGTACATTTTTTTTTGTAGTTTTCTGTGAACGTCATGTCCCTGCGACAAATAAACATTTTTTCTTTCTTTACTTTACTACAAGCTTACTTGAATTCACTTAACCATCCAGTCAGAATCGTCTTAGTGACAACTATCGGAGATTTCCTTTAAATTCTTGTAATGCCAAAGACTTTGCATTAACAGCGATAAGGGGTAGGTTAAGCCGGATTTTCTGCTTACGGATAAACTGATTGACTGATAGCGGTGTATTGACCCCAACTGAACGATTCATCGATTTATTTGGCGATCGTTAGTGAATGTTTTACCTATTCAATTTGTTGATAGTTTTTGTCTTACAACGGGAATTAATGCTGTCCTTGTTTTTTGGAGTTCACTGGTAGGTACGTCAGAAAATCTTTTTTTTTTTTTAGTATCATCATCATCATCAGCCTATGATGTTCTCACTGCTGGGACACAGGTCTCCTCTCTATGAGAGGGAGTGGGCTGTAATCCACCAGGCGCGATAATGCGCCTGCCTGGGTTCGAACCCACGGTTTATTGCTCAAAAGTCGGGGCTGTCACCACCGGGCCACCGCTGCTCTCATTCATTTTCTACTAACTCGTATTTAACATGAAAGTTATGTTTAAAAATGTTTAAAAGTCGAATGATTGACTTGTTTCAATTTATTTTTTTTGTTACAAACCTAATCAGTAAACATAATAATTATAATGATTGGATCCTCAAGCTGAAATTAATTATTACTGCCACGCAAAACATACCTTATATACATTACATGAAACAAGCATTCAAAAGTGAAACAAAACGCATTTGAGAGCGTTTCGTGCACTAAACTGTCGCACGAACTAAACGCGAGCGCTGTGGCAATGTGTTATCAAATTACTTAGTGCAACCTGCGAAATCTGAGCCTAGAGTTACTGGATGTGGTAATTGAAAAGGGATACTGAAAAAAGGTGTGCATTTTATTTACATTTAGTATTGTTTATTATTAGTCACATAATTAAGGTGATCGTGGCATAAAAATAAGCTGCTTGGATCGATCTTTTCCGCTCGGGTTCTCTCCTCATAATCCCATCAGCATCATCATCATCAGCCTGTATATTGTTCCCACTGCTGGGACACAGGCCTGCTCTCTATGAGAGGGAGTGGGTTGTAATCCACCACGCGGGCCCAGTGCGGGTTGGTAGATGTCACACATGTCTTAGATTATTTAGTTCTAGGACATGCCGGTTTCCTCACGATGTTTTCCTTCACCGTTTTTGAGAGCAACGGTGATGAATTAATAAATTACACAAAGTAATGCGCCTGCCTAGGTTCGAACCCTTCCTCTTATTCTCATAATCCCATGGTTAATAAATACTCCGTGATTATACCAATATTTATACAACACTTCAACGCGATTAAATCTGGTACTATTTGTTAACTCAAAGGTACAATCGGGTATTGAGATCAATGTGGTAAAAGCTCGCTTTTCATCATTTTAATTGAAGCCAGTTTTAATAGTAATAAATTAAGTTTTCATACAATAAAACATCTATATTCATGATTTATACAAAAGATATAAATTGAAAAATAAAAACTGTTTTTACTGTTTTACTAGATACGCCCGCGATTTTGCCCGCGTGGAGTTCGGATGTTGACCCAGGTTATAAACTCTGTGTGCCCTTTCATAGATATCCGTTTAAATATTTTTGCGTAACAAACATCCATGCCTCCATCCTCACAAACTTTTACCAGTAATGGTAATCTTTCATTCACTCAGCAGTGACTTTCGCAGCGCATCTGTCGCTTGAGTGTGAAGGTCGTGGCCAAACCGTAACTTTGACTTAAGCATGTCCAGTGGGCTGCGGGTTGTTCGAAAGAGATACCGCGGCCCTGGAACACAAAGGGCGAAGAAGGAAAATGGGTGGGTTTTAGTCAGTACAAGTCTGACACTCCCTCCCGCTCCGCCCAGAGCGGGAGAAGTCATTTGATGATTTCCCATCCGCAAAAAAAAAAAAAAAGCATGTCCAGTGGATCTTATCTGTGTAACTCATTCAATTTCATTGTTCCGCTAGGGTGCGCACGAGCGCAGTTCTGTAGTTTCAACACCCAAATGTATCCACTTTGGAGTTATTAAGATAAATTCTAATTCCAAAGCTAGGTTGAAGTAGTTTTTGGATTGGTGGACGGGGAGGAGAGATTGCACCCAATAGGTAGATAAGCTTTTCTTTAAGTGCATGTCTATGTATTATTTAAAAAGTGGTCTTTGTTTAAAAATTGGTAGCAAAGTAGCACTGGATAGATTTTTAAGTAATGCAGTATCAGCTGTCAAACGTGAACGAGGGATGATCTAGTTTATTATACCAGATTATTATCTGCATTATTGGGCATAGTTTTGATGTACCTACCAGCAATTTGTACAATGCTTTGTATTTCTTCTCACACAAAGGTCTGTGTCCTGAGTGATAGTTATGCACACTAAAAAGCAGTGATAGCCTAGCGGTATGATCGCCGAACTGCCAAGTTATAGTTCACGAGTTCGAACTCAAGTTATGCAACACTGGTTTTTCGGTTTTTGTGTGTATTGTATAATTATTACTAGCTTCGGTGATATCTTGAGAAAACCAGCATGCCTGAGAGATATTTCTCGACGGTTCGTAAAGCTAAGTCAGACGCCCACGGGCGGCATAAAAACTATGAGACCAGGTGGCGTACCATGACGTCTTAAAACATTATTGTTCCATTCCCATTCCAGAGTGAAAAAGTGACGGAGCGGAGGAGACGTCAAACTGACGTCTATGGGTCCAGTGACCGATATAGCTAGGCATACCGTTGGTCGTTTTGATAGACAGGCGAATCCGTGTGCTTACTTACACAGAAATATTTTCCATAGAATAGACTGTTTTAAACTTTCACGGTTTTTATCTAAACTTACGCTATCAGCAGACAATAACCACAGAAGATATGCCGTAAGTGATAGTGTAGGAATAGAATAGATCTTCAAGTGGATATTCCCCTGTAATCTATGTCCAAAAGAGATACCAAAACTTCTAAACTAAAGTCTCAGCATGTTTACACCAGTTTGTCTGAAACTGATCCATAAAGGTGCTATCACACTTTGTACACAAATTAAAGTTCGACTTAATTGTTGTATCAGAACTTAGTTGGGAATTTCAAGTTAGTGCCACGCCACTTGATAGGTTCTTAGATAATCAAGCACCTACTAGAGTTTACTTGAAAACCGCCTCATTTTGAGCTTGTGCTTTGCTTACACTGTAAAGTTTTGATAGGCTTTTTGGAGTATGTTTTGTTTGTAGGCTATTTGTGTTGTTTTGTGTTTTGATGGTTTTTAAAGAAAATGGGATTTCATTTTATTATAATACTAGGTTATTCCCGCGGCTTCGCCCGCGAAGAAGTTCGGTAATTGTCCTATATGATCGTACTTCCAGGATATGAAGTATCCTATGAGTTAATCCATGTTATAAACTACCTGTGTGCTCAATTTCATCGAAATCCGTTATGTAGCTTTTGTTTCAAAGACACACACACATCTGTCCAGAAACATTCGCAATTATAACAGTTGTATTAAGGCATACATAGAGGAAGCCGTGGCTTTATCGGATATGATATGATATGATCAATCTTTATGTTAAGCCGCACTTGTCTAGGTTGGTCTGTGGATGGGTGACCACCAATTACGTACCGAGATTCCTCCGTGCGCGTGCCTTGGAAAAGCACGTTAAGCCGTTAGTTTGTGGAACATACATAGTTCATGCAAATGATGCATGCGAAAAGTTTTCATACATGTCGGTTCAAATGACACGACTCACCGCGCCGGATTAAATGTTACAAATGTGAACGTGATCGGCTCAAAGCGATTACGCGTCGATGTGGTTACACCCTCACTAAATGATTTGTTTCGTATTTGATATTAATCCTCTTCAAATAAAAGAATAACTACTAAACCGTCATTAACCGTACTCTACCAAAAACCAACACAAATATACCAACAAAGTCTACGAACACAGCAAAAAAAATACATAAGAGTACACAAAAAAGCCACATTATTAACCACAACAGAAAAAAAAGAAAAAGAAGAGAAAAACACATAAAATAAGTAGGTTACTTTTAATAAATGAGGGAGGTATGTTCGCACATAAAAACATAAAAAAAAAGTTAGGCGCGTCATTGCTCCTGAAATGCGTAGGTACTTATTATATATTGTGTTTGTCCTCGTAAAATATTTACTTAGGCCGCATGGCTTAGCTTGGGGACCGGGTAGGGCTTGGCTTGCTATACTGACGACATTTTGGATGTTTGTATTTGAAAAGAATGAATAATTCTGAAATTTATAGCAAAAAATTTTAATTTGTGCTTCTATTTTTCAGTAGAAATAAAGACCAGTATTAACCTGACTGTAATTATGTAACACTAGCTGTCCCGCGCAACTTCGTCTGAGTCACATTTTTCATTGCTGCTTCGCTGCTATTGGTCGAAGCGTGATGATATATAGTCTATAGCCTTCCTCGATAAATGGCCTATCTAACACTGAAATAATTTTTTTAATCGGATCTGTAGTTCTTGAGATTAGCGCGTTCAAGCAAACAAACAAACAAACTCTTCAGGTTTGTAATATTACAGTATACAGATACAGACGCATCGTCTACGAAGCTGCTAAAGAGCAACGTCATCATGCGAATTCCGGCCAAATGCAAGCCTACGCATAAACAGTCCCTACATGTTCACCATCTGCCTAGCCTTTTCCCAAACTATCTTGGTGTCGGCTTCCAGTCTAACCGGATACAGCTGAGTATACCAGTATTTTATATGAAGTGACTGCCTCTCTGACCTCCACAACCCAGTAACTGGGTAATACGATACCCCTTACTAAGACTGGATGTCAGAATTATGGCTTCTGACTACTCGTAAAAACTGTCAAAGATCTACAAATGACAGCCGGGACCAACGCCTTAACGTGCTTTCCGAGGCACGGAGGCAACTCGGTATGTAATTATGGTCACCCATCCACGGACCAACCTCGGCAAGCACGGCTTAACCTTAAACATAGACCCGTGCGGCTGTTATTATTTAGCCCCGAGCTCCTCAGTCGCTTTATGTTAAATACTGGTATTCAGCTGCATCCATCCAACATAGTTGTGAAAAGGCTAAGCAGATGATGATCCAAAGACCAAAAATGCTAACATCTAAAAGACCTGGTTAAATTGCGGATGTCCATAAAACAAACTGAACTTCGTATGTAAATGCTATGCTAATCCTAATGCTAAAAGTAAAACAACATTTAAAAAAAATCTAACTAGTTTACCTACAAGAAACATTTATATTGAAATAATAATAACTTTGTATTACGTTCAAAGGGAGTGTTTACGGAAAAGAATAAAAATGCAAAGGAAACAAACAATTCCTTGTTTTTAATTAAGAGCGTTTACGCCTTAAGACATTTCATACAAACTTTCAAGTCGTTATTTTCCGAAATGACTGAACTGATTTTGATGAAACTTCGTACACATAAGCAGGATACACAGATCTAAAAAGTTACTAAAAAACATTTTCGAAAAATAGTGTTACAGTTAAATTAGACCGAATTTAAATTTTCTATAGAAACAGAAAATTCCAATTATCTCTTGTTTTAAAACACATTTTGAAAATATTTTTAGTAACTTTTTAGACCTATGTATCCTGTTTATGTGTATAAAGTTTCATTTAAATCGGTTCAGTCATTTCGGAAAAAAACTACTTGAAAGTTTGTATGAAAAGCGGTAAGGGATAAACGCTCTTAAACCAGAAGCATTTTAGTGGAATCATAATTGATTATTCTCCTTATTGCCATACAAATGAGAAAATTGTTTATTTCATTGGTAGGTTCCTTGACCTATATGTTGAAAATTATTGAATTAAGGCGCCCATTATATTTTTCAGTACTCTATCCAAGGATAATTTAACAAGTGTTTACCAACAGCACACACACACTGTATGTCAATGTCATTATACTCTTGATAATCATGAAGGGCTGTAGGTAAGGAGCCACAGCTAAAAAAAAAAAAAGTACACCATCGGCCGATGGTTTACTGTTTTTTTTTTAGGTTTTGCGTCAGTAGGTACAAAAAATCCCTCCAAAAGTTCGATTCTTCCAAAACGGAACGCGGTTATCAAACTTTCAACAAAAGCTAAAGTTAAAAAGTTACCAAATCCACCAACTGTATGCAGAAATCCTCTTAAATATGCAAAATAAAATATTTAATCAGAACTGCTCTAAACATGGTGAAGGAAACATCACGAAGAAACCCTTACCCTGTCCTATGTGGTATCTACCAACCCATACTGGGACCTGGCACCCTATTCACAAACGCTCGGATTCGATTTCGATTCGGAAAGTCGTATGTCTATCTCTCTCGCTTTCGTAGTGCCAAAACAAGATAGACATACGACTTATCGAATCAAAATCGAATGCGAGCGTTTGTGAATAGGGGGCCTGGTGGACTATGAACCACCCCCAGAGAGACGAAGAATTTGTACCAGCAGTGGAAACATGAATATATAGGCTATTTATCTTTATACTACCAGCTGAGCGGCGGTGGCCCAGTGGTAGCAGCCCCGACTTACGAGCAGTAAGTCGTAGGTTCGAACCCAGGCAGGCGCATTACTTTGTGTAATTTATTTCATCACCGCTGCTCTCAAAACGGTGAAGGAAAACATCGTGAGGAAACCGGCATGTACTAGAACTAAAAATTCGAAGACTTGTGACATCTACCAACCCGCACTGGGCCCGCGTGGTGGATTAAAGCCCACTCCCTCTCATTGAGAGGAGGCCTGTGTCCCAGCAGTGGGAACATTATAGGCTGATGATGACTATCAGCTAAAAAACCCACCAAACGCTAGCAAAAAAACAACAATTTATATTGTTGAAATAACCAGCACAAAATTCCATAATAAACTGCGCAAATTATAACAAAACTGATATCCGTCGGAAGTGCAGAAACAACGGTTCTCGTTGCTTCCGCATAATTAAATTTCACCGTTTCAACTTACTGAAATTCCATTGCGTCGAGATTCTCGGCTATTGTTTCATGACGGGCTGAATACAGCTAAAAATGATTGACCCACCTATTTATGCCTCAACCTCGTTTCTGTGAAGTATTGCCTTTATTAGCTTGTTGTTTTGTTAAAATTAACTGTATTGAAGAACGTTCTTAGGTGAGCTGGGATGTCTTCATTGTTTTGTTTGGCAAGGCCTGCTACGTAATAAGTAAGACAAAACCTATCGTTATGTGCAGTCTGAAAGTATTTAACAGCATAGAATCTATACTGTTAAATACTTTCATCATCTATGCTATAGATGATGAACTAAATTTGAGAAGGGAATTTCCACAGTCAAAATCAGAAGCTTCACTTTAGGTTCATTTTTGTCTTTCATATTTTGGCATCTTCTACTCAAAGAGCAGCGGTGGCCCAGTGGTGGCAGCCCCGACTTACGAGCAGTAAGCCTTGGGTTCGAACCCAGGCAGGCGCATTACTTTGAGTAATTTATTTCATCACCGCTGCTCTCAAAAACGGTGAAGGAAAACATCGTGAGGAAAGCGGCATGACCTATAACTAAAAATTCGAAGACTTGTGACATCTACCAACCTGCACTGGGCCCGCGTGGTGGATTAAAGCCCACTCCCCCTCATAGAGAGGGACCTGTGTCCCAGCGGTATGAACATTATACGCTAATGATGATGATGATGATGACTCAAAGACCAAGGAAAGGCGGAAGACCAAGGAAAACGAAGGATGAGGGGTTGTGTGATGAATGATATGGAAGAAAAAGGAGTAAATGATAGCGTGACGGTTGACAGAGGAGAATAGAAGAAAAAAACGTATTGCGCCGAGCCCAAGTAACTTGGGACAAGGGCAGAAAGATGATACCGATGATGCTGATGGTGATGGCTTTTACTCGAAGTGAAAATTTCTATTCACCTAACAGACCAAAAGTAAAATTTCGTTTAATGAAATTAAAATATGAACCTGATATACGAGTATAACCAGTTTAATAAGCTCTATCACACAATCGTACAGATTTTCTGATACGAATTTCATTTCCACGAGACACAACTGAAACAATTTTCCCACAAAAATGACGTGTAGGTATCAACAAGAACTATCAAACTTCACGATGACATACCTAATGTTCATGACTTGAGTTACACCAGGAATTTTAGCCGAATACTTAGGAATTGCCTTTTGGCTAACTCGGTACTGAATACAGACTCTCTGTAAACCTCTTAGCTGGAGTATTTTATTTAAATGTACTGCTTTATGAATGATAAGTCGGAGATGTCACTTTAGTTTTACTTTGGCGAATTTGTGCTTGTTAATCATTACTTCTGTACCCAAAAATCCCACTTTTTTTAAACCGACTTCTTAAAAAAGGAGCTGGTTATGTAACATCTATTTTTTCATGTATGTAAACCTATTTCTCCGTGATTACTGACCCGATATTGGTAATACTTTTTTCATTAGGTAGAGGAAGCTCGCGCGGTGGTCTCATTTGAATTTTATTAACTTTGCTTAGGCACTTTTTGTGTTAAGGCTCCTTCAGACAGGCGCGCCGCACGACGCAACGCGACGCGGTATGCCGCGCGACAAAACCTACGTAGAACAATTTCCATACAACTCGCGGGACTCTTCATACAGGCGCGACGCGACGCGTTTCTGGGTTATTTCGAGAGCGCGAAAAGTCGCGCGTGTCGCCACCAGAAACAAAAGATTCATTGTCAATTTTGTATGCAGCCGAGCCAGACGCGCGGCAACACACCGCGGCATCAACTCGTTGATCGATTACTCGATCCGTACGTATCGAAACGCGATCAATTTTTTTTTTTTTGAACAAATGTTTTTTTAGGGCCTTAACTAATTTTACAGTTTGCCGATTACAAGCGTGATGTTATGACGCTTGCAAATGCCGAAGGGTTAGGTAGATTAGAAACACTTATAGGAAACTCATATTTCACCAGTTTTGCTCAAATCTTATTAATTTTTATTGCTGTGGCGACCTTCAAAAAGCAACTTATAACAAAAAGTACTACAGTGCCATCTATGATAAAACTAAAGAACTAATATGGTCTGAATCTCGCAAGCAAAGTTTACATCGACTTAAGAGTATATAGCAAAACCCGACAACAATTGGTCGGGCAGTTGCCCACCAGACATAACACCTGTCTGGTCGGAGGATCCTCTCTTACCTATAGGGTATGAAGAAATTTACACCCTGTTCCTAATACTCATAAATTGCCATCAACCGAGCAAGAATCCAGAGACTTCTGCTACTGTTTATGAGTAACTAGCTGTCCCGCGCAACTTCGTCTGCGTTATATTTTCCCCGTTTTAGCAACATTTTTATTGCTGCTCAGCTCCTAAAGGTCGTAGCGTGATGATATATAGCCTATGTCCTTCCCTAGGTTGTAATCTATCTTCATGCCAAATTTCATTATGATCCGATCAGCCGTTTAGTCGTGAAAAGGTAACAAACAAACAAACGAACAAACAAACAGAGTGACATTTGCATTTGTAATATTAGTATGGAAGTATGGATTGTATATTTGAATAAAAACTTAGATTTATTTTATCTTCAAGTAATTCTTCATAACAATATATTTACAGAGTGCAAGGGACACCTACGCGTAGCCCGTTACCACGAACTCAGTAGGTAGTACATTATTCTAAACCTACCCATAAATAAATTTTTTCATTGTAAGAAAACCCAAACCTTGATTCAAAGGAATTCAAAACCATAATTTTAGTTTAATGAAAAGATATGGGTCGCCTATTCGTAGATTATAAGTTGATCTATGTAACGGTATTCTTAAAGAAATTTTAAATGTAAAGGAATCTTTGTGATGCAAAGAATTCCATTCGCCTTAGCTACTTTGTACCTCCATTTAAAAATTCCACGAGTTTTTAAGGTAGATCATTATAAGAAAGTCCAAGAAGAAAATCTTGCTAAAAAATGAATAATTTACAGCAGGTATTTAATATATTTTTTGTTAAAATCTAGCAGTATTAAATTGTTTAGTTATATTGTTAGAATTTTTATGATATTAAAATAATAAATTAGAAATTCTAAGATTTTTTTCTGTGAGAAAAATGTTAAGTATTACCTGAGTCCTTAGTTTTATAATAGTAATATAACATGCTTCTTTAATCATTTTCACGGTGATAAAGAATATCTTCTGAAATTCTTTTCGGTAGGTTTGAATCTGTCACGCTATTGCAGAAGAAAAATGATCCATATTCTACTTGGTATTAGAGTAGGTTCTCTAAAACCTACGTATGTACCACCGAGTTCACTGACGGTCGACTACTTGTCAACTTTATGCCCTAAGTAGTGAGTAATAAGGTTGAAAAGTTGACGACCGTCAGTGTTAGCGGTAATAGAAGTAGACGGGCATAGACGACCAATCAAGTTATGCATAACCAGTATAAGGTGATCTCTCATTGTACGGGAAGCTCATTCACGGTTATACTGTATATAGGGTGACTGGCAATTTAGTGACCAATACTTAAACACGTGATTTTACTCATGATAAAAAACACCGTTTCCAAAGAAACATTTTTTTAAACTCATTCGCTTTTTTCAACAGCAGTATGAAATTCGCGCGCGCGCGCCTGTCAGCTTGTGATAAAAGGGAATGAGTATAAAAAAAATGTTTATTTGGGAGAGTTGTTTGTTATCATGTGTTTAAGTATCGGAAAGTGTCGCCATGTGTACAAGCAGATAGAACTATGTATCATACAACACATACAAACTAAACCAAACCTAACTAAGTTTTCACATATTAAGGCACATTCACACTACAAATAACGATTAAAAGACAAAGTTTGAAACAACTGGCGTCTTGGTAATTGCGGGATAAATCACGAGCGCCATCTATTACAGACATCGGGACTATAAAACAGTACAATTTATCACCGTCTATGTTACATTTAACGACTGGCAATGAAACATCTGAACTGTCTCATTGTAACTTGTACTCATCATCGTAACTTCATCTTGGAGATGTTGGATTTGGGTTCTGATTTATTAATTACTTACTTACATTTTGCCAGGAGAAGTGAGGCCATATGACCAAATACTTATAAAAAAAATACCCTGATATTTTTTATTGGTTTTCTACATTATCCCAATGATGTTAAATAATGTACGTAAGCCTTTTTAACAATGTACGACCATTTATACTATTCTGTTATTGGTTTCTGGCGATGACACGTACCTACTTGACCAAAAACCCAACTCAAAAATACTACGCTTTTTATTTCAAAAACCGACTTCACAAAAATTACTTTAGCTTCAGAAGTCGGTGACAAAAAAAAACTGAATTAATGAAACCATTCTGAAGCTTTTCTGAAAGTTTTATTTTTTTGCAAAAAAGATTTATTTTTTCCATTTTTAGTTGTAATATCCTATAGAAATATTTGCTATGCATTTCACATTGTTAACAAGTACATCTTGGGAGTAAAGGCAAAAAAAAAAAATGCAAATTGGTTTACCATTGGCGGAGAAATCGGTGATCATACAAAAAATAATACAAACATTCAATAGTCCTTCTTTTGGAATTTGGTTAGAAACTATAACAAAGAGATGCAAATGATATCCCAAAAACTCATTTCAAATTTTGATTTCAATAAATAATTGAAACAATAAAACTGCGAATACGAGTATATCGCCATCAATACGCTTCTTAACCGCTAAAGCAGCGCCAATGATTTACACAACCGCACCTCTAATGTAACTACTGAAGCGCAAACGCTGTTTAGTGACGTCACAAATCATACGCTACCATTTTGAAAGCTCCGCCATTTTAAAAGCATCGCCATTTTGACAGTCGGTTTAGAAATTGTCAAAATTATTAATGTGTTTTATTCTATGTACATATCAAATAAGGATTACACAAAGCTATTATTTACAGCTTACAGTTTTTATTTAAAAAAATGCTGTGTGTGTAAAAGCTAGGTTAACAATATCGCAAATTAAATGTGTAGCTCTGAAATTTATATCCTTTAAAAAAGAATAAAGTGGGAATTGGGATTCGGTAAATTCGTTTTCCGCAACAAAAAAAAGAAAATAGATAACGAGGTGAGTTGGCAGGTACGTGACAGGGTTACTTGAATAACGACCCAAAGTGGAGGCAATTGTAGCCAGCATTACAAAAAATAGTCAGCCCTTAATAAGTTTCGTTTTGAATATTACGAAAGGTGTTGGGTAATGCTGGAAACATAAAAAATAATACCTAAGAGAACCCAAAAAGAAAAAATCTTTCCTCAAATTCTTTGCCCAATGCTGGCGTTTCTACTGTAATCGCCACCATTTGTAACCAAAAGTTTGATTAAATCATAATTAGCACGTATGGCAATAATTTTGGCCCCGATTAGGAGATTATTAAGTACATACAATAAATATGTTAGCAATAAATATAAAATACTTCACGAGATTAAGTTATCAGAATGAATAATTTATCAATAAAAGATTTTATTGTTGGCTAATAAGAAACGAAGCATTTAAAAACACGCTGTAGCTGTTATTGTCTGATAATGGTACTGAATTTGGTCACTTAATACATAGTTTCCGTGGTGTAGCGGTTATCACATCTGCCTAACACGCAGAAGGTCCCCGGTTCGATCCCGGGCGGAAACATATCTTTTTGTAAACTCAATTTTTCTCGTCAACATTTTTTTTCAAGTCTATACTCATTTTTATTTAACCGGCTTCAAAAGAAAGTAGGTTATTAATTCGACTTGTATGTATGTAATATGGTCAGAAATGCACAGTTTCTGTATATTTTAGTCTATACCAGTTTCCAAACATGTGTGCTAAAGTGTAGTGTGTATATTTGTGTTTGTCCACGCATATCTCAAAAAGTATATAAGTCGGATTGCATTTTTTTTTGGTATATTTCAACTTAGGGAACAATACAAGTTTCATCAGAATCGATTCAGTAAAAAGGGTAAATTAAAAAACTTATTGCAAAAAGAAACCGTCTTCCAAAAAAACAGTGCGTACACATATACTACACGCATGCGTTTGAGTGCCACGCATTCACTCTCGTTATTTTATTGAGCTTCTAAATAAATTTTGTTGTTTTCTTGTTGTATTATTTTTATTACATAATTATTACATGTTAAGTTTATCGAGGTTATTCTACTCACGGAAATTGAGCGAAGGCTGGTCACACCGAAGAGTCGAATGCATGACTGTTTGCACGCCATCTTGCGTACCTAGTAGAACTACGTAGTCACAGATCTTGTAATACTGCCATCTATTAGTGAGTAATAGAAATTTTTCCCCCCCATGGTAGCGTTAAACTTGTTGGAAGTCGCATAAGAAGTTTCACTTCAAAAAACATTAAAATAACTTTACTTTCGGAAGTCGCTGGCAAAAAAGTCAATGAAACAAACAATTTTTGATGTTTTTTGGAAGACGATTTCTTTTTCAAAAAGGTAAATTTTTATGTTTATTTCTAGTTTTCTTTTAACCTAAAACATTTTACTTATAAATAAACATAACATCACTTCTACTATAAACATCTATTACGTTTGTGCCTATCAATTTCTTGTTCATGGCTCACGAGCACGCACTTACAACGTACGTCCCTATTCTGAGTAATATGCTGGGTATCAGAAGAGGGCTTATTTATATTCCTAAAGAGATATCGATGTGTAGTGGAATAGGATACACATTTGTCACGCTAAATGTGCACGTAACACGGCATACAGAGATGTGGAGGATCTCTAGCGTGTCGATGGCTGATGGATTTACCGTGTATTCGAGTAGAGAAGTTTTGAGGTCAAACTAAATTTATTTACAGAACATCACGCATGTGATCTCCGAAAGGTTAGGCTGTGATGTACTCTACTGCGTGCATCAAAGGTTGGTTCATATCTAAGGACGTAATAAAGACAACTAAACAACTTTCTCTATCTCTCTCAAATATGACCACACCTTTTCTCGTTCTGTATAATATCATTTCACCGGTCTAGTAAACTCTGCTGCTGCATTTAAGTACCAAAACATCAAACACGAGTGACTTTATCGGAATCTGAACTGGAAAATGGCCTACTCCCTCTGACGGAGAGAAGGCATGTATACTAGCAGTGGATATATGAACAGTGCCTATTATTGACTGGTCATGCTTTTCTCAGTGGCTACTTTAATATCTACTCTACCTACTACAAGTCGGTACTCTCGTAACAGCACAATCATAGCCAATCAATATTCTACACAGCGTGACAATTCCTATCTATTCTACACAGGCGTGACAATATCTAATAACGTGAAGCAAAATATCATTAAACACAATAGCAGTGTTGCTCCGTAATTATCGAACAGCTAATCCTCTAACTCCATTACACCACTAATTACTAGCATTAGTTCCCAATTACGTCACTATTATATTAACTACATCAACACATACAAATCCCATTGCTGATGCCGTGCGGCCATTGAATAAATTATTATCATTCAATGCGAACGCATTCAGGGAATACAAATAATTAGCAGGCTAGTATTGAATAGGTAATGTTAGAATGTATTATTCTGAGCCAATTTATTAGATAGACACAGGGCATAAAGGTTTCCTTAATATCTATATCATCTGCCTCGTCTGTTTGTGAAAACTCTTTATTCTATTATTCCTTGTAAAATTATTCTACATAGTAAAGGGCCTTGGGATTGCTACAAGGTTTGAGAGACTTGCTTTTATAAATTCCATTCAAAACTCCGTTGCCTTAAATTCTCATACCGTGTATGTCATCACGTCGGTGGTCGCGTCCAAGAGATTTTTTTCCACCTTTTCCGTTACAATCTGATCTAAAATCTCCAACGAAAATTCCTCCACATGACACAGTCAGCTTTTAGCATTCCAAAAATTCTACCCTACACTAGAAACACACTTTTATTTAGACATCACGCTGGCCAGAATGCTCTCGACGTCGCGTCGCACCGTTGCACGTTGGTCAGAGGGTTCCAAGGAAAATCAACACAAGAGGCGGCCGATTTTAAAATAGACCGGCCGAGTCACGTCCGTTGAAAAAGCGAAACACGCTCGTGTCAGCTGCGCTTTGGGAGGCGTGTTCGTGTCACGCGCATTGTGGTTCAAATGTGTATTGTTCACTACATTAAGTTTTTAGGTGCCGAGTTTGGTTGGGTGTGATTTATTGATGAAGAACTCGGCTGACGGTTTTGAATAAAATGTGAAAGTTCATAATTATGATAAAATTCTTAAATACATCATCATCATACTTATAATTTCATCAAATTAATCATTAAAATTGCACCGATGGAAAACATAATGTATGTGGCAAATTGCAAAAAAACCTATGTTTCCGCCCGGGATCGAACCGGGGGCCTTCTGCGTGTTAGGCAGATGTGTGTGTGATGACAGCTACACCACGGAAACTATGTATTGGGCGCTCAAATTATAAATTGGTTAGTAGGTACCGACGTAGCTCTAATCAATATTGATAGCAGAAAATTCGTCTTACGAGATAGACACTTGTTATAAAAAGTTAAATTATCATCATCAGCCTTTTATGTTCCCAATGCTGAGCCACAAGCCCAGTGCGGGTTGGTAGATGTCACATGTCTTCGAATTTTTAGTTCTAGGACACGGTTTCCTCACGATGTTTTCCTTCACCGTTTTTGAGACCTAAAAAAAGGTTTTTGAGTGTAAAAAAGTTAAATAAGGTATTCAATTTTATCTCCTATAATAAAAGTACAACGCAATATAAATGAAATTAAATTAAATTGGATTGTATTGAATTGCCTACTTTAATCAACTTTTATACCTCCACATTTTATTTTAGCTTGGAATTTGTGAACCACAAAACATTTTATTTTTGTATTCAAAACTAAAAGCTACTCAGTTGCTCTACATATAAATTGTTAAGGCAAATCACTCACAAACTAAAAATAAATTAACAAAGGTACGTCTGCGTCTAGACTAGACGGGTAACGAACTTTTACTTGAAGTGTAATTTTATAATGTAAAAGTATTTTGCCCTAATTAATAGGAGTGGAGTTCGGTGGATGCAAAGCAAGGTTAATAGGGGATAATCCTATATTTTTTTTATTTGTCTGTCGGGTAGATTATTGAAAAGTATTGGACACGTATTTTTTCTTTTTTCACGTGGTCATAAAATTACGGAGATATATTGAGTTGAAATGGCGCATGACGTCAGTTGTAGGTAATTTTTATACCTACTTGTGACGTAGTAAGCCCCCACTCTCCACCTTTAATGAGTTTTTACTAAGTATTTTTTTGATATTTTGATAAAACAAAAAATACGTGTCTAATATTTTTGTATTACCTGTCTGACGGACAAAATAGAATTTCTTTTTCTTTACCCAGTCTTCACCCCTATTGTTTTTTTTTAATATACAGGCTTCTTCTGGGTAAGCTCGTACCATCGTCGACTTTGTCGCTGTCATCTCAGACCTAGACTAGAGTCAAGAGCAAAGCCATAGCAAATAAAAAAATACTTAGCTTTAATTTATATTATGCTTATGACGCCGACACCAATCATCAACAATTTACAGAACACGTAAGACCTTTAACATTAAAATGGCAAATACTACTATTAAACATGAAGTCTTTAATGTCTGTTAGAAGTTTATAACAAATATAAATGACCAAAGTTGGATTTTGTGTAATTCAAACCACACATGATGCAAAGCAAATTTTTCTTTCGGCACACGCCACAAATTATCGGCCGTTACTCCGAAAGCCATCATCATCACTACTTATAAGTTTACGCAGGTAAAGTCAAAATCGGTTTGAACGCATAATGTATGTAGGTGATAAATCTATACAGTGACCCGTGATTAGTGAACAATTATGAAACACTAATTTTCCTGAACCACATCTGTGTGCAGAGACAAGAATGGATAATGTAAGGTATGAGTGTATTAGAGTTAGTTTGAAAGTGGCACCTATTAATACAGAAAAATTGAAAGGGCGTCGTCAGTCTTGGTATGGCCATGTGATGAGGAAGGATGAAACGCGTGTTTATAAGAGGATAATTATGATGTTGATGGATAGTGAAGGAGAGGAACATATCTACTTTTTTGTATGGGAGCCTCCTTAAATATTTATTTTATTCTGTTTTTAGTATTTGTTGTTATAGCGGGAACATACATAATCTGTTGAAATTTTAACTGGCTAACTATCACGATTCATGAGATACAGCCTAGTGGCAGACGGACGGACGGACGGACAGCGAAGTCTTGACGTCTGATAGGGGGGAATAGGAAGAAGAAAACGTGTTACTGTTGCACTGACCCCAAGGAGAATGGGACAAGGGCAAGAAGATGATGATATCATGAATATCAATCAGAAAAACATCAGAAAAAAAAAATGGGAAATCGGTTTTAGGGCAGATTCCATACTCTATGTTGTTCATAATGATGATCATCAGGTTTTTAAATATCGGACACCACTAAAAACCAGTCTCGATATTATAACGTTATTTCCCCTACTACCAAACTCTATTACAACCTAAATATTTCACAATTCTAAGAATTGAACACAGTGACTGTACCATACCGCTCATACGTTCAAGTTAACTAGATTTAATTAAACTTGCCTTTGTTAACTTACTTGTGGGCACCGCTTTATATTTTAATGTTTAGACCAGTGTTTCCCAAACATTATTCTGCCATGGCCCGGCAAATTTCACACTGGCCGGCCGGGCCACCAAAATAAAAAATAACCCGGTTTTTTATTTTTCCGCAGCATTGCTGCCTTGTTTTTAAAAATATATTAATTTATTTATTAATACTTAATGCACTAGTAAAAAACTGTATAAAGGCGGGCTTATTGCCTTGGGCATTTTCTCCCAGTCCACCTTAGAAAAAAAATCTATAGTAATATAAATAGGCGATACCGATCTATTTTAATTAATAAAATCAGCGGGGGAAGAGGTTTTAAAGTATTGTGTGGGTCACTAAGGGCCACACAGTGGAACGAATGTATGGGAGCGGTTGGACGTAGACATGTCCGAAAAAAAAGAGTAAAATTATGCCAAACTAATGATGCCATCTTATTCGATTACTTAATGCCTTCATAACTTGTGGTGATGAATTTCTTCATAACTCCCATATTTCGGGAGTAATTTGAGAAAATGTGAAATTTTACTATGAAAATGAGTGTATCGAGCTCTCTCCCTCCTGATTCCGGGCTTGTTTCAAGTAGCGGTCTCTAATATCATAATGCTAATACTAAGAGCTATATTTAATACTAAGACACATAGTGCGCCAAATGTGCACTTTCTGGGATAAAGAGTGATGTTTATTTTATAACACAATTTTTTTATTTTTTGTTTATTTTGTTGATTAAAACCGTTTTTCTAAAGGTTTACCTTATTACAATAACATTTCTGAGCAGCCAATTAGAGAAGATATAAGCTAATTAGGATATATAATTAGGGACTTAAGGTTTACATATAAAACTGATGCACTAATGATTACTGATAAGAACATTGCTATTATTTAATTACTAAATGGCTCTTAATACACTAATTTAGCATGCATCATTTACTAATTATCACAATAACTAATTACCTTGCAATATTTAACAAAGGATACCTGGGATACCTGGATTTTATATAAATAGGTCACTATTAGTAACTTTAAAATCAGTGTTGATTTACACCTCGTTGTATCCAAGCTAATCTCGCAATGTATTTTCCAAATTTTAATACAAATCTTGATATTCACGTTGCTTTATGCGCACGCGCACATAAAGATTTACGCGACTTTAACTATTTGTTCAGTGTTTTAAAAGATAACAGTTGTGTTCAGTTATGTGAAAGTGCTGAAACAAGTTTAAAAGACTGGTGTCGTCGATTTTGCTACCGCATTTATGCAAAATGGACACAGTCTGGAAGAAGCACAGATAAGTTTCGGAAGAAACATGAGATTTGGCTACAGGCTGCAATTCAATGGCCGGAATTACAGAATGAAAATATGGAACCTTCTACAGAAAATATAAGTGACGTCATCGAGCCCATAATTTCTCCTGCTAAATCTAATGCTTCAACTTGTACACATCCTAGTCCTCGTAAATCTTTTGAGGACCTTAGTAACCGGCAAAAAAGAAGACGCACTGAAGATAGTCTTTCATGCAGCAGTAGCAGCGCTGAAATTATGTTTTCGGCCGAAAGGGCGCTTCAAAAGGCAGGACAAAGCGATACAGCTTATGTTATGAAATACTTGACGGAGAATCCAGAAGAGGCCTCAAAAATCAAAGCCTTCATTGAAGGTAAATCAATTCAGGTACGGGAAATATCCCCTTTGAAGGCATTGGCTCTTTATGTATCGATGAACTTATCGAAATGGCGCTATAACACTCTTCGGGATTTCAACACTCAAGAAGGAGCTCTTCAATACCCGAGTTACTACATGTTGGTTAAAGAAAAAATTAAGTGCTATCCGGCCAAAGAAGATCTCACAGTTACAGAGAGCTCTGCAAAAATCAAATTACAAGCCTTGATGGATTTAACCTCAAGAAGACTTATTAGGTCGTTAGAAACCCCTGTTGATCCCAATCAACAGCTCGTATTGACCAGCAAATGGGGTTTTGACGGATCATCTAGCCAAAGCATTTATCATCAAAGGACGAGTGAAGATGAGCAAATCGATCTTGCTAGTAATTTTATGATTAGTCTTGTACCACTGCGGCTCGTCTCAAAAGGTGTAACAATTTGGGAAAACGAGCGACCATCTTCCACTTCATTTTGCCGGCCAATATTGTTTAAGTTTATAAAGGAAACCAAAGAAAATGTGCAGAGAGAGATGGCTGAAATCGAAGCAGAGATTGAAGCCTTAACTCCATCCACCATCACTGATGGAATTAGTGTCAAACACCAACTGCTGTTGACAATGATTGATGGTAAAATTCATTCCATTATATCCAATACAGCAGCTTCAGTGTGTGACATATGCAAGGCTTGTCCTAAAGAAATGAATAATTTAGAGTTAATCAAAGATAAACACGCAAACGAGGACATGTATAAATATAGCTTAAGCACCCTTCACGCTTGGATTCGCTCAATGGAATGCTTATTACACATTTCCTACAAATTAGACATAAAATCATGGCAAGTAAGGGGTGATATAGCAAAAAGGCAAGTTGATGACAGGAAGAAAAGAGTTCAAGAGGCTGTAAGAAGAGAAACGGGCTTACTTCTCGATGTTGTGAAACAAGGCAGTGGATCCACCAACAATGGCAACTCGGCAAGGAGATTTTTTGAAAACTACACTAAATCTGCTGAACTGACCGGAATAGATGCTATGCTTTTAAGAAAAATCTGTGTGATCTTGCAGTGTATTTCATCAGGAGAGAAGATCAACGTAACTAAATTCCGAGAGTTCTGCTTTGATACTGCTAAGCTTTACGTGGAGTTATACCCATGGTATTATATGCCTTCTTCACTTCATAAAATTTTAATGCATGGGCCAGACATAGTTCAGAACATGTCAATTGTGCCCATTGGTTTTCTATCCGAAGAGGCATCTGAGGCTAGAAATAAAGATTTTAGAAAATATAGAGAGGGGCATTCTCGAAAGCATAGCAGTATCTCATGCAATGAAGATATTATGCACAATCTTTTACTGTCTTCTGATCCACTTGTTACAAGTATCCGTCCAAAAGGAAATAAGTTTGTAAAAAAATCTTCTTTTAAGGAATTTTATGAGCTTACGGATTCTGAGAAAAGTGATATCGAATTTGTTAACATAAATGATTTAGCGGACATCGATTCTGAATTTGAATTAATTGATGATGATGATGATGACGAAGATAATTAAATGATGTTATTGTTTTAAAATGTGTAACTTAGTAAATTAGAGCTTACATCTTAATTATTTATTGTACTTTTAATGAAACTAGGTAATTTATTATCAACTTACTTAAAAGTCATACTCTCATCAGTTCTTGTGAATATTTTTGTTAATATATATTTCTGTATATATATAATATATTTATAGACCTCTTAATAAGTCTGTCTGCGGTTTAAAGTAAATACAAATGGGGAAAAAACGTTTTTTTTTTTTAAATTTTCATTTCCTTTTATCCCAGAAAGTGCAAATTTGGCGCACTATGTGTCTTAGTATTAAATATAGCTCTTAGTAATAGCATTATGATATTAGAGACCGCTACTTGAAACAAGCCCGGAATCAGGAGGGAGAGAGCTCGATACACTCATTTTCATAGTAAAATTTCACATTTTCTCAAATTACTCCCGAAATATGGGAGTTATGAAGAAATTCATCACCACAAGTTATGAAGGCATTAAGTAATCGAATAAGATGGCATCATTAGTTTGGCATAATTTTACTCTTTTTTTTCGGACATGTCTACGTCCAACCGCTCCCATACATTCGTTCCACTGTGCGGCACCGGGTCGCGACCCACCAGTTGGGAAACGCTGGTTTAGACTATTGTATCGTTGTGCCCGAACTTCATAAAACACTGGATGGTAAAGGACTTTCGTATTTGTTGAGTGGCGAATATTGTGGAGCTTAAATACTGTTCGAGAATTGTGGTTGTAGTGTTATTTTTAGTTATCACGTTGGTGACGAATTATTGCTTGATAAACAAATAAGCCCTTGTAAAAATCAACTTTCGGTTAATTAATTACTTAAGAGCGTTTATTCCTTACCGCTTTTCATACAAACTTTCAAGTAGTTTTTTTCCGAAATGACTGAACAGATTTAAATGAAACTTTATACGCATAAGCAGGATACATAGGTCTAAAAAGTTACTAAAAATATTTTCAAAATGTGTTTTAAAACAAGAGATAATTGGAATATTCTGTTTCTATAGAAAATTTAAATTTGGTCTAATTTAACTGTAACGCTATTTTTCGAAAATGTTTTTTGTAACTTTTTAGATCTGTGTATCCTGCTTATGTGTACGAAGTTTCATCAAAATCAGTTCAGTCATTTCGGAAAATAACGACTTGAAAGTTTGTATGAAATGTAATGTAAACACTCTTAATAGAACCTTGCCAAAAAAAAGAGAAGAGTGGCAGTAGCGGGACAATAAAGATTGAGGAAAAAAAGGAAACAACAACACAAGCTGATTGAGTTTGGCACAAGAACGGGGAACTTGGCACAAGCAAAGACAGGCCTATACCCAACGGTAGGTGAAGTCGGGCTGTGACTGACTGACTGATGATGAAGAGAATCACAAGCGCTTGACATAGATAATTACGAGAGATTATCGCCTAAATGGCTTTTTAGGCCATAGGCCCTTTGTAGGGGTTAAACAGGTGTTTTTCATGATAAAAAATTCTGACAAAAATATTCTGTCCATCTTTTCATACCATATCACCATATGCTAGCATCAAGCGCACTCACAAAGCTCTCATCAAACTAAAAACTCATCTCATAAAATAAAGGTAAAAAATCTTCCCTATTTCGTCATACTTTCCCCAAGTTCACACCACCTGTGTGCAGTGTGTACTACTTAAAATTAACAGGTCCCAAAAAGTGACACACAGACAAAATACACAGACATCAAGCAATCACTAAAAAATGTTCCATCTGTTAACCGTACTCTGCCAACGAAACAAAGAAGTTCTGAAAAGCCTAAATTATCTGTGGAGAGAAAACAAAAGGGACGATGTTCACACGGCTGCACAAAGAGGAACTATCGGGCACCTGCGAAGACTTTATTCCAGTTCAATTAATCCCGGCAGCAAATGAAGTTGGTCGGCACCTCCTTCGTAGGTATTTTTAATTAAAGCAAGCCTCGGCGCCCACTAAGCGCTTTAGGGTTAAGATTGAGTTAAGAGATGTAGCGGGATTTGAGAGAAATCAGTCGTTGCTGTGTGTTGGGAGAATTTTTGGATGAGAAAACGTTAAGCCTCTGTGATTAAATAATCCTACTATAATATTATAAATGCGAAAGTTTGTGAGAATGGATGGATGGATGGATGTTTGTTACTCTTTCACGCAAAAACTACTGAATGGATTTGGATGAAATTTGGCACACGGGTAGTTTATAACCTGGATTAACACATAGGATACTTTTTATCCTGATAGTATGTTCCCGTGGGACAATTATCGAACTCGACGCGGGCGAAGCCGCGGGCATAAGCTAGTATTAAAATATTTTCACTATCAGAACCCAAACACTCGTACATCGAATTAAAGAAAATGAGGACAATGGAAGAAAAAAACGTGATTCTCCGATCCCAAGTAACATGGCAAGCAGGCAGATGATACCGATGATGATGAACACATTTATTTTACTGTAGGTTTGCACTAATTCGAAGGGGAGATCCCAGACTTGAAAAGCTTGTCATTGTTGGCAATACCGAAGTCAAAATACCACGAGACCGGTCGCCAATACGATGGTCCGACCAAGTAAAAGAAGCCTCTTTTACTTGGTGCATAGCCATGTATATCCTCAAGCAAATTTCAGCAGGTGGTGGACCGGAGTCGATGGAGGCAGATTGTCCTTTTAAATGCGTCCAGTGACCACGATCCTCAGTAACGATGGACCGATTGAAAAAGAAGTAGGTTTGCACTAGCATAGCATCCACATACAAACATGTTGAAATATCTATTTTTTTCTTGCTCTCTCTCTCTACTCCTAGTTCAAATCTTCATCTCTCCGAAATAACCTTTATATAAGATTTTTTTTGCCAGCGCGAAAGCACAATTATCATCATCAGCCTATAATATTCCCACAGCTGGGACACAAGCCTCCTCGCTATGAGAGGCAGTGGTCTGTAATCCACCACGCGGGCCCAGTGCGGGTTGAAATAAATTACACAAAGTAACCCAGGCAGCAATTTTTCGTCCTCACGACGTACATTCAAAGTCATTTCTGACGTAATTGACGTCGTAAATAGTCGTCGCATGGACGTACAAAATGACGTGTATATGTCATAGCCCCACGACGTCTCTTACGACCTCAGTAGGACGTCTTATAAAGACGTAATATGAACGTATTATAGAAACGTCAGGAGGTCGTCTTCTAGACGTCAGTAGGTCGCCTCCTACAGACGTTATTGGGTCGTCTTCTACAGACGTCAGTAGGTCGCCGCCTACAGACGTTAGTGGGTAGTCTTCCACAGACGTCCGTAGGTCGTCTTCTAGAGACGTTAGTAGGTCGTCTTCTACAGACGTTAGTAGGTCGTCTTCTACAGACGTTAGTAGGTCGTCTTCTACAGACGTTAGTGGGTCGTCTTCTACAGACGTTAGTAGGTCGTCTTCTACAGACGTTAGTAGGTCGTCTTCTACAGACGTTAGTGGGTAGTCTTCCACAGACGTCAGTAGGTCGTCTTCTACAGACGTTAGCAGGTCGCCTTCTACAGACGTTAGTAGGTCGTCTTCTACAGACGTTAGTAGGTCGTCTTCTACAGACGTTAGTAGGTCGTCTTCTACAGACGTTAGTAGGTCGTCTTCTACAGACGTAAGTAGGTCGTCTTCTACAGACGTTAGTAGGTCGTCTTCTACAGACGTTAGTAGGTCGTCCCTGAAGACATTCGTAGAACGTCTCCAGAGACGTACCCTCAAAATGATGTCTAATTGGCAATTACAATGGATTTCATTGGAATACCACTTTACGCCTGCAAAAAGGACGTTTTTGACTATGAAGTTGACGTCATTACACCACACAGGAAAATGTTTTCGTATGTGCAATGATGTTAACTTAGATCATTGACCAAAAGCACTTCACAATAATATTTATCATGTATATTGTAATAGCCAATCAAACGTCAAGCTGGACGGGATGCAATGCAAACAAGAAAAAACAGAAAATCGAATCAAAAACTAGTTATATTAAAAAAAAAACAGAAAGTGAGATCAAAAGAATATTTTTTTAGAACAACTCGTCCTAACAACAAAAACCTTCTAAGCTCTGTGGCTTCCCATTAAGGCTGATGCTCCAGGGTAGCCCGCAAAATTAAATTTTCTTACGTTTTTTGCAGTTTGCAGGCCACTGCTAGGTTGCATGTTGATTAAAATATTGGACGCGGCTGTAAGACGTATGTCGTTACGGATTTATAATCATTAAAATCAATACAACCCTCTAAGTTCAGTAACTCGAGGAACAACTTTGAGCTTCAAAAAGTTCCTCGGGTTACATGAACTTGGAGGGTTGTATTGATGATTATAATTCTGTAACTACATACGTCTTACAGCCGCGTCCAATATTTTGATCAACATACAATCAAGCACTGGCCTACAAATTGCAAAAAACATAAGAAAATTTGAATTTCACAGGCTACCCTGGAGCATCAGCCTTAATCATAGTTTACATGGAGGACTGGGAAACAAACAGAATAATTACTATTTGTCTCTTGGGGAAAAACAATACATTTAGAAATAATATCATTTATAGAAAAGAGTTTGTAATCTAAACAAATTTCAGAGACTTTGAAAATACTAACTAATGCAGAATCATAAGGATATGTATAGTATGAATCATACTTAACAAACTCTTTTCCATAAATGAACTAACATTCCTTTTCATTTATTTTACATCTCAGAATATTATGTATTTCTACTACTTTGCCTTTTGCATAACAATAACAATCAGCTACACGATTGGATTTGGCATACAATGCAAAACCGTCACATACGAGTTTCTTAAAGCTTTCGTAAACATTGTTATCAATAGGCATTGGTCCTACACTATTACAATATGAAACAGCTGGTAACTGCTCTTCAGATTTTGGCAGTGATGGCTCCATTTCTTTTAATCGTTTAACAATTTGCAGTAATGGTTTGTCAGGTGACCTAACTAAATGCTTTAACATACCCAAGTAATTTTCAAACGGAAATGCAGAGTAATTGTCCAACGCCCCAAATAAACGAACATCATCACACAAATGACTTAACATATGAACATTATAAACTAAAAACTTCCAACCATAAACAGTTGCATAGTGTTTTATAAACATTAGTAACAACTCGTGTGCTAAATTTGTGCCTATTTTATGGATGTGTTTAGGAGAAATGAGAATTGTTATAGCACAGTGAATCAACAAAAATATTTCATAAAGTGAGATCGGAAGAATATTTTTTAGAACAACTGGTCCTGTATACAACAAAAACATTCTAAACTCTGTGGCTTTCCACCGAGCCAACTCATTGATGCTTCGTGGCCGCCTGTTAAACTCCACAGGAATACTACTTGCATTGTTAAGCAATTTTTCTGAAATAACTTTCACTAATCGACTACCTAAACGAACATTCAAGTCACCACTGACCCATACATTTAAAAGTTTTCTCATGACTCCTAAACATACGGCGTACATGTAATCAATGGGAAATAATGCAACTAAATCTATAGGAAGGGTCGCAAGTGGAGATTCACCAAGGTGATGGTCTTCATCAGACTGTAAGCGAAACTGTAAATCTGTTCTCCTACTAGCAGATACAGTCTTATAAATTACTCTGCCTTGAATATATTCACCTGGTTCTACACATTTGTCACATGATGAGTATCCACCGTGTGATTTAGTGCATTTGATAAAAGCCCTAGCTGGTGCGTCGCAGACAAAACTATGTACTTTGACTGTATAATGAGTCCCTTCAAAATCAATTCCATCACTAAGTAATTTACACAGTTCTCCAACAAAAGGTTCCAAATACAGATTCAGGGGAGCAGGTTTAGAATTTCCACAGAATAGAGATATTACAAATGGCTGTGCAGACTGAAAGTTTTTTATCAACCCTAGTATGGGCTATAGTTGTATATTCGAACTTTTAAAAAGGGGCAAACCATCCACATTAAAAGACAAGAATATTTCTCTATTTTCAATGTTGTCAACTCGGTATAATTTTAGTTGTGCCAGTATTTGATGAAAGAGACCAATGTGCACCATTTCTCCAGTTTGCAAAGAGATAGTTATTATATTCATTGGCGTATTTAAAAAGGTTCTACTATCTTAAGGTAATTCAGGACAAATTGGATTTAGAATTTTCAACAGACTGTCAAGAGCATTGTGGGGAATTTTGTGTTTTACAGTGGCCCAACGTCTTAATTGAGATGGCAAATCTTTTGTACTATCAGATTGTGAGGCATAGTCATATACATAATTATTTTCTACTGATTTATCAGATTTTGTGACATGTTCATAAACATAACTATTCCCTAAAGATGCATGCAAACTTGAAATGTTTTCAGCAAAACTTGTCTCAGAATTGGTTCTATATTCAGGAATACTTCTATAATCTGTATAAGTGGATGTACTTTGTAGAGATAATAAATTACTTAATGATGGCTGTAAGGTATTTCTTAGCTCACCAGACTGGTGTATCTCCAAAAGAATTTTTTGTTTTTCCTTTCTTACTCTTCGAAACATTTGACGCTCACCTGCCACAGTTTTTTTATTGTGTGGCATTTCTATCATCTACATTCTACACTCATTGGATAGTTGATTGGCGAAGTTGTGACAAGCGCTTTTTAGTTCGTTCCGGCGCATGCTTGAGCCACACTTTTATACTGTCTTCAATGTCTTTTTGTGTGGTTCCAGTACTTTTTAGGCTATCTGTAAAGAAAAAAAAGGTCAATAACATGAATACTATTCGAAAATGGAATGTTAACTAAGTTAACTATAAATTAAACACTTACCAACAATAGACGCTTGAAGACGTAGCTCTGAAAAGGCTTTTTTGTTCGACCTTTTTCCATAGAAATTGTACTTGCTTGCCATAGAGTCAGATATTGCAACTTTCATAACTCTTGATACTTTATTGCTAATGCCCTTTCCACCAAGACTCTTAAAGTAAGCTACCTGCAAATGAAAATACAAAACAGAATTTGTTAACTTTAGTAAAAAAATGTTTGCTTTACATATCTATTGTGGTATGAGATATACAGCCGTTTAAAGGACAGACAGACAGACAAACACACTATAGGCTTAGTCATACGGTTCCTTTGACACATGTTGGGTACAGAACACTAAAAATACTACTTAATACTTGCGCTTATCATACACACTATTTTCCTAAAACGAGAATCAAATATATAACAGCTATCACATATCAAACTTCAACTAGCCACATTAGCATAATTATCTTGGACAGCCAATAATCGTTCTACTGTGTCCAAATCTTCCGGTGTTTCCAAAGGAAATTTAATATCTGTTTTCAGCTGGCATTCTGGTTCGGCATTTCCTTTTTCTTGCAAAATTGACAGAATCATGTCATTTTGGGTTTTTATGTGCGCCAATAGTGAAAGAACTTTATCTTGAAGACCTGAACGAATAATAATGAGAGTAATGTAATGAGGCTACATGGACAAGTTAAGCGATAGACAGAATCCAGTTCACCTTCTTTAATAAAAGTAATCAAAGTAAGTAACAATAAATATCAGTTATATGACACTTACCACATTTGGAATTGTTACAAACAGGAAGAAATCCTGGTGTGCATGAGCCAAGTTCAAGATCAGAGGAGCCTGGAAGTTCACTATTATTATTTGTTAAATGATAACTTCCTGATATCTCTTTGCTGACTCCGGGTGAGGTCAGAGCTTCGCTGTTATTGTTTGAAGCATTGGTATCAAATTTATTTGATTGAATAGCATGTGGTATCAATCCACTTTTACTTTTATTTAACCTTGGAGAGTGAAGATCTGCAATACAAAATATCTTTAAAAACAAAAGTAAATGTAATAAATAAAAAATAGTAGAAGCTAGTTAATTACAGCTGCTTAAAGGTTTCTTTAAGGGTGGAGGCCGTGTAAGATCACACTCATCTTCATCATCTGATGATGATACATATCTGTTATTTTTTTTTATTGTGCGTTTCCTTGCTGTAATTTCAGATTCTTCCTCCGTCTGGATATCTGATGTGAATTCCACCAATTTCAGCTTTTTCTTGGCCTTATCCAACTGATCTAAAAGCCGAAACAAACATGTATTGGTAAAGAAGTTAACACAATTTATTTAATTGTAGGTATTCCAAGGTTCATGGATGTCAGACAAGGACATTGCAATGGGTGGCGGTGTTTTCAAATCTCGTAGCTATGGAGCTACGGATCTTTGAAAGGCGTACGAAGGAATGCACTAACATACAGTAAAATTATCTTTAAATGCAATAAAGACCACGGTCACATGATAGGCGCTAGTAAAAAATTACATTGAAAATCCGCCCGACGACCCACTGACCGAAATAGGTCTTGTCTTATTTACCCAGGGCTCGTGATGCGTGCTTGCGACATGTCGCGGGCGGCATCGGTGGCGCCGACTTGTTACAAACGACAGGACTGAAGTATCACATCGCCTGCGCGCTGCACAAGACCAGCACCTAATTATTATACTAAACGTGGTACAATCAGGGTACAATGGTTACCAAACGAACTCACCACCACAGTGGCGTTCTAAGGAATGGGTTTTAATCGTGTAGAGGTCCTCTACACGATTAAAGAGGAGGCGCTTTCACTTAGAATGAAGTATGATTTTGAAAAACTTACCTGTTTCATAGAACACCCTTTCAATTCCATACAGTGACCATTGCTCGTTTGGAGAAGCGCACTGAAGTAGCAATTTATCAAATGCTTTAACTTCCTTTGTTGGCGGCCAGTAAATCTCAGTTTTTTTTGGAGTTAACCACTTGTTAACCACAACAGATACCGTTCCTCCTTCTTTTTCAGAAAACTGTACCACATTATACATAATGTACTTCTTTGTAAGCCAATGTAAGTTCGCAATTCAAGTTTCGACGCGACGCCAACGGCCAACGCTTTGCACAGACACAGACAGTTCCCGCCAACGAAAAAACTGTTTGTTTTTTTAATATTTTTATTCATGACCATAGATAATAGTCTTTCAGTCGTAGACACTTTCAGTCGTATAAATGGGTTTTAACCATGGAGCCAACAACCACTGGTTGTTGTGCTACCTACGTAATCAAAAACTGTTAAAAGTGTTGCCAGATGGCCGTCTCGCGTTCCCCTCAAACTTTCCCCGAAATCCCCCCAAAATTCAGGTTTTGATGAAAAAAACCCGCACAAATCGCAATTTTTTTTTTTCACAAAATTATTACTAAATGAAAAAGAAAAACAAAGTTTTCTTTTTCATTTAATAATAATTTTATTGATTTGATTTTTCAAGGCCATACAGTTTACAAACGATCTATTTGTACACAAATCACGATTTATATCGTTACAGAGGCTGCTATCGCCGTAATAAACATTAAAACATGTTATTACTAAATATTATTTTACAATGGTTGAACTTACATAATATTAAATGTTCAGCTACGGGGTATGTGCAAGTCTTAGTACGGACCCACATAAGTTAAAATATTTAGTTTTACAAAATGTACGCTATTATTATAATATGTTATAACTAATATAGGGTAAGTAGCGGGTAGTTCGCAAAAAGATCACATATTCTCCGGCCGGTCGAGCGGCGTCGGCTAGTAAGCGAGCTGTCGTCATGATGCATCACGGAGGAAATAGTGATGGGGCAGTCGGTATCGATTGTACGTACGGGCGTACGGTAATGTACTGGGTCTAGTTTTACCAATTGACAATATTATGATGTTACGGTGTGCTGGGTTTTTATACAAAAATTTCAAACAATAAAATTTACGCGAAGTTTTTAAAATGTAGTCTTTTATGAGTGGATACTTTAAACGGTAGTGTAATTTTCTAAAGTAATTTTTTAAGGTTTAATAATTTTATTAAAAATCTTCTAATTAAAGTGAAACTTTTATGACATCGTCTCAAACTTTTTCGTCTGTGTGTTGCATGTCGCGTGACGCTGACGGTCGGCCGCGGAGGAGGGATAAATTCAAAGGCGCTCGTCAGAGTGCCTTTCACTTTATCCCTACTCCTTGGTCTACCTACTTCGCGCTATAGTGTGAAAAAAAGTTTCATTTCTACCGTGGTTTCATAAAACCACACGATCCTTTTTTTTTCTATTCAATTCTTTTAATTTTCTATTTAAAGTCAGACTAAATTGCTCGCATCCTAGTCAGTCATTAGTAGCCTTACTAATTATTGTAAGGTTTCTCGTATTAAGGACTATTTGTACTAATGTATTATAATTAGTGAACGGATATTCGGATGCATATTTACCTAAGTACGTTCTTTCCTGGCAAAAGCTACAAAAGTATGGAAGCGGCTATTTAAATGCCAATTTTTGTCGCGGGAATGCGAAATTTCATAATTCTTTAGTAAGTATAATGTAGTACACAAAATATCGTAACGAATATTTTAAATTTATTTAAAACCTGACAAGTTTGTTGAAAATAAGAAGGAAAAAAAATCAACAACTATTTGAATTCGTATTTTTGTGCTGAAATGTCGGATGCTTAAACAAAATGTTAAATATGTCTGGGTATAATTCATTTGGAGCTAAACGAAAAAGTAACTAGACTAGTTTTTATTTTTAAATAAACTCCTTTTCCCATACTGACGCGCGGTCCATACTAGTCAACAATCAAACTTTAGGTAAATATGCATCCGAATATCCGATCTCTAATTATAATATATATTAGTTTATTTGATCGTTTTATACAGGGTGTAACGGAAAGGGTATATACATACTTAAGGGTGTGCTACAGACCATCAAACTGAACATTTTTCTCCATCGGACAAACATCGTTTTAGCGAAAAAAATATCAGCTGCCCCATACATTGGGTGGAATAGGTATTGAAATATTGTATGGGGTAGCAGATATTTTTTTCGCCGTTACGATGTTTGTCCGATGGAGAAACATGTTCAGTTTGATGGGTCTGTAGCACACCCTTAAGTATGTATATACCCTTTCCGTTACACCCTGTATATGTATTAGTATGTACCTAATTATGTATATCAGTTTATATACATGATACCGACGTCAATATAAAAAGTATTTAATGACTCTGACTTTAATTCAGACGAGAGAAATAAAATCATCCCAACTTGTGTTTTTGGAAGTAAACCTGAAATTTTTATTTCCTAACTTTTATTGTACTGTTTTGTTGGCGTCATTTATATGTAGATTTATCCATGCCGATTTGTGCACTTAAAATAAATTTTATAATCTGTCAAATAAACAGACACTTATTTTTACACCATTTATGTTTCAACTTTTCAGATAAAGCTTTTTAAGTGTCACTCCGGAACGAAGAGTAACGAACAATAGCATCTCAACGTAGCGTAAACCGTCTGATTTACTGTGTCTGTTTGTTTTAAAATAATTGGAATAATTCCATTCAAGTGTTACCAACATACCGAATTTTTCACAACATTTTGGGAATTTACGAGTAAGTAGGCCTCGCTCAGTGAGTATTGAGTAATAGGATAGGAGGTTTTTCTACCGTGGTACTCGCAAACGTAGCAGTAAGGTTTGCATACTCTATGTTAGTCGCTCAGCCCCCCTAGCATGACCGTTCTATCTCTATTCTACCAAGAAACGACAAGAAATCGTTTCTTTACAACTTGTCATTTCTTCTGCCCGAGCATGGCGCGCACCGTCGACTCGCGTTTCTACGAAGCATAGACAGAAATTCTTTCCATAGCAACGGGGACGTTGCTATGGAAAGTTAAAAGGTTACGTTTAGTTAACAAAAAAAAGTTGCCAATTGCACGAGTTTTTCATTTTTCGTTGGCGGGATGGTGTTGCTGCATCTTGGATCCAGGCCTGGATCTTTTTCGCGAAATTAAACCTAAATATTTTACATAACATTTCAACCTTTTGAACGTAATTCAACGCAACCACGAAACGTATTTCTCGTATTTAGTTTTTATTAAAATGCGAAGGCGATAAAGTGTACAATCGATTGGACACTGCTTGGACCTGACGACATTCTATGCGAAAATGCTCGAAAATCTACTATACTTCTTCGGCTTCTTATGACTAGTTTGACATTTGTCAGAAGTAATGTTTCTACCCCCAAATGTCAAAAGAAGAGAAAATATGGTCGTCATGCTCGACGTTGTAGACTTGTGTCGACTGAAGAAAAGAAACATTTCTTTTCTACATTCTTAATATCGCCATGCTTGGGAAGATAGAAATATCTGTCAAATTGTCGATTCTTCCGTAGACATAGCTCGTTTCTACGGCGGTCATGCTAGGCCGGCAGGAGTGGGAAAGATCAAGATAGTTGCTCATAGCAATCTGTAGATGTTTTTGTCAAAATTACTGGGTTCTGAGGAGAGAATATGCAAAATATTTTTACGCTAACAAAGTTCCCTATATTTTTCTTACCCTAAATATTAACCTGTGCTTTTATTTTTACCCTGAATTAAGGGTAAATTACCATACATTGGCAACACTGCAAAGCAGGTGACAGCTAGGACCTGTGAGAATTTTAAATTAAAAATTACAAATTAGACTTCTTGATTTCTTTATATTTAGGTTCCTTGTTTATTCAACTTTACAACATCATCATCATCAGCCTATTAATGTTCTCACTGCTGGGACACATGCCTCCTCTCTATGAGAGGAACTTTATAACCGTATGTGTCATTTTGTCACAGTAGGTAGGTACCTTGTAGTTTGCGAACTACATGTGTTTTGTATCGCCGCGGTCGGAAGCGGTCAAATTGCCGCGAAATCACTGGCGTTCGTTCGAGCTTGGCGTCTGTAGGGATGAGACGTAGGTATTTACGCAACCAGGTTTTGAAACCAGGGCTTTGCTTCCAACCAGGGCGCCCTGGTACGAGTGAGAAAAACTTGCAAGTATTAAAGTTATAGCAAGGCGTGGCCGCGCGGGCAAGTTAGATTAGAAGAAACCAGACTTGAAAGGTACTTGCATAGGAAATTAACCCTTGTCTTCATATGAATAAGGCGCACAATCGTATCTGCGAAAAAAAAAAACTTTGAAGTTAAAAGTTTTTTTTTTCGCAAATACGATAATGATCCTTATTTGTAAGACGACATGGATTGTTATCCTATGCAAGTATTTTAAACCCTGGAAGTACAGGGCTTAGCGCGGGCGGCGCAAGTCTCGCGGCGCGGTTGCGGGAGCAGGGCTCGCGGCGCAGCAGGCGGCTCGAGGCTTGCGCCGCGGGGCGGTCGCGGTCGGTTAGCGGCATGGGTAGCGCAGCCATTTTGTAGACTTGTTCGCGCCATTTTTCCATACTGATGTAGAAATAAGACACATAATAGCGTGAACGAAAGTATGGTATTACTAAGTTACGTTTCAAAACAAGTAAATATTTTGTTTTCATTTTGTTTTTGTCAGTTGTCGTTGAACTGACCGTGACGTACCTAATTCATTTCAAAGAAGTTATTTCGCGAGTATACCTATTAAACAATTAGAAAAAGTGTGTAAATAAATAAAACAGTTTTTTGTTGTGTTTTTTTTTAAATAGCGAGAAAATAAAACTTTGAACGAAAATATAGTCGCCAATCTATAAACATGCCTAAGCAGATAGTCTAAATATTATTCTGGCACGGTAGGATAGGAACTAGACCGAACTCTACCAAATACTTTCAAGTATTTTAAAACCTGGTTTTCGACCTAGGTTTTTTTGCACACTTGTACTGGAAAGCCCTGGTATTGAATATGGCAAGTATATTTCATGCCTAGTCTGCGTGGATTATGACGTTTTCTTTCCACCGAATATAATGTACCTCCAGAAAATGTTCAGATAATGATTCATATTTTACATCAGTAGGACGTTCTTTTTCCACTGAATATGGTAGTCCAGATTCTGACCCTTATTTGACGTCAGCAAGACGTTCTCTTTCGGCCATATATAGTACGTCCACATAATGACCCTTATTTGACGTCAGTAAGACGTTTTCTTTCCAACGAATATAGTACGTCCAGATCCAGACCCTAATTTGACGTCAGCAAGACGTTCTCTTTCGGCCAAATATAGTAAGTCCACATAATGACCCTTATTTGACGTCAGTAAGACGTTTTCTTTCCACCGAATTTAGTACGTCCAGATTTAAACCCTAATTTGACGTCAGCAAGACGTTCTCATTCGGCCAAATATAGTGCGTCCACATAATAACCCTTATTTGACGTCAGTTAGACGTTTTCTTTCCACCGAATGTAGTACGTCCAGATTCAGACCTTAATTTGACGTCAACAAGACGTTCTCTTTCGGCTAAATATAGTACGTCCACATAATGACCCTTATTTGACGTCAGTAAGACGTTTTCTTTCCACCGAATATAGGACGTCCAGATTCAGACCTTAATTGGACGTCAAAAAGACGTTCTCTTTCGGCTAAATATAGTACGTCCACATAATGACCCTTATTTGACGTCAGTAAGACGTTTTCTTTCCAACGAATATAGTACGTCCAGATTCAGACCTTAATTGGACGTCAACAAGACGTTCTCTTTCGGCCAAATATAGTACGTCCACATAATGACCCTTATTTGACGTCAGTAAGACGTTTTCTTTCCACCGAATTTAGTACGTCCAGATTCAGACACTTATTTGACGTCAGCAAGACGTTCTCTTTCGGCCATATATAGTACGTCCACATACTGACCCTTATTTGACGTCAGTAAGACGTTTTCTTTCCACCGAATATAGGACGTCCAGATTCAGACCTTAATTGGACGTCAACAAGACGTTCTCTTTCGGCCAAATATAGTACGTCCACATAATGACCCTTATTTGACGTCAGTAAGACGTTTTCTTTCCACCGAATTTAGTACGTCCAGATTCAGACACTTATTTGACGTCAGCAAGACGTTCTCTTTCGGCCATATATAGTACGTCCACATACTGACCCTTATTTGACGTCAGTAAGACGTTTTCTTTCCACCGAATATAGGACGTCACGATTCAGACCTTAATTGGACGTCAACAAGACGTTCTCTTTCGGCTAAATATAGTACGTCCACATAATGACCCTTATTTGACGTCAGTAAGACGTACGCTTCAGACGAATAAATTACCGACCTTAATATGACCTATGACTGACGTCACATATACGTTGCTGACGTCAGCTTGCTACCTGGGAATGCGCCTGCCTGGGTTCCTGGCTTACAATTATAAGTAAAGGAAAACATACAACCACAGGGTCCCCAGGAGTCAAGAGCAAACCGCTCACCGCACCGCTACGCTATTTTATGTATCATCCTCTAACTTCCTTTAACTTAAGCCTTCTTACCTGGTCTAATGGGATAAAGTTTTATGGGTGGAAAAACTCCTTCAATGGAGCGTAGAACCGACGATCATATGCAGGTCTAATGGAATGCTGCGAAATGCCAGCCGCTCAACTCTGCTCAACTATTTGGATTAAAAATGATTAATTAATGCCTTTCAAGTGAATTCAGAAGTTTAAAGTTGAACTGAAGTTTTTGAAAGGTATTTTATTGAGAAGGGCAGGGGGAGGGTTTGACGTGTCTTGGGGATATAAATTACGAGCTCAGGCGTTTGCTCTTTACGAGATGAGATGTTCTCCTAAACAAAGTTTATCTTAAGCCTAAGCATAGAAATGTAGAAATTGTTTTAATGCGAAAATAACATGCCATTATAACGGGATTTACTCAGTACGAATGTAGTGCTGCCGACCACCAGACATGGTCTACTTACTGGTCTGCCTATTTTACTCTAAAGGACATGAAAATGCGACTGGTTGACGTGGTTCCCTAATTGGCCCACGTAAGAAGAAGAAAAAGATGATGAGAAAATGGTTTGTGTGCCTGCCAGAAATCTTGAATTATATAATCCAGGCACCGGATCACCATCATCTGCCTGTTTGACATGGAGCGCCTGCCCATCTGACCTCTACAAGCCAGTTACTACTGGGTAATACGGTACCCGGTAGACTAGTTGTCGGACTTTCCGATCACTGACTACCTGTGACGACTGTTGAAGATCTACAATTGACAGCCTGGACCAACGGCATAACGTGCTTTCCGAAGCACGGAAGAAACTCGGTAAGTAATGGGTGGTCATCCACGGACCAACCTAGGTAAGCATTTAGCCACAAGCTCCTCAATTCCACACGCCATTCATCATCATCAGCCTATAATGTTCCCACTGCTGGGACACAGGCCTCACCCACCAGGTCAATCCACCACGCGGGCCCAGTGCGGGTTGGTAGATGTCACATGTCTTCGAATTTTTAGTTCTAGGACATGCCAGTTTCCTCACGATGTTTTCCTTCACCGTTTTTGAGGGCAGCGGTGATGAAATAAATTACACAAAGTAATGCGCCTGCCTGGGTTCGAACCCACGGCTTACTGCTCGTAAGTCGGGGCTGCCACCACTGGGCCACCGCTGCTCTCATTGGTGGTTAAAGCCTCGCTCTTAACCCAATCCAATCATCACCGTACCCACACAATCATACTTCAAAAGCCCATAGCCAGAAAGAAAATCCAGCGCTGCATCTCGGCTACCGTAGCACGTGTATAATTTATCAATTGAGCGAGGAAAGCGTAAAAAAGCGCTGAAAACCGCCGCGAGCCTAACGAACTGACTGCAAGAGTAGATCGAACCTCATAGACTATTCAATAGTTTCTATACGACCGTGCATTGCGTTTTTGAGTATGCATTTTGCTATTTTTTTGCCTGTATTTTTTGTAGGAGTTTTTGAATCATTTAAATGTTAACGTGCATTTTTAGGGAAACAATGTTTTGTGTGTCTACAAACCAAGCCAAGTTTATACGAGCCACTTTACTATGCAAAGTGGCGATTCTTGTATAGTGTCCAGCACGAGTAGCATGACCGCCGTAGAAACGGGCTATGTCGTCGGAAGAATCGACAAACTGACACAGTGTCATTGTCAATCTGTCATTATGTCATTTCTTTCGTAAACAAAACTCGTTTCTACAGTGGTCATGCTACGCGTGCTGGGGGGTTACCATGATGTCTTGTAGGATTGTTTAATGTAACTCCAGTGTGGGAAATCGGTTGTCGGACTAATTATCGTATTGGGGATATGGAATGTTGTTGACGTAAATAGTTAAATACATAATTCAAAACTAATGAGCAATGTTTGGGTTCACGTTCTCGAAACGGCTCTAATGATTTCGATGAAAGTTGCAATGTAGGTGTTTACGGGGCGATCAATCGATTTGGCTAGGCCTCATATTTGGGAAAATTTTCGTTTCCTATATTCCTATATTTTCGTTTTCTATATTTTCGTTTTCTATATTTTCACCCGAGCAGAGCTCGGTCGCCCAGTTACTATTATTAATATGTTTTCAAACTAAACTCACTAACAGCGCAGAACCAGAATGTGTGTCCGATTGGTGGCAATAGGATCACCCTCTATGAATGGGACGTAAACATAACTGCAGGATGTAAGTGTGCCTGACTCTTCTGGGATTTCAGGCATGATGATTACGCTATGTCATTTCTTAATAAAGACATCTTTGCTTGGTAAATCAATATTTAGGAAAGATAAAACGAAACCACATTTAATATTAATAAACTAAAAGTATTTTTAGCGTTTACGATTTACTACCAGCCACAAACATATTTTATTTGCTCCAACAAAAATGGCCGCCAATAAACAAATGCGTTACCGCCAAACCATTCGCAAATCATAACCAGTAACCAGTGAACCAACAACACCCGTCTATCTGCAAACACACACCGATATACCCCCCTCACTCCTCCCCCTTGACCTATCATACAAAAAGTCAATACTTCAAAATTGAAAGCCAGTGGTGATCGACAACGAATTAAACTTTCAATCAATTTGTTCCCAGCGATTGCCGGTATAGAGCCATAGCACGCTAGATACCTATGGCTCTTGTCCCACCGTCGACGATTAGCGGTGAGCGAGTTCGAGAAACTAATGGCGAGCGTTCTTTCGTACCAATGCATGTACGACTTATTAGAGGGTCCAAGAACCCAGTAGGTGGCCACGCCAAACGCGGTGCCTGTGCATTCTTCAATTACTTCAATGTGCAAGCGGACACAAAGGACACACAGCAAGTGGGCCATGGTTTCTTCGGAAGCATTCATACTATCGGACGGGCGACAGTTGAGCAGCGAACGTTCAGTTCGGGAGGTTTGTCGCTGGGCTATAGGAAAGTACGTGACGGGCGGTTACTCGATGGTATATAACCAAGCGAGTCTCTTTCGAGTAGTTTTAGTGGCTCTTATCGCTCTCACAACGTCGTAAAGCGAGAAAATAGTTGATAGCCAATCAGGTTTCTCGCTAGCGGAGGGACATATACCTGTAGCAGCTAAAACAGCGCGCTTGGCGGGAGTTTTGTGAAAATATTCAGTTTAATTAATCCCCCTTTTACAGTATGTTAGGTTAAACGAGGGACATATTGAGGGAGGGTATTCAGTATTCGATTCTCGTCCCAAATATGTAAAAAACCTATAACGTATATAGAAGAATTTTTAATGTTTTGTTTAGTGCCTAGATATTTTGGACTGTCCTAAGCCAGGTAAGTTTAAAGTATGAAGGGAAAATGGATTATACCTAAGAGTCATTGACCCGCTCACATGTTCTGCGATAGTATTAAGTCGCTAGCGCAAGGGTGTATGCACGTTGCGTGACATTTGCGAAAATTTTGGTATGGTTCTGTCTGTTATTTATCAGTGTTTTTTTTTTGTTTATATTTTTATTAGTATCATGTTAGCATGTACTATTATGGGTTTGAATATGTCCCTCGTTTAAACTAACATACTGTATAAACTGGGATGAAATGTTTTGATAAGCGACCGTATAATGTATTAGATGTGTTTTTGTTTTTAGAGCTATAACGGAAAACGGATAGGTGCATTATAGAAAAGTGGTTTAGGAAAACCAATTTTCTTTAGTCTTTTATCTACCTACCAAAAAGTTTTGGACACGTATTGATTTATATTATCCAAGTACCAATTCTAAAGAAATTGAAATTCATTATCATCATTAGCCTATAATGTTCCCACGGCTAGAACACAGGCCGCCTCTCTAAGAGAGGCGGCTAGAACACAGGCCGCCTCTCTAAGAGAGGGAGTGGGCTGAAATCCTCCACGCGGGCCCAGTGCGGGTTGGTAGATGTTACATGTCTTCGAATTTTTAGTTCTAGGACATGCCGGTTTCCTCACGATGTTTTCCTTCACCGTTTTTTAGGGCAGCGGTGATGAAATAAATTACACAAAGTAATGCGGCTGTCTGGGTTTGAACCCACGGCTTACTGTTCGTAAGTCGGGGCTGCCACCACTGGGCCAACGCATTAATTATATTTTAACGTAAATATAGACTAAACTGACTATATTCATTTGTTTGATTAGTATTCAGATTAAGTTGCCTGTCTGTGGTGTCTGATTCAAAAGGATGATTCTATGCACAAATCATACTTAACTTTCCCAAAAATATGAAGTAACTAGCCTTTGCTCTGGACTCCGCCCGCGTGGATATCGGCAATTATCAGACAGTAACGTTTAGGGCATGCAAAAACCGGGTTGTTTAAAGCAACCGGTTTTTTCGGGTTTTTCGTTTACAAAACCGGATGAAACCGAGTAAATCGGTTTTTTTCGGTATTTTTTGCGGTGGCAGTGTCTCCGGCATGTTCGCCAACCACAGCACGGACGGCTTCCAGGCGGTGCTTCGCAGAAGAACGGCGTCCCTGCGGTCTCGGGTAAAAAGTAGCACCGACACACTTCTGAGCGTGGTATGGGACAGAGTGGACAGCCAAATCTTGACGCATTGGTCGCATGCATGTCCAAAATAATAATTATTTTAAATTTTACTAACATAGCTGTAAGTATCTGCCTTCTAACATAATATGGACTGACTTTTGACAATTAATGTATGCTTAGTCTGTTGTTTGGGAAAATTAAAGTATTATTAAATCAATAAGATAGATAGATCAATAGTTGAAACATAACTTGTTGTTCAATATTTATAGTGTGTAATTTATTGTTTTCCCTAATATTTATTTGTTAAAAAAGATATAACCAAAAACCGAAAAACCCGAAAAAAACGGTTTTACTATCCTAAAAAAAACGGGTTTCAAATCAGTCGGTTAACCGGGTTTTTTCGTTTAACCGGGTATCCGGTTTGCATGCCCTAGTAACGTTCTTACGGGTAAAAAAGAACTCCGAACTCTGATCATGGTCTACTATCATGCCATGTCGAAATCAATTCAGAGGTGGAGTCGAGAAAAGATAACAGACGGAGTTATTTTCCGATTAACACAATTTGTATGGATTCGCACTGTCTAATCAATTCATCGACTGTTACTTTAGAATTAATAAAGTTACTCTACCAGTTTAAACCTTTCAATAAATGTTAGATTTTCAGTTGAATCTAGACCAGACTTGATAGAATCCCGAACATTTTAAACGAACTGTCTGCTATATCCAACACTTTTACTACTTCTCACCTTGAAGTTTTATTTCAAGATCCGAGACAGACAGACTTTTCTAGAAAATAGGTAAGTTTCCAGCCGTTTAGATAGGTATAAGTTTAGTTCAAAGTATCTAGGGAACATAGAAAAAGAAACAAGTATGTTGAACTTATAATGTTGCCAATAAAAGTCATATAAAACTTTTAGATGTGGCCCAATAGGTATCTATGGATATTTTCGGTACCCTTGAGGGTAGGGGAGAATTTGACGCACCCTAAGCCAGACCAATTAAGGGGTCACCCTAATTGATCACTTTTAGTACTAAAGGCTTATAAGTATACAGACGTTATAGCCGCCTACCAACCTACAGAAACCCATTAAAGATAGGTTTGATGACAGTTTCGAGGCTTGTATGGTTGGTACCTATACCTATGCTGAAATCTAGATATAGACCTAACGAGGTCTAGAAGTAAGGTGTATTAGTCCAACGTTGATCATGATAATAATGAAATAGTACAGTATCTTGACTTGACTCGCGAGGTTGTTGATATGTGGGATGTGGACTCAGCGATCATTGTGCCGATAGTCGTATCAGCCAATGGCCTAATTTCCAAGAGCCTAGGCCAATATCTGATGAAGCTCTCGTTAGGCAGCTGGATCAAGGGCTTGATGCAGAAAGCGGTACTCCTGGACACGGCTCGTATTGTTTGGTGGTTCTTTTCTCTGCAGCCCTGACTGGTAGTAGCTTGGACCCTGTTTCCGATACCGGTGGCCAAATATTTTTAAATATTTTTGTTAATATTATTTAAAAATGTAAATTATCTAGACAGAAATAAATAAATGAGAATAAAAATTTGCAATATCTAATTATCTAGAATTCACATTTGCACCATATATTTTTTTGTGCTAAAATTATGTTAATGATTGAAATTGTTGATGTGTTTTTTCATCAGGAACTCTACAGTAACTGCCCGGAGCCTAGATACGGTTCTTAAAGTGGTACAAGGAATAGGTGCATTACTGCCTTACCTTTAGGGCGAAAACAGGATGTTTTGTTCTGTAATGAGTGTAACTGATCGTCGCCTATATGATTACAAACAAGCACCATTTTTGCCATCAGCCTAAACCCTTTAAAACAAAAGCATGCTACAGTTAATCCTACAAATAAATCCCAAATAAGCCGGGTATAAATACCCGCGATCCGACACAATATTATCGTAAGCCAGAATATACTGGTGATCGGTTGTAGCAATTTTAAAATGGTATTTTAAATGAAAATTGGTCATCAAGTAAAGCCCCTGAAAGTATTCCGTGTAAGTTAATGAAAGTCGATTGGAATTTCTGATGTCAATAAGTATAAATTGTAAGTTAATCTGTCTGATTGTGAGTGCTTTAAAGTTCATCATGATGGTTTTTCAAGTGAAATATAACATAACATCACGCGGTAGTTATGTAATAGGGGGCGAGCCTATTGCCATCAACTGGGCACAAATTCAGACAACGTGGTACTGAGAAATTCCTGATGTTTTTTTACCAACAACAATTTGCCCGACAGTCACACAGACACAGACAGGCAGTCGTTGCAATTTGATGTGAAAATAACACAAAATCAATGTAATTATGATGGGGTTAGGTTTTGAGAAAGCAGTATAATAAAATACCCAGAAATATGGGATGCAAGGTATTGCCTCCTTCTGCGAAGCAGTCATGTTAGCGGAGGAGGTGGCAGAAAGTGCGAGGGAGAGAGCCTTACGTCCCAGCCGCTGCGGGCGCAGGCCACCGTAGGCGCGGGCCTGAGGACGGTGAGTAATGCGCTAGGTCACCGTCCGTCCGTCTTATGACAGGCCGTGTCGATGGCGCGTTCGTTTTCCACGCGCGCCTCAAGGCGATGTCAGCAAATCGGAAGGGTCCGATGCCTGCCAGGGCTGCGGGACTATTCGAAAGAGATACCGTGGCCCTGGAACACAAAGGGCTAAGGAAGAATATGAATGGGTTGTAGTCAGTACAAGTGTGACACTCCCTTCCACTCCGCCCAAAGCGGGGACTTTTGATGATTAGCCATACGAAAAGAAAAAAGGTCCCACTCATGATATTAGGAGGTCAACAAGACTTCCCCTTTTACTGGTGAAATTCTTACTTTTACTTAATACAGCAAGTGTAGACATCAAACTAAACAACTTTCTGTACGGAACAACGTAATCCCGCAAAATTATTTAGCCATTCCACACATTTCAATGACTACACGGCCCAAATGTAAAAAAAAGGATTGTGTGGTTTTATGAAACCACGGTAAAAGTTAAACATTTTTTCACACTATAGACATTTAACAAAAAAAAATTGGGAGCGCCTTTCACTTTATCCTTACTCCGCGGCCGCCCGTCACGCGACATGCAAAACACACACACGCGACACGAAAAAGTTTGAGACGATGTAATAAATGTTTCACTTTAAAAAAAACTATAAAACTACAACTTATTTTTACTTCAAAAGGCTAAGTAATAAAACTTGTAACCGCCCAATTACTCTTAAGGTTTTTAACTAGCTCTTAAAAGATAAACATTTAATAAGTAAACACTTTGGGCTGAAAGAATAATCCTGAATGATTCCATTTTCTATTCAATCTTTAATAAGCCGCTAAGCCGCTCCCAAGAGTTAAATGCTATTTACATTTTACCCAATTTTATTTTTACTATTTATATACCTTTTATGAAATACCTAAATAAAATTTTGTATTTAAATAGGTAAATAATATTGCGAACAAGTGCTAGTTTGATATTTTCTTAATGTTTTTCTTTTATGTAGGTACTATTTGACTTTCGCTGAAACAACTCAATTGAGATATTGGTATTGGCGGTTTTTTAAAATAAATTGGCTGATCTTACCTCGAAAAAATCGTTTTCTATATTTTCACCGGAATTGAGCTCGGTCGCTTAGTTACTTTTTGTTTTAAAATTTAAAATGTTAAGGAGGATGCGCTAACGTTGATTAAAATTTGATTCGTGACATTAACAACATATGGGTTTAGAGTTAAAATCATTAAAATAATCAACCCTCAAGTTCATTTTTATCCCCATTGAATGACTATTTCATGACAAAGTCAATCAATGGATTATATTCTTCCACCTTATTATTTTGGTTTAAGTTTAAAAAAAAATCCATTGAATATCACTGAATCCGACCTGTATTCTTTTAAATATAGAACGTGAACGTTATTATTAGATAGAATGCTTCATATTATGTAGCCAACTATATTTTAGCAACTCATTTTGTAACCGAAGCTTCTTTTTATTTACTTACTTTACCTTTTCTAGAATTAGTGTACGTGTAACATGTTTATATTTTCAGCACGTATATATTTAGTAGAATATTTCCATCACAAGTGTGTTTGTGACAAACAGGTTTAAATATTCGTCTTTATTTTTGGATTCAGAGCTGATATTTTCATTGAAAACACGTTTTTCTATAAATTGTATGTAGGCATGTTACGACTGTAATACGAAATAAGTTTATTAGGGTCTAGCTATGCCCGCGACATCGTCCACGTGGAATTAGATTTATTTTAAAATAGAAGTAGCCTAAGTTACTCCTTATTACATCTGCTATCTGCCAGTGAAAGTCCCGTCAAAATCAGTCTAGAGCCGTTCTAGAGATTAGCCGGAACAAACAGACGGACAGACAGACAAAAATATGTAATTAAATAATCGGTTATTTTAAAACAAACAAACAGACACTTCAATTTTATTTATTTGTATGTATAGACATAAAATGAACTATATAATTCTTGTGACCAACTGTCGGCAATAGGCTTGCCCTAGGCCCTGAATCAGTCACGAATCTCGACTCCGTACTAGGTACTGCTTACCTTTATTTCCTAGTCCCCAAAAAGTATCATAGCATAGCATAAGTATAAAATTGCATTTTTTGTAAACCAAAAAGTTAGATAAGCGTTGCATTGGCGACAGAAGGATCTTTGTGTTGCATCGTTACGTTCATTGCATATTCATGGCGCATGTTTTGTACAACAAAATGGCTGCCGTTGCTATTGTACACGATTTGTGATTCGTTAGCGATAGCCTGGCTTTTAGTTTTTTATGTGTTTGTTAACTGCCATAGTTAGAGCTGAGAGGTCAATTTTGTTTTGTTAGATAAGGTACTTATTGCTGTTTCGTATGTGAGCAGATCTATGACAGTTAAGCTAACCAAACATGGCCGTAACACGTAGGTAGTTAATGAAATTAAAGGTGTTCAAAGCGAAAATTAAATAACATGACATCTTAACATCACGCCTGTAATCCCCGCAGGATTAGGCAGACGAGTACCTAATAATCAGCGATCGGAGTAGGTCGATTTATTTTTGGTACTTGAATTATAAATGCACACAGAAAGAATAACATACAAGGTGTTGTTTTGCAACCTCGTCAAAATTCAGGAGGTTGTCACAAAAGACATCAATAATCAATTAAAAATAGGGTACCTAGTTAATTATTAAAAAACGCTGAGATTTTTGGTTGTTTGAGTTTGGCAGTATTTCAGAATAACCCCCTTAACGTGGTTTAGGGAATAAGAAATAATCGAATAAACGTTTCAGATTGTTTTTATGTGTGGGAAGCGTAGTTATAGGGCGAGAATCAGACAGCCCGCGTTTAAAACACGGGTGGTTCACACTTACCGATTTCGGTAAATAAGAGAAAAAAAATAATTACCTATCCATTTTATTATAGATTCGGGACGAGAGTCATTAGCATAATTACCTCCTTGAATTTAACGAGGATGCAAAACAACACCTTGTAGATAAGCCATTTTTCCGGAAAGTAATTCCGGTATTTCCGGATTCAATGAAATGTTGTTAATGTTGGTAGTGATATTATTACTACTCAATTCAAAATTTAAAGGAAGTATCAAAACTAAACTAAATAAATTATTAAGACTATAATATTGCTCATTTTAATACAATTCCTACTTAAGTTCCGGTTTCAATCTACCTACTCCGATCAATGCTAATAATACGGGCAGGCTGATAAAAATGAGATAAATATCAACCTGGGCCTAAAACTTACTGATTTGGCACAATTACTTAAAGAGGCAAATCAATAATTTTTACGCTATTTCAAGCAGTCAGTTCTATTCGATACGATAGTTTTATCGATACTAGTTATTTTCGATATTGCCTATATTTGAAACGAAGAGCATCCTAAATATTTAAACTGCATTTACTTAGTTCGAAATGGAAATATCTATTTGTATTTGTGTAATAGAAATAAAAGCGTCGAGAGAGACTTTGTAAGCAATGCAATTTTGTGAGGGTGTACATAAATTAGGTCAATGTTTGTGCAATGTGAAATGCTTTTTATTAATTCATCATATTTCAGTATTTTTTTTCTTTTTCCTGTATAGATGAAAGAATACTTTTTAATGCATGCGTTTTTTTATCTTTTGTCATTTAGTGAATGGATATTTTTTTATATCCAATAAATTAAACGCACCGAGGTCGAGATTCCCTCGACGTGAAGGAATGTTCTACTTGACGATGTTTCAAAAACTAACTAACGGACACGGATTTGACGGCACGGTTGGCGCAGCGGTTGAGCGAAGGGCTGTTGCACTGCGTGTCGCGGGTTCGATCCCCGGACGGGACAAATATCAGTATGACCTACAGGCAGTTGTTCCAGGTCTGGCTGTTTGTGTATGTGTGTTTAAATGTTTGTTAACGCACCCACGAAACAGGAGAAATTTCTAGTGTGGAGCAACGTTTAAACAAAAAACCATTAATGATAAAATATAAATAAATCATAACAAAGTAACACATGGAACGTTTTCTATTGAAACAAGTAAACGTTAAGAAAACTTGCATTGTGTGCTTTTAATTAAACTTAGCCCGCCATCTTGTTTTCACACCAACGTACCTGAAACAATAGAAAATTTATAAGTATTCGCTCGTGTTAATGTGGTCTACATAGTTACGTCACTTTCTCGAGCATATTGAACTCGGTAGCACAAAGTAAGTATTTTTCGCAACGAACAAAGTGTGTGATTGGCCGTTTGTCTCGTAAATAGTTTTTCTTGTATATCGATAAATAGATAAATCATTTATTCAGTGCACACAAAAGACATAGCACAACACACAGAAGCACAATTAAATGACACAGATTACATAAATATACCTACATAAAACAAGGTGCCAATATAAAAAAAGAAAAAAAATATTACGAAACAGTTATTTGTAGTAACACCATGACATACTTCAAAATAAAATAACGAGTATACAAGGTGCGGTGTGCGTCTCAAGGTTGCACCGAATGGGAGTCCAGCTCAGCATGTGTCAGGCATGCACCTGACGCTGATATTCTGCTGGATCCCTGTAGTGACATACGGACATTAATAAATCGCATCATTGTACGCACGACGACCAATCAAGCTATCCAAAACCATTTAATGCGGATCTCTCATTGTACGGAAAATGTATACAAAGCGAGGCCCTGTTATACTGGACATGTACGGCTTCATGTGTCTCCGTTTGTACCACTAGGCGACCGCGATATTTTTTTGCAGATTAATTTCAGGTTGTACGGGAAATATAAATTAAAGGATCCTGTAAGAAATATGCACAGGTTATAATTATAATTATGAACACGTTGGTCCCGGCTGTCATTCGTAGATCTTTGACAGTCAATGGCCCGAAAGTCTGACAACCAGTCTTACCAAGGGCTACCGTATTACCCAGTACTAACTGGGTTGGAAAAGTCAGATAGGCAGTCGCGCTCCATGTAAAATAATGGTATTCAGCTGCATCCGATAAGACTGGAAGCCGGACCCCAATAAGGTTGGTTAAAGGCTTGGGAGATGATGATTATAATTATGGACCCAACTCACTTAGACTTGGCTCACAGCTGCCTATGAGTAAAACGCATTCATTAGTCGCTTAGTGTTACAGAATCTATCATCGACCTTCAAGTATCATTTACCAGTTAGCTGCTACATCAACTACTTTCCACACAGAAACAATTTTTCCAGAAGAAAGTACGAAGCTAACCCAAAAACCTTCAAATTCCTCCTTTTTATTAACAATTCCAGCATTGTATCACATGCAGTTGGAGAAAACATGAAGTGAGTGGCACCGGGCGCATTCATTTACAGTCAGCAAGACCTGTAAATCTTCCTGGCGGGGCACTGCTGTTGCCGTCACTTACCGCACTAGTGAACGGGCCAGAGGAACAGCGGGCTAGTGGGTAATGGCTTTGTAAAACCCGGAGAAAACCGGGTTTTCGTATGGGACCGAATTACAAAACCGGGTTTTTGATGTGAAGACATTTGTGGGAATATTAATGAAATGGCAAGACTTGAAAATTGTAACAACTATAGTTACTCCTAGGTGCAATAGATAAATCTCATCACCTACCAAGCCTTTTTCCAACTATGTAGGAATCTCTAATCAGTTCAGTCCGGACTATGTTGGGGTCGGCTTACCGGATTCAGCTGAGGATCAGTATTTTACATAAAATGATTGCCGATCCAGCAACTGGGCAATATAATACGACTCGGTAAGAAAAGTTTCAGACGTTGCAGCTAATTAAAAGCGCTAAAAATAGATGGCCTAATTATTGTATCATCATTGTATCGTAATTATGTAGATTTGTGACCCAAGTGTACGAAATAGTGTAAATAAAAACAGGTTAACCGCTTCAATTATACAGTTAATTAAATCAATCATTATTAATTACACAAACCATTATTAATTATAGGTGTCGGAAAAAACCATGGTTGTGTTTTTTATTTAAATATTTGTGCATTTCTTGGAACGGCGAATCCGATGAATACAATTTGAAATTACATCTGGCGTGAAATATTTATATTTTAATAGTAAATATTGGAACAATTAATAAGGTTTACCTACATAATTCTACCAACACGATATTATCTTCATTAAAATAAATAGGTCACTAAAATATTTTAAAACTTAATTATTATTCAATTTTCGTTTCAGCATTCGCTTCCTTCGTGGCCCCATCCAAATTGTTTATATCCTTACCGCTGTGAGTTCTTGCGATCCAAATTTATGTGCGACGACAGTCTCTATCTCAACGTCTTAAGATCTACAGTCGTATGTCACCTGCAAGTCTGAAGCTTTGTTTACTAATGTCTGCAGTGAATTAGCGCAGAGTTCAGTTGGCGAATTTGTGAGTGGTTATTCATGAATGTTGCAGTGAGCGGGAAAGCGTGGTAAATCGCGGGGAACGCACCAAATAATGAGGAAAGTTTCGAGCCATTGTTAATGCTTATAAGTGCTCGAAACGTGCAATGTTCGAGCGGAGTGATTAACGAAACACTGACGATGCTTGAATGATGCATATTTATGAAGTTTGTTTTGTTTTACTTTGAGTAGGGCAATGGGTAGTGCTGTTTAAAGCTGTACATGGAACATTTGGCGTGCGGCTGAAATCGGAACTAACACTGCTATCGTCATACGAGCGCCTAAATATCCTTGTATGCTTGGTTTATACTGTTGCAAGTGTCAAAAGTAACTCAAAATTGGAAAGGACCTGGAAACGAGTTGCCATGTCTGACCAGGAAGTCTTTAAATAGACTCCGGACACAGGCTGGCAGAAGCAAGAAAACCCTATTTAGGTGGAGATTTACAGATGCCTCTGCACTGGAGTGTGAATGTGGTGCTGCCCCACAAACGATGGGACACTTGATATCGTGTCCTGCCTGTCCTGTTGTTTGCACATCACAGGAGCTGATGGACGCCACTGATACAGCCAAAAACGTCACCAAATTTTCGGCTGACTCAATTTTAATAGTTATCGACACGCTAAAAAGAAGGCTCACATTTAACAGAACTAGCGTGGCGTAGCATTAATGTTGAATTGATACAACAATACAATTAGAATACTTCCAAACAAACCAATTCTAGTTCAGAAGTTTGAACAATACCATCCAATCACAACCTCAAAACATAGTAAGTAACATTGTAACGTGAGATAATAATCATCTCCAAACAAAGGCTACGACAACCCGCAAAGATTTCACAACTAACTTCAGGCCTTCAGGGTTACCGCTAATTACGAGTTGAACCACGTTCCCTTGATCTAATGAAACCGGCCCTTAATTGAAACTTATTTAATGAAACCACTGCAACGACAAAGATGGCAGATTATTCTTTCACATTGTCCACAAACTGTTTGCAGTCACCAGCACATCAACCTAAGTACCTGAAACTGTCAAAATTTTCCCAATCAATTTTGAATCTAATTGTTTAAAAATAAAGTTGAAAATCCATTAATTAAATTTAACAGATTGTTATAGCTTGATGTAATGGCATCTGCCTTTAAATTACACTCTAGGGTTAGGGCAGACAAGACTGCGTTAAGTCGGTTTTGCAGCGATTCGTTTCTGTCACTAAATTTTGTAGCACAACATATTGACTTTTTGAGGCACTATTTTAATTTAATATTGAAAATGCTACCAAGTAACCGGCTATATACTTGTGACAAAATAATATTCCGTAAAATGTTGTTTTGGTGCGGTGAAAATATGGAAAATAAATCATTTAGCAAATGAAAAAAGTTCAAAAGAGGCTTCGGTCAATAGCAAAAAGTTATTTTGTAAATCGTCGAAAAGGTTAAAAATATGTCAAATAACGTATACATATAGCAAAAGAGACGTCGGTCAATAGTTTCCGCTGAAATGAAATTCGAACAAACAAAATTCGGAAAAGTGATCGGTTCACCCAAATTTATTATGCTAAATATTTTGACAGTTAGATTGACTTGTAGCGCCTTCCTGTATAATAATGTCTGGGATCACTTCCCAGTGCAGTGGAGTTAAAGATACATACCCTTACCCCGTGGTAGGGCTTGCCTATTTGAGAAGATTTCGAAGAACACGAAAAATAATTCGTAGGCAAAAAGGGATAGACAGGGGTCGGATGAACATTGCTTTTTAAAAGGTTCATTGGGCCTGGAGTCCTTACACTCTAAGGAATAAATTAATCATACTTTCCCTTCAGAATTCTTGAACAGGTCAGTTTTCTTCAAAGATTTAATAAACAGATTTTTTCTTTCTTTTTTTATCATACGCCCGGGTAGTCTGGCCGGAGTATTTTTTAAGTTTAAAATTAGTTTAGATTTGGTCCTTTTAGTTATGAGAATTTCAGGGATGAAGCAAAGAAAAATGTGATCAAAATTAAAACATGAAGTTTTTTTAGTTTTATTAACTTTGCCTGGTCACTCACGAGCTCGTGGCTAAATAATAACAGCCGCTCGGGTCGATCGTAATGTTAAGTCGCGCTTGCATAGGTTGTTCCGTGGATGGGTGACCACCCATTATATAGCGAGTTTCATCTGTGCCTCGGAAAGCACGTTAAGCCGTTAGTCCCGGCTGTCTTTTGTAAATCTTTGACAGTCGTTACAGGTAGTCAGTGGCCCGAAAATCTGACAAACACTCTTAGCAAGGGGCAAAGTACATATTACCCAGTTCTAACTGGGTTGTGTACGTCAGATAGGTAGTCGCTCCATATAAAATACTGATATTCAGCTGCATCCAGTTAGACTGGAAGCCGACTTCAACATAGTTAGGAAAGGCTAGGCAGATGATGGCTGGTCACTCACAAAAGGTAGGCAAGGTAGATAGATACTATTCCCAGACATGCCAACATTTTTAGTTTTTAATTAATATTGCTGCAGAAAGTTTTTAAGTAAGCGATTAGAGCAGATATTTAAAAACGTTTTAACATAAATTAAAAAGTAATTACTTTTTGATCTAGCCGCACAACGAAATCTTAATTGATAAAAATGAACTAAGAGAACAATTTAGCGGTTTACCTCAAAAATGTTAGCAATTATTACTTTGTAATTTAAAAAATGTTTTAAGTACAAAGTTAGAAAATGTTAATTGTTGGTTACTTTGGTTTTGTAGATAAAAAGCTACAGAAGAGAATATGCGCCGAAGAGTTTAATTTCGTATTAAAGTAAGTACCTGCTGGACTGCCATGACGTCTTAAAGCAGTATTGTTTTACTCTTATTCCCGTGTGGGAAAGAGACGGAGCTATACAGGATGTCTAGCGCCATCTCTTTCCCACACTGGAAAAGGAGTAAAACAATAATGTTTTAAGACGTCATGGTAGGCCGCCTAAAAGATGGCAGACATCAGATATTTTAGCATAGGTCTACGGAAAAATAAATAAAGATACGAGAAAAAGACATACAAAAAGTACGAGGAGTAAATAATAGTTACAAAGAATATTCAGACATTTTACAAAGATCGGTAACATATCATCACGCCTGTAATCTCCAAAGGGTAAGCAGAGGTGTATCTAATAGTACACCCACATTTCGCCAGTTTTGTTGAAGTCCCATGTAATAGGCGGCGAGCTTATTGCCATCAACCGAGCAAAAATCCAGACTCAGAGGCTCAACCAGTGGCCCCCGGCCACCGTAGGCGCGGGCCTGTGGACGGTGAGTAATGGGCTAGCTCACCGTCCGTCCGTTTTATGACGAGAGGCCGTGTCGACGGCGCGTACGTGTTCCACGCGCGCCTCAAGGAGATGTCAGCAAATCGGAAGGGGTCCGAAAGGGCCGATGCCTGCCAGGGCTGCGGGTTGTTCGAAAGAGATACCGCGGCCCTGGAACACAAAGGGCTAAGAAGGAACATGGGTGGGTTTTAGTCAGTCAAGTCTGACACTCCCTCCCGCTCCGCCCAGAGCGGGAAAAGTCATTTGTCTGTTAAATAAAAGATAATTGTATATTTCTGTTTCTATAGATAATTTTCGGTCTAATTTAGCTTTAATACTATTTTCCGAAAATGATTTGTAGTAACTTTTTAGACCGATGTATCCTGCTTATGCACATGAAGTTTCATTAAAATCGGTTCAGTCATTTCGGAAAATAAGGACTTGAAAGTTTGTATGAAATATCGTAAGGTGTAAACGCTCTTAATTCAAAACGATTGCTTTAAGAGACCTTTGAAAGACAACTAAATAGGCTTTATAACTAGAGACCCGAAATACCAAAGTAATGACCAAACAAAATATAATAACTTCTGGACTATTATCATTGTTACCGAGTATTTTCTTAAAACGAAAAAATACTTAAATTGGTGTCTTGAAAGTTGACATCTGTCACTTTGACTGTCAGATAGGAAATAAGAATTGGGGAGAAGGGGGCAAAGTGTCAGTTTCATTTCTACGGAGTTTCATTATTACGCGTTTCGTATCGGCCAAGTTGGGGTGGTATAACTTTTGACACCAAGCTTGGCAGGCAATGTTTCATGGCTAACGGCAGCCGAAATATGAAAAGTTTAGGAGTGATTGCGCTGTGATTGGACGGAGAACGGGTGTAACCTTCATTTTTATATTTTTAGGATTGCTTTTAGATGTCCTTTATTGTGGAAAGTGAGATTTAAATTGTGCGACTAAGTTCTTTGTTTGAGTGTTCAGTATAAGTAACAAAATACGTTCCAGTTGTTAATTTTGCCTTGAAGCTTAATCCGTATTACATTAAATTATTTAAAGGCCGTGACTCGTTGCAGCTGGTGTTGACAGATTTGTTACCAGCAATTTTAATTATTTCATACACCAAAACAAAATCTTAAATATATTTTATACTCAGTAACCTTCAAAAACAACTGCAATAATTGAACAGTTATGAGCAGGGAAATGGAAATAATATTCATACCAAGGGAAACAAATTAACACGCACAACCTTGGCTTCATTCAGTTTGTTTCGGAAGGGACACGGGTTAATTATAACAAACTAGTTAATTGCTTTTCTGTACCGTTTATTTTCCGCTGGGGCCAAGTTTTCAAATCTGTTCATTATTGCTTGACTCTCCCCACAAACATTCAAACATTTTTTTTTACTTTACACATAACACCTATTTTATTCCCCGAAGCGTAAATTAAACCTCTATTTCTAAAATTGGAGATAAATAGCTAATTTCTCAGTAAGGGAAATCAGCCATGCTCGTCACGTCAAAATTGGAAGCAAAGCAGTTTAAACGGTTCATTGTAGTTTAGAGTTGAGCATTACTTGGCGCCCGAGGCGGGACTCGGTCCAATCTAGACTGAACCGGTCTGAACCGGATTTTACAAGTTATTACCAGTTGGTACATTATTAGTGCACGTGTACTTTGTAACTAATGAAAGTTTGGACTAGTTCTAGAGTATTTTAGGGAATGGAAGGTTAGCCCAAAAGCCGGGTTATCTTGAGTCAAGCATAATGTTAAATACGCAAAATCAAGACCGAGTTATTGAGTGGATTAAACGTGGCAGCGTATTTTATATTCGTTCCAGAATTTACTCGTTACCGACGAAGAATATTGTCTGAAATTCCACGTAACGTATTCCATAATGAATTTAATATGATCCACACGCGAGCAAATTGGGTTCTGCACTTATGTAGTTTGCAAATTAATTACAGAGATCCCCCTTCAAATGAAGCTCAACGACAAACAGTAATTAATAAAAACAATACTGCCGGCGAAGAACGAACCAAACTAAACAAAACTCCTTGCAATCCGAACTCGGCTCTAAAACTACACTTTGCCTTGGCCTGGAGAGTTGATAATAATTTTTAATTTATCACAAAGTGGTTTCTCCAACCAATTAGTGTTGTGTCACAGTTAGTGGGGGTGGTCCAAGTTTTAATGGCCTCTGAGCCAGCACTGAGATAAGAGCCCCTAGGAAACTCAAGGAGGACTGTTTAATTTAATAAGTTCTGTTTGAAGGGGACACACAGTTAACGTACTATAATAACGCTGCATGTTGCTAGTGTGGAATTTTGGCCTGTTTGCCTCTATTGGGCAGTGTTGAGGCTGTTTGAAGTTTGTGTTGGACAGTCTTCTTGTTCTTTAAGTGTTCTGCATCGCGCGAAGTTTGGTTTAACCAAGAAAGGTGGACGATTAAAAGTTTTAGCGATGCTAGTCGAGCTGCGTTTACCTTCAGCTAGTATTTCGGCGATATGTTATGGTAGGTACTTTTTGAGTTTTTCACTAGGAATTTCTCCTGTATCACGGGTGCGTTTACAAACATTTAAACTCACATACACAAACAGCCAGACCCGGAACAACTACCTGTAGGTCATATAGGTACATATTTTTTCGTGCGGGGATCGATACCGCGACAGTCACCGCAGCAGCGAATCCCTCAGCCACTGCGCCGTTAGTTGCCAGACCAACCAAAACTAGGATATCATGGCAACATGCGTGGGACAGGCCGCCAAAGAATACGATGCTGATGATTTTTTGTTTGTTGGGACACGATAACTGAAGTTGTAATACATGCCATTAAAAGGCGATAGTTCGAGTTTTGATCACATATTTGAAAATCCAAACAACATGTTCAAAAAATCTAACTAATACAAAACTCCAACAAAATAATTAAATCAAAACAAAAAACATTGATTGCACTCGTGTGAAAAACCAATTTCATGTATGTACCTTAAAAATGTAAATTAACCGTCAAAGTTTAGATGAAAAATCAACAGGAGGATGGCATGACAAACATAAATATGCAGTTGGAAAGCGTGGTTTTAGTTCATTTTGTTTGAAACACGACCGCAAACGAAGGTTGGTACACAGCACACCCCATTTTGTGTAATTATCCTCTGTCAGTTGCATCTTCACTGGATCCTTGTGTCTGTTTGTGTTTAAATGTCAGAATGGATTGGGTGGCGAATTGCGGTTGAGTGAAATAGTTGGAAGGAGTTGAAAAGCTAAGTGGAGATGCGATAGTAAGGTTGAAATTATAAAGCGGTGTATTACCTACCTTTTGTTTATAAAAATAATGACACCGTAAAACAAGTGAAGGAAAAGAAGTGGTACCTATAACAATTCAAGGTGGTGTTGCTTGTCAATAAAAATGGCTTATGTTTAACATAACACCAGATAAAGTAAATATAACCTTAAAAAACATTTTTATACTGCCTAAAATAGTAAATGATCACCAGAAATAGTAAATGATCACCAGAATTAAAAACCTGAAAATCACAACTCCGAACTAAGGCGTAGTCGACGGAGCCCCGCTACGCGGGGCTCCTATTTCTCTCAGCAGGGTTTAAAGTAACCTAACACCTGTCCGAGTCGGGGTGCCCAATATCCCGAGCTCGCTTTGCTCGCACTTGCTTCCTAAGTTCTTCTTGCCACAAAATTTGGTGATCATTTACTATATTTGGTGATCAGTTACTAGTTTTGGTCTTTGAATACAATTTTTTTGGTGTTTAGTATTTTTTTTTTGGTAACGTAGCTTAGGATCTCAAAGTATTTTTTGGTGCTCATTATATTTAATCCCAATAAAAATGCATCGATATGTCAAACTTGGTACATTCATTTTGGTTGTGTGTTTTCCCACCTCGACACATACGTAGACTGAAGTGTACTCACACTATAGGTATAGTCAGCCTAGAACTTTACCACAGCTGGGACATAAGCCATCTCTCTGTACCGTTATCCACCAAGCGGCCCCAGGGTCAGAGTGTAGCCTTAGGGGCACTATGAAAAAAATACATAGAAAAGTTTCGCGACCAATTTCGAGGTAGTCACAGTTCTAACCTAATCTAACCTATGGATATCTTTGCGGGTACACAACGGAATATAGGGGCACTATGAGCAGCAAAGAAAACAAAAAAAATAAAAAAATCCTTAAAAATTTTTTTGGGACAGCGGATTTTCAAAAAAAAAAAAACTCGAAAATGTGAAAAAAAAAATTACAGTTTCGGGTTAACCTTGACCATAAAAACCATTTAGGCTCTGAGAAGTATGGACCCAAGACGCACCGTTTCCGAATTATGGGCCTCCGAATTTATTTAATTTTTATAAAACTATATAGATAGTTTTATAAAAATTAAATAAAATTCCAAAGTGGTAGCTCAGATGAAAATCTTTTCTGGAAAGAAACTGTTGCTCTAGTAGAAAACTATGAGATGGTGTACAAAAAACCAAAATAATTTGAGAAAAAAAAAATTGAAATTTTTTTCTAAGTCCTCGCGCCATAGCGCCCCTAAGGCTACACTCCAACCGGGTTGGTGGGTGCCACATGTGTTAGTATTCTAGGATATGCCCGTTTCCTCACGCTGTTTTCCTTCACCGTTTTGTAAAATGGAATAGTAACAACAAGTAATTTGTATTGCTTGAGTCCTAACCCATTACCAGCGGTTAACATGACTACCTCATAATTACTACGTTTTGCCAAAGAATTCAGTACTGCAATCAAGAAATATGGTGTTACTGTGGTTGTGTCAAACTTCATGGAATAAGTCCTTTTCCATACAATTAATAATGTCGCTTTCATGAAAAATTTTGATTTGCCAAGTAAACGAAAGCCATGAATATTTATCAACTCTAGCCCGCTATGATGATTTGTTGGCAGCCATTTTTTTCTCATTTCTTCCTTGGTGAAATAACAATGGCTAATTTTAATGGAATAGGTACCTAAACAGTGTTTTTGGCTGTAGCCTTCATTGTATCATTTAAAAAGGTCGAAAAGTATGGATTTCGTTTTGACGTACTGTAAACAGTTTTTGGGACCTCCGTCAAAATTAATACTGAGTTTGAAAGTAATGGATAGGCTCGTTACATTAATTCTGGCTTTACTCAAAGCAATGTGTAGCAGATGTGTCTGATTTATTAACGCCCACACAATGTTCGTTTTGTTTCTACATTAATTGGTAGCTTTAAACATTTTCAGGTAAGAACTCATCATCATGATCTGCCTAGCCTTTTCGAAAACTAACTTGGGGTCGTCTTCCAGTTTAGCCGGATGCAGCTGAGTACCAGTATTTGACATGAAACGACTGCCTATCTGACCTCCACAACCCAGTAACTAATACGATACCCCTTGGTAAGACTGGATGTCAGACTTTTTGGCTTCTGACTACTCTTAACGCCTGTCAAAGATCTACAAATGACAGCCGGGACCAATGGCTAAATGTGCTTTCCGAGGCACGGAGGAAACTTCGTAAGAACTCATCATCTTTAAAAATAAATCTTCCTAGCCTTTTCCGAACTATGTTGGGGTCGTCTTCCCATTTAACATGGTACTGAGCATTCATTCCTGTGTTTGATTCCCGGGTTAGGCAAATTGATATTGGGTTTTTCCATCAGGATTTTTTTAGTAGCAGCCACAGAGTCTGGATTCGTGCCCGGTTGATGGCAATAGGCTCGCCCGATATGACATGGGACTTACACACCTCTGCCTTACCTGTCGGGGATTACAGGCGTGATTTTAAGTGGATCTAAGGAAATGGAAAAGTCAGGGGCCCAAACTGTAACCGTAATAAGTGTTTTTAACACTGTTTTTTAAAACAGTTATAACTTATAACAGAAAAACACGTTTAAATGTAACAGATACAATAATGTTACCGAATCAAACTGTAACCTTTTATGTATATGTAATTTTATGTATATGTTAAACATGCACTCACACAAACACACACACTCACACAATTTTAAATTCACTAGTCTTAAGTTTTTGATATTTTACCTACCTTCTTTGTTTTTAATTCTGTTATTAACAGGCTTTGTAATAATGTGTTTGCATATAAGTATGGAAGAGGGAGGTCTTCTGGTACAGGTATCTCCATACTTAAAAGAAGGCCTCTACAATGTTATCTGTAAAAACCTGTTGATTACGAAATAAATTTTATTATTATTATTATATTATTATTATATATGTGTTAATAAGTGTTAATATGTATAACTGAAATAATCAATTATAGCTTTAGTACGCTGCGTTTACCTGTTACACTAATTATTAACACATTTATATCTGTTACAGATATGTAACGGTTGAAAATACATTTAAAATGTTACATATTTAATTCTGTTACCAATTCAACATGTAACACTTATAATTCTGAAACCTTTATGAAGGTGTTTTTAACGTGGTTGGGCTTTGCAGCTTTGCAAAAACAAAATTCTGACACAACACCTGTAGTTTCTATGTCTTACTAGTCATTCTCAGAAAACGACAAAAATTGCCAGAAATAAAATTGTCCTACTTACTAATTTTTACCAACCCTCGTAATGTCGGGTAATGTTCAGAAAAACATGGAATTGAGCCAATGTAAAGGTCACCGCGGGTCACCGTATGCGACCGACGGTTAATGCTGCCAACATATTTAACTACCCGTTAGTAGTTACCAATTGTTGCCCGAAGCAGTTACCAAGCCAAATATCGCCGAATATTTTAATGTTATATTTTTATCACTCAATTATTGGTTGTTGTGTGGTATCGGAATGGTTATGTTGGTACTGAAAAATCATTTTTGGGTCATTTTCGTTTGGGAAAATTGGCAAGTTCTGCCATGATGTTTGACCAAAATGTGGCCAAGAAACTCTAGCTGAAAAACATGATGACCCAACTTCGTGACATTATTTTATGAGGCATTAAGAAGTGACTCTAGCCCCGAGGAATTTGAAGAATAGGTATTTGAAGAAATTATTGCCGCCGCGCTGCGCCCGACCTAGCCCTCGTAAAGCGCGAAAGGGACCACTGCAGCTCTGACTGATTTTACCTACAAAAGTCTTGACCAAAAGACGTTTTGTATTCCGCTGTTTTCTTCTTCAAAACTAAACCGATCTACTTAATTAATTCTTGTATCAAAATGTAGAGGAAAAGTATATCTATTGTTCTACTATATTATTTTATTTTTTGGTAAAAACTTATCTAATTTGTCTGATAGTCGTCTGAACTAGGTGGTAGAAACGGGCATTTTTGGGGTTTTCGGATTGTCATAATTCTTTTAGTGATTTTGTTTTGAAAAAAGGAAATGATAGGGGCCATGTATTAATAAGACCTAGATGTTTTGTAAAAAATCATTGCTCTAGAGGAAGAAAACAGCGGAATACGTTTGTATGGAGAAAAGCCCACTAGAGTCCCCTCTTAAGCTTATGCATATCTAGTCAAGCCACAATTTTTCCACTGCTGATCTTCTCTGTATGAGAGGAAGTGAACTGTAATTAACAAAGCGGGCCCAATGTATGTATGTAGGTTTCTGAAATTCACATCATCATTTCATTCTCCTGCCCTTAAGTATCCCAATTTATTTGGGGTCGGTGCAGCATGTCTTCTTCTTCCATACTTCTCCATTACTCGTCACCTCATCAAACACCTCCTTTCTTGCCATATCATCCTTTACAAAAATAAAGTCTTAAAATTTTGGTTCTAGGACTTTCCTTCTCGGTTACAAGACATTGGCTGTATTTATTTTACCCGAAACTATTGCCTTAAAAAAGACTATCCTTAAAAACATCTCGACATTTTCTCCACTACAATGCTGGCTTACTTAAGAAAAATTGAATGCTTTATTAAATTCTAAGTACATCCTTCAGTGGCTGACTCTACAACAGAGGAAAATATAAAACCATATTACTGTATGAGTACCTAAGGATATCTCAAAAGGCGCTGAGGATTGCGCTTCCAATTAAATTAACTTGTACCCTGGGATGTGCATGTTGATATAATTGGATTTGAAGTACGACTTATGCCTCTTGGCATGTAGCTTATTGTGTGATTAAGTAAACGTTTACTTGTGGATTTTGACTGTCTGTCAACTCACTCACTGGGTAACGACGCAGCAGATGAACTGACTAAAAGGGTAGCGAAGACAACATCATACGGTCCGGCAACCACTGCTGCCCATGCCCCAAGCCCAAATAAAATCAGGGCTGCGTAAGAAAACCGAGGAAACACACCAAATATAATGGATAAACACTGTTTATCTGCAGGCAAACAAAGAGTGCAGTTCCGGAAGCATCAAAAAGACTTGCCCGCAGCATAACCAGATTGAAACGGGACAAAATACGCAAGATTATATATATATCGTAACTATGTCATCCTGCTTGCAAATGGTTTTGGAGATGACGACGACGCCGAAATTGTACCTTAATTCTCCTACCCTTCACACTACTTCCAAGGACTCACTCGCAAACAAAATATGTAAGTGAGTTGTCTTTGTTTGCTACTCAATCACATCCCTTCGTAAAACATCAATTTGGCCAGTTATCTGTTCTGTAGACCATTTCGGTCCAGAACGGAACATTAGTTACTCAACAAAGGCTCAACTTTCGCGACCCGTCCATTAGATTTAGCAATAAAATCAGTCATACTGTTTGTATATTGAGTGCTTATAAAAAGCATATGGAGCGAGCGTTCGCAGTGGTTCAGCGGAGAATAATTTTCACGTTTCCAAAGTTCTAATGGGAAAACTTTCATGTCAACCGTGGAGTGTTCAATACGTATTGCCAACGGAGTACCTACCGCTCAAACTTTTTGTTTACCACTAAAGTTAGGTAAGACGTTTTAAACAAGCGAAAGAGTGGGACCTTTGAGTGCTCGGCGGTGTATCGTCGCGTCTATTGATATAAATAGAGTTGAGTGCCTTTCATGGCTGCAGAACAATAGCGGTGGAACTGTCCATGAATTTGTTGGGCGTTCGGAAATTGAAATTTTTAAGAGTGACTTGTTTGTGAAGTGTGTTTGCGGATTTAGGATTGAGAATTTGTCTATCGGAAAGAACTGTTGAAATGTATTGTATTGTACAGCTAGACGAGTAGCAATCACTATTAATTTTTTTTTGTATTTTTAGCATCACGCCCAAAAATATTAACATAGGCATTCCGGTTTCTATCGTCAATTCTACACTTTAACCAACTTATCTGTGCAGGCGGAAAAACACAAAACTAAAATAGATGTACCAAGTTTGACATATCGATGAAAATTTCCTTGACAAGCACCACCTTGAACTGCACAGTTTAGAATTAGATTTTAGACTTTACAACAATCGCTGCGTCGTTGTGGGTATCTATGATCTTGCTACATCACTCATCATATTATGTTACGGCTAAAGATGGGTGTGAAGATAAACTTAAGATACCCAACCCACGTTTCCCAGAACGTTCCCAATGCTGGGTCAAAGGTGTCCACAATTTTGGAGGGAGTGGGTGTGTGACTGGGAGTGTCGCTTGATGGAGGTCACGTGTCTTCGATATTTTCGTTCCACATGCCAGTTTCCTCACAAATATTTCCTTTTACCATTATCCACATATCAATCTACAAACGCATTCATAGACCATACAACTTCATTGAATAATCATTGAAAAAGTTTTTGCATTTAGATTCCAAAACTCGAACTCGAAGTCCGATTTTCGTTCGGATGCATCTCATCTCGAGTATTCCTCGCTTTCTGTTTATTGAGAGTTCGGGAATTCTCACTTCGGATGAGAAGTTGATAGCAATTATCTGTTGATATATTATTGCTTACAGAGAATATATTTTTTTATTACTGAGTGTACTTAAATAGGAATTGGAATTTTTGATAGTATTTTTTAATTCGCCTTCGGTGGTGCAGAAATATTTTTTAACATTACCTTTTGGAATTTTATCGATACGACGAGAATTTTTACAAGTTGGCGAACAAAATTAAAAAGTTAAAGATGAGCAATAAAAAAAGAGAATGGAACACGTGGATTTATAGAAAAAATATTCTATGGGACAAGCTGTGTTTTTAATGAACTAGAACGTTTTAAAACAATACAAATCATGGAAAATAAATGTTAAAACTGGATCAGTTTACCAATGGAATTCAAGCTTACTGGTATTTATTTGACACAATTATAGTTCTGCTCCCTTTATTAGTAACGCTCCACTTTTCAGATTTAATTAGGTTCGTTTTTAGCTATGAAAAATAATATTTTAACGTTTGGCTTTCGGTCCAAGAATAACTGGAAGGCAGCTCATCCATGCAGCCCTTAGACTGAATAAAAATAACAGCTTGAACGCCGATCTATTTACCTACATGACCTCTATTTTCAGTACATTTTGGACGCTAAAGCAACACATGCTTTGTGGCTTGCATTATGTTATTGAATTTCTCATTTGTTAATCAAATTTTATCAACGGCTGTACAACGCGCAGCTCGTGAATGTAATTTACATTCACAAAGCAAAGGCAAATTGGATTGTTGGCTGTTGGCTCGTCGACGTCCACAGTTTCATTGCGAATGCCCTCCACCGGGTTGGGCACACTTCGGTGTGGATTCGCCGAAAAAGAATTGAATTATTTGGATTTTTGAATGAGACCATTCTAAGTTACAGACCATCAAACTGAACGTGTTTCGTCATCGGACAAACATCGTAATAGCTAAAAAAATATCTGCTGCCCCATAAAAAATTTCAATACCTATTCGACCCCAATGTATGGGGTTTGTCCGATGGAGAAACATGTTCAGTTTGTTCGTCTGTAACACAGCCTTAAGTACTACGTAAATACCCTTCCTTTCCGTTACACCCTGTATATTTCGCCCTGGTTGTTTATAAATTGACATTTAAACGCCTACTATTCATCCGTCAAATTGGAAGTACCTACCGGTAAACTATTAATTATATACATCTTTAAAATTGCTTAAAGTCACATATGACATCTTTAGCATTGATTGATGCAGGATGCGACTGTGGGTTTGACAAAGATAGGTAGCTGGAGGAGGTACCTTATTTGAAGATACGCAAATTGCGGCCAAGAAATTCTAGGAATACGATTTGGTGCGTTTATTCAACTGTTATCATGGCAATACAGTTCGACTAAATCCAAAAATGGATTTGTTTTGGCTCTTAGAATATGGGTGTTAGACTCAGTGTCGCAAAGTTGCTCCTTAAGCTGTTGAGTCCCGGCTGTAATTTGTAGATCTTTGACAGTCGTTACAGGTAGTTAGTCAGAAGCCTGTCTTGCCTTAGCAATCTCGTATCGTGCTATCCAGTTATAGTTTGTAGTGGTGAGACAGGCAGTCGGTCCATTAACAATACTGTTATTTAGCTGCGTCCGGTAAGACTGGAAGCCGACCTTAATATAGGTGGGCAAACATTGAGACAGATCATGATATAATTACCATTTTCGGCTAAGTTGGTTGATCTTTGCCAGAAACAATTAAACCACCACGGTGAAAGTTTCCACAGAACAGAACTCGTGCTTATGATGTGGCAGTAGCATCAGCCGAACAATTTAGGCATTCAAGAAAGAAGTCTTACTTTAATATAACCCTAATGCACTCTGGGCCGTCCGCCTCGGTTCTTGCTGACTGGCTCATTAGTTTTATCCTGACAATGCTAAGGGAAAAGAGTAACTCGTACAAACACACAAACTTCTCTTCAATTCGAACATAACATAACCAAGGATTTACGAGTAAATTTGTCCGTCTCCCCGAAACTGAGCCATTACGAATGCCGCACAGTTTACCGCCGCCATGACAGTGGCAAAGCAAGTCAAGTTAACTGACTGTTTGACTCGCTGCAAGTACTCGAGGCCAGTGCTCGACGCCAGTCGATAACCCACCTGCCAATTAGTCGACACTTGCAATTATTGCCTCGTCAGTTACAGAACAACTCAGTTTATTGGTCTCAGGAGTTCGACTTGCTGAATGTATCGCAATTGTTTTGCATGACGAAGAAGTTATGTTAATTAATGTGCTAAAGGTCTTATAGTCGTATAAGAGGGTTAAACAATTGGAGACTGATAACTAACCTGGTGTCAGAGTTTTTATGTTGCCCATGGGCCTCTGACTGGAAACCTGCATGCCGTCGAGAAATGAAAGAAAGAAAATAAGTTTATTTGGCACATGCCACAAAAACACACAACATTAGACAAAAATTAAATTCATAAATTTAAACAAAATTAAAAAGGGGAAATTATTGTCTATCTAACTAAAACAATAAAAAACAGGAATAATTATTGTGTGCCTCACGGCAGCGCCAAATAGGGCCAGTTCAGCAAAATGCCGGGCAGCTAGGCTGCCTGAAGCTGGTTTTCAACTGGACCTGCGAATGTGATGTGACGGAAGTAAAACAGTTTTATATATTGTGTCCGAGTGTATGTGTATGTGAGACGGGTACTTACACAAGGTGTAAATCACCTCATCACGAAGCCGTCAACCAAGCATTCTGTACATGAAACTAAGTAACTTTACGCAAAAATTATTGCTGGGAAACGACTTTTTTTTGGGGGCTGTAAAATCATGTTTTGTGGTAGGACTCAAAGTAACGCACTCAAAACATTGTGCTGATGGACGGATGGAATAATAAGAGGGTCGTGGAGGTGTTTAAAGTAAAAATCTTACATTAAAAACTTGTATTTAAAAAAATACTTGTCACAAAGTTGGAACTTTCACCCCTAATATCTCCGTAACTAGAAGGTTCCCAGGTATGGTGTAGAACAAAAAAATGATCGCAATGACAGGGAGAACCAGTGCCTTTCGACTTCGTTAAGAGGTGTTTTACACCCTTTATAAAATAAGTTGTGTACAGCAATAAAAAAAAAAAAAAACAAAAAAAAAACTACGCAATAATAATACATAGTTAAGTGCCGAGTAAAATAAGAAGGTTTAAACAAATGGGATGAACGCATGACAACAGATTATGGATCAAGAAACCTGTTTCGCACGTTGCCAGATTTCTAACGCACACTACATTTTATTTCTTACGCTGCGAGCAGCCAACCACAACAGACGTATAGTTAAACGGACAACATTTTTAAGTGTGGGTTGCATTGTCAATTAAATCGATACGATATGGTTGTTATGTAGGCTGCATATAACGACTTCAATGTAAAATTAAGACAGAAGAGGAACTGGATAATCCAAAATTGCGTGGATAAACGAATAATAGGAAATAAAAAAATAAAAAAAAAGTAAGTGGTAATTAACAATAATATATGTGCATAAATGTCATCAAATTATAGTGTGAGATGTATTTCTTTACTTTTTGCATTCGTTTTTATAGGTTTTCAAGACTGAAAAACTTAGCAAAAGAAAGGAAAAACAGACCAAACACGAGGATGTCCCACTGCCAGTTTAGGTGAAAAAAAAAAAAAAAAACAATATAAAGAAATATCTCTCAGGCATGCTGGTTTCCTCACGATTTTATTGTGAATCAATACTTATTGCTTTACTCGAAAATCACGCAAGTATATAGCTTGCAAATCATTGTGGCATTCACTAATCAGAATTTGTTATGTGAGTAAAGTAATTCGTCATAGCGTACTTTCTGACTAACGTAATTCGTACTTACGAACTTTATGTATACCGTACATCGGTATTTTGAACTTCGGAGTAACGTAATACAGTCGTCACAATGGCATGCAAACTGGTTGAATTCTTTGTGCCAGTTACATGTCTGTCAGTGGCAAGTGTATTTGCAGTTTAAGAGACTTAGTTAGACATGAAACTAAAAAAAAAACTGGTGCACATTATTGGTTGATGTTCTAAAATCATGTAGATAGCCCGTTTTTTCAGACGGGTATAAAGAAACCCAAGAAATTAAAATACGATATTATTCTTTAATAAAAAATGACACAGCAAACTACCTTCCGAAAACCGCATCATAACATTTTCATTTTTAACTCAATATTCCCTACTAAGAAATTCATACTCGTAGAACTCGGCCATCGAATTCGAACATAAAGCCTTGCAGAACACTTAGACCACACAAGAGCCTTTGATTACTGCCCGTGAGTAAAACGACGTTTCCTCGCTTTCGACTTCACTTGTCATTTCTCTCTCAAAGAAAGAGAGAAAGGAAGGAATCTTTGAATTTGTACGTCAAGATTTTAAAGGTGTGCTTTCTTGAGTCGATTTTCGAATCTTAGTGATGTTTGATTAAGGTTTAATGTGTTGTGTTTCCAGAATTCATCAGATTAATCTTTTCCCGTCTATATTGGGGTCGTCTTCCAGTCTAACTGGATGAACGGGCGCTGTCAGTTGTGACTGGTCATCTCTTAGCTGCCACGGTTTATTTTAATTACTTTATTTTTAATTACTGATTTAATCTTTTACTCTGGAAGCTCTTAACTTGCCCGTATTTTTACATTGTTCTCACATATTTGTAATTCTTAACATGAATGATGTAACCAAGATTTTGTAACATATTTTGATTTAAAAGAGTGTCCATGGAGTTTCTTGCTCGTTCTTTTCTCCATAGAGATCTACGCTACGGAATAGGCAACTACAGTACTTTCATAAGTTATTATGCCTTGTGACTGGGACTGTAGCTTCGCTTTATATTTTGTTTTTTATTTTTACTTTCAAAAGTGCCTGTAATGGTCTAATTGAAATAAATGCTTTGACTTTGACTTTGCAGCTGAATACCAGTATTTTACATGGAGCGACTGTCTATTTGATCAAAAGAGTAACCATGGAGTTTCTTGACGGTTCTTCTCCATAGGAAACGACCAACCCGAACCGTGCACCTTTTGTCGACGTTTTAAGGTGGTTCCGCTGACGATCCCGCCGCCGTTTTTTCAATAGATGGCGTTGTAGTCGCATTTGGGAAATATCAAAGATATTTGGTCTCGCAAATATCTTTGATGGACAATATTCTATTTGCGTAAACTAGCCTTTTGTCTTGATTTTTCCACATATACAGTTTACTTGTTAACTCTTCTCAAACGGAGATTTTCAAGATTCCCCCAAGTCGTCTCCACTTCATATATGTACACACCATGCACACACACACATGCACACGTAAACGGTTACTTTCTGAACCGCTAGATGGCGTTCTCATCAAAAACGTTTAATTAGGAAAGATGCAGATAGCTTAGATTATCATTATTTTATGACTAAAATGTTTAAAAAAAAAAATACGAGATGGGCCACTGCAACGTTATATTTTAGTTATTTTTTTTTTACAATAACTACCCATCAATAGTACCTAACATGAAACGGAACGTCGCTTGTCGCGATTTACATATTTAAATGTCAGTGACATAAACATTCAAGTGCGAAAATCTATTCTGTTCTGAACAGTTCTTTCTACAAGGGAATCTTATGTTCTGGTTCTGGAATCTTAAAGTAGTTGTGATAAATGTGTTGTGTAAGTGTCATCATCGTCATCATCAGCAGCCTACCGCAGTCCACTGCTGGACATAGGCCACTTCAATCGCTCGCCACTTAACCCGATTCTCGGCAACTCTCATGCAGTTGCTACCAGCTACCCTGCAAAGATCGTCGCTCCACCGAGCCTGAGGGCGTCCCATCTTACGCTTGTCGATTCGCGGTCTCCACTCAACAACACGTCTACCCCAACGGTCATCGGTTCTACGGCTAATATGGCCGGTCCATTGCCACTTCAGATCACCTCGTTCCGGATGCGATCCTTCAAAGAGACTCCTTATGTTGTGTTTTACACAATTTGTTTGGTTATTTTGTGTTTTACTCTAATTATATAATTAACTATTGTAAGTCATGCTTTTTATTCAAGTAGTATTAGTATTCATTTACCCAAAGTAAAGAGCCTGTCAGGGTTCGAACATACAACCTACAATTCATAAGTCAAGGCCATTTCCACAAAGAGGATATCACTGCCCACCTTTCAACTACATAATACAATAAATTGTTTATAAAAAAACAATCTAAGTCAAGTCATATAGGCACTTATAATAAGGCAAAAAAATACAATTGATACAAACTCAACGCATTTATTTAAATACCATTTACAGGCAGTTTTGAATCAAAATCAAAATATTTTTATTTCACATAGGCCTACAAGGGCACTTGTAAAACGTCAACAAGAAAGGTGCACGGTTCGTGTTGGTCGTTCCTATGGAAAAGAACCGGCAAGAAACTCCATGGTTACTCTTTTAAAATCATTTGGTTTTACAATATTTTTTTGTTACAGCGTTAATACGTAAGTATGGGAGGATATCATAGGCCCGACAATAAGTTCTTGCTTACTACAAAACATAGACCAAGATAAAAAGTTACCAAGGATCTAGGAATCTATAAAGCCCACAATATCAATGTCCACACATTTCAAGGTGTTTCAAAGTGTCAAGGACTCAGGTCTCTAGTTGCACGTTCCAAAAGGGAGGTAGATCTCTATGGACAAGAACGTGCAAGAAACTCCATGGATACTCTTTTTGCAAAAAAATTAAAACTGACTTCAAAAAACAAAAAAGTGTAAAATAACTTTAGCTTCAGAAGTTGGTTACTTGTTTGTTTGATTCAGTTTTTTTGCCACCAACTTCTGAAGCTAAAGTTATATTACACTTTTTTGAAGTTGTTTTGTTCTTTGAAAAAAGTTTTTTATTTATCCATTTAGTTGTATTATCCTATTAAAATTTTTGCTATGAATGTAAATACAATACATGTATTGTTACATTATCATGGTAATATGCTTATCACCAATCAAATGGAAACTAAAATACTATGTATAACTAACTGTCGAAATCTGGTTTTACTGTACACATCTGCATACCAAAATGAAAAATCAAAATGTAATATGATGAAAATCAATTTATAGAATATTACATTTTGGCCCCAAGAGCATACAATACACGACTTCCTAAAGAAGACACGACTTCCTAAAGAAGGAGGTTATCCATTCGACTGTGTTTTTTTTTATCTTTGGAGATATCCAAATAAATCTGTTGTGACAACATCATAACATTACAGCGGGATGTAACGTTATGATGTTGTCACAACAGATTTGCTGTCTATTATTGAAAAAACACAGTCGAATGGATAACCTCCTTCTTTAGGAAGTCGGTTAAAAATATACTAAATAGCCACATGGTGCTTATTTACAATGAAATTAATTACTGAATGAAATTAGTATACAAAAAAAAACTTTCCAATTGATAACCTCTTTCTTTTAGAAGTTGGTTAAAAATAGGTAAAAGGAATAAAAAATGAAGCATTGACAGATAAATAGGTATAGATATATAAATATGTATAAATAGATAATATCGCGGGTAGGTGTGAAAAAAAGAATGTATCTCCAATATTGATTTGATACCTATTTTAATTAGAAATACTCAGTTTATTTACTTATTCTTTATAAAATATCAGTGTATAACTTCTGCATAGTGAGTACTCACGTTTGCAGCTCACACATGTGACTAAAGCTATAACTTTCCACCACCTGCCAGCACATCACTTCACTTTCACTGTTTTTTTCACTGTGACCGGTCACAAGGACACCATGTCACAGCTTGATGAGATTGCATTGGTACAGAAAAGCCTTGAGGATAGCTTTGTCTGGAAGATGAGCGAACTGTAGGCACAAATTCAGTGCGCAGGACCAGCCAAAGATAATGTGGCGAGGGTAGCTGAGGAGTTTCGGACCTTCAGGGAGCTAATCTTTAGCACTTTAGCATGCTAAGTCTGCTTAGGAGACAGATCAGCGAGTGTGCCAGACAGGTTGACCAATTGGAGACCTGGCATCGTCGGAAGGCACTGATCTTTCAGGGCATAGCAAAGGTTGAAGGAGAGGTCAGTAGCACAGTGATCCTGGATCTAATTAACAAGAAGCTGGGCCTTTAATCAGTAACCACATCCTCCATAAAGGTCTGCCACAGACTAGGTGCCGCCAACAAGCATCACCACAGTCCTATTTAGTTATTTATTTAAAATATGTTACACTGGAACGCCACACTTAGCAATTACACCAATGAAGCACAATAATAACTAAACATATTATAGCTGTTGATCTTCCATCATCATTCGAAAGGCCGCGGGCCGGCAGCGGGCAGCTCCAGCATATGGTGGATCACGCTCGCTCACGCAGCGATTTTAGTAAGATTCTTCAACTATGACGACAGGTCTGCGGTATGGAGAGCGAAGACAGGTCTGTGTCCGTCAAGGAATTCTTGACCAAGACCCGACAATCCATCTTTGGGAAGGCGAGGCTTCACTTTTCTATGCGGTCATGCTGGACTCAGGACGGTGTCATCGTAATTAAAAGTCCCCGATGGAAGTAAACATAAAATCTCATCGTTTGAAGAATTGAGTCCGTTGCTGCTGAATTACCTATCCCAAAGTGCAAACTTCTGGAGATAGCCTGAAAAACAAGTAAAAATAATCGTTAATTTTTGGTAACAAAACTCTTAAATATTATCTATATATAAATTCACGCATTAGATACCTACGTTGCGTAGGATTTACTTACCTTTTAATATGCTATCTTTTGCTGTTTGGTAATGATAACCTTTGATTAGTTTTGGCTCGTAATCATTGTTTTGCTTGACTTTGTTTTTTTTTTATCTTTCTTCCTCACACGACCATGAGATGGATTGTTACATGTCTTGCGTACATTCGTACAATAGTTTACCCTCAACAAGGATGTTTTTGTCATTATTTTTCTTTTTTGAAAACATATTGCTAATGCCATTATGACATGACTGTCTTTGACATTGACATCGGGTTTTCAAGGATCGGATACGCTCACGACGTAAACAGATAGTTTTCTCTGTCTACGGCTCACGATAATTTTATGTTTGTTGAGGGCGTAAGGTGCGTTCCGAATGCCACAATTTTATTTTTCTGTACTTTTGTATTTATTTTGGGTTTGTTTTTTTTTTCTATTTCATTGTAACTTATTTTCATTCCTTGGTTGTTCACTGTGTTTTAAAATGATGATGTTAGCTGGCGGGTGGTGCAGAGATGCAACCGTCGTACCTACTTGTTTAGCATGTAGTTTATTTTTTATTTTTTTATAGTTATTTTAATTTTACAAGTATATTTTTTAAAAAATATTTTATTCGTATTTATGACCACTATTTTCGATAATGAATCGTTTTTCTCAGCTAACAAATCTACTGCCACTCTTGAAGATAGTTTTTGTTCCATTACAGACACCCTTGGTGATACTTTACGTCAAAACTTTAACCATAGTCTTGACCGACTGTTTAATGTTTGTCACATCAATGCCCAGAGCATTCCCAGCCACTACAATGAGCTTTACGATACTTTTACGAACAATAACGTCCATACCGTCCACATTTCAGAGACCTGGCTATAACCTGAGCTTGCGTCTACCACTTACTTTCTACCAGGATTCGTTCTCCTACGGAATGATCGAATCGGTAAGAGAGGGGGTGGTGTTGCAATTTACCTTCATGCCGATTTTTCTTTTAAAATTATTGCTACTTCTTCCTCTACTACTAATTTGGCTGAATTTCTTTTTTTAGAAGTTTGTGTTTTATGAGCTAAAACTGTTCTTGGAGTTGTGTATTGTCCCCCATCCCTTGATTACTTCATCGAATTAGAATCGGTCCTAGAATCATTAGGTTCGGAGTATGCACATCACAGCGTCATGGGGGATTTCAACACCAATCTCCTTGCCCACAACTCCCCTCGATCCTGTTAACTCCTACATCTGGTCGAGTCAGTTAGTCTGCATGTCTTGCCTCTCCAACCAACGCATCATAACACTGTCGGGGATGATACTTGGCTCGACTTGATTCTCGCATCTAATCCTTCCCTAGTCGCCTCACATGGTCAACAGGACGCTCCTGGCTTTTCCCATAACAACCTTATTTTCCTGTCTTATGTCCTTAAACCTCCTAAACCCAAACCTACCTTCCAGTACAGGCGTGCCTTTGCGCGGATGAATGCAGAAAAACTCATCGAGCATGCTTCCAATATTGACTGGACGCCCCTGGAGGAAGCCACATCAGTCGATGATAAAGTGAATACTTTTAATGCGGTTGTAGTCAAGTTGTATGACACCCACGCTCCTGTCAGGAAAGTCAAGTTGAAGCGCTCACCGGCCCCATGGATGAACAATGGAGTTCTAATGGCAATGCGACGAAGGGATCGCGCGTTCACGCCCCTTTTCAAAACTGCTCGCAATCGTTGTAATCAGATGCTATGATAACATCAGTCGTCACATGATTGTGAAAGCTCTTGATCAGCTCCTTCCTGCAATCTCCCATATCGTTAACTTCTCCCTTTACTCCGGTGTTTTCCCTTCTCTATGGCGGAAAGCCCATGTTCGGCCACTCCCTAAAATTCCTAACCCTACTCTTCTCAGCCATTTTCGACCAATTTCCATCCTTCCCTTTTTATCTAAAGTACTCGAGGCCTGTGTTCACAAGCAATTTTCCCACTTCATCTACCACAACTCCCTTATCAGTCCATTGCAATCCGGGTTCAGGCCCGGCCATAGTACCGTATCAGCCCTCCTTAAAGTGACTGACGATATAAGGCGGGGAATGCAAGACACTAAAGTTTCGGTTTTGGTCTTAATTGATTTTTCCAATGCTTTCAATACCGTCAGTCACGAAGTCCTTTTATCCATCCTCTCCTATCTGATGGTCTCTCCGGAGGTATTGGAATGGTTTTCTTCCTATCTTCGGGGGCGCCAGCAATCAGTTCTTGCTGGTGACTCTAGCTCCAGCTGGTGTGATCTTGATGCTGGCGTCCCTCAAGGCGGTATTTTATTCTCTATTTTTATAGATCTCATAACTACCGAGCTTCAGTGTGTGTATCATCTTTACGCTTTCGACTTACAGCTTTACTGTCAGGCTAGTGTTGACAGCTTGTCCAGTGCGATCGAGGAGCTAAACCGGGATTTACGTTTTGTCAAAAACTGGTCTGATCGTTTCGGGGTGGCGGTTAACCCAACCAAGTGCCAGGCTATTATTATAGGGAGTCCCCCATAGCCTGAGAAGGCTGAATGGCTTAACGGTGCCACCGGTTACCTTTGACGGCACGGTTATTCCGTTTAGCTCTGACGTCAAAGATCTGGGTTTGCATGTTGACACTTGCCTTGACTGGCGTAAGCAGGTCGCGATTGTGAGCAAGAAAGTCACCGGAACATTGCGGTCGCTCTATCGGCTAAAAAATATTCTCCCATCACACCTATAGGTAATGCTTGTACAGTCCCTAATCTTCCCCATAATTGACTATGGTGATGTGTGCTACCGACTTCTTAGTAACTGCATTCGATTCGTATTTAATCTTCGTAAGTATGATCACGTCTCCGCACATCGGTCACTTTTAAAATGGTTGCCCATCCGACAACGCAGAGCGTTGAGAGCTTTGACTACCCTATTTTCTCTTCTTAATAAGCCTACTTCTCCTTCTTATGTGACTACTTATTTTCAATATTTATGCTCTGCGCACAGTAAGAATCTTCGTTCCTCCAATAATCGTCTTCTACGTTGTCCTTCTCACCGCTCTCTTTTCTCAAGTCGTCTTTCTTTGTCCAGGCTGTCTTCCTTTGGAATGCGCTCCCTCTGAACATCAGGTTGGCCAACAGGCGGTTCACATTTAAAGTTAAAGCTCGCCAAGACTTACTTAAGAAGCTGGCAGATTCATCTCTTAATTAAATTGTTGTTAGTTTGTCTCTCTCTTTACTTATTGTACATATATATGTATGTATTTATGTATGTATCGTTATATTTTATTTGTAAATGTTCTCTTACCATTTGTTATGCTGCACCTACTATGTTTTCTCTCTGCATCACCCTAAGGTAGACTGGTAAAAAATGCCTAAGGCATTAAGTCCGCCTTTGTACAGTGTTTTTATACTTGTGCATAAAGTTTTAATAAATAATAAATAAATAAATAAATTATGTGATAGATATTTACAAACTGATTCAAGATCAAAGAACAAAATCGTTTGGAGTGTGGGCGCTATGGCGCGAGGACTTATAAAAAAATGCATTTTTTTTTGGTTTTTCGTACACCATCTCATAGTTTTCTACTACAGCAACAGTTTCTTTCCAGAAAAGATTTTCATCTGAGCTACCATTTTGGAAATGTAGATAGTTTTATAAAAATTAAATAAAATTTGGAGGCCCATAATTCGGAAACGGTGCCTCTTGGGTCCATACTTCGCAGAACCTAAATGGTTTTTATGGCCAAGGTTAACCCGAAACTGCCATTTTTTTTTCAAATTTCCTATTTTTTTTTTTTGGAAAATCCACTAAGTCCCAAAAAATTTTTTTGCCGAAAATTTTATTTTTTTGTTTTCTTTGCTGCGCATAGTGCCCCTAAGCGTATACTTCAACTCCTAAAAATCTGCCCCTTAGACGACCCACTGACCAACAAATCACCAAGATTTCAAAGATAAACTTCCACTAGCTTGAAAGCTTTTTAGTTCTAATCTTCACTTTATATACAAAGCCTTGGAACACTAAGGGTCAGCTCACACCGAGACGCGACACTGCGCGCACATTTTAAAAAGCGATTCAAAATTTAACTTTATTTTCTACACGAAAGGATACACATTTCTTTACAGGCGTCACGTGGCGCAGCGCTGCGTGGCGCAACGTTTTCTCACAACGAAATGTGTATCTTCTCTCTATAAGTGTGCGCGCAGCGTCGCGTCTCGGTGTGTACTGAGTCAGAACACCTACACCTACCTGTTAGGGTCAGTACTACTGACATAGGTTTTAAGAGATTGTGCCAAAATCTACAATTCTTTCAGAAATCCCTAAATTTACTACCTACCTACTACCTACCTACTACCTACCTACTACCTACCTACTACCTACCTACTACCTACCTACTACCTACCTACTACCTACCTACTACCTACCTACTACCTACCTACTACCTACCTACTACCTACCTACTACCTACCTACTACCTACCTACTACCTACCTACTACCTACCTACTACCTACCTACTACCTACCTACTACCTACCTACTACCTACCTACTACCTACCTACTACCTACCTACTACCTACCTACTACCTACCTACTACCTACCTACTACCTACCTACTACCTACCTACTACCTACCTACTACCTACCTAATACCTACCTACTACCTACCTACTACCTACCTACTACCTACCTACTACCTACCTACCTACTACCTACCTACTACCTACCTACTACCTACCTACTACCTACCTACTACCTACCTACTACCTACCTACTACCTACCTACTACCTACCTACTACCTACCTACTACCTACCTACTACCTACCTACTACCTACCTACTACCTACCTACTACCTACCTACTACCTACCTACTACCTACCTACTACCTACCTACTACCTACCTACTACCTACCTACTACCTACCTACTACCTACCTACTACCTACCTACTACCTACCTACTACCTACCTACTACCTACCTACTACCTACCTACTACCTACCTACTACCTACCTACTACCTACCTACTACCTACCTACTACCTACCTACTACCTACCTACTACCTACCTACTACCTACCTACTACCTACCTACTACCTACCTACTACCTACCTACCTACTACCTACCTACTACCTACCTACTACCTACCTACTACCTACCTACTACCTACCTACTACCTACCTACTACCTACCTACTACCTACCTACTACCTACCTACTACCTACCTACTACCTACCTACTACCTACCTACTACCTACCTACTACCTACCTACTACCTACCTACTACCTACCTACTACCTACCTACTACCTACCTACTACCTACCTACTACCTACCTACTACCTACCTACTACCTACCTACTACCTACCTACTACCTACCTACTACCTACCTACTACCTACCTACTACCTACCTACTACCTACCTACTACCTACCTACTACCTACCTACTACCTACCTACCTAAGAGAACCTTCTCCTGTCAGTAACATACAAAACAAAAAAACAATTATCGAAATCTATCCAGCCGTTCACGCGTGATGCCGTGACCAAGGGAAATAGGGATTCATTTTTAGATATATATATATATATATATATAGACTAGCTGTCCCGCGTAACTTCATCTGCGTCACATGTTCCCCGTTTTCGCAACATTTTTCATTACTGCTCCGCTCCGATTGATCGTAGCGTGATGATATATAGCATACGTCCTTCCCCAGGTTGAAATCTATCTTCTTGCCAAATTTCATTAGGATCAGATTCGCCGTTTAATCGTGAAAAAGTAACAAACAGAAATACAAACAAACAGAGTGACTTTCGCATTTATAATATTAGTATGGATATATAGATCGACTAGCTGTCCCCGGCATGCGTTGCAATGCACTTTTTACCTACCCTATCTACCTACCCACCATACCCTACCCTACCCTACCTACCATACCCTACTACCCTACCTACCTACCTATCTACCCTACCTACCCTACGCTACCTACCTACCTACCTACCCTATCTTTCCTTTTAAACCTTCCCTGGACTACGACAAACATTTTAAAACCAAATTCAGCTAAATCGGCCCAGCCGTTCTCGAGTTTTAGCGAGACTAACGAACAGCAATTGATTTTTATTTATATAGATAGATAGAACTACGGCGTTTCAACGTGACCTTGACCGCGTCGTGTATGTTTTATTAGGTAGTACCTACATTCATGAATGTAAATAGTGTGATGAATGAATGTAATCCTACTAATAGGTATTATAAATGCGAAAGTTTGTGAGGATGGATGGATGGATGGATGTCTGTTACTCTTTCACGCAAAAACTACTGAATGGATTTGGATGAAATTTGGCACACGGGTAGTTTGTAACCTGGATTAACACATAGGATACTATTTATCCCGATAATATGTTCCCGTGGGACAATTATCGAAATCCACGCGGGCGACGCCGCGGGCATAAGCTAGTGTTATAAAATGTAAGTACATTATTAGTTTATTACATATACCACGAAAAGTGCACGTACAAAATTAAAGTTTAGTAAGATAAGCTTTGTGCTGCAGGCTGTGGCTTCATAACGAATTATGTCTGAATACCTACTTGTTAATAACTAATAAGTTTTACCTATCACACAGTAAAATTAGAACCAACTCCGAATTACACATTTCATCCCTAATAGGTACTTTCAAACTTAGGTTTGAACATCATGACATAATTTAAGAATGTTTAACTTCATTCTTAAAAAATGATAAATCTAATTCACCCAAACAAAAACGTCGCAGCCAGTACCTACCTACCTACTTGTTTGACGAATGAAATGTGAAATATTCGCGAGTCCACGCACTTATTACTGGCACCAACTTACAATGACAACGCCACGCCATCTAGTATCAACAGATAATTATTTCGAGTTTTGTTATGCAAGGGGCTCGATTGTTCTTTAGAAGTTCTTTAGATATCCGGTAGATGGTGTGACTCCAAGCACGCACACTAGCAAAGATTTTTCGTTTTTTTTTCGGCCCTGGAAATCCTATAAACCTTGTTATTTCTTTATGTTTGAAGGGTTTTGCGACAACACTAATTCGTAATAACATCATATTGTTTCATTACTTCTACAAAAAGCATATAAGTATCGAGATTTTCAAGAAACAAAAATGTATGGAAAAGTGCGATTAAACTTCCACCTTAATACGATTCCCCTTGGTAAGTTGTGTTTCTAGAATTTTTACGGGTACTCTTATATGGTTCTGTACTCTTCGGTTGGTATTATTGTAAGTATGTAGTATCAGTTTTTTAGTAAATGTTTTTAAATGCTACTTACTAATAATTGCAGAGACCTCCTGCTCTTTATGGAAGGGTATGGTCCTTAATAGATGTCACAGTTCTGTGATTTTTTCCGCTCTAGGACATGCCGGTTTGATCAAGATGTCTTTATTAACCGTTTTGAATGCAGTGTTTATAGTTGTGCAAAAATTACACAAAATATGTTGTTGTTGTTGTCTTGTTTGGGTGTAAATACGGCTTACAAGTCATGAGTCGTGGCTGTTTAAACTGGGCCGATTGGTTTAACGAAATAACAAACAAGCATTTTCTAAGCTTGCATGAGAACAACAACATCTAAAAAGCCGTATGAAATCTGGCAGTGGAATTTCTTAACATAGCACAAAGGCCAAACAAATAAAAGCATTGTTTCTTAAACATTGTAATAAAATATCTTCCAAGTTCAAGCGTTAGTGTCTCGAGATACAGTTAAACTCGGAATTGGTCGTTGGAGAACACTAGACGCCTTTTAAGATGCACTAAAGAGCTAGACAAAGTTCGGGAGTGCCTTAAAACCTTCACGGCACATTTGAAACATTTGAGGAAGCTAAGTTCGGATAGTTTTGCTGGTGTTTAGGTGTTGAGCTGTAAAGAGAATGGAGTTTGAGAATACTGGGGCCCTACCATTAGAAGAGATGGAGCTAGACGACCTTTATAGTTCCGTCTCATTCCCACTCTGTAATAAGAATGAAACAATAATGTTTTCATTACTCATACTCTGAAAGTAGGTCTGAAGTTGCCTGAAGAGCGGGTTAAAAGTAATACTTTTCATCCCTAGGGAGAATCGCTTTTAACTGACAGATGCCAAATTATAAAAAAAAACTAGTTCTATTTTCACATTTTTACTGAACCATGTTCAAACTTTCTATGCAGCCACGATGTAAAATTGAAATAACTTAAAGTTAAGTATTGATTAAAGAATCTATATTTTTTTAATAACTTTATTATAATTTAGTTTAAACAATTTCTTTAAAATAACAGAGATTTGGGCAAAATATTTAGCATTTTTTCAATGATGAAAATGAAAAATAATGGCTGAATAGCTGGCTGGCCACAAAAAAAAAAAAAAAATTGCGGGAAAAGTTGTTGATTTATGTAAAATAAAATTTACTCATTTTTGCTTTAGCTAATTCATGTTTTTACTTACCTTGTATTCGTAATGAAAAGCACAGTGTTTACCTCGGGTTAAAGACTTCTTTAGTCCCTCAAACTATTGTCTTGGGACTAAATAAGTTACTTTCACCCCTAGGGTAACAATGTACTATTTAAGACGTCGTAGTAACCCCCCTGCAAAACCATTCATCTTGTTTGGCTGTGTCTGATAGGCGGAATAAGAGCCCTAGCGAAGTGGTCATCGATTGCCACTGGTCTAAGTTTTGTCTAGAATCCCTTTGGTATCGTATTTCTACTTCAAGTTTTTTCGGTAGCTTAGAAATGTATTGAACATTCTTGACTTTCCACCATCGTAGGGCGGTTTTAAATCAATGTATTTTAGACGTGTTTTTGGAAGCGCGTGTACGCGCGTAATCTCGCGCATTTTCTTTCACGCATGACTCATTCGAGGGTTGACGCGCCTATAATATAACCGTATAAGCGTGAGCCGCGAGATATGGTTTAGCGCGCGCCCTCTCACCTCACGCAAACACGGTATAAGCGCGTGTACGCACGTTCGATTGATTGAAGCGCTTAATGTGGCGTAAAAAATGATTTTATTGCTAGTCGAATATCACTTACCCTAGGCTTTTAGGTTTTAGCCAAGCATGCTAATCGTTTTGGTTTAGTTTTATAGATAAGTATAATTTTATATTTCTTAACGTTTCTGATATAGATACACCTGGAACATTTCCGTCTTCATGAACTAAGTCATCAGACATTTAAAGCAAAGTGAACGTAATTAAACCTTTAAATAACGCTATCATCAATCATAAACCTCACTCATTACTCACTTAATTTCTTCAAATACTTGTTCATTTAGTTCAAAATATTGAAATATGATTAATATATTCTAATTAATCATTCTGCGAACCGGGTTGAACAAACATTGGCACGCACAAGTGCTATTTAACCGACGCTCCGTGCAAACAGAAGTCGGAAATGAGTTTAGGCAAGTAATTAACGGCTGGGACGCGTGTGTGCGTTTCATTACTAAATACAGTACTGGGCTTTAAATATGGCACGTGGAGTTTTTGAAAAAAAGTTAGGCTTTGTCGTAATTTTTTTAAAACTCCATGTGACAATGCTAGAGTACCTGAATAAAAGTTCGCCGAAACTGTTTTGTTGTTGTTGACGGCATGGTTGGCGCTGTGGCTGAGCGATCGACTGCTGCGCTGTGTGTCGCGGGTTCGATCCCCGCACGGAACAAATATTTGTAGTCCCACAGATAGTTGTTCCGGGTCTGGCTGTTTGTGTATGTGAGTTTTAATGTTTGTAAACGCACCCACGATACAGGAGAAATTGCTAGTGAAGGGAAAAGTTTAAAAAAAAAGCAAAATGATCGACGATAGAGGCAACCGCGGTTTCACAACATTAAGCAGCGTCCACACCAAGGAGTTTAGTCGGCGCCGGGAGCTTCCAGTACAAAATGTATAAAAAAGAATTACAACTGTAGACTGACTGTCCTTTGTTGAAGTGAAACTTCTTATGCCACTTCCAACAAAGTTGCGTTAAACGTTTAATGCTACCATGGAGGGGGAATAAAAAGAGACAGAGCGAGAGTGAATGCGTGGCACTCGAACGCATGCGTGTAATATTACAAAGTTTCACTTCTTCCGCGCGGAGGGACTCCACGCACTATTTTTTTTGGAACGAAGTTCCTTATCGCGCGTTGTGAAAGGGGGCTAGACGGAAAAAATTCTTACGAAAAGTTGTCAATTGGGGTGTGTATGTGAGTAGGGATGGATATGATTATTATTTTGAGTGACCGAACTACAAAGTACAAATTCGGTTGTGCAGTTAAGTAAGACGTATTGCTTCGAATTAAGGATTTATCTTCCTTAAATTAAATATTTTATTTTTCGCACACTAACTTAAATCTAAAATGTATTGGTATTATGTACGTGAAAGGAACTTCGTTCCATCCGGGTGTCCCTTGACACCTCTCAAGTTTTTTAATAATACTTAATAATACTACTTATGATGATTCCCTCAAATCAAATTCTTTGTATACAGACACAATGCTGCCGAAAATAACTCTCAAAGTTTTCAGAGATTCCTTTACATTTTTTCTCAACCGCAAACCTCAAACATGAACCAGGTTGATAATGAACCAACGAACAAACGACACCCCATCTTGACTTGTTTGCAACTCAGAAATTGAGTTCTGAAGTTTTTGAATGCCCTTTAAATGAGAACGTGGAAGTACCGTGGAAGTTGGAAGCACAATTATATCCTGAGGAAATCCATTTGCATAACACAGAGGTCGTAATCTGACTGTGGGAGTTGGTAACGAGTTGGTCTTGTGTGCTGTACTGCGGAACAAGTGGTCGAGTGATTTGGAAGAAGTGGGAGTTACTGTTTTAAGGTGCCTTTAATGAAGTACCAAAGGAGGAGCTCATCATCATACTATCAGCCGATAATGTTCACACTGCTGGAACACAGGCCTCCTCTCTATGAGAGGGAGTAGGCTGTAATCCACCACGCGGCATTGGCAGATGTCACATGTCTTCGAATTTTTAGTTCTAGGACATGCCGGTTACCTCACGATGTTTTCCTTCACCGTTTTTGAGGGCAGCGGTGGTGAAATAAATTACACAAAGTATTGCGCCTGCCTGGGTTCGAACCCACGGCTTACTGCTCGTAAGTCGGGGCTGCCACCACTGGGCCACAGCAAGGAGGAGCACGAGCTCCTCATACTAAGTAATAAAAGCCGCTCGGGTCTATCTTTAAAATAAGCCGCGCTTGCATAGGTTGCTCCGAAAATGGATGACTACACATTTCATACACGTAGATTTCTGAAAGTCCTGAATTAGTCAGTGGCCCAAGTATGACAATCAGTCTTACCAAGGGGTATCGTATTAACTGGGTTGTGCAGTGGGAGGTCAGTTAGGCAGTCGCGCCAGGTAAAATACTGGTATTAAGCTGCATCCGGTTAGCCTGGAAGCCGACCCCAACATAGTTGGAAAATGCAGGCAGATGATGAATCAAGAACCAAGGGCCGATGGAGTAATTTGTGTATCAGCGACCGCAGTGTGGGACGACCTTACATTGTGCCTGGATGTGGAAGGCCAAGAACAGAATATTGTAACATAGCTTGGGAGAAGCCTATCTCCAGCAGTGGGCTGCGATAGACAGAGTAGATTTCTTGAATCAAGGGAAACTCCTTTCGTCTTTCGGAAATTAGAAGAAGCAAGAAACCTCGAAGCTGTTGTTAATTACAATAGATTTTCTAAACATGTGACAGTACAATTTATAAACAAAAATAAGTTTGCCAAGTATAATGGTGGCAACATATTTACTGAAACTTTAAGTGAGGCGATTTACGCACAGGTTAAGTCAAAGTAAGCTGTTGTGCCAGAATTCTGTGTGTGATAATCTGTAAACTTTTTTCTTCATTCTCAAATCTACAGAATTTTCTATGTCCTTCTTTAAAAAAGTTTCATTTAGCCCCTAGACCACACTTTCCGATAAAATGAAGTCCCGCAAACACTGCGATGCAAAACTCGTTCTTCATAAACCATATTAAAATATATCAGAGCAATATTAAAGTGTGTTCGTAGTAGAATCGAGCAACAACGCACTCTTACGTCACAGTACAAGGATAGCCAGTGAACCAACTGGGCCCTTTTTGCCACATACAAACGCATGGTAGGGATGTCAACTTAACTTTATATTACACACATAAACATAAAAAGTCGCGTCAAAATTGCCAATAGTCAAAGTCGCGGGACACACTCACACGACTGGTTAAGGAACGCATAGAACCGGGAAGTGTGGCAGAAAAAAGGGGAAGCCTATAACCCAGCAGTGGATGACGATAATGACACACATAAAACGTACGTAACCACTTGTCTTGATGCGACAGCCCCGACTTACTCACCGAGTAAACCCTTACCTGTAGCATGCTTAGAATTCAAGTCAACTGACTACATGAGTGTGTCAGCCGATTCCGGCCAATTGTTCCTATTTATCAATTTTATTGAAACACTAGCTGTGCTCGCGACTTCGTCCGCGTGGAATTAGAATGTTTCTAAAAGATTAGTAGCCTAAGTTACTTCTTATTACATCGGCCATCTGCCAGTGAAAGTCCCGTCAAAATCAGTTCAGCCGTTCCAGAGAATAGCCGGAACAAACAGACAGACAAAAATTGTAAAAAATGTTAATTTGGTATATGTACCGTATATACATTCATATGCATGTAGTAAACAGCGGTTATTTTAATATTACAAACAGACACTTCAATTTTATTTATTTGTATATATGTATAGATTTATGTACACAATAAACACAGAAAATAAGATAGTAACAGAAAAATTAGTACGATGATGCTTATTTCTAAAGAAATCTCTTCCAGCATACATGCGATAGAAAAAAAAAATCTGATGTAGACAGAGCTGTTCCTAGTTGAAATACTGTATTTAAGTCTACTGTGCTTACGTCTAATGGCACTTAGCGACAAGTTGCGTTCAAAACCCGCTACTTTTGTTGCGAAAAATATAAATTCGCTTAATGACTTTTGTAGGAGAATCATTTTCATATTTACTCCTCGCAGCGTGCTTCTTATTGAGTTTTTATTATACCGCCACAGAGAAAGACTGTTCTTAATAAAGTTTGAACTAGAGTCGAAGTTCTTATTGCTAGGAGTTGTTTGTAGTGTTGAAGCTTTGTCTGAATTAAAAATGAGCTGAGTATTCTTTGAAACGAGTTTTAAATTGCTAGTGTAACTCGTCTTCAAAATCTTGTGTCAATTCTAATTTTTTTTTTTTACATAAGATCTACAAAGCGTCTAGACATGTTTGACATGAATAGTATATTGTGTATTAAGGGCGGTAAGTAAGGAATTACGATCGAGGGTCTAGTAGAAGCCCGAAGTCGAAGACTGAGGGCTTTCTGAGTCGAGGTTCGTAATTCCCGTACCGCCCGTGAAACATACAATGTTTTTCATCACACTTGCGAGTTAATAATTATGAATATACACAAGTCAGCACACATATTATTACGAAATACGTGAACTGATTTGCGGATGGCGGGCTGTTTGCCCACACCACAGATTATACAAATGTTTTGTTCAGAAACTTTAAAGGCAAAATACTTACCTAGGTATATACAGCCATGACGGAGTGTAAAAAAATAAAAATTTCGACGTTTGGATACAAAAAACTATCGATTATTTAGATTTTAGAACATTAGTTGAGTAGTTAAATAACATGTAGCGAGATTGAATGAAATTCCTGTTTAGATAACATTTTAAGACAATTTTTCAATTGCGTGTAAACTCCTTGCTTGATGAACTTGCATGACCTGTGTGCTGTCAAGCGGTGCTGTAAATTAAAAAAAAAATTACTTACCGCCCTAGGGTTTTATATGGGGCATTACAGCCAAGTTCACTTGTATGTTATGACACTGTTTACGTGCAAGTGTGATGAAAATTAAAAAAAAAATACTTACCGCCCTAGGGTTTTATATGGGGCATTACAGCCAAGTTAACCTGTATGTTATGACACTGTTTACGTGCAAGTGTGATGAAAACTAATTTTATAACACATTTGCTCGTAAAGGGTTTCACCAAGTTCAGTATCGTAATGTATCTCATTACGCACTAGTGCGGTAATGTAAAGTAAAACGCATGGTTTATCAAAATGCTCCGTCTAAAACGAACGGTATTTTTTTTAATCTTAGCAAAGAGTTTTTATGTCAGAAAAGTGGTCAACATTTTATGAATAAAATTAACTTGGGAAATAAAATTTAATAATAGTACATTATGATATAAGTGCGGTAAGTTGAAAACTACAGCCGAGGCGATATTGCTAGCCCGAGCCGTAGGCGAGGGCTACAAGAAAGCAGAGGCTGTAATTATCAAAGCGCACGTATGTCATACGACGTTTTATAACACATTTGCGAGGAAATAAATAAAATTCGGATGACATTTTCAAACAAAAACAATACAGCGTAAAGAGAAAGCGCGCGGAATAATTTTTACGCTTTTTTTAAGGCAAAGGCACAAAAACAGCCAGTATTACTAATAAAGTAAATTAATATTTTTGTGTTTTGTTACAGATAAATGGTTGTAATTTATGGTCAAAATTGATTAAATTAAAGAATTAAATGTTTGACTACTTTTCTGACATAAAAACTCTTTGCTAGGATTTAAAAAAGTACCGTTCGTTTTAGACGGAGCATTATGATAAGCCGTGCGTTTTACTTTACATTACCGCACTAGTGCGTAATGTGATACATTACGATACTGAACTTGGTGCAATAAGAGACCCTTTACGAGCAAATGTGTTATAAATAAATATTTAATTCTTTAATTTAATTAATTTTGACCATAAATTACAACCAATTATCTGTAACAGAACACAAAAATATTAATTTATTTTATTAGTAATACTGGCTGTTTTTGTGCCTTTGCCTTAAAAAAAGCGCTGATGCGCGCGTTGCATTGCTAATTTCATAATTTGTAAACAAGTAAAAATTATTCCGCGCGCTTTTTCTTTTCGCTGTATTGTTTTTATTTGAAAATGTCGTCCGAGTTTTATTTATTTCCTCGCAAATATGTTATAAAACGTCGTATGACATACGTGCGCTTTGACAATTACAGCCTCTGCTTTCTTGTAGCCCTCGCCTACGGCTCGGGCTGTCAATATCGCCTCGGCTGTAATTTTCAACTTACCGCACTTATATCATAATGTACTATTAAAGAACAGTGTTCTTCATAATCATTCTAATCAACTTAGGATAGCTGCTGGCGTCAATAGTCAGTTGGCTGGCTGAATTCAATGAAAATCAAAATATTTTATTTTACATGGGCACTTATAAAACGTCGACAAAAGGTGCACGGTTCGGGTTGGTCGTTTCCTATAGAGAAGAACCAGCAAGAAACTCCATGGTTACTCTTTTAGTTGTAGTAAAAATAATATTTTGAACCTGTTTACTTTTGACACCTCCATGTTCCTGGCTTTGTCCCAAATTATTTGGGGTCGGCGCAACACGTCTATTTCCTCCATTCTCCTCTGTCATTCGTCACGCTATCATTTACTCCTTTTTCCTTCGTATAATTTCTCACACACTCCATCCATCTTTTCTTTGCTCTTCCTCTTGCTCTCCATCAAACATTATTCTTATATTCTAGTACTAGCTGTCCCGCGCAACTGCGTCTGCGTCACATTTTCCCCGTTTTCGCAACATTTTTCATTGCTGCTCCCCTCCTATTGGTCGTAGCGTGATGAAATATAGCGTATGTCCTTCCCCAGGTTGAAATCTATCTTCTTGCCAAATTTCATTAAGATCCGATCAGCCGTTTAGTCGTGAAAAGGTAACAAACAAACAAACAGAGTGACTTTCGCATTTATAATATTAGTATAGATTACTCCGGTATAACACAATTAAACAATTGAACCTTTTAACAACCGAGATTCGCCATTAACCATGACGCTGATCCGAAAAAACTAAAAGCAAAGAAAACAAAACCTAAAATAACCCCACCACAGAATGCAGTATTCAATACCAAAACAAACAGATTTTCCACGAACATGTCATTGAAAAACAAAACCCTGTGACGGACATCAAACGATACGAACATATTCAAAGGTTTACAGCGATGTTCCGACGAAGATCAAAAACATTCCCTCTAGCCAAACCGAACCCAAGTTTGGAAAAAACAAAGTTTTAATTAAATATCCGTGAAGCATTCGCATTCAACCGATCCGTTTGATTTGTTTTGCGAAATATTTTTGATCTAATTCAAGCATTCCTTCACAACTCGTATCAATCTGTAGAGCCGATTTCGATTCTAGAGTGAACGGTTCACTTGGGAGACTGTAAATTTTTTGTTTACACGACACGGAGAAAATTATTTAGAAAAAAAAAAAACAAATATTGCAACAAATTTGTTTTTTTTTTTTTTTAATTTTTCGATCATTGCCGACCCAACATCGTTCGATTGACTAATGAATTCATTTTTCACATCGATTTATAAATTTTTATCGGCGATTTTATTTATTTTAACATGGGCGATTGACAGACAAAAATATTACGAAAAGTGGAGCCCCTGATATCGGTTTAAACGTAGTCGCAAATAATAAGAGGAACTATTTTAGGGAAATGAACATCAGAACATCCAGTGGACGGTATATGCTCGATTAGGTATCCCAGTCCAAAGTGGGACAACTATACCCAACGTCGGACTGCGATGAAACAGGTTAATTGATTGGTTAATGAGGGAAACACTTCAAATTGAACGAACGATATAAACCAATGAAGCAAATGGAGTATAATCTGTAAAGGTCGTAGCAGATGGCGTTCTGCGGTTTGTGCCTACCCCAATGTGGGAAAGAGGTATTAGCTTATGTATGTTTGTGTACACTGCAATTCTGGATCATTGTAACTCGTTAGAAAAATATAAACCTTATCTCCAAATCGTGCCATTGACTATGTTGCTGATTGTCCCAGCCAAGTCAGAGGCCTATGGGCGGCATAAAAACTCTGACACCAGGGGGGTTACTATGACGCTTAAAACATTATTGTTCCATTCCTATTGCAGAGTGGGAAGAGATGGAGCTAGACGACCTGTATAGCTCCGTCTCTTTTTCACTCTGGAATAAGAATGGAACAACAATGTTTAAAGACGTCATGGTACGCCACCAGGATTGGCAATAACCATCATCATTTGCCTAGCCTTTTCCCAAACTATCTTGGTGTCGGCTTCCAACCTAACCGGATGCAGCTAAGCACCAGTATTTTAGATGAAGCGACTGCCTATCTGACCTCCACAACCCAGTAACTGGGTAATACGATACCCCTTAGTAAGACTGGATGTCAGACTTGGCTTCTGACTACTCGTAACGATAGTCAAAGATCTACAAATGACAGCCGGGACCAATGGCTTAACGTGCTTTCCGAGGCACGGACGAAACTCGGTGTAATTATGGTCACCCATCCACGGACCAACTTCTGCAAGGTCGGCTTAACCTTAAAGATCAACCCGTGTGGCTTTTATTGTTTAGCCACGAGCTCCTCGAGGTTTGGCACTAACCATACAAAAAATAAAGATTGCGCTAAATCAAAATCAAAATCTATTTTATTTTACATAGGCCTACATGGGCACTTGTAAAACGTCGACAAAAAGGTGCTCGGTTCGGGTTGGTCGTTTTCTATGGAGAAGAACCGGCAAGAAACTCCATGGTTACTCTTTTGAAATTATTTGGCTTTACAATTTTTCTATTTTACAGCGTTGGCGCTTAAGTATGAGAGGACATCGTAGGCCCGACAATCAGTCGTTGCTTACTACAAAACGTAGGGCAAGATAAAAAGTTACCAAGGATCTAGGAATCTATAAGGCCTACCATGTCCACACATTTACAAACAATCGGTAAGATAATATAAACGTTCCATCCTCCGGTACATAATTTACCTCTTACTCGACTTAACTCACCCAGAAATGTGTCCCGCTTGCTAACACACACTATAACATACCCGTGTAAGCGATATAAGTACATAAACTAGCTAAAATGAATGACAGGGGCAGCCAGCATATCATTTACCGCACATCCAAGACCCTACTAAGCCTGCCAGATGACAAAAAAAGGGCCTCAACCCTTAAATACTTATAAAAGTAATATCGGGCTTTTGGGCAAAGGACAGAGGCAGACTAAAAGCGATGTAATAAAGTTTTAGGACAAAGTACAGTTAGCCTGTCCTTGATACATGTCTTGTCTTTATAAATAGCGAGATGGATTGTTCTTTTGAGTTGAGGAACCATGTTATGAAAATGGCTTATTTTGGCTAGCTCTGGCCAAAATAAGCCATTTTCATAACTTGGTTCCATTCCATAAGTTAGAATAGAGTAAAATTTATAAACATACTAGCTGTCCCGCGCAACTTCGTCTGCGTCACATTTTCCCCGTTTTGACAACATTTTTCATTGCTGCTCCGCTCTTATTGGTCTTAGCGTGATGATGTATAGCCTATGGCCTTCCTCAGGTTGAAATCTATCTTCTTGCTAAATTTCATTAAGATCCGATCAGCCGTTTTGTCGTGAAAAGGTAACAAACATACAAACGAACAAACAAACCGAGTGACTTTCGCATTTATAATATTAGTATGGAAGTACGGATTGCAAATGCGAAAGTAACCCTGTCCGTCTGTTCCCTTTGCATGATTTTAACGGCTGAACGGATTTCGATAAAATTGGACATGTATGAACCATGACGTGGGTTAGGATAAAGGATACTTCTTATCCCAATAGTACGTTTCTGTTTGATAAAAGCCGACCTCCACACAATCCAAGCCGGGGGCAAAAGCTTGTCTACCATATTTCTAAAGCAAAACATAAACATAACATCACGCCTGTAATCACCGAAGGGTTGGCAGAGGTGTATCTAATAGTACACCCACATTTCGCCAGTTATGGTTAAGTCGTATATAATAGGGGGCGAGCCTATTGCCATCAACCGGGCACAAATCTTGGCTCCGCGTCAGCTACTGAGAAATTCCTGATGAAAAACCCAATAACTCTTTGTTCCGACCTGTGAATGGAACCCAAGACCTCATACTTAGCAGTTGTACATGCGACCATTAGACCAAGGAGGCAGTCAAGTAAAACAGTAAGTATTAAATTTTTTTCTAACATTGAGAGCTGCAAAAACGAGGAAGAGCTCGTGGCTAAAAATAACAACCGTCCGGATCGATCCTTAAGGTTAAGCCGTGCTTGCCGAGATTGGTCCGTGGATGGGTGACCATAATTACATACCGAGTTTCCTCCGTGCCTTGGAAAGCAAGTTAAGCCGTGGGTCCCGGCTGTCATTTGTAGATCTTTGACAGTCGTAACGAGTAGTCAGAAGCCAAAAAGTCTGACATCCAGTCTTACCAAGGGGTATCGTATTACCCAGTTACTGAGTTGCGGAGGTCAGATTGGCAGTCGTTTCATGTAAAATACTGGTACTCAGCTGCATCCGTTTAGACTGGAAGCCGACCCCAAGATAGTTTGGAAAAAGGCTAGGCAGATGATGATTGAGAGCTGCAAAAACCTTATGTTTTCAGAGTATCTACAAAAAATTGGAGCTAAAATACATTTAAATGGACTTTTCTCAACATCCGTCACGGTTCTAACGTTTCTAAACCAATTTCAATAATGGCGGATCCCTGCCTTTTATCGGATTCCGTTGATTAAGACACGTCTGTCTGCGTTAGTAATCTTGCTAAAGAAATCCTTGGGTGTCTGTTCAGGTAAAGTTCTTTGATTTTTTTTGAAAAAATAAAACCCCGACTAGTACTAAAAAGTTCAGAACATTTGTTGAGCAGTCAGACGCCGTTGATGGCTGTTAAATCTCATATTCAGATGTAATGTGTTGATCTGTATGAGACTGAAAGAAAATTGATCTTCAGACAGACCAACAACGTCTAAAATACCTCATCAGTCTTTTCCAAACTATGTTGGGGTCGGCTCCAGCTGAATACCAGTATATTATTATTATTATTTATTATTATTATTATTTTATATAACATTGCCCCACACTAGGAATTACTCCTGTATCGTGGGTGCGTTTACAAACATTTAAACTCACATACACAAACAGCCAGACCCGGAACAACTATCTGTAGGCCATACAAATATTTGTTCCGTGCGGGGATCGAACCCGCGACACGCAGCGCAGCAGTCGATTGCTCAACCACTGCGCCAACCGCGCCGTCATATTACATTGAGCGACTATCTATCTGACCTCCACATCCCAGTTAGTATCGGGTAATACGATACCTCTTGGTAAGACAGGTTGTCAGACTTTCAGACTACCTGTAACGGCTGTCAAAGATCTACAAATGAAATTCGGGACCAACGGTTTAACGTGCTATCCGAGGCTCGGAGGAAACTCGGCATATAATGGTTGGTCATCCGACCGATCTTGGCAAGCACTACTTAACCGTGAATATTCACGTAACTGTTATTATTCAGCGAATTAAAATCCAGTCAATCGTTGGGAAGCTTCGAGGATATAAAGAATCCTACATACAAAGACATAAGGCTCATTAACGTCATCATCGTAGCCTTGTTCAACTCGCTTTTGAGTTGGTGATGACCTCCTCCCTGTTCTGCTATGCTTCCCTGATCTGTGCCAGGTATCCAGGTCATCGGTCATGTGCCAGGGTTAGGGACGAGGGACATCGGCGCTCATTACAATATACTGAACCCTCCCACATAAATTATTCAACGGTAATTTAATAAAAAAAAACAGCCAAGTGCGAGTCGCACTCGCGCACGAAGGGTTCCGTCCCATTATTTATAAAAACGAGCAATAAAATCAAAAAATATTTATTTAATTCTGTTTTTAGTATTTTTTCTTATAGCGGCAACAGAAATACATAATCTGTAAAAAAATCAACTGGCTAACTATCACGGTTCGTGAGATACAGTTTGGTGACGGACGGACAGACGGACAGCGAAGTCTCAGTAATAGGGTCCCGTTCGACCCTTTGGGTACGGAACCCTAAAAACGGGTGTTCCATAACCATACATATTGCAGTTTTATAGGAAGCAGCAGAATTTTTAATAACCTAATCATTTCTATGCGTGCCGTTTGAGCGTCGATGTCCATTCCACTCTGTATAGATACAAACATACGTAGTTGGTAAAAAAAGCTCTTACCATTTCAGTGGTCTAGATTTTTGTTTTTTTGCGGCACTTACTTAGAGAGTCTAGTAGGGTTAGCTCATAAAAGAATTGGCCTGTCTAGCCAAAAGGGCTGTTCTAGAATTCAAGAGACAATAAAACGTCTATTACAATAAAGACGCAGACAAAGGACCAATTTCGGGTTCAATCATGGATCCCTTTCAACTTATCGTCTGTACTGGTTTAAGTAATACGAATATATGCTTTGTGATCTTTCTTCTCTGAATATCTGTTACAAAGTGGTGTGGGCGAAAATAAGCTTAGTAAGTGAACTTTTCAAGAATTCGTTAAGTTTATTTTCTATAATCCTGGTTAGTTGTTTTGGTCTGTTTTTTTGTAAATGATGCTGTCCAAAAAGTGCTGCCTGTCTAAACTTAATTAAAATCTATAATAAAGCTTAATAATTGTTTATTTGTTTGCTTGAAAGCACTAATCTCAAGAACTACAGATCCGATTTGAAAAAATATTTCAGTGTTAGATAGCCCATTTATCGAGGAAGGCTATAGGCTATATATCATCACGCTGCGACGAATAGGAGCGGAGCAGCAATGAAAAATGTTTCTAAACCGGGGAAAATGTGACGCAGACGAAGTTGCGCTAGACAGCTATATAGTTGGTGATATTTGAACAAGTTCGCAAATACGAAGATGTAAGATTGTCAGTAGACACACTTAGACTGAATGAGATTACCTAGATGTCCCATCATTTGCCTAGCTTTTTACCAACAATGTTGGGGTCGGCTACCAGTCTAACTGGAAGCAGTTGAATACCAGTATTTTACATGGATCGACTGCCTATCTGACCTCCACTACCCAGTTAGTAATAATACTAGTTAGTGACTAGATGTAATTCTATTGCCATTGTAAATTATTAAAATAAATAAATAAATTCTTTATTTCACCAAAAGCCATCACGACACAGGATCCACAGACTAAGAGCATAAAAGGCTTATAATTAGGTCACAATAATGTTAATGCTCTGACTCCTAAACTAGTTGTATGTGCCTGTGTCTCAGGAGTCAGTAAACTAGTACAGTACAATATTCTATTTGCCTAGATATCGCACATGTAAGATACATACAGAACCCTACATACCTCTCATCGATTGTAACAAGAAATACGACTATTGTTACCGACTTACGGACTGATAAGAAAGGTATTGTGTTTGGAATCGTCTGTAGCTTGTACAATCGAATCAATGTCCCTCTAGGGTCAACAGTACGTACTATGGGTCCCAATAACTAGATTACACGTTATTGTTCTATATGATTTTGTTCTTGTATTTGCTGGTTAATATTTGTGCTAAAATTATACGAGATATCTCATACTATTGTTTGCTTGATTGATGCTGTTTTGGTTTCTGTGACTTACCTCAAAGGTTCTTCTTCATTACATTATGACAGTTGAAACATACGTTTGGCTGAACTTTTTTCTAATGTAAAAGGTCGGATATAGCTTTAGTTGAAACATACCTGAAACAAAAAAACAAACAATTTATTAGGCAACATTCTTCATGATAGGTAGTACGCGCAAGTTTCAAGTTGGATATCGGTTTCCAAATGAAAATGAATTTTAAAAAAATATTGAGAAAATTTTCATACATTTCAAAAACAACTAGCAAATTAAAATGATGGACCAATCGATATGCTAATAGTAGAAATATATGTAGACAGACTTATCATGAAAAAACCTTTAAGCAGTAATCCTTTCACATACATTCATCCAAAGAAAACATAATAACATACATCAATATAATGTACCCAATCAGTACGAAAACCGATATGGATAGAACCTCATTGTCCTGAAATCAATCCGCCTTTGCATATTCAGATCACGTATTGTTATAAAGCATAGTCCTTCGATTAGGAGGCGAACGTGAGCCAAGTAAATTGGAACCCATTACTGGTGCCCTAATACCAGAGATAGACACGGAACTGGGTTTTTTGGTCCAGTTACCGTGTTCGTATGCATTTGCTACTCCAAAAATGAGGAAATAGCTATCGATGCATAGTTCTGACAAAAATTATTACGCCTCGATTATCACGCTTTTATTAGCTTCACCTTTAAATAACTAATGGTGCAAAAAAATATTAGAAGTTAAATTTGACCTGCTTTCCGGTTTCCGATTGACCCGAATTTTGCATACATGTTAAATCTGGATGACAATTCATGCTAAAAGACTTTATTCTAAATTCAATACGGCAGAATGCTAAAGATGGCGGAATAGTATTATTTTATGCATTCTAATGATGAATGGATATCAAATGAATGGGTTTTTTTTTTTTTTTGCTGATGGGAAATCATCAAATGACTTCTCCCGCTCTGGGCGGAGCGGGAGGGAGTGTCAGACTTGTACTCACTAAAACCCACCCATGTTCCTTCTTCGCCCTTTGTGTTCCAGGGCCGCGGTATCTCTTTCGAACAACCCGCAGCCCTGGCAGGCATCGGCCCTCTCGGACCCCTTCCGGTTTGCTGACATCTCCTTGAGGCGCGCGTGGAACACGTACACGCCGTCGACACGGCCTGTCGTCATAAGACGGACGGACGGTGAGCTAGCCCATTACTCACCGTCCACAGGCTCGCGCCTACGGTGGCCGTTGGCCACTGGTTGCCCCCCGACGCCCGGGGCGTCTCCCGCGGCGGCTGGGACGTGAGGTTCTCTCCCTCTCACGTTCCGCCACCTCCTTCGCTAGCATGACTGCTTCGCAGAAGGAGGCGACGGCATCCCATTCCCTCTCGCTCCGGACCATGGATTGAACCTGGGCCGGACGCGAGAGGTCGCCGCCGCCAAAATGAATGGGTTTGCTGTGAAATCGAGAAATAAAATGAAGTCACTCTAAAGCGGGTTTTTTGTTTTTATTAATACACGGTGTAAATCACCTCATCACGAAGCCGTCAACCAAGCATTCTGTACACGAAACTAAGTAACTTTACGCAAAATTATTGCTGGGAAACGACTTTTTTTTGGGGGTGTGTAAAATCATGTTTTGTGGTAGAACTCAATGTAACGCACTCAAAATATTGTGCTGATGGACGGATTGAATAGTACGGGGAGGTGCTTAAAGTAAAAATCTTACATTAAAAACTTATATTTAAAAAAAATACTTGTCAAAAAGTTGGAACTTTGTCCCCTAATATCTCCGTAACTAGAAGGTTCCCAGGTATGGTGTAGAACAAAAAAAATATCGCAATGACAGGGAGAACCAGTGCCTTTCGGCTTCGTTAAGAGGTGTTTTACACCCTTTATAGTTTATTTAATACATTTTTCTTTTATTTTATTTAATATTATTTATTTTTATTCTATCTGGCAGTCCACTGCTGGGTATTTAACTTTCCCAAGCTACAACACCCATTCTTCGAATCGTCGTATGGAAGATTCTAATTTATACGAGTTTCGATCAGGATTCACCCACTTTAACACCACTAGCATTGCCTTCGCAAAGGTTTTGCATAGTGCAGGAGTACCCATATTCTAAGAGCCAAACCAAATCTATTTTTGGATTTAAACGAACTGTATTGCCATGACAACAGTTGAAAACACGCACCAATTCGTATTCCTAGAATTTCTTCGCCGCAAACTCAAACCCAAAACATTTATTTCAATTAGACCATTACAGGCACATGACGCAATTGGCGGATCTTTAAATAAGGTACCTCCTCCAGCTACCTATCTTTGTCAAACCCATAGTGGCATCCTGTTTAAATCATTGCTAAAGATGTCATATCTCTCTCTTTAATTAACATTAAAGATCATAATTAATAGTTTTCCAGTAGTTCAAATTTGACAGATGAAAAGGAGGCGTTTATATGACAATTTATAAACAAAGAGGGCGGAATGTAGGCGTAGTTGGTCTGACATAAGTTCAGTTTATGACTAACTTAGTCATGAACTGAACTTAAGTCGGACTAACCACGCCTAGGAGAATACCACTGTAAGAGTCGCTTCATAAATACTTCATCTTCTTCTGGGTTAGGCTTCGAACCACTTTTTGCTTGCCCATTCATTTATTATTCATTCAACCCACCTTAGATCAGTTCAGGGTCAATCCCAACCGTTCACACATCCTCTCACAGATAGACGATCCAAAACATAGGTACAAACTTTATTAACCTTTTACGATATACCAGTCTGAACGTTAAACCCACTAAAACGTAACTGGCGTGAAAACTATTTCCACCAACAGTTACTGAACAACCGATAGTTTTTGAACATTTACGACTAAAGTTAGTCGTCGTAAAAATGTTATCTGGTCAGACTATGAAGTTTATTGATAGCCTTTTGGATAGTGGGTTGAAGGTTTAGGAGACAAACAAGAAGAACTAACTATGGATAGATGTGTTCGTTGATTTGTAGTTTGGCCTACGGCGAAACTGCTGAGTTGGCCAGTGGAATAGTAAAGCTGAATTGACAGGACATTGGCGCTCAGTAGCGAAAAAAATTGGGATTGTTGCCAGGCATGGTTTCTTTACGTACGTCTTAGAATAGACTTATTGGGAATCTTGTGGGTCCATGATAGTCTAGCTTAATTTAATAAAGCACTCTCAGAAAAGAGCTCTGTTCCCACTGAACATTTATAGACTGAATATGCGGAGGCATATATGTGTTAAGTAGGGACGAAAAGCATGCGTGTGATGAATACAGATGTGGATAGATTGGAGGGAGAAGACCAAGGAAACGATGGATGGATTCTGTGAGGAATAGTATAAAAGAAAAAGGAGTAAATGATAGCATTACGGTTGTCAGAGGAGAAGAAAAATATTAAGAAGTATATTCTTTATTGCACATCATAATAGCGTCTGTCAGTGATGTTTGTTTTCACAATGTGCATAGCGAGGTATAGCGTCATAATGAAAATAATACCCCAGCATAGACTGTAATATTTAGTTCAACGCTACGATATCGATATTAATGTGTTGAGAATACAAGCCGGCTTTAAGAAGGCAAGCTTTAAGATATCACGATGATATCTACATCAAGCAAAAACTAATTCTCATTAATAACTACGGCTCATCGCCGCAAGGTTGCCTGCTTGTCGGTCTTCTACAGGTTGTACTTCAGTGAGTGTGTCCAAGAACTCCACGACCGGCGACCTCATCCCACCGGCACTCTTTTACCATCAGACAACTAGATGCACTGCAAGTTTCCATCCCTATCTTGTTGCTATTCCACCAATTCGCACTAAACGTTTCAAACGTCTTTCATAATCCGCACACTTTTTATAAGAATGTTCTTTTAGGGTCTTTATACAAAGTGTTGTTTTTCATCCTCAAGGAGCTGACTATGCTAATGATTCTCGATCCGAATAAATAATAAAATGGGTAGTTTTATTTTATATTTACCAAAATCGGTAAGTTTGAACCACCCGTGTTTTAAACGCGGCCCGTCTGATCCCCACACTATAACCGCGCTTTCATAAATATAAACAATCTCAAACGTTCATTCGATAATTTCTTATTCCCTAAACCACGTTAAGGGGGTTATTATGAAATACTGACAAACTTAAACAACCAAAAAAAACAGGGTTTATTAATAATTAACTAGGTACCGTAATTTTAATAGAGTATTTATTTATTTTGGGACACCTTGTATAACGAGTAAAGCATCTCTTATAAGAAGTCTCTTACAATAGTAGATTTCATCAATTAAATTAAAACTCTTAATTCAACTGTGTCAAAGAGTTGCCACAAAATAAATCTTTTAATTTATGGGAACAGCTTTCATAATAAAAGCTATTATGGCGTAGCGAGCTAAGCAAATATAATTCAAATAAAATTATTTCACTGATTGACATTGTTATTTGGGGCTGGTAATCTCGTTTTACCAATTTACGCGTAACATTATTTTAAAGTTTAATATATTCTGGTCGAATTACTAAAAAAAAAATAAACTTGACAGATTCCCAACTTTCTTGGGGTCGGCTTCCAATCTAACCGGACGCAGCTGAATAGCATTAATTTTTATGGAGCTACTGCGTATCCACATCCCAGTTAGTTCTGGGTAGTACGATACCCCTTGAAAAGATTGGTTGCCAGACTTTCGGGCCACTCAAAGATCTATAATTGACAGCCGGGACCAACGCACGGCTTAACGTGCTTTCCGAGGCACGGAGGAAGCCAAGTACCTAAAAAAAATAAAACTGACATAAATATAATCACGCCTGTATCTAATAGGACACCCAAATTTTGCCAGTTATGTTAAAGTCCGATGCAATAGAGGGTGAGCCCACTTCCATCAATCGGGCACAAAATAAAACTTACCCCTTTGAAATTACCGAAATCCAGCAGCAATAATTTGGAATTTCACTGTTCGTTCCCAAATCAATTTCGAGTTGGGCCCTCACAGTCCGCAGTGAAATCGACTCGATTCAGCGGAATTGAGCAGAGAATCGATTACAATACATCGTAACACCGCGGTCGCCCTGTCCAATGCAACCAGCCGCTCGATTTATTAAGATGCAATTGAAATCGATGTGTAGTTTTCAGTTTAGAGTTTAGGTTTTGCTGGAAAACATGATTTTAGAATAACACAAATCCCGCAGGTTAAGTCGCGCTTGCCTAGGTTAATCCGTGGATGGGTGTTCGCCCATTATACAAGGTGTTGTTTTGCATCCTCGTCAAATTCAAAGAGGTGACTATGCTGATGATTCTCGTGCCGAATCAATAATAAAATGGGTCGTAATTATTATTTTTTTCTTATTTACCGAAATCGTTAAGTGTGAACCACCCGTGTTTTAAACGCGGGCCGTCTGATTCTCGCCCTATAATAGCGCTTCCACACATACAAACAATCTCACACATTTATTCAATAATTTCTTATTCTCTAGAACACGTTAAGGGGGTTATTCTGAAATACTGGCAAACATAAACAATCGAAAATATCAGCGTTTATTAATAATTAACTGGGTACCATAATTTTAAATAATTACTTATGGCTTTTGTGACAACCTCCTGAATTTTGACGAGGATGCAAAACAACACCTTGTATGACGTTGGTCTCGGATGGCATTTGTAGATATTTGGCAGTCGTTACAAGTACTCAGTGGCCCGAAAGTATGACAACCAGACCAGTCTTAGCAAGGGGCATCGTATTACCCAGTGCTAACTGGGTTGTGGAGGTCAGATAGGCAGTCGCTTCATGTAAAGTACTGGTATTCTACTGCATCCCGCTAGACTAAAAGCTGACTCCAACATAGTACGGTAAAAGCTAGGCAGATTTTAACAAATCCCGAAATAGAGTATCATAAAGTTATCATCATATCTGTCTAGCCTTTTTCTTAAGCTGTGGTCGGCTTCCAATCTAACCGGATGCAGCTGAATACTTACCGCAGTATCTCATAGAGTGATTGCCTATCTGACCTCCACAACATAATCCAATAATTATTGGATTACACAATACCTAGGGGTAAGACGTAAAACGAAACACTTAATTTTTTTGTATCAAATATTTACTGGAAAAATTACAAAGGTCAAAATTTATTAGTATTTCTACACAAAATCTCACTAATTGTCCCACGACTTTTTCACTATCGCCTCGCTTATTTATCTTTATAAGGGCAAATCGAATTTGTTAATTCAAGATGCCCATTAAAATGTCTGGCATTTCTTGAAGTTGAGAAGAATTCTAAATTTTCTTTAGGCATTTAAACTAAAACGTAATGAATTCTGGACAGGGACTACGCGCGACGTTACTGAAATTATTCCTTGCTAAATTATTCTGTTAAATTATTCTCCTATTTAGAATTGGGACGGGATTCTAAGAAGTGAACGTAGATTCTTGGCCTAAGTAGGAATATTGTTAAGAAATATTTCATTATTCGTTAAATTAGGAGAGTTCAATCAATCATTGTTAGTTTCCAATAAGTTGAATTGTTTAACAAATTATTTAGAACGCCCAGGCAAGTGACAATGCCAATACTATACATTTTTGCCTTTTGCATCAGCTGTATCACTTGTAGTGACCTACAAAAAGCAACTTATAACAAAAACTACAGCGCCATCTACACGGTGTAAATCACCTCATCACGAAGCCGTCAACCAAGCATTCTGTACATGAAACTAAGTAACTTTACGCAAAAATTATTGCTGGGAAACGACTTTTTTTTGGGGGGTGTAAAATCATGTTTTGTGGTAGAACTCAATGTAACGCACTCAAAACATTGTGCTGATGGACAGATTGAATAGTACGGGGGTCGTGGAGGTGTTTAAAGTAAAAATCTTATGTTAAAAACTTGTATTTAAAAAAAATACTTGTCAAAAAGTTGGAACTTTGACCCCTAATATATCCGTAACTTGAAGGTTCCCAGGTATGGTGTAGAACAAAAAAATGATCGCAATGACAGGGAGAACCAGTGCCTTTCGGCTTCGTTAAGAGGTGTTTTACACCCTTTATAATAAAACTGAAGACCTAATATGGTCTGGATCTCGCAAGCAAAGTTTACATCGACTTAAGACTATACATATAGAGAAACCCGACAACTGTGGGGCAGTTGCCCACCAGGCATAACACCTTTCTGGTCGGAGGATCCTCCCTTTTCGAGTATCGAGGAACTTTACACACTGTTCCCCATACATCTAAACAGTCATTGAATGTCATTTTGTTAAGTTCTGCTAAGCCTGACAACCAGTCCTACCAAGAAAGAGATAATAGTATTCCCAAGAACTGGGTTGCTCCATGTAACCAGCATCCGATCAGGACTGGAAGCCGACCCAGACATATTCGAAAAAAGGGTAAGTAGGTAGATGATGATGATATACCTACAGAGATCCTTGAACTCAGATCCACGCAAGACACAAGGACAAAAGGAGTCTCCCAAACTTTTCTTATCTACAACATTTTAAAATTCAAAGAACTAACTGGAACTTTGAATAGCACAACACCAAAGAGTGGAAAAGTACTGAAAACTAACTTACTCGTAGACACGAGTCACGACTGCATTTTCATAAGAAACCAACTTCTACATACGATTTCTTTTGTAAAAGATTACATACATACGAGCACATTCAATGTTTTGTTTGCATGGCAAGTGTGTTTGAAAGAACTTTGGTATCAATATGTCTGTCTACAAGGTGTTGTTTTGCATCCTCGTCAAATTCAAGGAGGTAACTATGCTAATGATTCTCGTCCCGAATCAATAATAAAATGGGTAGGTTTTTTTTTTCTTATTTACGGAAATCGGTAAGTGAGAGACACCCGTGTTTTAAACGCGGCCCGTCTCATCCTCGCCCTATAACCGTCCTTCCTCACATACAAACAATCTCAAACGTTAATTCGATAATTTCTTATTCCCTAAACCAAGTTAAGGGGGTTATTCTGAAATACTGACAAACTTAAACAACCAAAAAAATCAGCGTTTATTAATAATTAACTGGTACCGTAATTTTAATTGATTATTTATTCCTTTTGTGACAACCTCCTGAATTTTGACGAGGATGCAAAACAACACCTTGTATTATTCTGATTAGTTTGCGTTAGTAAGGTTCATTTTTACATAATATAACATCACTGTAGGTAATCCTCGAAGGGTTAGGCAGAGATGTACCTAATAGTACACCCAGAATTTCGCCAATTATGTTTGAAGTCCCAGATATTACGGTAGAAGACGAATTGAACGTTTCCACAGGTTTATTATACAGGTTTTATTTTATTATGTTAGGAGCACTAAATTAGTTGGTCCTTAATACGATGTGCAGAATTTGACTTTAATGAATGTCCTTACCGTACCTTCGGACTTAGGGATTTAACTTGAAGTGAAGAAAGAGATGATGGCCTTGATTTATTTACAATTCAATAAGAAGTTAGAAGTTTTATGTACACAATTTGTATTTTTTTTTGTTCAGCCTATTATGTACCACTGCTGGGCAAAAGCCCATTCCATTCCAAATTTCTCAGTTTTTTTTTATTATTGATAGGCTCGCGCTTTACCACTATCTCACTTGATGGTAAGTGATGATGTGGTCGACGATGACGCACGCTTGCCTAGAAGAAATCTATTCACTATTGACTTAAAGACCCCTAGATTGTAGCTATTGGGAAACAGACTCCGGCAGGGAATTCCACTCCTTAGCGGTACGCATAATATTAAAAGTATTCCCAAAACGCTTCGTGCGTATAGGTGGGATGTCCACCATGTACCTATGGCGCATCGCCGTACGTCTGGTCTTCTTCTCAGGCCAATCAGACGGGAACGAGTACAAATCATCACGCCAGCGTGTCTTGGGCCTACCTTGGTGACGACGACCGTCCTCAGGCACGCTCCGTGTGACGATTCTGGCCCATCTGTCCTGACCTATCCTGGCAATGTAACCTGCCCAAGTGCCCAGTCCAATATTAACTTCTATACTTCGCCAACATGACAATTTTTTTTTAAATAATATTCCCAACGGAAATAACCAGCAGAAACTCACTCAAAATAGTTTTATAACCATAACAGTTTCCGTTCCGCTCGGGTTCAGTACCCTGCCATACATACTTAAACCCCCATACGGACTCCAATCGGCCAGCTGAACAAATAATTAAAACGCATAATTGACAGCCCTACGTAATTACAGACAGATGACATTTATTAACATGCAGTATTTCAACTTCGAACAAATGGTCCGATCCACACACAAATGCAAAGCGCGAATTCGAAGCATGCTTAAGGTATAGTATGACCACTTTAAGTATGCAGTTCAAGGTGGCGCTGCTTGTCAAGAAAATTTGCATCGATATGTCAAACTTAGTACATTTAATTTAGTTCTGTGTTTTCCCGCCTGTACTGGTAAGCTGGTTGAAGTTGAAGAGGTTACTCGTAAGTCGTGGCTGTCACATCGAGGCAAGTTTTTTTTTTTTCACTTATTCTAGTGGTCATCAAAAGGATGAACACTAATCATTACAATCTAGCCTTGTATAGAGACTAATAAGTAATTTAATTAAAACCTAAACTGCTATATTTTCTTTACTAAGAATGCGTCCAATGGCACTTTTCTTATTGTCTCTATTAAGGCGAATACACTTCGTTCTTGTATTTATTTGGTAACAAGACAAGTGGTTAGGTTTTATGTGTGTAGTGCAAAATAACAAAAAGCTTTGTTGACAACCCCAACATCTGCGTTTGATTTCAGAAAATAGGCCTAGTTTTTTTACTGTTTGTCTCCATACTGTGGCATAATTCTGTATCCGACACCCAAAAGTAATTAAATTCAATCGTCCTTTCGCTACATTTACTACAGTGGAGTTCGGTGTACGGTCAACGACAATTACCATACATACCACACTATTCTGACCCTTAACTTCAGCGTTTATAATGGTCAGAATTGCCTGCAGAGTTTCAGCAAGGATTATGGAGCGAGGTTCAAAGAATCACTGGTCCGCTGTTGGATAATTTATTAGGTTTTGTAGACATCTTGGTACATTAGCACTGATCGTTTCAGGGTTGTGGTAAACTGCTTCAGTAACTGGTGGAATTTCAGCTTTATTTACCAACTAGCTGTTACCCGCAACTTCTTTCGCGTAGATTTCATCTTTTTTTTTACGGATGGGAAATCATCGAATGACCCCTCCTGCTCTGGGCGGAGCGGAAGAGAGTGTCAGACTTGTATTGACTAAAACCCATCCATTTTCCTTCTTATCCCTTTGTGTTCTAGGGCCACAGCTGTATTTCTACTTCAAAATCAGTTAAATAGTCTATGACATAATTCAGTCTAATGACATCAAAGTACTAGTAACTCTGAACCTTTGTACACACGGAGACACATCAAGCTATGCATGTACATACGCCTACTAATGCTTAAATCTTGATAGAGCCTGTAGCAACTTCGAACTATTGTCCTGCTAGATTCCTTGAACCCAAATATATAGGAGTGTAATGGCAACATTTGTTATGTACTACGACAATAAGAAGGGCTTCAGGGGTGCCTAAATCTATTTTATTTGCAAGGGACGGACCTCTCGAAGGAAATGGATAGTAGGGTGTTTTTAACTGCTAGATATCGCTGCGTGGGTAGGATGAAATGTAATATTATACTTGTTATAAGGGCTATGTTTCTTCACCAAAGTAATAAAGGAAAATGCGGTGTATTTTTTTTTTTTTAAACCGGTCAAATGCGAGTCGGACTCGCGCACCGAGGGTTCCGAACAAACAATTACTGAAGAGAATAAATAAAAATATTTGATGTAACTAAAAATTTAAGGTTTTCGGAATTTTTCCTTTATATGTGCTATAAAACATTGCTTCATGCCAAATTTCAAGATTCTAGGTCGACTGGAAGTACCTTTTAGGTTTTGATTCCCTTGCGAGTAGTTGCGAGTTTGAAAATATGCGGCTTAAATTGCTGTTTCTTTTGATTGCGTTGACATAGAAGTTTGATTTTGTTACAGCTTAAAGGTATTATAGACCGTATTTAATATGAATTTCAATTTAATACCTCTACGCGTTCATGAGGAAAGGGGTAGTAAGTTTAATTTTTTTTTAAAATGGTTTTATTATATGATGTAACTAAAAATTTACGGTTTTCGCAATGTTTCCTTTATTTGTGCTATAAGACGTTGCTTCGTACCAAATTTCAAGATTCTGAGTTTACGGGAAGTACCCCGTAGGTTTTGATTCCCTTGCGAGTGTCGAAAACTTGCGAAAATTTGCGGCATAAACGGCTGTATCTTTTGATTACGTTGGTTTAGAAGATTGATTTTATCACAAATCGAAGGGTCAGTAGACTTGAGTATTTGATATAAATTCCAGCTTGATACCTCCACGCGTTCCTGAGATAAAGGGTCTTGACAGACAGACAGACGGACAACAAAGTGATCCTATAAGGGTTCCGTTTTTTCCTTTCGAGGTACGGAAACCTAATTACCAAACTAGCAAAAAAGAACAAGGCTTTTTGGCATAGAATCCACCAGCCAATTAACATACGATTGTAGAAAACAAATTTCAATTTTATAATTGTGACTGTTAAAGCTTTAACAAGAACTGAACCTTAGAACTTTAAAATAGAGAGAAGTAGAAAATAGAGTAGAGATTTCGAGGCCCAAGGTGGGTCCAGCCTATCTTTAACTTACTGAAGAGGCAATGATTTCTTATCGCCAATTCATAGAGCGCCGCGGTGGCCCAGTGGTGGCAGCCCCGACTTACGAGCAGTAAGCCGAGGGTTCGATCCCAGGCAGGCGCGCATTACTTTATGTAATTTAATTCATCACCGCTGCTCTCAAAAACGGTGAAGGAAAACATCGTGAGGAAACCGGCATGTCCTAGAACTAAAAATTCGAAGACGTGACATCTACCAACCCGCACTCAGCCCGCGTGGTGGATTACAGCCCACCTCCTCTCATCAAGAGGAGGCATGTGTCCCAGCAGTGGGAACATTATAGGCTGATGATGCTGAATTCATAGTCAAAGCCATAAAGATGTTACTAGTCTCGATGTCTCTTTCGATACGATTATAATAATGCTTATTGAATGAAAATAGAGGAAGAAAAAAATGTTTATCCAGCACATAACCATGAAGTTTCTATTGGGAACGTTTGGCAAGGACCAGGACCCAAACCCATGAATTTTAACAACAGCAAATATTTCGGTTAAATTACGCTCTAAATATTTGTTTCCACAATTCAGCTTCTAATCGAAACACCGTTTGTATATTAATGTGAGCCAGTCTTGTCGGTTTCGCTCGGGAAATCATTCATTTGTATTCATATGTGATCAAAGGGTTGAGGGTAGTTGTGTCGTTATTATTCAACGCCTACCCGCGATAAGATAACACCTTTCATTGATTACATTTGGGGAGAACGTTCCGGATGATTATATTGTGTTCATTTCCAATTGGAGGCTCTATGGAGGAGTTTCCTATGATTTTTAAAGACTTCGGATCTGGCAGCTTCTGACTTCATCCAGATTCGGAAGTACCCGACGAGTAATAGAGACATATGGAAGAAGAAGACATACTGCGCCGACCTCAAAGAAATTGGCATGCAGAAGAAAGATGTGCGGTGATGCCAATCCGAAGCAGTGACGTTTCAAAGTGTCTAAATTATGTGTATTTCTCCACTCTATAAACCTGCGATTATCCCAAAAGACACCTTTAAGTAAGTGTACAAGTTTCGTAAAATCCCTAATTCGGCAGTACCATTGAGTTCTGCGTAATTTTTGGTATCTGTCCCTGAGATCCGATTGTGCGAGGATTTTTATCTTAATGCTTTCCACGTGGAGAAGTAGGAAGCTGTAATCTGTGATTTTCTTGTAAAATGGAGTAAGTAGGTGGAGGTACTGTTTTAAGAATTCATTGACGCAGGATGTGCTTGGGGTAGTAATTTTGGAACCATTTTTTCCTCCTGGTATTTGATAAAGTAAAAGACGTATTGGATTAACCGTACAACTTTTTGGTCCTTCGAGCCGGATGAAAACTGAATAAGATGTAAATGAGTGGACACTATAACAATTATTATTCGTAGGACAATTAAAAACTGCATGTGAGCAAAGCCCGCATAAGCTAGTCATTTAGAAATTCAAAAATTATCATTCATGTAACACCTAATACGAGATCGAACGTTTAATTTTGCTAAGAGAGCTTTTATGCAATATGCAGTCACACCGTTCGGAAACACCTGTCAAAAATTCTCTTTTGGGTTATATATTTATGCATAGCTGTGTACGTTTACATCAAGACAAAAACGGATCGGAGTCGAATAACATACATATATTTTATGCACCATTCGATACATCTCCTTGTTATAGGTATTTACAAGATCACTTCTTAATATAAATATGATAGGTAACACTCAAAAATGTGACGCAAGTTCTTATTACAGTTCACTGAAAACCAACCACCATTTGCCAATATCAAAGAAAATTAGTTGCCTAAAATATGCCATACGAAAGTACGTCCATTTATCTTTTGACACTAGTAATTGTATTTGCGCCGAGCACATAACAGCTTACTGTAATGCAATTAGGCGCTCAATTATCTTCCGCAAAAACCGGCACTTACTGCGGATTACGCGTGAATACTGCCTTAATCAACGCGCCCGAAAAATACTTACTTTACACATCGGGCTTTGCCCTGGGTTGTTATAGCAGAGAAGATTCGCTTTCCAAGAAAAACGTTGAAATGCATGTTTCTTCCAGGAAAAATACTAGAAATCAATAAAAAAACCATTGCTCAAACAGCTCAGCCACCAAGTTTTTTTGTGGATATATTTTGTGTGCGCAGGTTGGCCGTTTTAGAAATTATCTGGCTTAATGGAGTTTTCGACCCATCCCAAACACCGTTCGAGCTTATTTTCAGGACATTTGACCCTACTTTCCTGCCCGTCCTGCATACCCACCTGCACCATGCAAGATTTAAACGAAGCCAAGGATAGAGCTTTGCAGGTGGGTTTATACTGCTCAAACAAACTTTGAATTAAAGCGACACCTTAAGAAGACGAAGTCACAAAACCAAAGCACTGCCATTGATTACTTATCCTTTTTTTTTTTACGGATGGGAAATCATCAAATGACTTCTCCCGCTCTGGGCGCAGCGGGAGGGAGTGTCAGACGTGTACTGACTAAAACCCACCCATGTTCCTTCTTAGCCCTTTGTGTTCCAGGGCCACGGTATCTCTTTCGAACAACCCGCAGCTCTGGCAGGCCTCGGCCCTCTCGGACCCCTTCCGATTTGCTGACATCTCCTTGAGGCGCGCGTGGAACACAAACGCGCTTGATTACTTATCCTCAATTCACCATTTTTTGGTAACCTACTTTGTGTCCCATGACTGGACAAAAGATTCGCTGTCCCCATAGTTAGTGGCTCCTCTGTCCTCTGCAAATATACCCGGATCGTTACCTAACTTCGCAACACATGTTCTATTTGCATAAACTGGACCCTCTATACAACTTTATTCCGTGGCTTCAGTCCTAAATAAACCACAATATGTAAGTGTCGACAAATCTCGTTTGTTATTTGGCCCTCGTAATCAAAAGCTGTGATCTAGATTTACTTTGGGGATGGGACCCTTAGTTACAGTCTACTACTAAGTATATTTTTGGTCCATTGAAATAGTTGTAGCAGTTATCTTAACACTACTTGAAGCGAGGCGGACACTTTGATAAAAGTGATAAGATTACATGGACTTCTAATTTATCAGCCTCATCCTAATACAAGCTGTAAACGTACCCTTCACGAAGCCGTCAACCGAGGGTTCTGTACAAACTAAGTAACTCTACGCAAATATTATTGATGGGAATGACTTTTTTTGGGGTTAAAAATCATGTTTTACGGTAGGACTTAATGCTACGCACTCAAAACATGGAGGTGATGGATGCATGTAATAATAGTACAGGGGTCGTCAAGGTATTTAAAGTAAAATTTTAACATTAAACAATGTATTAAAAAGAAATGGAAAATTTGGGACTTCGACCCTCAATATCTCCGTAACTCGAAGGTTCCCAGGAATGGTAAAAAAAAATCGCAATACGGGGAGAACAAGTACCTTTCAACTTCGTTAAGGGTATTTTTACACCCAATAATATGATCGTGATTTGTGTGTAATTTAAGTAAAACATCAATCGATTACCAAACGTTTTTTTTCTATCGTGTGTGATATCGTCACCTTTTGGCAGGGTTACACACAATCGCACATGTTTAAGTCGGTAAACATTTAATTTTGCCGACCGGCTTGTGCCGACTCACGTCATTTCAGGCCGACCCGAACATGTGTTTGGCACCCCTTAGTCACAATGGCATGTCCCAGCTATTCCCAACTTCCAATAGTTAATGAAAAACTTTACCCACAAGCTCACAACTGCCATCCAAATCCCAAACTAAAAAAAAAGACGATCGCCTCACAATAAACCCAGATACACCACCGCGCATCGATTACAATGAGCAGTTCGGAAAACTGTCCAAGTTGTGTGAACTTCCACAATAAGCTTATAAAGAAACCACTCCGGATAGTTCTTTTTACTCCAGTGTGTCCCACGGCTTAATCGAAGTTAAATTGACGGGGCGTACCGGAGTGAATTGATTTCGATCGAACTGGCTCCGCGAAAAGAGTGCAATAGAGGGTAATAAATGGTAAAATAATTTACGGGAGGCTGCTGAGGATTTAGTTGTTATTAAAGAGGTGTTTGAGGTAGGGGGTGAACACAATTATAATGGCGAATTTATTATTTATTTTTGTTACTTGTTTTACAAGGCATGAAAAATTAGAGGTTTTTTTCCACCATCCAGCAGCGATCTGTAATCTCAATGACTTCTGTCACCTGCAAACCAGTCAGTCTAAAATCAAAATCAAAATCAAAATATTTTATTTTACATAGGCCTACATGGGCACTTATAAAACGTCAACAAAAGGTGCACGGTTCGGGTTGGTCGTTTTCTATGGAGAAGAACCGGCAAGAAACTCCATGGTTACTCTTTTAAAATCATTTGGTTTTACAATATTTGAAGTTACAGCGTTAGTACTTATGTATGGGAGGACAGCGTAGGCCCGACAATAAGTCAATTGCTGACTACAGACGGTAGTAATAGAGAAAAAAAAAAAAAAAAGTCTAGTGATGTCTTCAGCCAAAAAAGATTTCAGTTCACTGAATCACTTACCTGGCTGTTGAAAATTTTAGTTGTCAATAATAACTCCTGAAATGACAACCCAGGCTGGGTTGTTTGGAACGATAGTACCAAATTCATATTCTTTTAAATCGATGTTTTCTTTTATATTAGCCTATTCTGTCCTACTGCTGGGAAAGGCCTCTCCACGGTTTTCTAATTTCCCTTAACATTTGCTTTCTGCGACCAATCCGTTAAGAACGAGTCAAGATTGGCACGCCAGCGTTTCTTCGGCCTGCCTCGGCTACGTACGGTACGTTTGTCAATATATGTTTTTAAAGTATTGTACTCATATCTCGAAAAGAAACAAATCTTAAGTAAAGAGCAAAGGGGATTTAGGCAAAATATGTCAACCAGGATGGCCATTTATGACTTTTTATATACCGTTATGAAGAATATGGACAGGAGAATCCCGGTATGTGCTATATACTGCGACATGACGCAAGCTTTCGACTACGTTGACCATAGGATCTTGCTACAGAAATTAGAAGCTTACGGCATAAGGGGAAACATACTAAATCTTATCCAGTCATACCTAACTAATAGAAAACAATACACAGAAATTGAGAGAATTAATCTTAAGACAAAGAAAGAGGAAATTTATGTATCAAGTGAACGCACACCTATATACGGGGTTCCTCAAGGCAGCGTAATCGGATCTTTATTATTCATAATATACATCAATGACCTGCCGAGTGCTATTGAACACCCTATGACTCTCTTTGCCGACGACAGCACTATGACTATAGCATGTAAAAATAAAGACATATATGAAAGTGACATAAATAAATCTTTGACATCAATTATTTCGTGGTTAAACAGGAACAACTTAAAAATAAATCTAGATAAAACAACTGTCATGCATTTTAGACAACGGACGAAGGCTGTATTTGATCCTAACGCAATTTACGAGGACACTGTACTTAATAAAGTTGACGCAACAAAATTTTTAGGAATTATGATTGACTCTAAATTGAACTGGAAGGCACACATTGAATACCTAAGTAAACGGCTGAGCTCCGCTGCGTACGCCTTATATAAATTAGCCCCAGAGCTGAACACAGACGCATTAGTAACAGCTTATCATGGTCTGGTAGCATCGTTATTGCGCTACGGCATTATATTTTGGGGGAATTCCACAGACAAAGCGATAGCTTTTAAGGCTCAAAAGAGATGCATTCGTGCTATGTTTAATTTGAAATCGACCGACAGCTGTTTGCCATTATTTAAAAAACACAAATTATTGCCTTTACCGTCTCTGTATATTTTTGAAATTGCGGTTTTTGTTAGGGTTAATCAATCTCTGTTTCCACGACTAGCAGACACCTTTCCCCGTAACAGACGTGATAATAATCAACTGTGTTCGCATACGTCAAAGACTGCATTAATGGGAAAAAGCGTTTTCTGTATGGCTCCTAAAATTTATAACAAAATACCACAGACCTATAAAGCATTACCAATAAATTTGTTTAAAAAAAAGGTTCGAAATTTATTAACAGATAAGTGTTATTATAATATAAATGACTTTTTGAATGACACTGTTTGACATTTTTTTTTTTTTCTTTTTCATATTTTGTTAATCTTGTTTTTTCACACATTTTCGAATACTTTATTTTATAATTATGACCTATCAATGTATGACTGACTACTATGTGGGTTTTGAAGCGACTTTGTTATTTCGTTTTAATTTTGTAATTTATTATTGTATTTTTTATTTTGTAAATTTTATAAATTTGTACGCCTTGCGGGTGAAACATGTACGTACTATTAATATTGTGACATCCTGCATGCTTCATTGGCATGTATACGCATGTTTAGACAAATAAAATTATCTTTATCTTTATCTTTTATCTTTATCTTTATCTTTATGCGAGTGTATATGTGGCACGGTAGGTACAGTAAATGCCAGATTGAAAGTTGCAAATAAGTTATAAAGGACTATAATTAAAAGCATTTTTCTCTCATAGAATCAAATTTTCATTTAATCACACATCACACCCTCACCTCTTCTGATAGAGATGTTCTATCAGAAATTGCCATTAAAACCAGCACATGCTCTAATATTACCGATCATTGAATAGAATGTTCGCTAAGGCAGTCTACACACGTTTTAACAACGCGGCAAGTTAATTGGTCGCACCGTCATCTACCGTTACCGTTGGTTCGGTCATTTGTAGCGCGTGTGTAGAATCCTTAATGACAGTGGTGCCGACTTTTGGGGTGAAAATGGTTCGCGTTTTCTCACTTATTTTAGGTTTATTTTATTATTTAGCCTGTTTAATGGGTGCTGGAGGAATGGATGTTATGTGGTCACAAATCCAGACTCCGTGGCTGCTACTGAGAAATTACTGATGAAAAACCCAAAAACATTTTGCCCGACTCGGGAATCGATTGTAAAATCCTGTCACGGCCTAGCATATTCAGTCTGTAACAGCTCCACTTCTGGGACTCAGGCGGCTATTTTTGAGAGGGATCTGGCCCAATGCAGGTTGGTTAGTCATGACTAAAGTAATCTCAATTATAACTCTTAAAAACCGGCTAAAAGCGAGTGGGACTCGCGCACGAAGGGTTCCGTACCATTATTTATAAAAACGTGCAAAAAAAAAACACTTTTTTGTATGGGAGCCCCCTTAAATATTTATTTTATTCTGTTTTTAGTGTTTGTTGTTATAGTGGCAAACATCATCTGTAGAAATTTTAACTGGCTAACTGTCACGGTTCGTTAGATACAGCCTGGTGACAGACAGACGGTCGGACGGACAGCGAAGTCTCAGTAATAGGGTCCAGTTTGTCCCTTTGGGTACGGTAACCTAAAAACTACAGATTTAAGAAGAAAACAAGAAAAAGTCGTTGCTTGTTTATCCAGCCTTAAAAATTTATACGCATTTTACTATAACTCCAAATATATGACTGCCGTTCCACAAAAAAATGAGTACTGTATCAAAAACACTATAATTTTCTCCGTAAGCGTTCCATCGAACACAAAGTCCCACAATAAGAAAGAGAACCAAAAGCATACATATTTCAAATTGATCCACGTCGCCACACACTAATGCCCAGATATTGCGATCAAAATCTTCCACCACAATTTCAGATATTGATTACCAGTTGATTCTTCAATACAGTTCGAAGCCGAGTGGAAACCTTACAGCCAGGCCAATTACCTGGCTGATTCGATGGAGGAATGGGAGGGTACGAGAGTTCCGGGCGCACAGACACTCAATTTATCGAGAACTTAATTCGGTGGAGTTCGGCTAGCATCGGGAAAGCTCGGGGGGCGGTGTGATTTTGATACTTCCTGCTATGTACTGTTGCCAAAGAATAAAACTGCGTAGGTATTTTTTAAACAAGTACGGGTAGTAGTAGAAAAAACAGATGACGGTTTTTTTTATTAGCTGTTCTATAGCGACCGGGCACTGCAAGCAAGAATAGTCCGTACGGTGGTCTAATCATTTTTGGCGGTAGTACTTGAGCTTGGCTTGCAAGGAATCTATATATATAAAAGAAAGTCGTGTTAGTTACTTCACTTATAACTCAAGAACGGCTGAACCGATTTAGCTGAAAATTGGCAGGGAGGTAGTTTAGAGCCAGGAGAAGGACATAGGATACGGTAGGGTAGGGTAGGGTAGGTAGGTAGGATAGGGTAGGTAGGTAGGGTAGGGTAGGTAGGTAGGGTAGGGTAGGTAGGTAGGGTAGGGTAGGTAGGTAGGGTAGGGTAGGTTAGGTAGGGTAGGGTAGGTAGGTAGGGTAGGGTAGGTAGGTAGGGTAGGTAGGTAGGTAGGGTAGGTAGGTAGGGTAGGGTAGGTAGGTAGGTAGGGTAGGGTAGGTAGGTAGGGTAGGTAGGTAGGGTAGGGTAGGGTAGGTAGGTAGGGTAGGGTAGGTAGGTAGGGTAGGTAGGTAGTAAGGGTAGGGTAGGGTAGGGTAGAGTAGGTAGGTAGGGTAGGGTAGAGTAGGTAGGTAGGTAGCGTCGGGTAGGGTAGGTAGGATAGGGTAGGTAGGTCGGATAGGGTAGGTGGGTAGTAAAAAGTGCATTGCAACGCATGCTGGGTACAGCTAGTATCTAATAAATAAAATTCTCGTGTCGCAGTGTTTGTGACCAAACTCCTCCGAAACGGTTGAAACAAATTGTATGAAATTTTGTGTGCATATCGGGTAGGTCTGAGAATCGGCCAACATCTATTTTTCATACCCCTAAAACCCATCGAAATTTCCACGCGAACGAAGTCGCGGGGCGGGTAGCAGAAAGTTAGGTTCTGTAAAGCTGTGTTAATTTATGATACACGCGTTAAAGACAAAGATCGTAATACATTTACGAAGGCAACTTTGTCTAAACAAAAATGGTCTATGGTAAAGTTTAACTTTCAATGACTGGAGTTTTTAAAAGGATATTTTTTTTATGATATCAAACCACTTGAAGCCGATCTACGCTTAGGAGTGCTTAATCCACCAGAAGATTTCTTAAAGCTCTTATTGATAAGATGGATGATATAATATATGTACTTACTCATGTCAAACGTCTGCTAAACAATTTGTGCACATCATCAGAGAACCATATTATCGTTCAAAAACACACCCCCCTCTCGGATATCAGAAATTGTTACTTACAAAAAAAAACAATAACTCTCTGGACTCTTGAACTATAAATCAATAACTCTCTAGACTCCTAGACTATAAATCCAGTTTTATGTTCGCAACTGCCTTTAACGAAGTTACAACGAAACGTTAACACAATTTCTGGCCACAGTATAGTCCCTTGTTCGTATGAATATTCATTACTACTAGATTTTGTGCACAAAAATCATTGTGCTGTCAGCGTTTCAGCGGCTGTAAAGGCAATGCTGTTGGATTCGATAAGGGTTTTGATAGTGATTGGTGGTGCTCTTTTGTTTATAGTTTATTTGGATGAGTACATTGACATGTTACAATTATATGGGGGGGACGGGAATGATATACTCAAAACGTGGTAATCGTAATCTTACTAATAAAATCTAAAATCTTACTTAATATCCTCTTCTGCCATGTTTTTGTCTTCTCCCTCCCTCATTAACCCTTTCAATTTCGAGAAAAATCGTAAGAAACGGAGCAGGAACAGGAACAGGACGAATAGTGTATTCCGATCCCCCACCCCCCCTTTAATGTAAAATTGCTCATGTAGGAAGATCTGTGGACCTTCCTATTTTTTCTCTTCATTTAGCTGGTATTTCCTCTATTTTAGGAGCTATTTTTTTTTTAATTAAAAAACTTATGTAATTTAAAAAAAAACAGCTGTTTCCTTCAAAAGTGCAATACCTACATGATGTAAAAATGTATAGAAAATGGATTTCACAGTAGCCATTATAAATTACCATTTAAAAAGCCAAGTGTTACATACCATCTCCGAAACATTACGAACCTCCATCTAAATACGTTGTTATGTAAATATAATGTAAATAATTACATGATATCAGCTCATGTATCACACTAAGTGCTCCGAGTGAGTTCTGTCACTTTTGAGTCCACAATCATCTATCAGATGAACGCTCGTAATGGCACTACTAATGTGGAATCATACAAAAAATTTATTCACTAGGAGCATTATTATTCGTGACTCTGTTTTAGTTTTAATAAAGTTTTAGTTTCATGGGGATTTTTTTTTCCTTTCCTATAAGACTCATCCAAATCGGACTTGTAGATTAGAACTTATGACCGTTTTACTAACACTACACGAATGCTTAAATAAATGTGCAAGTTAGGCACTCAACATAAGGGAGAGAACCTCACGTCCCAGCCGCCGCGGGAGACGCCCCGGGCGTCGGGGGGCAACCAGTGGCCCCCGGCCACCGTAGGCGCGAGCCTGTGGACGGTGAGTAATGGGCTAGCTCACCGTCCGTCCGTCTCATGACGACAGGCGACGGCGCGTACGTGTTCCACGCGCGCCTCGAGTAGATGTCAGCAAACCGGAAGGGGTCCGAAAGGGCCGATGCCTGCCAGGGCTGCGTGTTGTTCGAAAGAGATACCGCGGCCCTGGAACACAAAGGGCTAAGAAGGAACATGGGTGGGTTTTAGTCAGTCAAGTCTGACACTCCCTCCCGCTCCGCCCAGAGCGGGAGAAGTCATTTGATGATTTCCCATCCGAAAAAAAAAAAAAGGTACTCAACATAAGGCTGAGCTCCCAGAGATCAAATTCCAGCAGTGTAATACTGATCAGACAACACTGAGACGTCGGTTATTGTTAATCAAAATGGGCTCTGTATGTTCTATGACTTTACTTCCGTGTTTAATGTTTTTAGGGGTATAAACTAACCCTCTATGTTTATCTACACCCCAATTTACTTGCCACCCAAAAATTACCCAAATTAGATTAGTAGTTCAGCAGTAATAATAACGTAGCAAACATACAGACACTTTTGACACTCATGATATTAGTGTGGTGTTTTAATGGCATGTGATTCCCGGTTACTGATAGCGACTCGAGCCCATGGGTGTCATAAAACGCAATGTTATGTCGCAGCCCCCATGTTTCTGTGAATTAATCACATAAAAAAATATCATACTGTAATCACCTTCCTCCTTTCGAGAAGTATTTATTAGCCAGTAGGGTCAGGTTATTATGACTAAAAGCACGCGAGAAGGGGGGACGGAATAATAAAGAATTAATTACATCTTGATTTAGACCCGTTTGACTAAACGAACTATTCTTGTCTTCTTTATATGATTGACATGTTACAAAGATGTTCTGAGTTAAAACTGTTTCAGACTCGTTGCAATCACTGAAACAAAACAAACCCGATTCCGCAAAAAAAACTGGATATAACAATTCATCAAAACAACCGCTAAGTTTCAGGTCAGAAGGCATAAAAAAGTGCTATAAAGCACACCGTCCCAAAAAGTTGACCGAAGCAGATTTCACAAATTGTAACTCAGTATTTACCTTCATTACGGGGCAATATTTTTGACGCCGCCTATCATTTACACTTCAAAATCCACAAGCGGTTTCATAAAAAAATACCGTCGAAAAACCGCTGTAGCAGACATAATTTGATGAGAAAAGGTTAAAAAGTTAGCCCAATTTGTTCCTTGAGCTCTTTGTAAACTTACCGGTTTTTTAGTATGCGGTTTTATACGGTTTTCCCAGCTCTAGTAGTGGGACTAACTTTCAGTTTGGTAGAAACAACAGTTTATCTGCCCCTCGACGACTTTGGAATGTATTAAATGAATGAGTTTGTGTGCTTAGACCTGTGTTGTATCTGCGTTTAGGGGGCTGTTCACTTTATAGCAGAGTTCTTATAGATTTTATGAAGTGTTTGCAAGGTACAAAGATGATTTTGAACCAATTGTGGACCTGAAATGGACCTAGATTAGCGGAACTTGAGATAGGTCCAGCGGTACACTGCGATTAGCTGACTTGACTGATGGGCATGAATGCCGTAATGTCTCATCCCTAGTCCCTCCATCCATACTTCCATACTTATATACTTATATATATATATATAAATGCGAAAGTCACTCTGTTTGTTTGTTTGTATGTTTGTTTGTTACCTTTTCCCGATTAAACGGCTGATCGGATCTTAATGAAATTTAGCAAGAAGATAGATATCAACCTGGGGAAGGACATAGGCTATATATCATCACGCTACGACCAATAGGAGCGCTGCAGCAATGAAAAATGTTGCGAAAACGGGGAAAATGTGACGCAGTAGAAAGTTGCGCGGGACAGCTAGTGATTTATATCCCTGATTTTGCAGCCTTAGAAAATGAACGAGAAAATCCAGTCCTAATTGACACGCCGAAGCTTACATAAAAGGCTGATACGATAGTAAAGTTTATGCAAATTCATAAACTTTATGTGAGGTTGGAAGACGTAAATCCGATTATGACGTGGCCCGCCTTGGAACCTCAGAAATTGGGGGCTTGGGAGCTTGGGGCGGCCGACAAATGCCCGAATTAACTCCAAACGAGAGATAGGTTTCAACACGAATATTTTAATTACTTCATTAATATGCAGATTTATTTCTCTTTGTATTTTTCGCACAATCGTGTCAATTTGCTGCTGTTGTGATTCGATTTGGCGTTCGGAACTTTTCGGTCTGGTTGTGACGATAGCTTTCAGAGTAACTTTGGATAGGTTTTCATGACTGATTGTGGTAATTGAGGTTTCCTTCAGGACCTTGAGTTTGGTCGAGGAGACAGAGAGTTTATTTAAACAAATTATGGGCATGTCATGACCTCGACCATCCCTGATAGAAAGCTGAGAAGCTGCTGGATGAGATCCACGATGGAACGAACTTGCTCTGAGGATCCTTGTTCAGTTCACTGTTGATTTGCTTCGAAGGCATATAAGGTTGATATGGGTAGGAGGTGCTCCCCTACCATAGTGTTAATGAAGAAACCTAGAAATAGATTAGACAACGTAATGCGTTAAATTGAAATTCAAAGTCAAATTAAAACTTTCTTTCATCTCTAGATAAACTCACAAACAAAAAAAAGAATATTTGAAAACAACATAACATAAAATTTAAGGATCCTTTCTGCAAAGTTTGAATAACTACTTCTTTTAGTGTATGAAATACTAAGCAGTAGAATATTAACCTTGTTAGCTATTAATTTAACAAAGACAGACAAAATTCAAGTTATCCCTTAGTCAAGTCTGCACGATTTAGCAAAAAACCTTTGAGAGTGGAAAAAATCTGGTTAAATTGAATGTTGTGGATTAAGGATATCTCGTCTTCAGAATAACTTTAAGAATGTGGAAGTTTCGTTTATTTTGTTTTATATTCTGAATAGGCTTGCGTCTTTGCGGCCTGAAGCGATGATGCGGCCTAGGATGGAGCACGCTTGCATAGAAAAAAAAAAACAATCGAACTTTACAAAGATTAGGGAACAGAAAAGCCGGTTGTGAATTCCACAGACTGTTCGCACGATAAATGTGGAAGCATTCAATTCGTATGTCTAGATAAACTATGGTTACAAAATACAAGGTACGAATATCAATATGCTTTGCGAAGCATGAACGGTGGGAGCAGCATCTACGAACGGCCGCATAAATAAAATTCGTGATGCCGAAAGTAAGCTGTACTGAAGCTATTATTGGTCTCGTGGTTATTACTTATGAAGTTGGTAGGATTGATCTTAAAACCCGGGCTACATAAAGTATTGTAAATAATACCTTGACTTGAACGTGCTACTACCATTCTTACTACCAGTAGTAGCACGGGCAAAACATTTGCCCGTGTTAGTACCGCAGTTGAGAGTAGTAGCACGGGCAATTATTTATTTACTGGTAGTAAGAATGGTAGTAGCACGGGCAATTCACGAATAATACCTGGCGTCACCATTTATCGCTTGATTTTTTTTCATTGTAGTTCCACGATTTCTTCAAGTTGAAAGTTCGGTCAATGAAATCAATTTTAGTTTCCTTTCTTTACGCTTACAGATTAGCCAACATTCTCAAGTTGATAACAACATTTATCAAAACCGGTTTCGGTAACCCAAACTTAAAGAGCCATAACTTCAGTGTCTGCCGTCTAGCCATCGACAACAATACCGACAAACACTGTTTTATTTAAACTTTCACGGTTTTTCACAATTCAAAACAAAATAATCATGGAGGATATCCCGTAAGTAATACTAATTGTATAAGTTAACAATATCGACAACTTACCAACTTATACTAAACACAATTATTACCGAATCCCCGTCTTTTATCTAATTTACTGAGAAGCCACCTAAACTCACTTAAACTTCGCTAAATTCACAAACAATTTTAAGACATTGGGAGTGTCATTTATTAAGTTTTAAAAACCATTTTCAAATCATCTCAATAAGCTCTTCTTAATGTGATCCAGGAGTCCCTGTTCGCCTCCATAAAATTGTATAATTTATAAAAGTAAAAGGCACCACCGAGAAAGACTATTCCAGAAGTCAAGTGGCCGTCGTTGACGACTGTCATGACAAAGCTGGATGTGAGGAAGAGCATCATGATGGCGATGTGGAAGAAGAAGTACCAGTAGTGGTACTTGAGTGGGAGCGGCTGCTTTCTCTTTATATAACTGATGATAAGAATTGACGTAGCGACGAACAGCTGCACGTATAAGAGCCCAAATACAAACTCTACGATGAGACTTGTTATGAATTCTATATTTTCGTCCATCTCTGTGGTTCTCACTGTTCCGAGAAGTATGGAAGCAAAGAAGACCATCGGGAGAACTGCTGATAGTGCTATCAGCATAAACGTCTGTCGAAGCTTATCGCAGTACGAACATCGTATCTCTTCCGAATCCTCAATGATTATCGTCATTGCGTCTTTGTTTCTGGATTTATTATTTACAGGTGAGTATTATAATCATAAATATTCAAAGAAGACTATAAAATAACTGTTATTGATAACAATAAAACTGACGTTTATTAGTGACAGATGGCATTGAGAAGAAAAAGGTACAATAAAAGAATACTGTTGCGAAGTTTTGTAGCCACGATAAATATCTATGATTTAAAGCATTTTCAGAATAAAATTTATAACACGAATAGAAAACTGAAATAAACCTCAACAAGTTTTTTAGCTGCTATTTTCTTTTTTTTTGGTACAAAAATTTATTCTTACTCCACTAAAATCAAATTACGCTATTCACAAACGAGTACTCCTTTAGCCAACATACAGTGTGTTCAGATGATCCATCAGCCAGCATGCAGCATTACGTCCGTCTGACGGGACATTTATAACGCTGCATCAGAGACCATCAATTCTGCGAGCATATGGAACAGATATGCGAAAACAGACTGTAGCTATCTACTTGAGAGGCGTTTAGATGTTTGATTTAAGTAGGTGGCGTTTAGACAAGGATTTGTTCAGCTCGTCACGTTTGTTGAGTTAGATATAGTTTTAATATGTTCAGAATTATATCGATACTTCACATGTGTTGAGTTTTGCTAGGTAACTGTGTTTTACCTTCTAGCCGAGTTTTATAAACGACTAGCTGTCCCGCGCAACTTCGTCTGGGTCACATTTTTCCGGTTTCGTAACATTTTTCATTGCTGCTCCGATCCTATTGGTCGTAGCGTGATGATATACAAGCTATAGCCTTTCTTGATAAATGGGCTATCTAAAACTGAAAGAGTTTTTCAAATCGAACCGGTAGTTCCTGAGATGAGCGCGTTCAAGCAAACAAACAAACAAACTCTTCAGCTTTATAATATTATATTATCAGTATAGATTTCATGGGTGGATAATTTGAGGACTGATACTTTCTCGTATTCCAGCGTACGAAGCAGCTCGTGGCTAAATAATAACAGCCCCACGGTCGAGCTTAAGGTTAAGCCGTGCTTGCCTAGGTTGGTCCGTAGATAGGTGACCGGCACCCATTACATACCGAGTTTCCTCCGTGCCTCGGAAAGCGTGTTAAGCCGTTGGTCCTGCATGTAATTTGTAGATCTTTGACAGTCGTTAAAGGTTATCAGTGCCATAAAAGACTGACAACCAGTCTTACTCCATGTAAAATACTGATATTCAGCTGCATCCAGTTAGACTTGGAGCCGATCCCAACTTAGGAAAAGGCTAGGCAGATGATGATGACATGTGTGGAGTTTTGCTAGGTAATTGTGCTTGACCTTCTAGAATAGCCGAGTTTTATAACCAATTTTATAGATGAATATTTTGTAGCGACCACAAAAAGCAACATACTGCAAAAAGTACTACAGCGCCATCTATGTCACGGCGGAGGAACTAACATCAATTTCCTACAAGTTGCAAGCAAAGTTTACATCGACTTAAGTATATACAGAAACCCGATAACAACTATCGGGCAGTTGCCCACCAGACATAACACCTGCCTGGTCGGAGGATCCTCCCTTTTCAATGGAGTATTGAGGAACTTTACACCCTGTTCCTCATACCCCTAAAATTTTAAATTCGTATTCCTACGAACACTTTGGAATCGCAGTTTTGAACTCTAGGACTTGAAAACTGCGATTTAATGTGGATGAATATTAATACATTCTAAATAACGAGATATCGAGAGAAACCTACCATAAAACCCAGGCCATTGAATAGCAGATAGCCAAACAGAATCAGCTGGACAGTTGGATGTTGGTTGAAAACACAGCAAAAGCTCAAAGTAACGACACTTCCCTACAAATTAAAACATTCATATTAAAAATTAAATCCAGTAAACCAACAAAATAAAAACTTTACGACCCATTTTAAAATTAATGCAGCCACCATAATAGTCGAGGCCAAATTAAAACTTTAGTTCAAATTAACCGAACGTCACAAATTATAACGTTACTTTTTTAGGGTTCTGTACCCAAAGGTTCAAACGGGACCCTATTACTTAAATTTCGCTGTCCGTCCGTGCGTCCATCGGTCCGTCTGTCGCCAGGCTGTATCTCATGAACCGTGATAGTTAGCTAGTTGAAATTTCTACAGATTATGTATTTCTGTTGCCGCCATAACAAAAAATACTATAAACAGAATAAAATAAATATTTAAGGGGGCTCCCATACAAAAAAAAGGGATTTGTTTTTCGCTCGTATTTATAAATAATGGTACAGAACCATTCGTGCGCGAGTCCGACTCGCACTTGGCTGGATTTTTCCAGAAAATTTTGCGTTAAAAAATAGACCGGCCATGTTACCTATCTAAAATACTGTAATCTTTAGAGGTACCTATTAAGATTACCATCCCTTATATTACAGCCTGGCCTAATGGCTTAAATAAACGGTTATTGGCGGAGAAAAATATTGACCAGGATTTTTATTTAAGTACGAGGTAGGCGAATTTATTTTTGAATATAAAGAAAATGGGGGTTTTTTGTTGGGTTGATCGTAGCAGTTAACAGGCGATATGTGGCTAAACTTTTAGATACACCTTTGTCCAACCCTTCATGGATTACAGGCGTGATGTTTATGTATGTGATTGTAGCAGATGGTCTTTCATTTACATCGTTACATTTCCAAATCTTTTCTTTATCAATCAGTGCCTTTTTATACCTTCAAAAGGTTAACTGCACTGAATAGACCACTGCGTAGAAAACCGAGCAGTAAGCCGCGAGAGAGTAGCGGTGGCCCAGCGATGGCAGCCCCGACTTACGAGCAATAAGCCGTGGGTTCGAACCCCGGCAAGCTGACAATTTGTGTAATTTATTTCATCACCGCTGCTCTCCAAAACGGTGAAGGAAAAACATCGTGAGGAAACCGGCATGTCCTAGAACTAAAAAATCGAAGACATGTGACATCTACAGCCCGCGTGGTGGATGACAGCCCATAGAGTCCCTCTCATAGAGAGGAGGCCTGTGTACCAGCAGTGGGAACATTTTAGGCTGATGATGATGATAGAAAACCGTATATTATTTCTTGATTTTAGATCAAAATAGCATATACCAATGACCAATGTCGAAAGCAAAGCCTTATTCCATCCTGTTTCTGGCAAAAAAATAACAGGTGTCATTTCCCTACAATCAAAGGTAAGTACCTACAATAAACATTACTTTTTAACATTCGTTTACAGTTTATTCCTCATCAAGTACGCCTACCCACTAAAATATATTCAGCGTTCTACCAAAAGAAGTAATTATTACATTTTGACTGAGTTTATTAACAGCCCGCTGTGTTTGCCCAAATTGAAATTCCAATCATGTTTATTATAGAAATATTTATGACTTCGGACTTAGGACTTCTAAAGCGAGGTTTTATTACTTAGACTTTAAATTTTACAACTTTCAATATGCGTGGGGTCGTAAAATAGGGAGAAAGGGTTGAAGCAAGGACGTGACTGCCTTCTCCTTGACGAGTAAGATTAGCATCTCGCGTTCGCGCAACTTATTGCTTATGTATTTTAACCAGGCGCCTCGATTTATTTTTTATTCAAAAGCAATTTTTGCAGAAATTGTATTGACTGAATCACGTATGATTGGTATTGTTAAATGATAGAACCATAACTGTTTTTTTTTTTGTAAGATCCTTTTTTCGTGTCAATGATTGGCCCAATACTTCACCACTTCCCCGGCAAGATAAATGACAAAAAAGCTTATATGTATATTTCCACACGTAGCCGTAGATGTTTCCACGTAGGTTTTCTATCTTATATTTCCTCGGTATTACATCATCCTTTTATCATCACTTTCTAGCCCTTCGCTGATATTTTCCGAGCATTTTTCTTAACCTGCGACTTACGAGGCAAGCGCCTGTATTGGCATCCTGTCACATCGAGTGTTTATCAAAATAAATGAGGTAACATCCTGTAGCGAGAGCAAGAGGGGCTTATGTGCAGCGCTAAAGAGATTGACTTTGTTTGAAATAAAGACTCAGAAATTGATTAGAAAAAGTGCTAAAGTTGAATTTTGCAAGAAAATTAGAAGGGGATTTTAAATTCAGATCACTTTATTTTCCAACTGTAATAGGGATGATGACTGGGTAAAGAAAACGAAATTCTAGTTTGTCCGTCAATCAGGTAATACAAAAATATTAGATACGTATTTTTTGTTTTATCAAGTTAACGAAAAAATACTTAGTTAAAACGCATTAAAGTTAGAGAGTGGGGGCTCACTACTTCACAACTAGGTCTAAAATGTACTGAGCCGTGACGTCATGCGCCATTTCAACTCAAAATATCTCCGTAATTTTACGATTACGTGAAAAAAGAAAAAATACCTGTCAAATACTTTTTAATAATCTACCCGATAAACAAATAAAAAAAAATGAGTCACTATCCCTATTAGCGAGTTGTTCGATTTATTCATTGGTTTTGGTAGAAGAACTCAATTATTACAAATCTGGTCACTTCATTTAGCGCCTTTAATGACTCCCTTCCTTATTTCTCTGGGCGGGAGACAATGTACCGATACATACATAAAAAATACGCGTACTTACTTCAGTCACATCTATTAATTTCAGTATTCTCATTTGAACCTTCTTTTTATAACAGGTTCATGAAAAATATATACTGAAAGAGTAAAAACTCAAGGGACAACATCTATCAAACGGTCTATAGCTAAACGGACGAGTTCACTTTTTATAACGTACGCCACGACACAAAAACTGCGGATTTAAAGTAAACGCTATTTTGATTGAGCTAAGATCAGGATTTGACATCAAAATCAAGTGTTTTGATGGCGCAATTACAGTTGGTCGTTAGACCGCATTCGGGTGGACGACCAAGAGTAGGGAATTGCGCCATTATACTGTTTTTGAGAAACCAGTGGTTAAGTTTGCACAGGCGAACTGAAGAAATCGGTGTGATATAAGTTCTTTTGGGTATTAGTCTTCCCTTCGGAGTATCCGCTCTTCAACTGTTTAACCATTTCATGCGATTCAGCAGCTATTACCTGAAACAAGAGATAAACAGCAATAAGTACAAAATACAAAAGCATGGATATTGGATAACAGAATCTACAAAAGATCTGATTATCTGCCAACAGTATTTAGTCTAATCTACCCTCTTTGTCGTGTCGTGATCGTATCGTCTGAAGTAAAACGGCCCCGATGGCAAACGGATGGCATACGAATGCCACGAGTCGTCGACACGGCGATCCGTCATTGTATTTGTTAAAGCTTATGTTCGATATTGTGTTATGAAAAATCAGCTTTACATGCGGCTTTGTGCGGTTACAATCATATTTTTGAAATAAAAGATTTTTTTAAAAATAATATTCTTCAATATCTGCCACTACTCCATTTATTTTCAACTAGCTGTCCCCGGCATGCGTTGCAATGCACTTTTTACCTAACCTATCTACCTACCTACCATACCCTACCCTTCCCTACCTACCCACCTACCCTACCCTACCCAAACTTACCCTACCTACCTACCTACCCTACCCTACTTTTCTCACCTTTTAAACCTTCCCTGGACCACGACAAACATTTTAAAACCAAAATCACCTAAATCGGCCCAGCCGTTCTCGAGTTTTAGCGAGACTAACGAACAGCAATTGATTTTTACATAAATAGATAGATATATAGATTATTATACCGTTCTACCTCAACAAAGCACTTTACGAAATGTAACGCATATAGGGTGACTGGTAATTAGTGACCGATACTTAAACACGTGATTGTACTCATGATAACAAACAACGTTCCCAAAGAAACATTTTTTTTTATACTCATTCACTTTTATCTCAATAACACAACAGCCATATGAAATTTGGGGTTACGAGCTTTGCGGGTGCTCTGCCTACCAATTGGGGCACGATACGATAGCAATGAGACGGAACGGCGTCAGGCGGCTAACAGCTGATAGGTCACAAGCGCACGCGCGCCACTTGCTTAAATCCTTACACATTCCTTGTTACATCCATTAAAAAATTACGTACATATGTAGCATAAGTAGCATTTCGAACGTCGCACCAAATCGCACTCCAACATTCACAAAGCACACTTAATCCTACAATAATGCTCCGTGATGAACATAATATACATCCCTATGACAGAATAGATGCATACGTCACAGGTAGAGTTGGCAGTCGCCGGAACAGCTGGCAATTACCACAGGACGTCCCGGCTTTCGGTCACGCCCGCGCGCATTGTGCACGGGACGCAGTATCTCGCATTTTCAATGCAGTTTAACGGCCGATTGCTTTGATCTCAATCTATAATCGACGTTATTACAGTTTTAAATTCTGTTCAGCAGCAGAAAGCTATTAGCTAAATTGTTCGGGCTTATATTTGCTTGTGAGGAACGTTGGTAACATATTTTAATGGCAATTTATGATAGAGATTTAGCATAAATATGTACGGTGAATCATCATGATTAGTGTTTGCAATATTTTGAGTAGCACCTGTGTTTTTATACATTTTTTCGAACCATTTTTATTTTTCAGTGCGTTTCTAAGTACTCGTTTTGTTCTGTGCATAACGTAAAGTTCATTTTTTAAGTACACCGGTACTTAAAAAATGAACTTTGTAAGTATATAGAAATTCCAGGTCGTTAGCGTCCTATTGAAGTGAGCTTGGGAAAGAAAACGGAACCCGCGTGGGTAGTCTTTTAGGTAGCTCCTTCGTTGGCAAAGGCAAAATTTAAAACATGAAACGGACTTGACAACTTAAAAAATGAAACGTAAAAGCACGGGACAATACTCAATTTCTGCTCACATCGCGATTTAATCTCCAAACTGTAAGCTACAACGCAAAATGTACGTCCAACATTTATCTCCGAAGCTTAAATATTTCACGTTGTAATATTCCAATATCCGAAAGCAAATCCCGGTCGCGGACGTATCATAGCGCAGCACTATTCGTAGTGCTTAATTATTTAAGAGTAATCCCCGATACAGGAAACTGAAACGTCAGCCATAAAGCCAAGGATTTGCGACAAAGGAATGACAGCCGAGCTATACCTGCTCATCTGTCACAGTTCAATAATTTATTAGTGACATCGTGAACAAGTAATTTATATTCTCACCTTCGACCTTTGTAAGTTCGTCCTTACAAAAGAAAAAGTATTCAATCTAGGGAGAGTTATTTAGGATATTCTGATCCGACTTGTAGTTCGGGTGTTCGATCCATTTAATCAAGCTTAGAATTAGGTATCGAGTTTACTGGAGCTGACAAATAGGACGCCTTTGTTTAAAAGACAGGTTTTATAAGAAAACAGATGTGCCGTCGACAGCCGATGATATTTGCATTTTTTCTAGCTCAAATAGAACTCCAGGGTGAGCAAGAGCATGACCTATTTATCAACTACACTACGGGCTCTGATGTATGGTTAATTATTTATTTTAACTTAAAAAACATTAAGTAAGGTGGCATTTTCTATGATACCATATCTTAGTCAAAAACTGAATATGAAAGACCACATTGAAAACTAAGAGCTACGATACCTTTCTGGAAGACATGAATATGAAAGGTATAATAAAATACTGCAAAAAAGCACGCTAGAAGTACAAAAAATATGGGCGCCTAACCTGGTGTCAGCACCAGGATAGGCACCAACCACACGTTAAAGAAGAAGAATGAATAAAATACTAAGCAAAGAGAATATAGATAAAACCATTTCAAAACCTGCCAACTAAACCTCACCTGAAATCCCACATTCTAACCTGTAGCGTACCCTTTAGATTTTTAAATGGAACTTTCCTATCGGTTGAAATGAGCGGACGTGCTGAGAGAGCAGTTCGGTTGGACGTGACACTACATACCCGCAGCTACCTGGCTATACCCGCGTCCTCTAACTGAGCAATAGTGAAATTTTGTATCGTTTGCTGCGATTTTATTTATTGATAGGGGACTTTGGTTTTCTTAATTAGAATGGATTTTCGTTATTGTGCACGTTTTAAGAGCCGTTTTTGAACAAAAAGCTCAAAATAGGATTAGCATTGAGGTGCAGTGCTTAAACATGTGCTAAGGGGCTTTAATTTCGCTCTTTTCAGGGACATTTGTGTCTCCATATTTCTCGCTCGAATTATGCTTAGTAACAGAATAGCTAAAGCCGTGGTAAACAAATCAGCTAGTCAGGAAGGTAGTGGCATAAATCCACTTCACAAGAGCGAAATCCATCAAAACTAGAAATGTACTCACTTTTACATCTCTGCGAGGCAGAAAACCAAACCGTACAACTCCGTCTTCAAGGATACGACAGATTAATAGGCCTATAAATTCTAGAAGTGGTCCAAATCGTCCCCAACCTTGTCTTGGAGTGTCGTCATCAAAAACTTTCCTCGTTACTCATTCGTCGGGTTTATTTGTTTCAACTTGCTCCAGTCTCAAGTTCTTTTCCTCTGCCATTAAAAGTTTTGATTCATTTACAAGTGTTACGGTCTACGGGATTCCTTGATCTGAGTTATCTTGCTCCAATTAAAGGGTTTTTGATGTTGTTATACTTTGGTGAGTTGTGGGTACAATGTGGTGGGCGGTTTTAACTCGACGGTGTTTGAGTTTAAAATTGATTTTCGTTGAGTTTGTGTTGGTATCGTTTTGGTGTTGTAACTGAAGATTGTTGGGTTGGAATGCTTTCAGGTAGGGGACATCATCATTCTTGCTCTTATCCCAATTTATTTGGTGTCGGCGCAGCATGTCTTCTCCTTCCATACTTCTCTATTACTCGTTAACTTAGCAGTCACCTCCTTTCACAGTCCATCCACGGTCTTCCTTTACTTTCATAGCCATCTACATTCATACTCAACATTTTCCTCATTTTGTTTTCAGGTAGAGTAAATAATGAAAAATGAAAAATGGTTTGCTGTAAGAAAACCCAATTCTGGGTTAAGCTCGCCGTTGTACATAAGTTTTTATATTGCAATCTGTTTGTATATTTCTTTTAATTTGGTGTGCAATAAAGAAAAACTAAGGAAGGTAGACAGGTATCGCGATTTACAATAAATCCAAAGTCCTAATAGAGAAAGTGAACTAACTCAAGTGGCGATTGAAGACGAAGGAAACGGATGACCAGCGGCAGACGCAGTTTGAGCACTTCAACAAAAACACTTTTTTCTGAATAAACCATCCATACTATTCCCAAGCACTGCAACTCTTGAAAGCCTGAATCAACATTGGTGACCAACAGAAAAGCGCTGAGAGAATGAAGCCAGATGAGTCCCGTAGATGGATCCCGGTCATCCCGCAACAAAATTGATAAGGTCTGCCTGCCTTTTCCCAACTATGTTGGAATCGGCTTCCAGTCTTACCAGCAGTGGCGTACCTATGGGCCAACAATACGGCGAGCTATAAGACAAGCAGACTGCCCAGAAACCCTTACATCATGAAGAGTAGTAGGTTATAAAGGCAAGCCAAGCTTTCAGGTTTGTATGAAAGTACCGCCACTACTGCAGCTGTATACCAGAATTTTACATGGAGCGACTGCCTATATGACCTCCACAACCCAGTTAGTACGGCGTCAGACTTGGGTCTGGTTGTCAGACTTTCGGGCCACAGATTACCAGTAACGACTGTCAAAGATCTACAAATGACAGCCACCCGAGGAACGGAGGAAACTCGGTATGTACCTAATGGTGGAAAGTGAAAAGACATAATTTACATAAAAGCTTAATGTCGCTTCTACTGAAAGAAATAACATCGCAAGGGGCAAAACCACTTATAAAACCCTAAATGAAGGCTTAATTTATCGAAACAATTACACAAATTACAAGGTTGAATTAAGAGTTAATTTGGGGATAAATAAACAAAATGAAGTAACAAACGGTTACACCCACATGTCGGCTTGGGTAATGACGTGGAACACAGCCTCCCTAATGATCTTATACGTCGCTATCCTTATAATCATCCCTTTAATATGCAGGGTTGGCATTTTGTGTGAAGTGGACTTTTAAATTGACCGTTTCAGGTTGTAATTTGAAAAAGAAAAGGCGAACTGAGAACACAAAATTCACATCTTTTTAATTGATTGTCAATAGGGTATAATCACTTTTTTTTTTATTAGTGTTCGGGTAGATTATTGAAAAGTATTGGACACGTATTTTTTTCTTTTTTCACGTGGTCATAAAATTACGGAGATATATTGAGTTGAAATGGCGCATGACGTCACGTGTAGGTAATTTTTATACCTACTTGTGACGTAGTAAGCCCCCACTCTCCAACTTTAATGAGTTTTAACTAAGTATTTTTTTAATATTTTGATAAAACAAAAAATACGTGTATAATATTTTTGTATTACCTGTCTGACGGACAAAATAGAATTTCTTCTTCTTTACCCATTCTTCACCCCTATTTGTCACCTTTTTAGCCGTGGCATAATAAAGGTAAGACATAATTAAGAAAACACTATCTATTAACATTCCCACTTATTTCTGAAGTGGTTTAGAAGAGCCCGTGGCTAAATAAAAACAGCCGTTCCCGTCGATCTCTAGGTTAAGCCGTGCTTGCCCAAGTTGATCCGTGGATGGGTGACCAGCCATTACATACAGAGTTTCCTCCGTGCCTCGGAAAATACGTGAAGCCGTTGGTCCAGGCTGTCATTTGTAGATCTTTGACAGTCGTTACAGGTAGTCACTGCGCCTCATAAACAAGAAATGAAGTAAAAACAAGATTAACAAAAACACAAGTGTCTTAATTTTATGTAATCACTATCTCCCTAACGAAATAGACACGAAGAAAGTACTAAAACATTATACTACTCAGGTTGAAGACATTACCCTAAATGAGACAGCCCTATTCCGGGATAACGATACCTTTTAACACTACGAGTGCGAAGTAAAGTTCTTGATGACAGTGCTGTGGATGTCACGAGTTACCAGAATAAGGCTGTAAATGATGGTCCCTTGTGATTAGACTCAGATTCGTAATAAGTGTGTAACAGGCCAAAGTTAAGTACTCATTTCTCAACTTAATGTTGGAATATCCTACTCTTTGGGTGCACGGTTGTCTAGTAGAAGCTGTAAGAATGGACCGTGACATAATTATGGCTTTTCAATTCAAAATTGATTGCAACAATTCAAAAAATGGCCTGTGCGATGGATGAAATGCCACGAAAGGAGGTGTCTGATGAGATGACAAGTAATCGAGAAGCATGGAAAAAGAAGACATGCTGCACCTATCTTGCCTATGCTCTCAACCCTGCTCTGATGTCCTGATAACATCAGCTGGTAATAAGATTACCTCGCGTGTAGATTATCGGCAAGCGCGGTAATGATATGCTAATAACTTGGTCTATTACCGGAGATGATTACATTCAGCTAAGTTTGTTTATCTTTTAAAAAATCAGTGCGTGGAGTCCCTCCGCGCGGAAGAAGTGAAACTTCGTAATACTACACGCATGCGTTCGAGTGCCACGCATTCACTCTCATATTTTATTGAGCTTCTAAATAATATTTTGTTGTTTTCTTGTTGTACTATTTTTATTACATAAGTTTACTCATGGAAATTGAGCGAAGGCTGGTCACACCGAAGAGTCAAATGCATGACTGTTTGCACGCCATCTTGCGTACTTAATAGAACTACGTAGTCACAAATGAGTGAGTGTGTGAATGAGTTTTAGAAAACATTCCCCCTCCATGGTAGCGTTAAACTTGTTGGAAGTCGCATAAGAAATTTCACTTCAAAAATACTGCAGTTATACGGTGATATCTGATTAGATTTGGAGCAAGCAAACAAGGCGCGATGATGATCAAGTGTGGAGTAAATCTGTGATCGAGGGACAACGTGCTGGTTGACCGGCGGGAGCGAGAGAGGGAGATGGGTATGGACATTGTTGCCTTGAGGCCTTTGCCCACCAGTGAGCAGTGATAAAAGCAGTGATAGTCTAGTGGTGTGACCATTTTACTGCCAAGTCATAGGTCTCCAGTTCGAACGAAATACAAACACCTCTGATCTAATCTTTGTTCGGTGAAGGACATCATCATCATCATCATCAGCCTGTATTCGTCCACTACTGGATATAGGCCTCTCCCATGACACGCCACTGAGCACGATCCTCGGCCACTATCATCCAGCTTTTGCCAGCTGCCTTGCGAAGATCATCACTCCACCGAGTCTGAGGACGTCCTACGCTACGTTTACCGATCCATGGTCTCCACTCAAGAACTCGTCTACCCCAAAGGTTATCGGTTCTTCCGGTGAAGGACATTCTCGAGAAACCAAACATGCCTGAGAGATATTTCTCGATGGCCTGTCAAGCCAAGTTAGAGGCCCATGGGCGGCATAAAAACTCTGACACCAGTTTAGGCAATAACCACACTATAAAGGAAAAGGAACCAGTGGGTGAAGTCGGGCTGTGGATGATGGTGATGAGCCAAAACAAGACTCAGGAAGTCAGGACCAAGACTTAGGAAACAGATTTCAGACCTGTCAGTGCCAGTGTCATAAAGAAGATGCTGAAGTACATAAGACATCGTGTGGCCACAAGCATCGATGCTTGCAACGAAAACAGCTTTGTTTTGTGCTTGTACTAAGTGGTCTTTTTAGTGACCCCCGACGCTACGACGCTTGGATTAATTTATTTTTGTAGAGGTTTTTTGTGTCGGGGTTTTTTTTTTTTTTTATTAAATTATTATTTCATGTTTTTTTACTTATATTATTTATCTTAGCCTTGACTGTCCCACTCCTGGGCATAGACCTCTCCCATTGCTTCCACTTTTCTCGGTGTTGCGCCTCTTTTCGCTAATTAACGAAAACAACAAAAACTGATCCCCCTTTTAGGGGGGAGCGAGGGGGGTGCAGTCGCCCCCCGGAGATGCCCATGACCATCGACCAGACCTGTGGAACTTGTTTATTTCCCTTCAACTAGAAAAGAGGTGATGACCTTCAAACGGCTGAGCAGATTTTCTCAAAACATAGCTAAGAACACTCTCGATTAAAACACCTTTCAAACGAAACCAATTTTATCAAAATCACTACATCTGTTTAGGAGCTACGATGCCACAGACAGTCACACAGACCCATTTATACACAGCTACACACGTCAAACTTATAACTCTTTTTTGTTCGGGGGTTAAATACAGCATGTGACAATCATGCGGACGTTGACGTCAGGGCATTATCTCTAAAAAGAATAGTTTATAAGCAAACCTCTAGATAAATAAACACATGTCGATATCACGACAAATCGATGACTAATGCTTCGATTTTTCGATCAACATAACAACATGCAGAATATATTTACTACCCGCCCTAAATATGTATCGACATTAAACAGATAGGCAAATCTAGCACCACAAAGCTATTTACACCACTAACAGTAATAAAACAAATAGTACCTACTGTAAAGAAACTGATAAAGCAAAAGGTATAAGTATGGTAGAACATCTGTCATTTTCCAGTAGTTTCAGTAACAATGGTGGTGGGCCGATTGATCGTGGTTTGCGTTTTGTGTGTGGTGGTGTCTTCAACCGTAGGCACCACATTTTCAGTATATCAAACTGTAAGTAAAAGTTATATCAGTGCTCGTCAGCTTTATCATAATTTTATCAGTAACGTGATTGTTAAAGATTCACTGAAGGTAGCCCTACCTTCAGTGAATGTCAAGTTATTATTCGGTAATAATTTTATTACGAGTAACCTTGACAGTCAGATAAGTGATAGTCTTTGTATCAATACGTATGCGGAACTGCACGCGTAGCATACCGCCGTAGAAACGGGCTATGTCCACGGAAGAATGGACAAATTGACACAATGTCATTTTTTATTTGTCACAAGAATCGACATAATCACAGATTACAGCTGTCATTATGTCGATTCTGTCGTAGAAAAAACTCGTTTCTACAGTGGTCATGTTACGCGTGCTGAAAATTTAACAACAGAAACAATAGGATTAAACTCAAATTCAAAAAACATGGGCACTTGGAGCGAAAATATAGGTACACGTTTCCTATGGAGAAGAACGACAAAAAATCTCCACAGTTACACTTTAGCTATTCATTGCTAGATGCTACAACAGACTTCAAACGGAGTTAGTTTTTGATCACAATTTCATTCTCTTTCACCATCCACGGTTTGCTCTCATGATTGCCTCGAAACGTTTTCTGGCCATTAATAGGCGCAAAATCTTTTTGTACCTGCTATCGCTTTCGGTCAACGTCGATGTCTACTTTTCGAGTCCAACTCCGAAATTCCTTCATGACTATGTTCTCCCCCTCTCGATAAAGTTTAATGTCATAATGATACTCCCTCTTCGACTACTACGACCATCTTTAGTTTCAAGGTCCCTCTTTAAATTTCTCAATAGTTTTACCAAAACCCTTAACGCTAATTCTGCGGAAGGATCTCTTGATCCAGTATCCGAATTAAGCTCTAAATAAATGAGGTTATCTAACTTTAACGAAAACCTAGATGTCTTACCCCCAATTGTAATGGAAATAACGTCCTAGATTAATAAATTAAAGCCTGCCTAGAATTTCTGCGGCCAAAACGCTTGAGTAAAGAAGTTATATATGTAGGTGTTTTCTTAATTTACCTACTCGACAATGTCGACCCACATTATTTAATGTTTTGTATTTCTAACTTGAGATTAAATACAAGGTATGTTAGAAACGTAGGAGTGATTTATAGTAAAACTTTGCTTACGCCCCTGCTACATAGGACTAATATAGACGAAATGTAAGTACATCTCTCTGCCTAATTTTTCAGGTATCACCGGCGTGTTCTTACGCTAAGACTAACGTTGAGATTAAGAAACGTTGGAATTAATTTAAAGCCTCATTATTATTCTTTTACACATAAACAGGTTGAAAAGATAACAGCAGATGGCTTCGAACCAGAGACCCACAAAGTCACCACATCCGATGGCTATATCTTGGAGATGCATAGGATACCCCACGGAAGAGGAGCGAAGAATACTTCAGAAGACAGGCCGGTAGTCTTTTTGATGCATGGTCTCCTGTCTTCCTCGCAGTCTTTCATTGCAATAGGACCAGAGTTAAGTTTTGGTAAGAATCTCTGAGCATTCGATTCAATGTTAATACGTAAAAATATCGCCAAGCAAGCACGTTACAAGCACACACACAGCCACATTTCCTGGAAACAACTCAAGATATAAAAGTTATTGTGTTCTTCCTAAAGCGCCTAGGGGTGTTCTAAGAAGATACCAGACAAATACGCTTCACAATAAGGATTGCTACAAAGAGTAAAAGCCAAGCTCCAAAGCCTTGAACATCACCGCACATTTCGGAGAGTGTGCTTTGGAATGACACAATCTCATTCCCTCCTATCCGCATTCTATCATCGGACGAGCAGTGACACGGTGAAGCGTCACCGTTATATGGATGTAGTTCCACTAATCCGTGCAAACACAATTTAGGATTAGGATGTTAGTTAGGGAGAAGATAGACAGCAGTCTCAGGTTTAAATCTGGATGAATTACGGAAGAAGAAAAACCACATAATATACTGATACTAAGATTTTATAATCACATCCTTCTTACAATCTTCCAGCATACAATCTCGCAGACGCCGGCTTCGACGTTTGGATGGGCAATGCTCGAGGCAATAAGGACTCCAGGTTCCACACCACCTTGAACCCTGATGATGCACAGCAGAAACTACAGTTCTTCGACTTTAGTTTCGAAGAGATAGGCACGTTAGACTTGCCGGCTATGATTGACTATGTTCTGGAGTTTACCAAGAGGGATAAGCTGCATTATATTGGAATTTCTCAGGTATTCATGGAACTATGTGCTTCCATAGTCTTCTGTCCCCTATTATAAATCCATTTTTGGTGTATAATAGGGGACAGAATTGGGTTATCAGATTTAAGACTTATTAACTTACACACGCAATTGCCCAAATAAAAGCATAAGCTTGAAAATTAAACACCACGCTTTCATTTATGCATATCGCCTAGTGTACTGCGAACATTATTTCGAAACTTATATATTGCGAAAAAAACAACGTCATGGTCATTGGGCTGAAAAGTTCTGGAGTGGCAACCGCGGACCGGAAGACGTTGCGTTGGACGGCCTTTTACTAGGTGGACCGATGACCTGGTGAAGGTTCCGGGGATCCGCTGGATGCTAGTCGCACGGGACCGGTCAATCTGGCGAACTTGGGGCAGGCCTATGTCCAGCAGTGGAAGACATTCGGCTGATATGATGATGATGATGAAAGAACGACAATAGAAAATGCTGTAAATGTTTACGCAGTTCCTTGTCTTCAACTTTTAGTGATTGCCCTTTTCAACCGATGTTCAGAATATTGTTACTGTATCTGTCTTTAAAAATATGATCGTTTCTTCTTAGGGTGGAACAGTATTCCTTGTGATGGCTTCAATGCTGCCGCAGTACAATCAGAAGCTGGTTTCAGCTCACCTCTTGGCAGGAGTTGGATATCAAGAATATTTCCCTAACACCGAGCTGTCACAGACTGCGTTGATGACCGATACTATTTACGTAAGTTTATCTTTTATATTTTTCTTTATTTAAAAACAATGTGACACGTCAGCTACTGCGCTGTTTTTAATCATTTTTGGTACGTTTATATCTTCTGAGTTGAGTTATACCTTCCATCATCAGCTTATCAACATGAGATGATGATTACCAGGCTCAAATATATTGCGTTAGAAAATATATGAAAAACATTGCACGTGCCTATGAAATATGAGGGTTGTCCTCGATCTCCCTGGAATCCAATCATCAAATTCTGATTTGGTGGCAATGGGACCACCTCAAGAGTATAGGGTTTCAAATAAAGAAATAATTTTGAAAATCGGTCCATAATTGACGAAGATTTCGTACATTTAAAAAAAAAAGCAAACCGAATCGACGTTGAATTGAGAACCTCCTCAAAATCAAAACCAAAATATTTTAAGTTCACATACGCCTACATGGGCACTTGTAAAACCTCCTTTTTGAAGTCAGTTCAAAACCGTGGCGGCGGTGCCACGTTGTATGACATCGCTTTAGCCTCTGGCCAAGGTAAAACCCAGCCCATTGGTCACGGGAGCCGTCTCATTAGGTTCATCATTATACAAAAAATCTACTTACCTGTGACTATCTAAAAAAAATCTTAAAATAAATGTTTTACAATATAATAACGTTAACGGTATATTTAATCCAGTCCCAAGTCTGCACGAGCCCTAACCGTTATCCTAATGAGAGCAGACATTATCATTAACCTGCCTTGCTATACAAAATATATTCACCAGGAATATAATAAATCATATTATAGCACCCTCCCTTTACGTTGGAGGTAAGAAGAGTAACAACACAGTATTTGGTAACATACAACATGAGGTAAAAACGTATTTAATTAAATAAATGGTGAGACAGATGTTCTACCGCACATTATTGATTTTCACTGGGTAAGGGTTTAAACCAACACATTCGTGGGTCAGCTAGATTCAAATCCAATTAAATAAAAATATTTTTATTTCACATAGACCTACATGGGCACTTATAAAACGTCGACAAAAAAGTGCTCGGTTCGGGTTGGTCGTTTCCTATGGAGAAGAACCGGCAAGAAACTCCATGGTTACTCTTTTAAAAACATTTGGTTTTACAATATTTCTGTGTTACAGCGTTAGTACTTAAGTATGGGCGGACATCGTAGGCCCAACAATAAGTCGTTGCTTACTACAAAACGTAGAACAAGATAAAAGTTACCAAGGACTGATGTTAATAATTTAATGAGTTTGTAATAATTCACGAATACTAATCAATTATCCTTTTACAGTCACAGAGGAGGGAAATGCCATGTACCATGTACAGTCGCAATATAAAAGGGTTAGGTATACAAGGCTGCCGTAATGCCGTGGCAATGCAGCATGCCGCCAGTCTCATGTTCCCATGAGACTGGCGGCATGCGGCATTGCCACGGCATTACCGGTTGACAGCGTTGCCGTTGTGAAGAAAATTTTGATGATATATTTTAGTTTGTGCTTAGTTCAAGTAACGTATTTTTTATTGTAGTTACTTCATTATTGTTTTGTATGAGTTAATATCTTTTATTAATTCCCAGGGTGCAGCGTTACAGATGGGAGCAGTGGAGCTGTTCCCACCTGGCTCCACGGAGATGCTGCCTGGCGGGATATTCGAATTTCCCGCCCCACAAGCTAGTAGCTACTGCCTTGGAAACGTACAGATGAGCTACATGTGTCAAATCTTCGGTATTCGTCATTTTTTGCCTAAGTCGGTAAGTAAAAACATATATATAAATAAGCTGGGAGCAGCGGTGGCCCAGTGGTAGCAGCCCCGACTTACGAGCAGTAAGTCGTAGGTTCGAACCCAGGCAGGCGCATTACTTTGTGTAATTTATTTCATCACCGCTGCTCTCAAAACGGTGAAGGAAAACATCGTGAGGAAACCGGCATGTCCTAGAACTAAAAATTCGAAGACATGTGACATCTACCAACCCGCACTGGGCCCGCGTGGTGGATTACAGCCCATTCCCTCTCATAGAGAGGAGGCCTGCGTCCCAGCAGTGGGAACAATATAGGCTGATGATGATGATGATGATGAAATAAGCTGGCTGGCGATCTGATGGTAACTTATATTACTAACGCTATTGGACATTTGCGCAAACAGGGGCATTGCATTGCCCGGTTTTTAGATTCGACCAATCACAGGACAGACGAGACACGTGATTTGTATTTCAACCAATGTGATTCGATTCTAGCCATTCTCATCCCTGCTTTGCTCGTGTTTGCTTTGAGTAAAACCAGGCCTTACCTACGGTGTCTTTCAAGGCAAAGTTGAAATGTCGTATGCCTTGCAATAATATCAGAACCTGGAAGCAGAGCAAGGCTGTTTGGTGGCAGGAATAGGTATGGTGGTGGACCTATCAAGCTATGCCAACCAGTTTACTCTGGTGACTCATTGTACGGGAAGCTCATACAAAGCGAGGTCAGGTTATACTGGATACTGGTGTACTCTCCCAGAAGTGTTTCTCTACCCACAAGTTTTCTACTTTATTATCAGTACCGTCTATTTTAATCGCAGTTTGATTTCGCAATGATTACGTTCATTTTCCATTTTTATGTTCTTTTTTATCAATACCGGAATCTTTATTGTGATTGTCACCATAAATAATACTAAATACTTTTACGGTCGCAGTAAATTTTATAAGGCACCACATGTTCAAGTGGGATGACAAAAACGTGGAATTACTCATAATAAAAACAAAAGAAAATTGGTACAATTATCTGTTTTAAAGTATTTTTATCTATCACTAAATTACCCTCTGTAAGGCTGAAAAACTAGTGACTTTTAAACAAGTAACCCCGGTAAAGTCGTAAATTAGGTTGTAGGCAAAGGCAAATAGGTGAAAAAAATAGTACTTAAAATATTTTTACAAAATGACTGAAATTCATTTAAAGCACGGGTTAATAAATTATAAATACGACGTTGTAAATGTTTTAGTTGCTTAAATATGAACAATTATACAATATTTATGCATAACCCAACTCAACCATTAATATTGCATAAAAACAAGAGAAATCTGGTTTGCATCTGATTACCATGGATACAGTTCAACGAATTATTAAAACTGCGTTCTGTGATTGAATAAACATTAAAACATACATATGTAGGCTGTTACAATGACATTCCGAAATACATATTTATATTAAAACTATACATACATTCATAGAATATTAATTTACGCGTGAATTATTAATGTTCGCAATTTTTCGCATGACTGTACCCGATTTGGGTTTTCATTGGTTGGGCTGTGACTGTGATTAACCAATCAATTGCTCACATTAATTATTGTGTCAGAGAAATATTTCTTATGAAGGAAAACAACACTTATATGTAACGTTTCCTTATGTTTCTGTTCATAATTGATAGCCCGGAGGGGCTGAAGCCAATGTGACATATTGTCTGCGATTTCGATGATAGAGTACTAATTTTAAACCTGGGTAATTTCATCGTAGAGGTACGAAGCGCATTGAGAGCAAGAGTGGCAGTTTTGTGCAACGTGTCCGAACTGAGACAGTTTTATAACAAAAACTCAACTAGAGAATTATCTTGACTGACCTTCTACAATCCATTGCTAGGCTTCATATTATTTGTAGGCTTTAGTCAGTAACCAAGAAATAAACATTCCCAAAAATTATAACTTTTGTGATTCAACATTTTTTTCAGAGCTCTTATAACGCAGCAACCGACCAAGCAGGGGCAGCCTTAAAACAAATAGCACACTACGGTCAAAACATAAGAGACAAAGTCTTCCGTAGATTCGACTACGGATCCCAAACGAACCAGGCCAAATATGGAACTGCAGAACCTCCAAAATACGACCTTAGCAACATCAGTTCCTTCGTCACCATGCACTATACGCTGGGTGACAGTGTACTTGATGAAAGAGATGTGCTGGCTATGGTTGCTGATATACCCAAGGTTATTGCTCGTCAGGTTGCCAGAACCACCTTCCAGCATGAAGATTTTGTTGTTGCTCCAGATGCTAAAGAGCTGGTGACTGATTATATTATTGATGCTATTAGTAATGCAGGGTGAGTTCAAAAAGTAATTTGTTAGATAAAATAGTAATGCTGGTTTATTTAGGCTTCTATTTACCGAAAGGATTTCCCTACCCCGGCGAATGACTATCCGGTTAATTTTTAGGGTTCCGTACCCAACTGTCAAACGGGACCCTATTACTGAGACTTCGCTGTCCGTCCGTCCGTCTGTCACCAGGCTGTATCTCATGAACCGTGGTAGTTAGCCAGTTGAAATTTCCACAGATTATGTATTTCTGTTGCCGCTATAACAACAAATACTAAAAACAGAATAAATTAAATATTTAAGGGGGCTCCCATACAAAAAAGTGATGATTTGCCAGTTTTTATAAATAATGGTACGGAACGGTTCTTGCGCGAGTCCGACTCGCACTAGACTGTTTTTTTTTTAAGTTGGTCTGAATTTTATTTTATAGTCTTATTGATTTTACATCACAAAAGTTTGGGAATTCATACAATTTAAAATGTTGTATAGATAGGTTGCCAAATTATCAAAAATATGTCATAGAACAATAGTCTTAAAATTGAAAATCATTAACAATCATTCCAGACAAGAAAACCACTTCACAGTCAACGATGCAGTGATCGTATTGGATGGCTCCACGACTGTTGCATTAGGTGAGGGTTCTACCACTGCTGCTCCAAGTGCTGATGCCAGCACTACCACCACTGAGAGTCCTGGTGGAGCAGCCACGATAGTGATCAATGTGTATCTGATGGTATTCAGTCTGTATGTTATGTTGAAGTAGACGTTTCAAGGAGGAATATCTTTGTAAATATTTATTTGTACATTTAGTATTTATGCTTTATACTTGATTGAATTGTGTTAGCTGTTAACTCGACTCGATATGGTTAGAAGTCTATTAGTAACATTGTTTCTAGTGTCCGACCGAAACACGTTTTTACGACCGAAACCGAAACCGAAACCGAATTTCGGCAACGGTCTCAGTTTCGGCCGAAACCAAAACCAAAACTACCCTACAAGGATCATGCTTTGAGGAAAAAATGAAGAAAACGTTATTATAATATGTCAATCGTTATTTTTTTATTTCACTCACATATTTTTTTATCATATGGCCATACAGTCTTCGGTATAGGTACTTAATATTTAAGTAATAAACAAAATAAAAAACAAAATAAATCTCTTTTATCTTGACTCAACCCACCGAACATGACCAATCGCAGCGCGAGAACTCCCGAATGCAGTTTCGGTTTCGGTCGTAGTTTCGGCAGGTTTGCCGCCGAAACTGAAACTTAACCGAAACTGGTTTTTTTGCCGAAACTCGGCCGAAACCGAAACCGAAACCGAACATTCGGTCGGACACTAATTGTTTCAGACATAGCTGATTATTTATTAATCATTTAATCAAAATGTAAAAAAAAAAAACGTGTAAGGAAAATTTATTTATTTATTGAAATGAATTTTACTAACAGTCAATGCTATCATATGAATTGTAAAAGTTATAGTCATTAACTCTAGTGAGTTAATGACTATAACTTTTACAATTCATAGTTAATTCTGTTTTAAGTTGATAGTTCATATAATACTAAAAATGCTAGCCTGAATACAAATAAACAAGATATACACGCAATTCATCAGCACCAGTGTTTCAGTTAATAACCTAGAAACAGAGGAAGTAAAAACAAATCATATGAAACGAGCATCGCAAAGAGACTCGCAAGATGACGTCATAAACGCAAGTGTTGCTACAACAACATTAACAATAACAGTAAACAGTGAACGAGTAAACAAGACTGTAAAAGAAAAATGTACAGAGTCATCTGTAGCATCCTCTTTTTAATCATAGATATTGCAGAATTGAAAGGCTGAAGTGTAAATCTATCAATCAGCGAAAGAGAAGCGATTGATTACCAACTTAAAGTGTTTGTGATCACCAATGCCAGTTTTGATTTAAATATACAGCAAACACTTCTTTGTCAGTAAGTATGGAATGACTCCACCTGACCTAACATGACGTCTTGAAGCAGTATTTTTTTACTCTTTTTCCAGTGTGGGAAAGAGACGGAGCTATACAGGATGTCTAGCGCCATCTCTTTCCCACACTGGGAAAAACAATTATGTTTTAAGACATCATGGTAGGCCAGCTGATACAGGGGAGGTATTCCACGAAGCACACCCAAACGAAGCACACCTAAAGTATTCCACTTAGCACACCCGTAGATTTTAAATTTTTATTTGAAGCCCACCTACGGTAGGTGGGCTTCAAATAAAAATTTAAAATAATTAATTTCCTATTCCACGAAGCATACCTACAAATATCAGTCGCATAGTGCGGAGACTAAGGAATAAAAATGTCGATAGAAGAAAATATTTACTATTTAAAAGACTAACTTAAATATCTAACATCTTTCAGTTTCATTATAATAATGTGACACAATACTTGTAATTTTCATAATGTTCATATATTAATCCCATAGATAAGACGTAAAACAGGTAGCTATAAGAAAACTTCAACATCTCTATGGAAAACCATATTTACAATGTTTTTGATATTTGTCCAAGTTTTTATTGCAATTATGAAACAATCTGTGATTTTTTAGGGTGCGTCTCATTTCATATAAAGTTATTTGGTATAATTTCATTTTAATAACGTTCACAAGATATAACAAACGTGAGTTATACCAACTGTTGATATAATTTCTTTAGATATAACGTTTAAATACTCTAAAACTTATTTCGTATAACGTTATTTGATATAACGTTTATTTAATCGAAAATCATTTGGCCTATTGTTTAATAGTAGATTATGCACCAAGGGGATAAAGTAGTGTCTTATGTCACGGGCGCCGTATTGAATCCCGAGCAAAACGAAGGATTTTAGCGTTAACTCCCGAGCGGAGCGAGGTAGATTAGAGTTAACTCCCGAGCAAAGCGAGGGAGTTAAGACAAGAATCCTGAGTGCAGCGTGGGAATCAAGGTCGCCCAAGACGAAGGCACCTTTATCCCCGAGGTGAATACTGTACTTTTCACACCATCTACGAGAGAATAAAAGCAGTAGTACTAGAATCAAGTATTCCGGAGTCAAATCACTATCGTCACTCAACATTTTTGTGAGAATTTGCAATATTTTAAGTAATTTGTTGTATAACAATGAACAAAGCAAAGCAATTTCCAGTATTCGCGCCTCTTTTTAATTTGTGTTCTATTTTTCTTTTAATTATATTCTATCTCGTGGTGGCCAGTTCGATTTTTGAACAATTAATTTTTTTGTGCAGATAATAATGGTGAATGCGTGAATATTCGTATGCGATTTATGTTCCAAATTCAAATCACATTATTGACCAGCGGGTCATAATGAAATTCAGTACAATATTATTGCCCTGCTAGATCTCAGGTCTTTAATGACTTACTTTAGGTTAGGTTTGCATGACATATAATTTGACATTATCGAGCAGGTGGTGTGAAAAATATATAATATTGATACCATCTTTCTGCTTAACACCCCGATTAAAAGCAATCCGACTCGGATGGGTTATATTAGGTTAGAAGGTTAAGGCGGGAGCAGAGCGGAGTGCCAGGTCCCCTCTATGTTGGTGAATCATTTGGGTTTGGTTTGGTTGGAACAGTGACCATTAACGCGCGAAGGCGAACGAGTGAAACGAGCGTGCTGCGGGAGCGGCGTGACGGAAACGAATCGCTGCAAAACCGACTCCACGTAGTCTTGTCTGCCCTACCCCTAGAGTGTTATTTAAAATCGTGTAGGCGCGGAGGGGCGAGGCGGCCCGCGGGCTGAGGAGCTGGTGGTTTTAACACTCAGCGCCGCGGTTGAGGCTAAAATCTACAATGTTTTTGATATTTGTCCAAGTTTTTATTGCAATTATGAAACAATATGTGATTTTAAATAGTAAGATTACAAAAATGACAAATATTGTGTCACATTATTATAATGAAACTGAATGATGTTAGTTTAAGTTAGTCTTTTAAATTCGCCAGTTATGTTTAAGTCCCATATAACAGGGGCGAGCTTATTACCATCAACCGGGCACAAATCCAGACTCCGTGGCTACTACTGAGAAATTCCTGATGAAAAAAACCGGCCAAGTGCGAGTCGGACTCGCGCACCGAGGGTTCCGTACTTTTACAACCGCAATTATTAAAAATATTTTTATTACCTATATGATGTAACAAAACATTTACGGTTTTCGCAATTTTTCCATTATTTGTGCTATAAGACGTTGCTTCGTACCAAATTTCAGGATTCTGAGTTCATGGGAAGTACCCTGTAGGTTTTGATTCCCTTGCGAGTGTCGAAAATTTTCGTAAATTTGCGGCATAAACGGCTGTATCTTTTGATTGCATTGGCTTAGATATTTGATTTTTTCACAGCTCCAAGGGATAGTAGACTTGAATATTTTATATAAATTCCAGCTTGATACCTCCACGCATTCCTGAGAAAAAGGGTCTTGACAGACAGACAGACAGACGGACGGACAACTAAGTGATCCTATGAAGGTTCCGTTTTTTCCTTTCGATGTACGGAACCCTAAAAACGCAATAACTCTTTGCCTGACCCGGAAATCGAACCCTCGGACCTCATGCTCAGCAGTCGCGCTTAAGACCACTCGACCAACGAGACAATTGACGATTTCATTATACCAACATTAATTGAAATAGTCGTATTAGACATAATATGTCTCATCCCACAATAGGGGACGATCATTTTTTTTTCTTTGTCCATCGGGTAGATTATTGAAAAGTATTGGACACGTATTTTTTCTGTTTTCACTTGGTCATAAAATTACGGAGATATATTGAGTTGTAATGGCGCATTACGTCACGTGTAGGTAATTTTTATACCTACTTGTGACGTAGTGAGCCCCCACTCTCCAACTTTAATGAGTTTTAACTAAGTCATTTTTGGATAAAACAAAAAATACGTGTCTAAAATTTTTGTATTACCTGTCTGACGGACAAAATAGAATGTCGTTTTCTTTACCCAGTCTTCACCCCTATTTGTCACCACTATTCCAAGTCCCTAAAAAAAATATTTGACATGATTTTTCAAAACACTCCCTATAATATTTCAGAACTCTGATAACTGATAACAAAATAATGGCGTAGGGGGATGATGGTGAAAGGAAATTAGTCTCCGTTCCGTGCAGTGATAAGGGCTTCACCCTTATAAGGCGTGGTACACAACACGTTAAATATTTACTTATCGAAGTCTAGGAGTAAATAGACGGTACACCGCCGATGTGTTCCGGTGGTGGAGAAATATTGAAGATTGGTTGAAGCGATGAAGATATTATGTAGGTAAGAGCTATAGACAGTTGATGCGATTTTTGCTGTGCTAGGATATTTTTGATTTTTAGGGTTCCGTACCCAAAGAGTCAGACGGGACTCTATTAATGAGACTTCGCTGTCCGTCCGTCCGTCCGTCTGTCACCAGGCTGTATCTCATGAACCGTGATAGTTAGCCAGTTGAAATTTCTACAGATTATGTATTTCTGTTGCCGCCATAACAACAAATACTAAAAACAGAATAAATTATAATATTTAAGGGGAGCTCCCATACATAATTATTTTAATCGTACATATTTTTTTTGCTCGTTTTTATAAATAATGATATGGAACCCTTCGTGCACGAGTCCGACTCGCACTTGGCCGGGTTGTTTTCCTTGGGTGACAAGTTATGCTTTGCTCAAGTAGATTTTTTTTTTCTTTTTGTTTTATTTAGCTACACAATTATTAACCCTTTTTCTTTTGTTTAAATTTAAGTATTTTTTGTGTACATTTTCGTTTAATGTTGTGTGTACTTGTGGTATGTGCCAAATAAACTTATTTTCTTTATTTCTTTTTCTTTCTTTCAAAATTCAGTGGTATCGGTGAAGATGATTTATTTTACTGCCTCGTTGGTCTAGTAGTTGCAAGTGGGACTGCTGAGCATAAGGTCCTGGGTTCCATTCCCAGGTTGGGCAGTGTTTTTGGTTATTTTCATCAGGGACGTCATTTCTCTTATTCTTTTCAGCAAACCTTTTCATTTGATAGCCATATCATGGTAATGTATATAAAATAACTAGTCCGCCATCTTAGGGAGTCCGCCATCTTAGGGAGTCCGCCATCTTAGGGAGTCCGCCATCTTAGGGAGTCCGCCATCTTAGGGTGTCCGCCATCTTAGGGTGTCCGCCATCTTAAGGAGTCCGCCATCTTTGGAAGCCCGCCATATTGAATTTAGAATGACGTCATCTAGTTTACCATGCATTGTCATCCAAAATAAACACTCAAGCAAAATTTCAGCTCAATCGGAAACCGGAAAGTGGTTCAAATTTAACTTTTAAGATTTGTTTACATAGTATCTTAGTTACAGGTGAAGCCAACTCCATACTGAAGACCATAGCGGGCAGGTACGATTCTCCTTTGTTAAGTGATGTTGTTCAAAGATGCATTTTGAACAGCAACCTGGTTTCGAAATAAATACATAAGTTTACTAACATAGGTATAAGTTATCTTTTTTTTTGTTTACTAACCCATATGGATGTTGCTTATCCGAAATAAAGATTATTTAATTTAATTTTTTTAAACCCCAAATCAATATCTAGCAGTAATGAGATTCCCAGAAATCTTAGCGATACACAAACCACATAAAGATGATGCACTTAGCATTAAACGCCTAGTTTTGAGGTTAAGTAACGAACGTCAGTTAGTAAGCGGTATATTGCTAGCATTTGATACTTCGCTGGTTCCAGCAATTAATGCTATCCGTAACAGGCAGTGGGCCGAGTTTGATATGCTTGTTAGTCGATAGTTGTGTTCTCTTGATTGCGTACGGGATGCTTAGGTGATTGTGATATTGCTGTCTTTAATTACGAGTAGGATATAGATGGTGCAAAGTTTTTTAACGCAACGGTATGGTCGCAAGTTTTACGGAAATTAATTCGGTAGCGAAATGAAATACTGTGTTTACTTTGATATCTCGTAGGAAGGCCGAAAACCTTTACAGGTTTTCGGCCTTCTTAGATTCGATTAGTTAGAGATACAAAACTATCATATCATATTAAAATACTGAAATTTTCTAAGTTATCGTGAAAAGTGTATTGAAACAAAGGCCGATTATATGAAATACTAATAATATTGTTTGAATATTTAGCTTCGATTTTACAGTTCAGGCCCAAAACCATTGGACCTTATCATTTAGCTACTACTGCCAAAAAATTACTGCCGCAATTTGAATACTATAATTAATTATATTATTATACGTACCGCTAAGGAGTGAATTCCCTGCGATTGAGACCCCTAAGATTGAGATTGAGACCCCTAGATTGTAGCTATCGGGAAACACAGACCGGAGTCTGTGTTTCCCGATAGCTACAATCTAGGGGTCTTTAAGTCAAGAGTGAATAGGTTTTTTCTAGGCAAGCGTGCTTTACCGTCGACCACATCATCGCTTACCATTAGGATCAGATAGTGGTCAAGCGCGAGCCTATTGATAGTAATAAAAAATAGAATATAGTAGGGCAGTTAAAGTTACTTTTACTACAATTTGCTGAATAATCGTCCTCCTTGATTTGGCTAGAAGAGAATTAGCTTTTCGTAATATCAAGTTCATCAACTTTGGATATTCTCATGCACAGTTCAAAACCGTGTTTTTTTTTTATTTACACGATGGAACCTGCAAATCAAAAACATTACTTTAACAAACAGCAACCCCTCCGTTACAAAGCTAATGACAGCCACCATATTGAAGACCGGTACTTTAGAGCCAGTGTTAGGTATCAAAGAGAACACCGGAATAAATCACTGGGGTCCCGTGACGGACCCTTGTCAGCTCAAATTAATGATGGCGGACCGCGGAACCGTTTGCAAAACATTTGTCAGAATTTTTGCGATGATATTGTTATTTGTGCTGATGGATGTATGGGTTCCCAGTGCCCTTGTGACTGCTGTGGATATGTTTAGATTTCCGAACATCTGTAGAACATATTATGATCTAGGTAATCGAAATAAAAACGTTCAGATGTACAGGGAATATCAATTGGTCTTCTTTTACGTAGACATGAACGACCGGTGGGGCGGTGAGGTAGTGTACTAGATCCGTCAGTCATATAGTCTTCGTCATTCCTCTACCCTTGTTCCAATTTATTTCTCCTTTTTGTCTCTTCTTTGTCTTTCTCATACACGTGTCTATTTAGCCATCGCCATCGTCACCACAGCAGTTCTTTCTAGCCACACAGACAACGAATATATTGAATGTTATTGTGTGCGTCCGCAAATTATATACAGTAGGGTGACAAACGTAACTACGTTTAATTTTCGTTCGTTGCCGAAGTTACGTTTCGGAGAAAGAGAGTAGACCTCCTGACACGACAAAAAAAAACAGTATTATACAAGTTGTAAACATACTCTTCACGAAGCTGGCAACCAAGCATTCTGAACATTAAACTACGTAACCCTACGAAAAAATTATCGCTGCGAAACGACGTTTTTTTGGGGTGAAAAAATTTTTACGGTAAAACTCAATGTTACACACTCAAAACATTGTGCCGATGGATGCAATAACTAGGAAACAGGTCATGAAGATATTTAAAGTACTAACATAAAAAGTTGTATTTAAAAAAAAAAAACATGTGAAGAATTAAAAGAAAGCTCGTAGCATCGTCGACTTTGTCTCTGTCATGCCATCCCAAATTAAAAATAAGAAAAGGGCATGGTCCAGAACAAAAAAATGATCGCAATGAAGTGGAGAGAAAGGTTTCGGTTTCGTTAAGGGTTGATTTAAACCCTTTATACGGGCTATTTTAGTACTAGTTAAGAATACTAATAAGTCATAAGTCATTTTTTCATGAACAATAAATTGTATCTGAAATTACACGATATAAAAAAGAAAATTAAATACATTGGGAAAAAACAAGTTAAATATTACAACAATGCATAAATTCAACAAATTTTATAGCAATTTCGTTACAGATCTTCAACAGAGTAAAGACATTTATTCAATACGAAACTCTTAAGCAGATTTTTAAAAGAACTTGAGTAGATAGCACTTTTTATATCTAGAGGTAACTTGTTAAATAATATTACCGATTGATATCTGGGGCTGTGCTTCACGATATTCAAATAAGGCTGTACCTTGTAACGTTTAATGTCCTGTCTACGTGTGCATTCTCTAATCTGTCTGTATACTGAGCATGCGTTATCCCACAGCCGGGCAAAGACCTCTCCCCATGACTACCAATTGCTTTGATCCAAGACCAATGTAGACTACAGGTCGCTGGTCTTGTCCAGCTCGTCTTGTCGGTTAAGAATTTCCATGTAAAAAAAATCAGTACCAACAAATTATGTACCAGGAATTCAGCACCTACCAACATGAATAAAAAAAACGGCTTTTTATAACCTGTGAAATATCTCTACGCACAGTTTACGCGTCGCCTTTCAACGTGTCGAGGGCACGAACTGACGAGAAACATTAAATATGCATAAAAACAAAACACAGACTGTGTCTTGCGTTCAAACCATATTTCTAGAAAACCTACCAACTAAAACTCAAAGTATTTCTTTCATTTATTACTGTCACTTTAGAATGTCAAAACAACAAAGTGAAGCTACTGTCCCAGTCACAAGGCATAATAACTTGTGAAAGTACTGTAGTTGCCTATTCCAAAGCGTAGATCTCTATGGAAAAGAATGGGTAGGAAACTCTATGGACACACTTTTTAACTGACTTCCAAAAAGGAGAAGGTTTTCAATTCGACTGTTGGTACTTTTTTTTGTATGTTCACCGATTTCTCCACCAATTGTGGACCGATTTTCAAAATTATTTTTTTATTCGATAGCTTATACTCCTGAGGCGGTCCCATTGACACCATGTCAGAATCTGATTATGGGATCCCAGGGAAATCGAACTCAACTACTCTCAACTAATTGACGACACGGTTGGCGCAGTGGTTGAGCGTTCGACTGCTGCGCTACGTGTCGCGGGTTCGATCCCCGCACGGACAAATATTTGTATGGCTTACAGATAGTTGTTTCGGGTCTGGCTGTTTGTGTATGTGAGTTTAAATGTTTGTGAACGCACCCACGATACAGGAGGAAATCCTAGTGTGGGGCAACGTTTTATAAAAGAGAAAGAGAAGAGAAAAAAACTCTCAAATTTAATAGGCACATTCGATGTTTTTCACATACTTTCCAACTGAAACCAGATTTTGGTGCCTGGTAATCATCATCTCATGTTGCTGAGCTGATGATGGAAGGTATAAGTCAGGATCTGATTATGGGATCCCAGGAAAATAGGCAACACTAAAATTTTATGGGCATTGTTTGAAACAGTAAACTTCCCATATAATCCCATGGTCATCAGGTCAGGATCTGATGATGGGATCCTGAAAAAATCGAGGGAACTCTCCAAATTTTATAGGTACACAAAGGCTTAATGCTTGGTAATCATCGGCAAAATATTCTTACAAAATCTTGGTTACATCGGTTACGTTGAGAATAGATTATTTATACATTTGAGAACGATGTAGACGGACGAACAATGTAAGAGCTACAGGAGGACATTGTGCAGAAAATAGTACAGAAGCTAACAGCACACGGATACTGTGGGGAACATTATTTCATTGTTTTTTATTCACCACAACTTTGAACTTGGTGGAACGATAAAAAACTAATAAAACTCAGGAAGTATCCCTGAAACCCGCAACAAACAGGCACCGTACATTAATAGAACTCGTAAATTTACTTATTTGGGTCACAACACATTAGTTATCGGGTCATGATCGCTGCTGTTGACGGCTTAATATATAGCCTAGTTATATACCTTTAAATTAGCATTCGTTTTGTTGTAGTTAGTTTGATAGAGGAGTGATTTCGTTAATTAAGATGTTGGGTTGTAGATGGTGCTGTTTTAGGTTAGCAGGAAATGTGGGAAAGTGTTCATTATGGAGTCGGAATAGAGCCTTAAAACGAGGTTGTTTCTTTCTGTACGAGTTTCCTTTAACGTGTGGTTAGTGCCTTACCTAGACTTTTTATACCGCCTATAAGCCTCTTTTTTTTCGGATGGGAAATCGTCAAATGACTCGTCCCGCTTGGGCGGAGCGGAAGGGAGTGTCAGACTTGTACTGATTAAAACCCATCCATGTTCCATCTCAGCACTTTGTGTTCCAGGGCCACATCATCTCTTTCGAACAGTCCCGCAGCCCTGGCAGGCATCGGTCCTCTCGGAAACCTTCCGATTTGCTGAAATCTCCTCTAGGCGCGCGTGGAATACGAACTTGCCGGCCCATGGGCTTCTGACTTGGCTTTACATGCCGTCGAGATATATCTCTCAGGCATGTTGCATGTCAGCTAAATTTTGGTTCAGAGATACGTCGGAGCCCGCAGTGATTGATCGATTCGAAACCAACCGCCATTTTACATTTAATTCTCTCGTTTTATTCTCTTCTGAAACGTAGTTATAAATCCAAACTTTCATCATTTGATACAGAAATGTTTCCCTAACCCACATTAAAAAATCGAGCTTCCAAACCTGTAAACATTTTACTCAGCATTGTAATAAAATATCATAGTAAAATCCTTTCGAGACCAGAAGACACTTAAACTGTGATAAAACTCCTACACTTGATAGAAAGAGTCACATCTCAACTCCGGGTTCCGTACCACGCCCGAATTTTATGGCTTTTAGAAAATTTTCGCTTTAAAGCGCTCCATTCACAGGCTAACGCTTCCACGTTTCTCAAAGGACAATATTATGTCAATTCTCGCCTTCTCAAAGCCATATATCTCCTTCAGACTCGACACAGCTTCGTTCAAATGGAAATTTTCCTTTCACAACCAATAAACACCATATTCCTCCGTAAGTAAGGTTTAGATTCTCAAAGCAAGTTGGATAAACAAATCAGTATGAAATATCAAGGTGAAAAAATGAAATGTCTCAGCTAGAATGGATCCATTCATTCGTTTTGAAGGGAAATCAAAATAATAAAATGTTTCTTTTTTCTTTTCATTTCACTGCAGGTGATTTTTCACTCGGTGTTCAATCAATTTCGTTTATATTTTTTTGTTGATTATTTTCTAAAGAATATTGAGTGCTATTGAAGATTCCATATTTTTAGTTTTATGTAGCAGAAGTTTTGAGAAAAAATTATAAGAATATATTCAGCTTCTGATGAGTTTTGCAGGCCCGAAATGTAAAACTTGTATCTGTATACTTTATACAAATGTATTTTATAGATTTTATTATTCTTTTGAAGGCATAACCCTTCGGTTTTCAAACAAGATTTCAACTTATTACTTTGTTACTTATATACACCTACTGTACTGTACTGTACTGTTCCGTGTGGTCCCGGATTAAGAATATGGCCACCCCATCTCATCCCGTGGGTGTCGTAAGAGGCGACTAAGGAAGCTTAAGACCCAGTGCATCATAGTAGAAAGCACCTTGGGTTCCCGAATGGTGACGGGTAAATTACCAACAACAGCATTCCCAAAGAGGGTTAGTGTCAGGTAGGCGGCCGACTGTAAAACCAAAGCCAAATCCTTTGCAACATGAGTGAAAATGGAATAATGCGCGATAGGACTAGGGCGTACCCCACAGGCGACGCGCAGGGGCAGCACCCGGCCCCTGCGGGAAGTGGACAAGGGTTGTTGCACCACCCCGGGCGGGTGCGACGTAAGAAGCAAGCTCGGGAAGTGAGATTGAGGTATGCTAGTTGGAATGTTGGGACCATGACAGGAAGAGCCAGAGAATTAGCGGATGTATTCAAACGAAGACGAATAAATGTGGCGTGTTTGCAAGAAACGAAATGGAAGGGAACGAAAGCGAGGGAAATTGGTGAGGGATACAAGTTTTTCTATTGTGGAAGTGACGGGAGAAGGAACGGCGTGGGAATAGTGTTAGATAGTAACTTGAAAGAAAGCGTGATGGATGTTAAAAGGGTTAATGATCGATTGATAGTTGTAAAAGTTATGTTAGAAAATGTAATGCTGAATGTAATTAGTGTATATGCACCGCAAGTAGGATGTGATGAAAGAGTAAAAGAAAAGTTCTGGGAGGATTTAGACGCCGTTTTGATGAATATTCCGATGCATGAAGAGTTGATAGTTGGAGGGGATTTTAATGGGCATGTGGGAAGAAGGAAAGGGAATTATGAAAGAGTGCATGGGGGATGGGGATTTGGGAATCAAAATAACGAGGGGGAGACTCTGCTTCAAGCCGCTTCCGCATTTGATCTAGCAGTAGCCAACACTTGGTTCCAGAAGAACGACGGACACCTAGTTACGTACAAAAGTGGCAACCACAAAACTCAAATAGATTACTTTTTAGTCCGACGAAACAAGTTAAAATACATCAAAGGCTGCAAAGTCCTACCAGGAGAAGACCTAGTTTCACAGCATAGACTCCTGGTTTTGGAAGTATACGTACAAATTAAACTCAAAAACTGCAAAGTGAGACCTCCCCATAAAATAAAGTGGCAAATGTTAGAGAAGGATGATTGTGCGAAAGAATTTAAAGACCGAGTGGTAAATAAAATGATTGAGATGGGAGATATGAATGGTCGAAGTGTAAATGAATGTTGGAATGAAATGGCTGGATGTATTAGGAGTGTAGCAAAAAATATTTTAGGAGAAACGAAAGGAAGGGGCACGATAGATAGGGATACATGGTGGTGGTCAACAGAAGTTCAGAATATGTTGAAGGATAAAAAGAGGAAATTTAAGGAATGGCAGAGTATTGAAGTTGAAAATGTTAGTTTGAAAGCTGAAAAGAAGAGTGAGTATGATGTTCTCAAGAAAAAAGCCAAGAAAGCGGTGGCCATAGCTAGAGCGAAGGCCCAAGACAAGCTTTACGACACTTTGGATAGTCCAGCAGGCCAAAAACAACTATACCGGCTTGCTAGAGCTAGAGAGAGAATGGCGAGGGATGTGTGTCAGATTAAATGCGTAAAAGATGAAGGGGGAATCGTTATTTCAGATGATGAGAAAATTAAGGATAGGTGGAAGGGATACTTTGAAAAACTGATGAATGAGGAGAATGACTGGAGTGGTGTGCTAGACAATAAACCAGTGAATCAGGGGTTAGTGAGAAAGGTTTGTATGGATGAAGTCAGAATAGCAGTGAATGGGATGAAGAATGGTAAAGCATTAGGACCAGATGGAATACCAGTTGAAGTGTTGAAGTTATTGCGGGTGGATGGTTGGGCGTGGTTAGCTTTATTCTTCAATAAGTTGTTGGAGGAGGAAGCCATACCTGATGAATGGTGTAACAGTTCGCTGGTGCCCATCTTCAAAAACAAAGGTGATGTGCTGGAGTGCAATAACTATAGAGGAATAAAGCTAATGTCGCATAGTATGAAAGCATGGGAGAAAGTTATTGAAAGGCGACTGAGAGAAGAGAGCGAGATCTCACGGAACCAATTCGGTTTTATGCCTGGTCGAGGAACGACGGATGCCATTTTTGCTATTCGCCAGCTATGCGAAAAATACAGAGGTGCGCATAAAAACTTGCACATGGTGTTCATCGACCTCGAAAAGGCATATGACCGGGTTCCCCGTGAGGTTTTGTGGTGGGCTCTTACAGAGAAAGGTGTGCCTGGGAAGTATGTGCAGTTGATCCGAGCGATGTACAGTCGATGTCAAACCCAAGTACGGTCTACAGCGGGCACTACCAGCAGCTTCAATGTGGCAGTTGGCTTGCACCAAGGGTCGGCTTTAAGCCCTTACCTCTTCCTGGTGATAATGGACGCTCTTACGTCGGACATACAGGAAGAGGCTCCCTGGTGTATGCTGTTTGCTGACGATATTGTTTTAGTTGCTGAGAGTGGCCTAGAGGTCCAGAGCAGATTGGAGGTGTGGTGGCAAAGATTGGAGAATGTTGGCCTGAAAATAAGTAGAACCAAAACGGAATACTTGTTTTGTGATTTCGGCGGTCTCTCCAGTCCTGTGCCTGTAACCCTTGCCGGAACGCCCATACCGATCTGCCCCGATTTTCGGTACCTCGGGTCGCTTGTCCAAGGAGATGGTGATGTAGACCGGGACGTAACGCAACGGATCAACTCAGGATGGATGAAATGGAGACAGGTCACTGGAACAACTTGCGACCCACGGATGCCCCTCAAGTTAAAGGGGAAAATATACAAGTCCGTGATACGACCTGTCGTACTGTATGGATCGGAATGCTGGGCAGTGAAAAAGACGGATGAAAAAAGATTGCATGCAGCAGAGATGAGAATGTTGAGATGGATGTGTGGAGTGACTAAAATGGATAAAGTTAGAAATGAGCATATAAGAGGAAGTTTGAAAGTGGCACCTATTACAGAAAAGATGAAAGGGAGTCGTCTGTCTTGGTATGGACATGTGATGAGGAGGGATGGAACACATGTGACTAAAAGAGTGATGAATATGAATGTGGATGGATGGAGAGGGAGAGGAAGACCAAAGAAAAGATGGATGGAATGTGTGAAAAATGATATGAAGGAAAAAGGAGTAAATGATAACATGACGAATGACAGAGGAGTATGGAGAAAAGAGACGTGTTGCGCCGACCCCAAATAAAATGGGACAAGGGCAGGAAGATGATGTACACCTACTATGACGATTTGATAGCAGATTTGGGTAGCACTTATCCCAGACTTGGTAAGGCTTTTAGATACTAAAAGTGTTAACAAACAAAAGTAGATCTATACATTAATGAAAACAAAATTTTAATGTATTTTCGTCTACTGGGGATTCCATAAACCAACAATATGCTTTACGTATAGTAAATTTCATCATCATCATCATCATCAGCCTATAATGTTCCCACTGCTGGGACACAGGCCTCCTCTCAATGAGAGGGAGTGGGCTGTAATCCACCACGCGGGCCCAGTGCGGGTTGGTAGATGTCACATGTCTTCGATTTTTTTTTTCTATGACACACCGGTTACCTCACGATGTTTTCATTTAGCGTTTTTTGAGGGCAGCGATACTGAAATAAACTAAACACAATAATGCGCCTGCCTGGGTTCGAACCCACGGCTTACTGCTCTCAGTCGGGGCTGCCCACTGGGCCACCGCTGCTCTCAAATAGTCAATTTAGATTCTTATTCTTATTCTTTATTGCACACCAAATTAAAAAGAAATATACAAACAGATTGCAATTTAAAAACTTATGTACAACGGCGAGCTTAACCCAGAATTGGGTTTTCTTACAGCAAACCATTTTTCGATTGCGAGATTTGCAATAGAGGATAAACTTACGAGCATGTGCGAAAACTTAAATTAACTACTACATACCTAATACATACAATACATATATAAATACATACATATAAAATACTACATACATACCAATGCAAAGGAAGGTTGGGTGTAGATCAACATTCTTCCATCTAAATTACAAGATTAACATACCTGAAACAGAACAAAAACAAACATAAGAAACGAAGCCAATTTCGCTCAATACATAAAGACGTGACTTAAATTCAGGCTTTTTTACATTGAAAAAGTGTTATCGACTTTTTCTATCAGGAATTTCTCAGTAACAACCAGTTACGGAGTCTGTATTGTACCCGGTTGGTGGCAATAGGCTCGCCCTTATGCTGCTTATGGTGCTTTAAAAAGAACTGTAAAAAATTCTGCGTATTAAACAAACTTTTGCCAAACCCGTCGGAGATTACAAGCGTGAAGTTACGTTAGGTTTTGCCCATGGCCTACCCGGCAAAATAAATATGACAAACGAAATATTTCTTTGAGTCAAAAAACAGCCAATAGCAGCCCACTTCGGGCTGCTATTGGCTGTTTTTAAAGACGAAGCCTTTGAAATCCTAGAAAAAAAAAAGTCAAACGTCCAACAAAAGCTAAGGTCCCCATTGAACTACAGTGAAGGTCCCTCTAGACTTGCATGTATTCGCAAGCACTCGGAGTAAAGTAAACATTATTGTTCCGTTTCCGTTGAACGGACTAAGTGGACACACTAGTGTGTCGGTGGCGGGGATCCGAGTATTGGAGGACAGCGATCAAATTAAGCGCATTCCTAACGCTGATATAGGGTGACTGGTAATTAGTGACTGATACTTAAACACGTGATTATACTCATGATAACAAACAACTTTCCCAAAGAAACATTATTTTTTTATACATATTCACTTTTATCACAATAACACAACACCCATATGAAATTCGGGATTGCGAGCCATGTGGGTGCTCTGCCTGCCCTCAGTGGCACGGAACGATAGTAATGAGACAACAGCGTAACGCGGCTAGCAGCTGATGGGTCACAGGCGCACGCGCGCGCGAATTTCCTACGGCTGTTGTGTTATTGTGATCGTTTGTAGTTTATAAGACACTACATAGAGATTTTATGATGGTAATGGAAAAACTCTTTCGTCGCACCATTACTTAAGTTGAGCTAATGGAAATAAAAACAGCCGCTCAGGTAAATCTCTAGGTAAAACCGTACTTGCCTAGGTTGGTCCATGGATGGGTGACCACCCATTACATACCGAGTTTTCTCCGTGCCTCAGAAAGCACGTCAAGCCGTTGGTTCCGACTGTCATTTAAAAATGGCAATCGTGACAGTGGCCCGAAAGTCTGACAAACAGTCTTACCAAGGGGTATCGTGTATTTTTCATTACCTACTAACCGAGTTGTGGAGGTCAGACAGTCAGTTGCTCGATGTAAAATACGGGTACTCAGCTGCATCCGGTTAGACTGGAAGCCGACCTCAATATCGTTGGGAAAAGGCTAGGCAGATGATGAGTTTAACTGAGTTGAGTTTAGTACAAATGGGTTCAAACATGTATTATTTATAGGGCTGTCCCCAGCACCACGTTCATAGCGCGTATTTTGTCAAACATAGCATAGCATTTAGCATGGAGACTTTGCAATCGGTCAGTTTAGAAACAGGACACTTCTGTCCTCACAATAACAAGCGTAAAGCAAACAGTATTGTCCCGAGTGGGTAGACACGGTAGTGTCCAAAGTGATCCGAATACCGGAGAGCAGTGGTCAAACGCAGCGCATTGATTCCCCGCGCTCCCCAATGGCATAGACACACAGCTAGCATAGAATATGATGAGGGTAATTTAAAACCTCTTTTCCTTTTTTTCCCTTGGTAGTGTTATTTTGCGGTAATGTACAGATAGTTTTAGAAATAGGTTCAACATAATTTTGATGATTGAAATTTCAAGCTCATAATGCAGATAAATACAAAATCAAAATCAAAATCATTTATTTCAAGTAGGCCAATTACAGGCACTTTTGAATAGTCAAACAACAATAAAAATGAAGCTACAGTCCCCGTCACAAGACATAATAACTGTGAAAGTACTGTAGTTGCCCATTCCAAAGCGTAGATCTCTATGGAGAAGAATGGGCAAGAAACTCCATGGACACTCTTTTAAATCAGAATCTTGTTACAAAAACCTTGGTTACATCATTCATGTTGAGATGGTACATTATGTGAGAACGATGTAGCAAAAAAAGAAAAACGATGTTAAAAGTGTCCATAGTAAAATAAAAAGACAATTAAAAAATAAAATAATTAGTTCGAAATAAGCCGTGGCAACTAAGAGATGACCAGGCACAACTGATAGCGCCCAAACTTGTTATACCAGATTCCTGAGTAAACCTCTATAGGTAGACAATAGGGGTAGACGATCACTTAGGCAGAGCAGACAATACTCATCATCATCATCATCTGCCCAGCCTTTTCCCAAACTATGTTGGGGTCGGTTTCTAGTCTAATCGGATGCAGCTGAGTACCAGTATTTTACATGAAGCGACTGCCTATCTGACCTCCACAACCCAGTAACTGGGTAATACGATACCCCTTGTTAAGACTGGATGTCAGACTTTCGGCTTCTGACTACTCGTAACGACTGCCAAAGATCTACAAATGACAGCCGGGACCAACGCTTAAAGTGCTTTCCGAGGCATGGAGGAAACTCGATACCTATTTAATGGATGGCCACCCATCCACGGACCACCCTAGACAAACACGGCTTAACCTTAAACATCGACCCGTGCGGCTGTTATTATTTAGCCACGAGCTCCTCAGCAGACAATACTGTCAATCTGAAATATTGTATAGATGCAATCAGTAATAGATTATAAATAAGGAATTCTCTTTCCGACAAAATAGAGCAAATGTAAAGGCAATTCAGATAAGTGAAAGCCCCACGAGCCAAGCTAATCTTATTTGCAATTAAAAAAGATTCCACATCCAATAAAATGTATCCCATCCTAGACGTTAACACTAAAAGCTTCAAGGTATTCGCAGTAAGGCAAACAGTATTGTTCCAAGTGAATAGACAAACGAGTGTGCCACGGTTGAGTACGGCACACGGTCCGGGTATCCCGCCGGACGACCGGATGCCTCGAGGATGGACGGTGACCGCATCTGTGATTGCATTCGCAACGCTTCGTCGGACGGCTTTAGCGTCAAAGTTAATGACCGGAATGGGAACTCTCTTTTATCCGTGCATTTATGCGTCGGTTTGCGTTTTAATTTTCTAGAATGGATCTACTTACTTTCTTTTTCTAAGGTCTGACTTTGATGTTAGATTTTTATTTTCTTTTCTTCTTCATTTATCGATAGGCTTTTAAACCTTTGGCAAGGTTGTTCTGGTGCAAAAACTTACTTATGTATTTGCATTACCAGTTTTTACTGTCCAAATTCTGTTTCGAAAGGTAAATATTTTATTGCAAAAGTGGTTGCGTTATTTTGTACACAAAAACCACTCAGAAGATATTAAATGTTCAATTAATTTATAAACATAACGTATACAAAACAACAACATCCCAAGCCACTCCCAAACTTGACAGACTCCCAAAGAATTGCAAATCAAACAAAATTCCCTCGCAAGCCGAGGTGCAAATATTGGGAAGATCGAAGAGCGTTAGTCCGCAGGATCCGCGGTAGCCTCATAATAGAGCCTTAAAGAGTGTCAACAGAAGTTTTCTGACCAACATTATAAGACCCACCAAGCCCTTAGAATGTTGGAAAGACTAGAAGGACCCCGCAGATCTTCTTTTCTGGTCGTGTTAAAATGTTAGTAGCTATCGTGTACATTAAGCGGATAAACAGCGACTGTTAAAGGTACCACAGCCTAATGAAGGAAATGCTTCCAGTCGTTTAATGTGTAATTTTTATCATAATATTTTTTCCGTTATTTTTTTTTTCCATTCATGTCTTCCTTTGTAATAAATGTAACGTGTATCTTTTTAATTTCACTGTGGTCTTTCATTTTCAGTTGCTTTGACTAAGGGATGATATCAGTACAAAAATTCCAATTCCCTTAATGTCTTGTCTTTGAGCTGCTTCGTTCGTATTATGTAGTGTACTGCACCCTTATTGCGTTACACGCTTTTTAGACGATTTTAACGGTAATTCCTTAACCATTTCTTTGAAAAATTCGTCTTCTCAACAACATGAATGAATGTTGGTTAATTGTCGCAATATATGGCATTGTCATTATGATTAACCTGCTTGTCACATTTATTAAGGTAAGTGTTGTTCAGTAGTACTTATGTAACCTATTGACATCCGTGTAACATTCGTGCATGCATGAATGATCAGACGTGCGGATGTTCACATTCACATGTACTGTATAAGTGCATAAATGTCGTGAGTGCTTCTTAGAATGCGATAAAAAATAAAATAGTCATATTTTCTTTAAATACTCTCTCAACGACAAATTGCTTTATCAGAATGACTTACATCGCCATTTGGGGAGGTTGGGTGTCTTGAATGAAGCGTCGAAAAAACCTTAAAGATTATTTTATATGAGTAAATCTTATATCGTAACACGGGTTTGTCACCAACTCGACACGAGAGCCTGGTCACGCGTGTGTCTAAACTGTCGTAGGACAGTCTTATTTTATCATTAACTCTTGTTGGAATTTCTACTGTTGGCTCAATGCCCAGACTTCCGATTCCAAAGGTGCAACAATACTTAGGCATTACATTAGGTGACACCTAGTGTTAGCAAGCTGCTTCCACATAACCCATTAACCAGAGTACCAAGCGCGCAGCAGAAAGCAGAAGTCTCCAATTTGCAGTATACCGTATAACGCTAGTTGCAAGATCTGAAAGTTTTATAGTCTCTATCCACTTGTGTTTAAAGCTGTTTTCTCTTAACTTCAGCTGGTCCGATACCACAGTCGTTTTGCACTAAGTGAATGACCAAAGTTTGATCCTATCGCCTTCAGATAAGGAAGGAGGATACAAGTTTGATTTTTGTATGGCTCGTATGAGTTTGGAAGTCGTGTGAGTTTTGTCCTATGGGAGTTTCTGATCTTACTTCGTGAAACTATGAAACAGCAAGTTTACTTACTAATATTCCAGACAAGCCTTGTAAAATATCCAATAAAGTTTAAAGGCTCTTACACGCCTATCGGAATCACATATGATATGTGGCACCAGATTTAAATAGATTAAGAAAACAGACGTCGGCGATCCGTCAACGCCTTATAACGCGGCACCTTCCTTGATAACCACAGAAGTCAATATATATGGCTACCCGCAACGACTTGACGTTCCGCCATAGAGAATAGCACACCGCTTCTCTCTCGTCTGTGATCACAGTTTAGCTTGCAATGTGAATCATATGAAGCATTTTTGAAGGCGCCCGCGCCGTCAAGCTTTAAATTGTTCTTTATTTATCGTGTAGGCAGTGCATAACCTGGTGTCAGTTTTTATGCCGCCCATTGGCCTCTGACCTGTCTTTACTTGCCCGAGTAATATCTCCTCGTCTTGCTGGTTTCCTCACGATGTTTTCCTTCACCGTAGCAAGTTTCAATTATGCAATACCTACATGAATCCCAAAAAATCAGGCTTAAATTGAGATTTAGGCAGTGATGAAGGACAGGGGAATTTTTGGGAACTGTCATGAATGTAATTTTGCCTTTATAAAAGTGATGTTTCTCAGCCTAATTTGAATAAAGTCTTTATATTTTTATTTATTTTAAAAGATAAAGAAGTGGTGGAATTTAACTGTGAGAATATTCAGAACTCACATACACTAGCGTTGACTAACCGTTTACGGGAGGGAACGCAGGTGAGAAATATTTAAAAAAATTATGTCTGCTATGCTAGTATCTACTTTATACGCAGGTATGCAGGTATCTACTTTATATGAGGAGGAGCTCGTGGCTATGTAGTAACAACCGCACGGGTCGATCTCGTGCTTGCCGAGGATGGGATGGGATCATAGTTACGTACCGAGTTTCCTCCGTGCCTCGGAAAGCACGTTAAGCCGTTGGTCCCGCTGTCAATTGTAGTCTTTGACAGTCGTTACGAGTAGTCAGAAGCCAAAAGTCTGACATCCAGTCTTACCAAGGGGTATCGTGTTAAACAGTTACTGGGTTGTGGAGGTCAGATAGGCAGTCGCTTCATGTAAAATACTGGTACTCAGCTGCATCCGGTTGAACTGGAAGCCGACCCCAACATAGTTTGAGAAAAGGCTAGGCAGATGATGATGACGCAGGTAAATATACTTTTAGTTACAATTTTACACCTACAAAGTGTATCCATTATTAATTGAAACCATTCTATGATATAAAGAAATAAAACGTCAGAGAAAAAATTTAATAAACAACGAATATTTTCAGCAGCTTTGACGCTTTCCGCGCATGGAAGCGTGTTACGCCGTGATATGTTACGCAACGCGTTGCAGGATACGGTGACGTCACGGTGAAGTTTCTGCCTTGTTACACGGTAACTCGATTTTTTATATGGTAACACTTTCTCTCTAACTGCATTTTAAAAGTCACTCCTTGTGGGAAAATCATGAAGCTTTCTTTAAAGGTTGTGGTTTTACTAACTCATTTTCGTGAAAGTTATGCAGATTTTTCTACAAGGTGTTGTTTTGCATCCTCGTCAAAATTCAGGAGGTTGTCACACATGAGATAAATAATCAATTAAAATTACGGTACCTAATTAATTATTAATAAACGCAGATTTTTTGGTTCTTTATGTTTGTCAGTATTTCAGAATAACACCCTTAACGTGGTTTAGGGAATAAAAAATTATCGAATAAACGTTTCAGATTGTTTGTGTTGGGGAAAACGCGGTTATAGGGCAAGAATCAGACGGCCCGGGCTTAAAACACGGGTGGTTCACACTTACTGATTTCCGTAAATAAGAAAAAAAAAAAATTACCTACCCATTTTATTATTGATTCGGGACGAGAATCATTAGCATAGTTATCTCCTTGAATTTGACGGGGATGCAAAACAAAACCTTGTATAATGTCGTTTGTTTTTGATGAGCTTGAGTCAAAAATCTTTTTAACCACTATGCCCGACAAGATTTTGACACATGACACATCAGCTGATTCGGCGGGGTGATTCGAATTGTCATGAAATTCACGAAATTTTCATCAACTTTCAGGATTCAATTTTACTGTGAAAAATATGTCATGGGATCTGTTTCATACGATAAATTTGATGTTAATATCTCCAATATCGTGTTGAAGTCGCTAAAACGGAGTCAGTCTATTGCGAAATAAGTGTAAAATACATATTACTAAACCCTTCCAAAAACTAGGTACCTTAGATGCGCTGGAAATAATATACATAGGCAAGCTTCTCATATGCTAAAAGAATTCGAAAAGGCAAAATAAAAACAGTAACATTCTATCTCCGTTCTTATATTTGCCATTATTCATACACAATTTCAAATAAAAACACAATCTAAGTATTGACAAATATTACTAAAAACTATGTTGTTACATATCACTTCTTAGTGCTGACCGAAAACCCGGGTTTCATAATTACGATTAATAAGTTGCATTCAGCCTAATCGATAATCGTAATAAAATCGAGTTTCGAAAAAAGAGTTGAGACTGAATAAAAACTCATTGGTATAATTTCAAATAATTATTTAATGTAGAAATAGGTCATAAAATACTATCTTTTTTTTACAATTTCATTAATATTATTAGATCGAAAGCATCTTATGCTTTCGATCTAATAATCTCTGAAATCTCTGTCTCTCTAATAATCTCTGAAATCTGTGTGTGTGTGTGTGTGTCTGTGTGTGTGTGGAATTTCTGTCGTTCTCTTGAAGTCAACGTTCATTAATGAACGTTGACTTCAAGAGAAGGAGATTTATTACTGAAAAGAACGACAGAAGTCTGTAAACACAAAAAAATCCAAATCAACATTTTGATGATTTTCTTTCTTTGAGAAACTTAAAGATAAGAGAAACTTTCCGTTGAACTAGCAGCGTGAAATATAACAAGAAATTAAGTCTCAAAGTTCAAGCAAAGAAAAAAACAGAAAACGGAATAATTTTCAAATTTAAGCACAGACAGCACCTTAGGCTTAATTCGCGCCGATTATTTTCTATTTCAAAATTTAAATTAAGAATGCGCTCGCCATTCTATAATTTAAAATAAGTATTAATTTTACTACATAATTATTGAGAATTTGATTGTGTAATATCTGATGTTTGGTTTAAGAATGACCAGGATCTTGGAAGGAATCTTAGCTAATATTATAAATGCGAAAGAAAGTTTGTTTGATACGCTTTCACGCGAAAACTACTCAACCGATCATCATGAAACTTTTTACACATATTCTTGGAGGTATTATAAGCCAATGGGGTATAGTAGGAAGTATTAGCACGCTACGACCAATAGGAGAAAACGGGGAAAATGTGACTCAGACGAAGTTGCGCGGGACGCATATTGCCAAACTGTATACTGACCCAGACACCCGTAGTCTGTACTGAACTACATCGTGCTTATTAAAATCACAAATAAATTGGCGCAAAGTGCATACGAGCTCAGAGCAATCTGATAATGTATGCATATGTAAAGCAAACTGTGACACCTCAAAACATTTTATATTCGCTTATAAAGCATAGTCGACGTAGCCGCGCTACGCGGGGATCCTGTTTCTTTCTGCAGGGTTTACAGTAACCTAACACGAAGGGGAAGTCGGGGTCTTAGTTCGCTCGCTCCGCTCGCTCGCTAGACCCCGCCATCCCCTTCGAACCTAACCTGACCGAGTTGGGGTGCCCCAAGTCCAGAACTTGCTTCGCTCGCTCTTGCATCCAAATTCTCCTGGATGTGTATAATAGGGATGGTGACTAATTTTTTTTTTATTTGTCTATCGGTTAGATTATTGAAAAGTATTTGACACGTATTTTTTTTTTTCGCGTAATCGTAAAATTACGGAGATATTTTTGTATTATCTGATTGACGGACAAAATAGGATTTCGTTTTCTTTACCCAGTCATCATCCCTTTTGTCCGTGCACTTTCTTTGAAAATATCCAGGCAAAAAGCTAGTCCATTTGAGTAAATTTTTTTACTGAGATAGATTAGGTTTTGGCGAGTTGTGCATAAACAAAAGCTCATCTATTAGAGTCTGGCTGGTCACTCAAATAGCCTTTGTAAATTCGCCGTCTGGACTCGTATGTATTTTGCTCTAGTATTTTAAAGCAAAATGTATATTGATTCAGACACTCTCTGAATAGGTATACAGTTTGCTCTTCAACTAAAAAGGCAAACTGCGATCAAACTCAGAGCAACCCCAGTCTGGGTCAGTATACAGTTTGGCAATACGCGCGCGGGACAGCTAGTAGGTAGTAAATAATTTTTTTGATCCACCAAAGATAAATTATATTCTTTCAAGATTGTGTATCGTATGGTTGGGTTATTGTTATGTTACAGGTAGTCAGTCTTACTCGTATATTTTGTAGAGTTGTGTTTAAAATTGTATTTTTAGTTTTTGGGATTGTTATAATAAAAAAAATAGTATCGATTAAAATTATTGGTCGGAGAACACAAAAGATAAACAAAATTGGAAAGACATGGTCGCTTTTAACCAGCAGTGGGACAGAGCAGGCTGATAAAAGAGTAAATACCCATTAAGCAACCCAACCTCCTAACCAATAATCAAACTACATAATTCTTTTTTACTATGCCTACCGAGATCCTCGGCATTCTACCAACCTCCGGATAGTTCAAATTTTGAACTTCAAAACTAAATTCACAATAAATTATCTATGATAGTAAATTTAAACACCTACAATATAAATTGGAACAGAGAACGAATTCCTAATTTAAATTTTGAAATGGAAAAAAAGTCGGCGCGAATTTAGTCATAATATCAGTTTGTGCTGTTTATTGTTGGGTCAGAATGTACGAAAAACAATTAAGATTACCATTATAAAGCTTAAAAAATATATTATAATAAATATTTATTGTATTTACGCTCAAAATAAATTAACTTTAATTTTCATCCATAGATTTATTAAATTCCTTAATTTAATTACTCGAGTAAATCGTTGTTTATAAAAAAATAATCGATTGGAATAATCGCTTTCACACATCACAAAATTAAAAAAAAAAACAAATGGTCGTCTATTTCAAATTCAAATTGAGTGGTGGTAATGAATATTACGTGTTATTGGTCCTGTTTTAGTAAATAACGCTAAGATCTGGGCATTTTCATGTGGTTTATAATATTTGGAATGATATTTGTCATAATTGTTATCGAATCTATACGCGTGTTTGTGTTATATGTGAAATATAAAAATATAAACACGCACGATTGGCGCGAAACTTCGACTTTAGATATCAAAATTCATCATTACCACTGCTTATTTAAATTGAGCTATGGATGAATTCGCACCATAATTAAATGACGAGTTCATTATTGTCCATGTAGTGGAGATAGAATGTTCGAAAACCACAATTTTTATGATTTTTAGCCTCGACCGGCACTGCCGCCAAAATGGCGATGACCGTATTTATGCACTTGCATTTTATAAGGGCAAATTAAGAAACTTGCGCGCTAAATACAGAAGTTTTAATGGCGTTGATATATGAGATTTTTATCCAACTCCCTTAATTAACGCACACTCGTAGTATTTGATAATCAGAATATTAAATATTTACATAAATAATGAGGACGACGAATGACTTAATTGCTAGCCCCTTTCGGGGCCGATACCAAGCCAGCGGAGGTATGAGCGTCGAGCCCCTTCGGGGGCCCGTACCGAACTATATGGTTAAATACAGACATTTGAGAAAACGACTGATAAACAATAACAAAGAACTATGTTACAACTAATTATAAATCTTCTGTATTGCGGGCGATTTTTCTATACATGTTACGTCACCGTTATAAAACCCTTTTTAGACAATAATTTAATGCAGAAAGTCCTTTTTTCCAGGTATTTTACCGCTTATTTTGCATTACTCTCAAAATCAATGTGATCTAATATCTTGTAATATAGTTTCGTTTACTTAAGCTAACTGACAGGTCGTTCAAAACAACAGTGACGTGTATTTTTTTTTTCATAAGGATGCTTTTGGGTTAAGGCTGCCAGAGTTAAAATAATTGTGAAAAAAAAAACAAAGCTACAATGAACGAGCTTGTTCGGCCTTACGCGTCGAGGAGGAAAGCCGTGTTCCGAGGCCTTTATCACAATTCCATTCGTTGAGCGTAACGAGCCATGAATATGATTCAATTTTGTCATCAAGGAACGAATACGTGGGATTTTTTTTTTTTAGTAAAAAAAATTTGTGTCATTTTAACAACAAATTAAATCAAGTATTTTCCCTGCGTAAATAATAAAACTACGCAGAGTTCAGAAGTAGTAAAATGCAATCTTTATAACAAGGAGTAATTAAGCGCCAGCGCTTCCCCCTTAATAAGCCCGCGAAATTCAATTTATTTTAGAATTTTATGCAATTTGCAGGTCAATGTCAGGCTGTATGTTAAAAAAAAAATATCAATCGCGGCCTTTTTTCAAAAACCATCTGATCTTTCCAATAATTAAAAAAAACACGTGATGCTGAGATGCTGCACGACGTACTACCAAGGGCGATCCGGGTAAAACTGGCCTAAAAATCTCACATGATTAAAGGACCCATGCTAAGTAATTAAAAAAAAACACGAATTTAAAACAAATTGAAAGCTGCAGTGACACGGGGCCTTGTTCGGTCTGACATCTCGCAGGAAGCACGGGTTCACACATGAGTCCATTCTCACTACTTCCGGCGAGGCGACGCGAATCTGATTTAATATTGTTGCAGTTTCAGCGAGTTTCAAGGTGTAACTGAATGGTTTAATTTGTTTCGTGAAATGGCAGCTTTTTGTCGAGTTTCTGTTAGTATTTTACTGTTTTTACGTTCGCTAGTTAATTTTGCTTGTTGTTTTTATTTTATTTAAATGGTAACTTTGTCAAAGGCACACACATGCCAAGCAGACACATCTCTATGCGTATAAAACTAACACGATTTTCCATATGAATTCCTCGGTAGATTTAATATGGATAATCGTTTTACTTTTAACAACATTAGATACTTGTCAATATTAATAGTTCCCACAGGAAGCGAGCCTACCGGAAGTGTTTTTATCATTATAGGATATCCATCTATGGACACGGGAAGTGATGAAAATTAAAGGCAGGAAAATAATAAAATTAAAAATATTGTACGAGTTTGGTTGAGTTATGCCCGACTCGTCACTGTTCCTTCTCGTCATCAAAAAACAAAAGTTCACGATTCACAACTGTTTCAAGTATTTTTGTTTTCATAGTTCAGATTCGTCATCGATACCAAAGTATCATCAAAAGAGCAAACTTAGAATTCATTGTTTTATACCGAAAAGGTAAAAAATATAGTCTCGTATGGTATTAATTGGTACACTACGTCCAATACTGCCAATCTCACGACAAAACAAAACGGATGGCTTTCTAATAAAATTAAATTTTAATCTGGTAAATAGTCTAACTGATGGATTTTATCATACGAATATTAACTCGTAACCCAAATTCTTCATCAGCATAGCCTTTACCCAACAACTACTTATGCTGGGGTCAGCTTCCATTCCTGGGGTACGACTTATTATCGGGCCTACACTGTCCTCCCATACTTAAGTACTAACGCTGTAACATAGAAATATTGTAAAACCAAATGATTTTAAAAGAGTAACCATGGTGTTTCTTGCCGGTTCTTCTCCATAGGAAACGACCAACCCAAACCGAGCACCTTTTTGTCTACGTTTTTTATGTGAAATAAAAATATTTTGATTTTGATTCAAACCGAATACAGCTGAATAATAATATACACATGGACCGATTTCGTAGACTGACAGGAGAAGTAATAAAATTAGAAGACCCAAATAAAAACAAAAATTACTTGATAAAACATATTAAACAATCTGTTTCTTCCACAAATAATAACCCTAAAAGCAATACCACAGTAACAGAAAAATAAATAAAATATGAATTTATCCATCGCAAAAGCCTGTAAACCCAGAGGTCTGCGATGCAATCTACGGGAGGTAAAAAACGTAAAAGGCAGACGTTCCGCCATTCAATTTTATTTCAAAGCGACGACTTCAAACCACTTTACTATTGCTTTAGAAATATCCAATGTTACTTAACTGTAGGAACTTGGATAATCTACCTTAAAGGGAGGAGTTTTTTTTTTAATGATTCTTAACAATAAAGATAGATGTAATATCGGCCATGTTACTTGAATGCTCGGATTACTCATTTCATCACCTGCCTGGCCTTTTCTCAGCTATGTTGGAGTCGGCTTCTAGTCTTACCGAATTCAGCTGATTACATGTATTTTACATGGAGCGACTGCCTATCTGACCTCCACAACCCAGTTAGTACTGGGTAATACGATACCCCTTGGTGAGATTGATTGTCAGACTGTCAGGCCACAGACTACCTCCTTGGATAACTACTTCCTCTCCAGCCTTTCCGGCTAAACGGTAAAACACCCCGCGGGCCCCCAGTTACGTCATCGCGCGAGTCAAGTGGCCTGCGCTCACAAAAACGCTTATCGCTCGAGTTCTATTAGCTCTTATCTCAACCGGTAAACAGTTTCGGGTTCTTGAAAAACGAGACCATGTATTACAATATAAACAACTGTTTCATAACTACTTGAGAATTATAAACATCGCATAGAAATCAGAGAGCTCGCCGCAAACATACTGTTGTCGTAGTTTGTTTTTTTTGGTAAAACTACTGAATCAATTTACACGAAACTTTAGATCTAACATAACAAATATACAAGTAATCTAATGACAGTGTTTTTTAGGAGTCCTACATAAATTATTCTTGCAAGATTCCAATTCAAACGTCTTATTAGAATCGGCCATTTTCTAACTGCGCAGTTCAACGAATGAAAATACTTGAAATATCAATAAATATGCCTCGAATACATGAAATAATGAATTATCACTATTATTTCGCTTATTACTAATGTTTCCAAGACCATATTTCATTGTAAAAGAGTCAAATTCATATTTTCAATTTCGACTGACGAACTTCACAACAAAGGAATTTTTGGAAAAAATTTTGGGTCAAAAACATAATTTTTAGATATTTTTTCCATCAAATGACTATCTAAAAAGTTACATTATACACTTATAACATACTATACATTTACTTACCAAAGTTTAACAACACAAAAATTTCACTGCATTCCAAAACAAAACACCACCGTTCCACACTGGCCGCCATGACGCATTTTGACAGTCGACAAAGACGCGTTTCTTTATTTTTTTAATAATTTTGTGCAGTTGTTAGGTTGGTATGTTTGGTTTCATTTTAATCGGACTCTAGTTGGCCACAGACGTAAATTTTTACAAACGAATTAGAACCTTACTTCACGTACGATAAGGGTTTAAGTTTGCTTGTACGAGGCGTTCCCATATGGGAACCTCGGGGTACAACGGAGTTTTTTGGCGTTCCCATATGGGAACCATGGGGTTGGAGAGGTGCAAAATATGAAGCGAAAGTCAGTGCTATTTATAGTCAGTGCTTTTTTACTTAGGGTCAATCTTAATGATATAAGATTGACCTTTAACTAAATAAAATCGGCGGCAGACACTGGACACTCGCAAATTCTGCAGTACCTAAGTATTGCAATGGACGTGTCCGTGTCCGGGGCAGCGACCGCAATATGTCCGTCCTAGTTTGAACGAACACTAAGTTTATTAAAACTTATTGGGAAGTCAGAGCAAAGAGGTAGTAAGTGTAAAAGTTGAATTAAAAAAGTACCTCCAAAAAATTATCATATCACAAGAAAACGCCCACAACTAATTTGTAACAGCAGATTTTCTGAAATAAAACATTCCTCACAGAACACCGCCTAACACAATCACACCAAATGAACACTTTCGTCTTCGATTGTACTCATTTCCCTTGATTCAGCTCACGTTCTAACAGAGTACAGTTAAGGTCAACTGCTCCCCCGGGATTCGATTCTCGCCTAACGAACTCTTGGCGGTAAAGCCTGGGCTACACTTGACGCGAATGCGCGAGTCGCGAGACTCTTTGGGCCACTTGAGCTTCACTTAAAGAGACAAGCCCTCATTACGACAGGTACTGTTGCCAAAAAACTCTTCTCTTTTGTAGGTGTAAAAAAGAGGTTTAAGATTTTTTGCGATAAAATTATGCATGAATCAAGCTTTTATTACAAACAGGTGTATTGAATTAGAACTATTTTTTTGTCACCGTTTTTTCTACGAGAAGTCGTTTTTAAATCTAGTAAATATTACATACTTTTCACACATTAATTACAGACTCTGATTAAATACCTGTTACCCATACTTATGAACAAACAAGGTTTGAGAAGTGAATTTCCATTCAAATTTTTGAGGCAAACGTCGAAAAATTGCTAAAGCCGTCTGTTTAGCGTCACTATTTCGTATTTAAATGTTACAAAAGACTTTGTTACACCGATTCTAGATTTATTTCTAGCCACAAGAGGATACTAATATACAGACTATTTGAGACTATTCCAGATCCCAGAGGCCTGGTTAATAAACTATTCCTGAACTTTGAGCCAAACGTAGCAACACTTTACATAATTGATTGACGTTAGAGACGTGGCCTAAAGTTTTCAAACAAAGTAAGCAGAATGTCTTAATTTGCAACAGAACTTTAATTTTAAGACCAAAATTGAAGGCAACATGGGTTCAAGATTTTTGACTGATTTTCGCTGGTCTTTTAAATATTATTATGCTGTATAAAAAACAAATTTTCCCTATTTTTTATTATAGTATGTCTGTCTGTACACAACGCAGACCGTTCATAAAATAACGATGATACCTACGCTTATTTTGTTTTACATGGTTTTTTTTTCGTTCGCTATCGCAACAGGCGTATCGCTTGAATGCGAAGATCGTGACCAAATGTTTAGGTTAGAACTTTTCAAAATCATTCACACAATTATTTCTAAACGCGCAGTGTCACCCCAGCTTAACTAAAGCGGGAACCGATCGCGTGATGTGCGTATATATTGCTAGTTAATTTGGGGAACCTGACGGGCTGTAATTTTGGGGAAGGAGATGGGTGCGCCAACAGAATGCAGCCCTGTGAAATGTTAGAATTTACGGCTTTTATGGCACACTATGTTATTCGCTTTGATTATCTTGTAAGTACATATGTTGGGGGAGTTTATGAGGTTATTGTAATTTGTTAGCTCGATTATACGGGATGTACTGATACATTTCGACAAATTGGGAAGAGTTTGTAGATGGTCTGCCTCTTGTAGAATCTCCATACGCTTCTTTCTTTATCTTGTGGTTAGTACGTAAACTGGTATAAGAGTTTTTATGCCGCCCATGGGCTTCTGACTTGGATTTACATGTCGTCAAGAAGTATTTCTCAGGCATTCTGATTTCCTCACGATGATTTTCATACGCTGAAAGAGCTCTATACTATTTAGTACATTAGTGCTTTCCAAACCTTATAATATTACTGTAAATCGTTGTTTCATTGACATTACGCAATTCGAATTCTGATCTTTTAATTACATATCCCATCCCAATACATTTGTTTAACCCAATCAGCAATGTTAACAAAGCCAGACAAAATAAATAAACTCGTGCAACCTATACTCATCACGAAATCAAAGCAAAACGTTAAACCACATAATCTTCATGGCCAAACAACAATTAATAACCATTAATAATAGGCTTATCGGTTCAAACCAGACTATTCCGTTCTATCGTATGCATCGATACAAAACACTCAGTTGCGACCACAGGCGCGTCGAGCGGTCCGCAATCAGTGTTGGTAGAATAGGGGTGTTTTTCTCTTTTTTAGGGAAAAAAAGGTTTAAATGGATTTTTTTATGAAATGAAAGCCTTTTTGAGAAAAAATCTCAAGGATAAATCGACACAAAAGACTGTTTAATTTAGCAAATCAAGATGCAGACTATAAAACACTATTTAATTTAGAAAATCAAGATACATTTTATACACACGAATTAGTTAGCAATAATAATTTGCGCATATTTTATGCGCCGGCCGGTTGCTTCTTGTCGTGCGTTTACGGAAATTAGGTGTCTGTGCATGGCCGCACATTCAGGATGTCCGATTCTTTTTGTGAATAAAGATAATTTTGTATCTATCACTTTGTTTTATTTTACGGGCCGGTACATCACGTCTTAAAGCAGTATTACTTTAACGTGACTTCAGTGTGAGAGGGAGAGAGATAGCTTTCTGACATTTAGCTCCATCCTACAATTAAGTAAATCTCACAATTAAGAATAAAGTTAAAAAAGGTGTCATTTTGAGGAAAATAATGTTCAATGTTAGGAAAATTCACAAACATAAGCTAGCAACCCTACCTGTAATCGGAATCAGTACTCGCTTAACTCGAATATCGATTTAGTGAATGAATGTCGCTTTAATTGATCTCGTTAAGTGCACTTTAATTCGAATGATGAGGTTCGCGATTTCGCGAATTAATCGATTTTAAATTTTGATTATGTCAATGAGTGGGGAGCGTTTCCTTTTAATTTGTGAAGGCTTGGGTTGCAATTGATTCAAGTTGAAAATAAAATCCTTTTCCCACACAAGGATTTCTCCTATATCGTGGGTGCGTTTAAAAACATTTAATATAATTTCACATACAACAGCCAGACCAGGAACAACTATTTGTAGGCCATACCAATAATTGTTCCGTGCGGGGATCGAACCCGCGACACGCAGCGCAGCAGTCGATCGCTCAACCACTGCGCCAACCCTGCCATCAAATTTAGGCGCGACAAGGAAGCTTTTCGGCCGGTCACGACCTCGGACGATGCAACTTGCGTTAAGAGACATGCGTCTTGTGTCAATTCACACTTGTTTGTTTCGAATAGGTACCATTGATTCGCAAGTCGTGCCACGGTGACTCATGCATTGCATGCAAACAACAAGCAATGGCCTCAGCAATTTTTTCATCTCTTATCTGGATACGCTGTCCCAACACGCTAGCTTAAAGCAGTCAAGCCATTATCTGCAGGTCATCAAGATCCCTTCACAAGCTTCATATGAAAGCAAGAAATTTTAAGGCAAGTACTCGCCGCTAAAATACTAATCGCCTCCCCCAAAATCTCGCGCAATACAAAATTGTTACAACCACGTAGGATGCTAATAGTTGGGCTATACGTGCGAATAATCGTGTAACCGCAGGCCAGTCGGAACTAAGCTGTGTGCTGTGCTATGTACAATATTTACATAAGCGGCACCACTGCTGCACTGGCTTGACGCGATGTTTATAAAGCGTAAAGCGCGTTTGTGAGAGCAATTGTGCCAAAACGTAGGGATTTAGCTTGATGGTGTTTGAACTTTGACGATTAAATTCTACTTCCTAGTTCATATTATAAATGCGTAAGTATTTGAGGATTTACAGATGTTTGTTACTCTTTCACGCGCCAAATTTCATCCAGATCTATTCTCCTGAATAGATCTGGATGAAATTTGGCACAGGGTGAGTTATTAGTCTGGAATAACACATAGGATATTTTGCGTGGGTAGTACGATCCCGTGGGACAATTACCGAACAAAACGAGGGCAAAGCCGTGGGCATAAGCTAGTTATATATAAATAATAGTATTTTATTTTTTTCAAACGTTGACTCATAGATAAACTGTTTGACTTATATTATCAGACAACGCAAAGCCTAATCCACAGAAGATAAAAAGTTGAAAATATATTGTTAATGCCTTGGTTGGGATGAAGAATTGACTACATTACTACCTAAACCTAGTGTAAACTATCTATCTTATCTGTCAAAGAGCCTCACATTCCATTGAGCAATTTTATAAATCAGACACTAAGATTTTTTTGCAAAACTCGTGAAATTATCCCGAAAAAGTAACCAAGTCTCTATTTCAAAGGAACGCTACGTTCCAAAAGGTCTGAAAAGGGAGTAAAAAGGTGCTAAAAGTAAGTTATCGAGTTCCCGTTCCCATAGTCCGGAATCTTTATGGCGTAGGTATTAAAGTGCCCAATATTATAAATATTGCCAGACTTAAAAAAAAAAAATATTGTTTTAAGCTTTAACGGTTTATAACTAAACTTACACCGAAACTTACAGGATATCTTTCGTGATTATTGTTTCCCGCAATCATGGCGCTTGTAGCGTCGAAATATCGGGAGCTGGTTCTTCAGTCAATTGATCCCGCACAGGGACCCGCGGGATCAATTGACTTATTCATTATTTTTTATTATTTGCTTTAGTCGATTGATCCCGCTGTCAAAAAAGAAAAATAAAATCTTCGAATTTCAAATTTGAGTTCGGAATCAATTGACGGTGCGGGATCAGTTGACTAAAGAGCCGGGAGCTCACAATATACAATAATTACGGAAGATATCCTGTAAGTGACAGTGTAGGTTTAAAATAATAATATTTCCATAATCCCAAAGTCTATTCAAATATCATTAAACATATTTGAAAGCATATGTCTTCTTATTAGCTATTTCTGTTCACTGCCTTCATTTTTAAACCCAATTTAAATCTATACCAAATAACTACAGTATTCTTTTTAACCATCAAAGGCAAAACTTTTACCCAGAAATATATTTTCTAAAAAAAAATATCCACCCAAACGCCGCTAAAACTCCTGAAATTAAAGCACAAACGCTCTTAATATGGCAACACCACCACCCAATACCTCGGAGCCTTCTACGTGACAAGAATCCAGATAAAGACCGTAAATAGTTTATGAAACCGATACAGTAAATTGGTTTCGTTTGCTAGCAGATGTACGGAAGGTAAATCTATATGGAAAAGGTCAAAAACTAGATGTTGGTAAGATTGATATTTATATAGGAGGATAAAGAGGGTAACCTACAGGTCGTTGTCTATTTGCAATCAGTTTCTAAAAAATAATGAGTTAATGATCGATACAACATATTGCAAGGAGGAGCTCATGGCTAAATAATAACAGCAGCCCGGGTCGATCTTTAAAGTTAAGCCGTGCTTGCCGAGGTTGGTCCGTAGATGGGTGACAATAATTACATACCGAGTTTCCTCCGTGCCTCGGAAAGCACGTTAAGCCGTTGGCCACGGCTGTCATTTGTAGATCTTTGACAGTCGTTGCAAGTAGTCAGAAGCCAAAAGTCTGACATCCAGTCTTACCAAGGTGTATCGTATTACCCAGTTACTGGGTTGTGGAGATCAGATAGGCAGTCGCTTCATGTAAAATACTGGTACTCAGCTGCATCCGTTTAGACTGGAAGCCGACACCAACATAGTTTGGGAAAAGGCTAGGCAGATGATGAATAACGAATCAAACTCAATAATTAACCTTCGTGTGCTGTTCAGACAGTAGATTGTTCTTTTTTCATTCTTTTTCGTGTGGTTAGTGACTGGTGTCAGTTTTTACGGAGTATTCCCGTTTGAGCACCTAGAGCACCTATTTTTGGGGGCACCGATGCATTGTGCACCTTAAATGTAGCACTCAATAATAGGTGCTCTAAAAATAGGTGCTCCAACGGGAATACTCCGTTTTTACGCCGCCCATGGGCCTCTGACTTAGCTTTACATGCCGTCGAGAAATATCTCTCAGGCATGTTTGGTTTCCTTACGATGTTCTCCTTCACTGAAGCTAGTGATAATTATACAACACGCAAATGAATCCGAAAAATAAGAGGTATTTCATTTGGTTTAGGCGCAAAACGCCTAATTCTCAAAATGTCAACTGAGTCGGAAAAGGACTAGTTCTCAAAATGGCCCATTCTCTTAAAGCCTAATTCTCCGAATGGCCAATTCTCTAAAAGCCTAATTCTCCATACGGCCAATTTTTCATGACCAATCTGCAAGTATCTGAGAACGTCTGAACGATCGTTCACGTTGAAAGTGTCACGAACGTTTCGTCGAATCGACGAGTCACAAACACGATTGTATAAATCCCGTATCACAGTTATAGATGACCGACGAGGATTCTTTGTCCATTAACCTGTCGTAGCGACATTTCAAAGCTAGCGAAAATACTCGCTGACTCTCTTTTGATTTTTTGGAATAGATTGCTGGGACCGACTAGAGCACTAAACCGACGGAAAATACTCATAAGTTCAGCGGCAAGTCTTTTGAGATTAAAAAAAAAATGCTATTGGCAAGGCTTTAAAACAGTATGAATAACTACACAACACACCAAAAAAATTGTGGAACTCAGACACACATCATCATCTGCCTAGCCTTTTCGTAATTTTCTCGGGGTCCACTACCATCAGTCTCACCGGATGCAGCTATACCAGTATTTAAGATATATCGACAGCTATCTGACCTCCACAATCAAGTGAGTACTGGGTAACACGATAGTCGATACCCTTTGGTAAGACATTGGTTGACAGAGACGAGAAAACAAAATAAAAATCCTAATGGAAAAACATCACGAAGTTACCTCTAATTTCTGACGAATTTTGCATTTGCTTATGTTTCCTTTATTAATTTCTACACAAAAAGAAATTCCAAAATTCGTCGTAAATTAGGGGTAACAGATTTGCTTTGTTACTATAGAACAAATCAAGGGTGTTCAAAAGTGCGTATTTTAGTTTTCCAATCTTTGTGTGCAACTAACTTGCCGTAAAATATAATATGATATTTACAGTCGCAGTCAAAATACCATGAAAATCCCTCACTATTCAAGCGAAATCGGATGTTTTATTGTGAATAATCTCTGTGACGGGTTTCAGCCAAGCTGTATGGTAATTTATAGAGGATCATCTATTTTATTGCGTCCCCTATGGCCTATCGGTGCTATTTGGATTTGTTTATCTTTTATAACAAAGTGAGTTTGAAACTCTATCAGAGTTTCAGCCAAAAGCCAAGGTTACTTTGAGAGATTTTCTACATCGTTCTCCAATATTTGTAATTCTTAACATGAATGATGTAACCAAGATTTTGTAACATATTTTGATTTAAAAGAGTGTCCATAGAGTTTCTCGCCCATTCTTCTCCATAGAAATGTACGCTTTGGAATGGGCAACTACAGTACTTTCACAAGTTATTATGCCTTGTGACTGGGACTGTAGCTTCGCGTTTTTTGATTTATTTCAATTAGACCATTACAGGCACTTTTGAAAGTCAAAAAAAAAACAAAATAAAACTGACTTTGAAAAGTGCCGTTGAAGATGAAGAGAAGTTTGGCCTGAGCCCCTTCGCACATGCGGCTTCCCTAGTAGCTCATAAAACAGCACAAATATGTGGATGTCTCTAACTATTCTCAATGTTTTTTTTTTAAATTTTTTCTTTCAATTTTTTCTTTCCTTTATTTTTAATCAGATGTTCTACAATAGTTTCTAAATCATTACACCCTTTTGTTTAGAATAGTTACAGCACGGATGACAACATTTTTGTCACTTGTTTTATCTAGTCTTTTTGCAATACCTTCTTTTTATTGTATAAGTAGACTCTTTTTCTTATTTATTTTACCAACCCGAACCAAGCACCTTTTTATCGACGTTTTACAAAAGTGCCCATGTAGGCCTATGTGAAATAAAAATATTTTGATTTGATTTACCTGTAATGGTCTAATTGAAATAAATGCTTTGAGTTTGAGAGAGTTCTATGGTATGTGAAGCCTAGAAGGACACGGATCACGGTATCAGTGGATACAACTCGCCGTGATCCGTGGCTAATTCAATACGATCACGGGATCGGTGGAGACAAACCACACGATAATTTCGTATACTAAAGAAAGAAATTACTAGAATTCACTCATGAATTCATTTTTGATTCAGAAATTTCATATCGAGTGAAAGATGCGCCGACTTATAAACAAATACGAATACAAAGCGAAGAGTCTGATATCGTTAAGTGTACTAAAGTAAACAATCAATCGATTTTCAAATGAAAAATATTATATATTTTATTCGTATTTTGGCCCACACAACTATGAGACTAGCTCGAGTGCGAAGTTTACAGTTTTAACACACCTCATCTTTTACGTGCAAAATCTGCTCTTAGACAATTGACACCATGCCACCTCGTTTGCAACTTTGACTCGACCGTCGCCACAGGCTGCAAAATTCAATGTGTCTAAAAATACAGGGTCTTGTGTTAAAAAAGACAGTCCCTGTGTAAACCGTGAAGTAGTTTAAGAGCTAAATACGGTGTCAAATATTATCGTCACTAAATAACAGAAATCATAGATTCTTCGAAATTTCATAACAACTATTGTGTATTATTAAACCATTTTTGCAGAATAAATATATTCTATTCTATTCACTGACAGCCTAAACCGCTCGTACTAGAACATTATTTGTACTAGTGTTCCTTTTGTAATGAAAGTGAGCCCAATAAAATAATTTTTGAAAATTTATCTCCTAAAGATGATGAAAGTCTCTCTGCATCACCCAAAGGTTGACTAGTAGATAATCCCAAAGGCATTAAAGTCCAGCTCTATACATTTCTGTACTTAAACAATTAAATGAAATACAAGCTTGTATGGCACCCGCTTGTACTTACATTAATGTGTATTGAATGTTCTGTGGTATTAACCCCAAACCAAAAATAACTGTAGCCTGTTGAGAAACGTGAGACCGAATAAGCAGCCTAAAAGTTATTGCGTAAGTAAGCAGAAAACGCGAGCGATCTCAGAGATAAAGAGAAACATATACGAGTACATTACTCTTTTACATAACACGTCCTCCAGACCATTACTTACTAAACCAGCCATGAACATCAGCCTTCCGTCAACGTACATCCGATAACAAAGAGAGAACTGTGAATGTAATATTATCATGTATCTAACATTTCATTATATACATTTCTGTGATTGTTGAAACCTTAAAGTCTTATATCTTCATGTTACCAATGAAGATAATTTAAATGTTAAAAAGGATAATTTTCATTTGAATGTTAAAGGTGAACTTCTGGGCTGCCTAACGAGGTTTTGTTGCCACGGTGGCATTTAAATGTGCGTCTGATAAAAACTAGGCTTCCGAGTTGGCAACATTTTGCTTCATGGCTAAAAATTTCACAAGGATATATTCTTTTAAAGACCAAATAATGCATATAACACTGGACAATTCTATAACAGTGGAGGAAGCGATAAAGCCAGTGGTGGATTACGTTTTTCGCGTTTGGTAGTTTTTTTTTTTTTTGTTTTTTAAATTTATGAAATCATCTATATATATATATTTTTATATTTAATCTAAACACAGCTACTAAAGAATACAGTGACTCGAAAATCTAAACAGTATATCACACCAAAATAATAACACTCCCATCTTTCACCGAAATTCGCAGGAAATAAGCCAAGCTTGACACAGAGTTTGTTATATGGAAGTGCTCAGTAAAAATCTCCCTGAATGACTCTTCCAGGGGATTATTTTGCGAGTTATTAAGGTACATGTAGAATAATATGCTCTGTGGATATTTAAGATCGTCTTAGACAGTATGGCGGATTTTTATCATAACGTGAAATATTGTTCCTGTATGAAGTTTTATGTAAATCACTCGCAGTATGAGCTTATGTGAACTAATTGAATTGATTAATGCATTGTTCTTAATAAATGGCAAAAGTTATCCTGGAACATTTTGTGATAACATCTGGAGTTTGTCATCATTGTAAACGAGGATCTGATATATCCTCTGCTATCTCATTATCTTTTAAATGTAAATAATTGGAAATATGTAAAGCAAATTCAAGCAATCTGGGGGTCTATTCCAGAGTGGGAAAGAGATGGAGCTAGACGACCTGTATAGCTCTGTCTCTTTTTCACTCTGGAATGAGAATGGAACAATAATGTTTTAAGACGTCATGGTACGCCACCTGAACTTCGGATAAGAAGTTTTCTATTACCTCTGGTTTTTACCGAAGAGATAAATTAAAAATATCTCACAAAAGAATAAAAATAAAACTATATTTTCGGAACAAAACTTCTTTGATGTCGAATCTATATCCTACTAGTGGACTCTAAAGGGTGTAAAACACCTCTTAACGAAGCCGAAAGGCACTGGTTCTCCCTGTCATTGCGATCATTTTTTTGTTCTACACCATACCTGGGAACCTTCTAGTTACGGAGATATTAGGGGTCAAAGTTCCAACTTTTTGACAGGTATTTTTTTAAATACAACTTTTTAATGTAAGATTTTTACTTTAAACACCTCCACAAACCCTATTCAATCCGTCCATCAGCACAATGTTTTGAGTGCGTTACATTGAGTTCTACCACAAAACATGATTTTACACCCCCCAAAAAAAAGTCGTTTCCCAGCAATAATTTTTGCGTAAAGTTACTTAGTTTCATGTACAGAATGCTTGGTTGACGGCTTCGTGATGAGGTGATTGACACGGTGTATATCCTACTAGTGGACTCTATACTAATCGATGTCGGTAAAAAAAAGAGTTCCCGATTGGAGTTTTACCTTCCTAGCAATAGAAAACTCACCTCGATTAACAACCCTATATAAGCTCAATACACACACAAACTACAAATAAAATCTACGCGACTTGTTACCCTCACACTGCTTTTAAAAATATAATTTCATATCGGATCGACAGCTCCTACGGTTACGCTGCTCAGTCAAGTGGAAGTTTCGATAAAACCGACCGAATAAAACGTACCGTGTGAAAATGGCTTTACTGTCTTGGGTCTTTGGGGACAATGCAGGCCAGGTGAGAACACTTTGGTGGATTCTCTGGAGGAGAGAAAAGAAAGAGCGCAGTGAGGTGGACTGATGGGAATCTTTTAATTGGAAAATTGTTAGTCGAATTGACTTGTCCATGGCAAGCAACACAGCAACACATTTAATAGGTAATTAAGGCTGAATCAGTTATTTCACGAAGATGAGTTTGCTTTGAGTCTCACAAGTAAAGATACATACATATAAGTACTCAATAAGACTAAATTTATGAAGACTATTAACCCTTATAAAATAGGTCAACCCTATGCTTAAAAGTTTCATGACAAAAACGAGGTTAGCCTGAAAAATGCAATTTCTGTGTTCAATAACTACAATAGAACGTAGAAATCTAGCTGAATTAGTCTGAAATTTATACTCAAAACTTATTTCATTATCTAACTTCACAAACTACAAACAAACTACTATCTCAATACAAAAGACATCAAACTTGCCAGTGCACAAAACTTTTAAATTAAACAAAATGGTGTCCATAAATTATGATAAACGCTGTACAAAACGGTCATTAATCTGTATTATCGCGGTTGAACACAATTAAGTGTAGGGCGACAATCAAGCGCTTGTTTTACAGGATTTTTCCTTATTCATTAGTTTTTTCATGTCACTATACAGAGTGATTTATTGTGGTTGCTTGATTGATTAAAATTGTGGTCGTAATGGTTTCCGTTTTTAATTTCGCTGACGGGGTTTCGCTTTGTTTCGATTTTGTTGGTTTATTTAGATTTATTGCGTGTGGTTTGGACTTATGCTTGTAAGCTGTTGTTTAATCTTTATTAAGGGTCTACAAGTAATTCTAGGAGTAAAGGGTGTGATGTAATTCAGGTGCTGTCATTATAGTACTTAACAACTTTGCCTCCCACTCGAGGTTCCTTCTAAATCTTGGGCACTCATCATCTGCCTAGCCTTTTCCCAAACTATCTTGGGGTCGGCTTCCAGTCTAACCGGATGCAGCTCAGTATCAGTATTTTACATGAAGCGACTGCCTATCTGACCTCCACAACCCAGTAAATGGGTAATACGAAACCCCTTGGTAAGACTGGATGTCAGACTTTCGGCGTCTGACTACTTGTAACGACTGTCAAAGTTCTACAAATGACAGCCGGGACCAACGGCTTAACGTGCGTTTCGAGGCACGGATGAAACTCCGTATGTAATTGTGGTCACCCATCCACGAACCGATCTCGGCAAGCACGGCTTAACGTTGAAGATCGACCCGTACGGCTTTTATTATTTAGCCATGCGCTCCTCTCTTGGGCGCTGCGCTGTACCAAATATAAACTTCACAAACACTAACAGCCCGTGAGCCAGTCCCAGAACTATTTGCAGCTCATAAAAAATATTTGTTCAGTACGAGAATCGAAGAGCAACCAGAAGGCAAAGCTACTTTTCCGACTTAATGATAGAAGGCCATTTGGTCCCGGCTCCCAACACAACGCAACGACAGTACCATAGACAAACTACATGACATTCCCACTCTTTGCTCCAGTTCCCCCTACCCTCCAACAACACATGCAATAAACTAGGTCTTCCTCACGCCAAACACGGTGTGGTCACAGCACACAACGTTAACGATTGCGGTCAACCGACACTCTTAATGGATAACGCTTCATCGAACCACCCGCAACATGCCATCAGCATTATATACCTGGAACAATGAAACAAATACGTGTTTGTTAATTAATTTAAACAATTAGTCCTGTATGTGGGTGGCTGAGGTTGGATGTAATGAATTCCGATTTGTATTGATGGATAAAACTAATTTTGTGAATGAAATTATTGGTTGGTGTTCTTTCAAGTGTTGGGGGTCATTTTTTTTTCTTTATCGGAGACTTGCAAAACCGTTTGCATAATATCTAATAGCTGTCCCGCGCCATTTCGTTTGTGTCAAATTTTTCCCGTTTTTGCAACATTTTTTTATTGCTGCTCCGTTCCTATTGGTCGTAGCGTGATAATATAAAACCTATAGCCTCCCTCGATAAATGGGCTATCTGAAAAAAAAAAAAACTTGAGAGGTGTCAAGGGACACCCGGATGGAACGAAGTTCCTTTCACGTACATAATATCAATACATTTTAGATTTAAGTTAGTGTGCGAAAAATAAAATATTTAATTTAAGGAAGATTAATCCTTAATTCGAAGCAATACGTCTTACTTAACTGCACAACCGAATTTGTACTTCGTAGTTCCGTCACTCAAAATAATAATCATATCTATCCTTACTCACATACACACCCCAATTGTACGTAATTTAAGGAAATTTCAACTTTATTTTAAAGAAATAAAGCTTACAATAGCTTACTATAGCAAAAAGTGTCGTGACAACTTTTCGTAAGAATTTTTTCCGTCTAGCCCCCTTTCACAACGCGCGATAAGGAACTTCGTTCCAAAACAGAAGTTTCAGAGATTAGCGCGTTCAAGCAAACAAACAAACTTTTCAGCTTTATAATATTAGTATAGATTTTACGATGGTAGCCCCGTCATTGATACCTATTTACTACAAATGAACCCCCTATTCCACGTTCTATGTTTACTTTACAATATATTAGAAAAAACCCTGTCTGATCCGCGAGGGTGTTATTAGGTATCGAGATTAAATTCATGTAGTCCTTTTTTATATAACAAGTATTTTTTTTAATTAAAATGTAGTAAAATGAGGAAACTGACATGGCAACACAGGACAACATTCCGTTCGCTTCTAAGGTAGTGAAGTCATGAACAAACAAGTGACGATCGAACATACTATTGACGAAGATGGTGTTCTCACGTTTTAAAAGTTTGTTAGACTTCAGGCAAATTTTGGAAATTTGGGAACAAGAATCGGGTTATTAAAATTCATAATATGTTCAATTTCATGAATATTGTATGTTTCTTATTTTATTTGGTAAAGTCATTGGTATACATATATGCCACTTTCGGATCGGACAGGTTTTTTTTAACATATTGTATATATTCTTTACTAATATATTAAATGCGAAAATAATTCTGTGTCTGCCTGTCTGTTACCTGTTCATGCCTAAATGACTGAATGAATTTTGATGAAAAGTTAGACCATGACGTGGTATAGGACAAGGGATACTTTTTATCCCAGTAAAACAGTCAGGTCGGATAACTGGCGAAGCCGTGGGCCAGTAATTTAATATTGCATTACCGAAAGCATGATTATAAACACAAGCTAGATTAGACAAGGCAATACTAGACAGTTAAAAAAACCGGCCAAGTGCGAGTCGGACTCGCGCACGAAGGGTTCCGTACCATTATTTATAAATACGAGCAAGAAAATCAAAATATTTATTTTATTCTGTTTTTAGTATTTGTTGTTATAGCATCAACAGAAATACATAATCTGTAGAAATTTCAACTGGCTAACTGTCACGGTTCGTGAGATATAGCCTGGTGACAGACGGACGGACGGACGGGCGGGCGAACGGACGCACAGACGGACGAACGGATGGACGGACGGACAGCGAAGTCTCAGTAATAGGGTCCCGTTTGACCCTTTGGGTACGGAACCCTAAAAATGACAATCCTCATGCTAACAAAAAAAAAGCTGTTGTGTTTATGCAGTCATTAAAAATTAAAGTAAGTACACACTGATAGCAAAAAGAACACACGAACAGTGTCCAATACATTTGGAGCAAAGTGAGCAGAGAGGGGCGTGCCCCGTCAAACGCACGCGCCCATTATGCCCCCGCCCTTAGTAATAGTACGATGTTAGGTAGAAGAGACTAGCGGAGTGTTCTGTCTAAGCCTTTGCAGCGTTTTCATTGCCAAGGTTTTCTTATAACCTGCTAGTATGCTTCTTTATCGTGAAATCTGGCATGTCCTAGAACCGAAACTTCGAAGACCACTGAGATACACCAACGGGCATGCTTGGCGGATTACAGACCACTCGCTCCTACGGAGACCTCTGCCTATTGGCGGTACTTTAATTGAAGCCACAAGCTTAGCTTGCCCTTATAACTCTTCATGATGTAAGGGTTTCTGAAGTCTGCTTGCCTTATTCTTGGCCTTTAGGCACGCCACTGTCTGTGCCACGTTACAATAGGCTGACTATGATAAGCTTTAAGCACAGCTAGAGTAGGATGACATTACGAAGATCCTGGCTGGTTGAGACTTGCACAGACCAGGAAAGCATGACACAAAGAGAGAAGGCAGCGGGTCGTACAATGATGTTTTTGAATATATTGCACTGCTGATTCGAATATAAGCTATGGCATGTTCTTATTTACAATGGAGATTGTGGTTTGGCTTAAGGAGGATGGGTTCAGGTAGCCCGCAAAATTCAAATTTTCTTATCTTTTTTTTGTAATTTGCAGGTCAGTGCCAGGTTAATTAAAATATGATTCGATGGTTATAAAATTAGCTGTAAAATACCAGGCCTAGTACGAATTAAGTGTCCACTCTGCTCAGGAAAAATGTATTACCAAGTATCATCCGCTAATCGCTTGCAAATTACACCGCAGCCGATGTAATGCTTTACTAATGACTGTGTGTCGAGATTTTTCCCTCATTCATAAATATGCATTAACGATACCTTTACAATGTAAGTGTAATTTAAAATTCAGCTACACAGGGTTACAATGGTTTATGATAATCATGAACCAGCTGACTGAAATTAAATGAAGATCACCCACCAGTAAACTCGGTGATACGTTAATTTTAACGTTGTAACGTTTTTCATAAAGTTTCCTGAGTTCTTTTGTAGATAAACAAGGAAACGTTAATCCTATAGATTTGTAACAATAAACTATAGTAAAATTAGAAAGAAAGAACAGTATTTATTGGACTCACAAACGGTACAAACAAAAAAAAATACAGATATAACAAAAATAAATCCTATACGTTTTTTTTTACGGATGTCAAATCCTATACCTTAGTCATTGTTGCGGGTGCAAACTTCGTATATTAAAAGAAATACGTCAAATAAATAAAACGAGAGGGGAGAAATATAAATATGTCATTTTCTTAATTATCCTGAAATGGTCACATCTAACTTCATACTTAGTGGATGTTTACGAGTAGCTGCAACTAAAATAGCAAGGTCACCATCCATCAGGCAAAAGGAAAAAAGGTTTTCTTTAATAAACACTAAAGACCAAACAATAATCGCCAATCACAGTCCAAAAAACCACAGCCCTACCCAGCCTACTGCTGCTACGTCAGAACAAGCCGACGAAGCCATAACAAACGGCCTAGCAAGGTTACATAGAAGCCTATTACAGCCACGAGTTCATTTGCCGAGGCATTTGTTACCCGATAGATGTGTAGCGGAAACTATTCGAAGTTTAGGAGTGATGGGTAAACTGCTTGTATAGTTTGTGGCTAGATAAAGTATATACTCATTTATTTACATATATATGTTTGGTTGGAAGAAGAGCTGATTTAATAACGATGAAATCTTCATATACAGGGTTATTTGGAAAACACCGATAACCTCTCAGGAATAGTTACTTTACATCATAATCAACAACTTTTATTCTATGACTTTTAAAAATTCATCAGATTTTCATACAAAATAAAAACATTTAAATTTAACGCTCTAAATGTTACGAAGTCTATGCGAAGCAAAAGAAAGCGATAGTACAACAGCGAGGGGAGCATAGTCGTAACATTTAGAGCGTTCAATTTAAATGTTTTTATTTTTGCATGAAAATTTGATGAACTAAAATCTGATGAATTTTTAAAAGTCATAGAATAAAAGTTGTTGATTCTGATGTTAGTAACATAGTCCTGAGAGCTTTTCGGCGTTTTACAAATAACTCTGTATAATAAAAATCAAGACAACCTACAACAATCTGTCAAACTTAAATAGATTTTCAACATTATAGTAAAAAGAATAAGGTTCAATGTTGGCTGATTATGCTAAAGACCAATAAAGAAACGAGTTCATTTGCCGAGGCATTTGTTAAGCGATAGATTTGTAGCGGAAACTATTCTCAAGTTTAGTTAGGATTGATAGCTAAACAAGTTATACACAGTCTGCGGTTAGCTATTATGTTAAGTTAAAGGGATACGAACACTTTTATTAGCAGCAAAGAGGTTTTATTGTAAGGCTTATTTTTAAATGAGAGATTTTGAAAACATCACCGTATTTTATTTAATTTCCTTTACTGATGCGCCCCAAAATATAATTTCAGTGAATAATAATTTTACAGGACCAGCAATAACTTCGGATGAAAACAACAATTCAATCGCCCTAAATTAATCCAAAAAAAACAAAAACACAAACAAAAGAAGATTACTTCAAAAAGACAAACATAATAAAGTAAAATTAATAAACACAGTTTCAGGCAACGTAAACAGGTCGGACGTGCTATACTGGACTTTAAAGGTATTACATTTATTGACCAATATCGTTTGATAGCTGCCCTGAGCTCGGAATTAAAATGTCCAATAATCCAATTACGGTGTTAAATAAAATACTGAACTTTTACGTAAAGTATTTTTTTTTTTTTTTTTTTTTTCCGGATGGGAAATCATCAAATGACTTCTCCCGCTCTGGGCGGAGCGGGAGGGAGTGTCAGACTTGTACTGACTAAAACCCACCCATGTTCCTTCTTCGCCCTTTGTGTTCCAGTACCGCGGTATCTCTTTCGAACAACCCGCAGCACGTAAAGTATCAGTTTAAATTTTAATACTGAGATAATGTTTATAAGGTTAATTAAGATTATTGGTTGCTTTTACGTGCAAAAATAAAGTGGATTCTTACGATGGTGTAGTGGTTGCAAGTGCCGAAAGCGACTGGCTTGGCTTGCTTTCGATGACCAGGTCGACCAAAATGTCTTTAAAACCATTTTTGAGTTTTCCCGAAAAAATCCCAGTGTCTGGATTTTTTCCCGGTACTTGTAATGACAAAAGTCTATGCCTTATTATATGAACTTTAATATAAATGGCAAAATGTGAGTGTTTCTAAATAGAAACACCCACATTTTGTATTTTTTTGGGGTGAGCAGAGGTAATTTACCTCTGCTCACCCTCTCGGGGTATACAGGCGTAATGTTTTGTTATGTCAAACAAAGCGTAATACTTTTTACTATAAGTGACGTCATAAAGCCGTGACGTAAAAACTGTTTAATGATTAAAGTTACATAGTACTAAAAAGTTGTAGTCGTGTTAACGTAGATGGACACTTTCAGTTGCTACGAAAGTGCTACGCGCGTTGTAGCACATCTGCTACGAGGCTACAGCCTTTTGAATCAAGTCATACGCTTGAATTTTTCTTTTAGTTACTCTTATATTTTGGCACTGGTTTAATGCGGCAGTTCTATAATATTAAACATAGTTTTGGTAAGTTAAAAAAACAAAATGCATATTTATTACCAAGTTCGGCAGTTAAAACTTAGCAGTAAAGTAAACAAAAATGAGTCGTAAAAAATTATAAAATAGGTCATTTAATAAATACTCAGCAGTGAAATTACTAAATGGGTGGTTATGAGTGGGCAGTTGACAAATCGGAATTAGTCGGTAAGAAATCTCTTTCTAAGCTGCTTGCGGCTTAACATGTGCTCACTGCGCTCGCGAAAAAAGCAGCAGCTGCCCTATCTTCCAACAGCCATGTCGTCGTCCCTCAGCCGGCTTACGGGCTACGCTCCTCATGCCCCAGAGTCGGGGTAAAAGCGGGGTTGTAAATAAAAAAAAAACCGAAGTGAACTGCCGAACTATTTATCTAACTGCCCATTCCATCATTCTTGCTGGCCATTAATTTATTAGTCTGCTTACTTATTTTTAGTACTGAAATTGTAAGACGAAATAACCGGCCAATTGTTTTTTTATTACTGTGTATGTTTTACTGTCGCACAAATTTACCAAACGCCGATAAAAAAAATAACTGCTCAACTATTTTTTTTAAACTGATCATAATAACCCCTCGAATGTTTGAATAACAGTTTAAAAAAAAGTTCCCTATTTTTTTATATAGGTGAAAATGTTTTTTTTTTTTTTAATCAATAAAAGTTTATTTCGGAACAAAAACAAGACTAGGTACAACAAGTAAAACGATGGTAGCTGCAAAAGTATAAACTGTAGCGCAGCTAACAACGCCCTTTCCCAGATACCGAATGGAATTATGTTCCATGCTAAAAGTTCTTAATAGGCTCTTAATAGGTATTAATTCAGGTTTTTTTTATATAAAAAAAAATAAGTTTAAAAGAAAAATTGGTGATTAACTCGTACGGAGTTTTATGTGGAGACGATGCTGGCATGGGCGTCTACTTTCCTTTAAATGATCCAACTAAAATATCTTATATAAAAATATTGACGCACGTCAGCCGTATCTCCTTTGGGACCATTTGAGCAAAACTCATACATAAACCATTTAACATTATCAGCCTATAATGTTCCCACTGCTAGGACACAGGCCTCCTATCTATGCGAGGGAGTGGGTTGTAAACCACCACGCGGGCCCAGTGCGGGTTGGTAGATGTCACATGTCTTCGAATTTTTAGTTCTTAGACATGCCGGTTTCCTCACGATGTTTTCCTTTACCGTTTTTGAGAGCACAGCAAACCATTTAGAGCAAGGTTTTAATTACTTAATACATAGTTAAAGATCATTTCATTTAACCCTCAAAATTAATCCAGGGTAACAATTGTATTTCACTTCAGAATAAGCAAGATTTTTTATTTCATACTTTAGTTAGTTTTCTCGCAAATTAGAATCCATTTGCATAGTAGCAACTAGGTGCCATGACTCGTGACGGGAGCATTTAGCATAATTTTAATAACAAGTCACTTTCAATACTAAATGTTCGCGTAGGGAGTTACTTCATTTAGAACTGTTTAGCAAATACATTGCTTGTATATTTCATTCTGTAAATGGCGTAGACTTTGCGTTTATTCCTCTTGAATGGTTCAAAAGTTGTTGTTTACATAATGTATAGGAATTATGACAATACAGCCAACAGATTTTACTTTGAAAATATTTTTATGATTATGTTCGTCTTTTGATTTATTACACAGTATTAATCGAAAAAAAACCATTGTTTTAAATACATTAATACCGATCATCCCATTGTTCTGGAAATGCAAACAAAAAGCGTAGGTCTTAGCTGGCATTTTTATTTATCCCTTGATCTATAATTTATTAAGCCTCTTCATGTTTTGAATATGAGTTAAAATGTTTTTAACTAATTTATAGAATAAACATCATTTATGATTCACTCATTTCGAGCTACGTTTGGTTCTAACTTGCTCCAATATTATGGAGAAATATTTGTTAGTTACTTAATTTAGTTTAATTTCTAAAACAATACAATACTACAAATAAAATATAAAAAAACACACACATCAAACAAAGGAAGCCGTCTCAGTCGCAACGCTTGACGTTTTCCAGTCCTTATACAGAGTGTTGTCTCTGGAGGGCGAGCCGTGTGTGCTCCCCCTGTATATATCCGCATTTAGTCGGTACAGTCGACAAAAGAGATAAGTGTTAACAGACACTAATCTTCACTTCACACTTGCAACCTCTTTTTTATTCAATAAAATATTGTGGTTGTGCTGAGAAGTGAAGCCATCGCTCTTTTAATTGTGTTATAAGCTGCAGCCACATTGCGAATGATATATGTTGATCGATGATATGGCTGTTTGTGTATGTGAGTTTAAATGTTTGTACCCACGATACAGGAGAAATTCCTAGTGTGGAGCAATGTAAAAAAAAAAAACAAATATTGATCCAGACTGGAGCATGGCAGCCAGACCACGGTCCACTGAGTTCGAATATTTCCATTCTACTTATAACGATGAACGTGGACGAGGCAAAAGCAGTATGTGAGGATCGTGGTTTCAGCCTACACTCATGGGGAAAAGGCATAACTTTATGTCTGTGTGTTACATCGGTGGTGTATCTCTGGGAAACATCGACCATCTACATGAAATATTGATGTTATGATGTTTTTATTCAAAACTTTCAAAGTCATCTAGTGTACCTATACGTACTAAAAAGAAGCGCTGAACAAATCTAATAAAATTCTCGTGTCGCGGTGTTTGTTACCAAACTCATCCGAAACGGCTGAACCGATTTGTATGAAATTTTGTGTGCATATCGGGCAAGTCTGAGACTCGGCCAATATCTATTTTTTATACTCCTAAAACCCATCAAAATTTCCACGCGAACGATGTTCCGGGCAGCAGCTAGTATATACATATTAATTATAGGCAGTCTGGTGAAAATACGAACACTCTTGCCAACACACCCATCTATTCCGTCAACTGTACGCCTACCCTGAGGGTAGGTGTGTTTGCAGCCCCACCTTTATTGTTTTACGAGGTTGTGTGACGTGTAAACCGTGCCTTCAGTGTTGTATTGTAACTTTTATTTGTCTGTCTACCTACTTTAGGATTTTGTATTTTATTTTCACTGTAGTACGTGACGCTTAGTTCAATGATGTGTTAAATAAGGGTAGGCGCGTTGTTTTCTAGGTCAGTGCTTCGCAATGAGGAGACATTCTTGTGCCTTTTATTGGGTTTTAAATTCCTGTTTTAATCATTGGTTTGAAAAGGAATAAAATTTGATGTTTTTGATGGATGCTGTGTGCTAAATTGTCATAGACATCATTGCTTACCGTTAGGTGAAATTGTGGTCAGACCTATACCTAACCTATGTATTTACCCACTAGCTACCTAAGATATTATAAAACTTTGTAGTAAGCAACGAATTATTGTCGGGCCTACGCTGTCCTCCCATATTTAAGTTCTAACGCTGCAACATAAAAATATCTTAATACCAAATGATTTTAAAAGAGTAACCATGGAGTTTCTTGCCGATTCTTCTCCATAGGAAACGACCAACCCGAACCGTGCACTTTTTGTTCACGTTTTATAAATGCCCATATAGGCTTATGAAATAGAAAGTTTTGAAACTACACACATCAAAAGTGTCTAGGGATCAACATATATTTTTGCAATAACTTTTCTCCTGATTGATATTAATTAAAATTTTCTTTAAGGATTCATCAAATAAAGTGTTTTCGTTTGTCACAGTAACGATAAACCAAGTCACCTTTGCATTAATAAAGAAATTTGCCATTTTCTAATAAAGGGATTTTTGACATTTGAACCACTAACATTAAAGTTCGAAAAAAAGACTGAAATAACAGTTTTCTTTAAAATTTTATTGGGTAACTTAAACAATTAATAATCCGTGTTTCTACCGCGAACACTAACAACACAAGAACATCGGTTTGGCATACTCAAAATGAGTTCATCCAAATCACGCTGTGGAATGGCCGCCCATGTTCGTTGCAACAACAAAAAAAGGTCTTCTTGCGACTGGATACCCTCCATATTCGGCAGAGCTCTTCTCTGTAGCATATCCCATGCATGCTCAATCGGGTTCAAGTCTGGCGACTGAGCAGGCCAGGGCAGGACATTGATGTTAGCTGCGGCGAGAGTCTGTCTTACAACTCTTGCGGTGTGCGGTCGTGCATTATCATGCATTAACTGAAATAAGGGACCGATTTGCACTTGTAGAGGAACGATGACGTCTGATACAATCGTCTCAGCATAAATTTGAGCGTTGAGGTTGCCTCTGATCCAAATCAACTCAGTTCTTCCGCCGATCCAAATACCCGCCCATACCATGATGGTTCCACCACTATAAGGATGGACTTCCTGGCAGGATTTTAATCGCTGTTGGCGTCCAGGGGTTCTCCAGTGTCGTATACGTCTTGTATCCGGTCTCATACCAAAACGAGACTCATCAGAAAAGCACACGAAACGCCATTGTTCTTCTGCCCAATTTCTGTGTTCAAGAGCCCATTGATATCGAATCCTACGATTGTGCATTGCTATAGGTGGTACCCGTAGCGGTCTTCGGGAATGAAGGTTCACTTCATGCAAGCGGTTTCTGACTGTTTGGTCGCTAATTAAGTTCCCTGAAGAGTGATGAAGCCTCACGGCTAACATCATGGCCGTTATTGTTGGAGCTCTTCGAGTTAAGATTTGAATGTATCGGTCTTGTCTCCGTGTGGTGCAGCGATACCGTCCTCCATGGCGCTCAGCCACGGTACCAGTGCTTCGGTAACGTGTCCAAAGTCGACTGATAACACTCTGACTTGTATTCAGAGCTAAAGCCACAGTACGTTGCCGGGAACCAGCTTCTATCATTCCCACGGCTCTGAGCATTTCTTCCCTGCTTAAATGACGTCGCCGCTCCATAATAACGTTGGTTTTAATCAGTAGTAGGGAAACAGTAGCACTAATAATGTCTTCAATGCGTTGTATGTTTTTATAGGGAAAATATTGACAGCTGATTTTCATCTTTTACTCGAATTTGATTCACAGTTCCTGATTCAAATTATGAAATGCACCAAAAAGGATCCATATAAATTTATAAAATCATAAATTTATTACAAAGCCACATCTCAATCTCAAGAAATCCGCATAAATATGCTTGATCCCTAGACACTTTTGATGTGTGTATTTCTCAACAAATCTGATTTCAAGAATTTTTTTACTTACTGTCCCGCGCAACTTCGTCTGCGTCACATTTTCCCCGTTTTTGCAAAAATTTTCATTGCTGCTCCGTTCCTATTGGTCGTAGCAATTAAAGTGGTCATACTGTACTAAAGTATGCCTATAGAAAGTCAAATAAGCATAAATATACGAATGATAGGTAAAGTATCGACTTTACCGTATCTTTCGTATATTTTTACGTCGACTGTGGAATTATTGTAACAATGGCGTGGGGCTAGGCTAATAACGAATTATTGGTAACAAATTGTAGACTCTTCAGCTTTATAATATTAGTATAGATAACGCAATTTTTATAAATTAAAAACTTGGATAGAATCTAGATTTATATTTCTCACAATTTCTACAGTCTTTCTCCTTAAACTAGTTAATGCTCTTCGCCTGATTGCTGAATCGAGAATGGCGCGAGCGAATACCAGCAGTCGCCAAGCCAGTTCACCCACCACCGAGGCCACCGATAACGATAGTTCCTATTTCTACCGCCTTGGCGCTGCTGGCGCTCTCCACCATTAAAGTCTATTAGCTACTTATTAATCTTATCATTAATGAGTTAATAACTATTTATGCTAGAATTATAAACAATTTTTATTAAATATTAAACAAATCATTACATTCGGCCATCTGAACTAGTGCTACCTCCTGGTGCACTAAGAGTGAGTATTTCAATATTAAGTCCACTATTTAACCTAACGTTCGAATAGACAACTGTTTTAAAACAAAAGAATACAAAACTAAAAAGGAAGGTACCTGCTTACAACTAAATTCTAGCATTACTAAATAGTTAGGTACGTAATTCTGGCAATTATTATTTTGATTTTACTATTCAAAAACATCATAACTAACAATATTAAATAATTCATTACCATAAACACAAAGCAACTCCAAATTAAATTTTTCTTTTCTCTACTAACTCACATCTGCATTGATCTATTTAAACAATATTTCCAAATTGCAATATTTAAATCTACTAAATTCTAAGTCTCACTCAAAATAATAATACTGTCGACTTCATACTAACCATGAATCAGTAAGACAGTATTTAGACTAATGATAACAATACTTTTATACGTCAAGCAGCATTCGTTGCTTATTTACATACATATACGTAGGTATTACACTAACATAACAGAATAATCATTACATTCGTTTACTAAATCGTAAAACAATCTGATTCTGCTTACATTACCTAGTTAAAAGTATAAACATCTAACCTAATATAAGTCTACCTTATCCGGCATAGCCTAAATTTGGAATTAACAATGATCTCGTTTTACATCCTCCTCATCTGTTTCACTTTCGCTAGTTGTTACTGTATTAACATCACTATTCAAGTTAAGTGATTCAACATGAATCCACGGTCTCATTCTATCTGCAGCAACAATTGTATTATACAATCGTGCTGATTTAAATCCTGGAACGCTGGATATATTGTATCTATCATTTCCTAATTGTTTTATTACTTTATAAGGCCCTACAAATTTAGGCAAAAGTTTTTTACTCTTTCCATCATTATTAAAATTAGACTTGACTATCTTTACTAAATCACCTTCTTCATAGATTTTAGCAGGAGATTTGTTAGCGTCATGCAAAGCCTTCTGTTTTTCCTGAGATGCTTTAATGTTTCCATATGCTACCTGTCTTAGAGTTTCCCTACTTGTCGTTGCATCTTCTGAACTACCATCTTTATTAATGCCAAATTTATTCGTAGAAGCATTTCGAAGTTTTACACCAAATAGAAGCTCTGAGGGAGTCTTCTTCGTCGTTGCGTTAACTGTGTTGTTGATACCCCATTGTATGCTACCTAACTGTTTGTCCCAGTCTCGCTCGTCATTAATTAGATTTTTGGAAGACAATGCATTGAGAAGGGTTTGGTTAAAACGCTCAGCTTGTCCATTTGAACGTGGGCTGGCAACAGCGTTTAAGATGTGTTTTACACCATTCTTGACACAGAAGTCTTTAAAGAGGTTTGATGTGAATGACGATCCACGATCAGAAATAATTCTCTCAGGTGCCCCAAAATCATTAAATACATTTTCTAACACTCTAATAACATTTTTAGTTTTGGTGTCTTTTACGGGCTTAGCAAACAAATACTTTGTAAAACCATCTACGATAGTCAGAATGTAGCTGTTTCGAGATTTACTCTTAACAAAAGGTCCTAAATGATCTACATGAAGAGCATAGAACGGAATATCTTTCTTTTCGATCGGGTACAAATATCCAGACTTAACTTTAGCAGCGCTATCTTTAGTATATGCACAATTAATACATGCAGCCACGTATTTTTTTACGAATCGTCGAAGTTTGGGAAACCAATACTGATCTTGAATTCTGTCAAGCGTCTTTGCCTGTCCGAAATGACCAATATCGTCATGATTCATTCTACAGACTTGCCACCGAGCATTACGTGGTACCACCAACTTTAACTGATCCCCAACTCTTCTGTACAAAACGTTATCTTTCATTGCATAATTCTTTTTTATTTCAACAACTTCATTATCTGTTTTAGGTTTAAGAATTTTAGTTATTCTAACGAGTTCAGGATCAGCTAATTGAAGTGTTACAATCCAGTTCTCACTGGAGATGTTATAAACGGTTTGAAGTTCTCTTTCGCTGGCCACTCCTAAATCTACATCCTCAACTACCGGATTACGACTTAACTGGAATCAAGTCTCGTTTTGTAAGGGTGGTCCTTAATGCATTGCAATCTGTGAACACGGTAAACCTTAAGCCTAACAGGTATACGCGGAATTTTTTTAGTGAGCAGACCACAGCTAGTGTTTCCAACTCGTAAGAGTGAAAGAACCGCTCCACTGGTGTGGTCTGCCTGCTAAAATATGCGACTGGTTTTAGTACCCTAGGATTAACTTGCCATTGAAAAAGAATACCACCCAAACCTATAGCACTTGCGTCTGCATGTAATTCAGTTTCTAACGTAGGATTGTACAACGCCAATATCGGCCGCTCTACTAAACGATCTTTTAACGTCAAAAAAGCGGAATTCTCATTTTCGCTCCATTGCCATGTAGACTCCCTTTTTAGTAACACTGTTAAAGGTCTAGCTATTTCTCCAAAACTTTGTACAAATTTTCTAAAATAACTGGCTAGACCTAAAAATTGTCTAACCTCGTGGACATTTCGAGGTGTAGGAAAGTCCTTGACTGCTATAATTTTCCTTTCACTTGGTTTGACACCTTCAGCAGATATTTCGTAGCCTAAATACTCTAGCTGAGTGTCAAAAAACCTGCATTTAGACAATTTAAGAGTGAGTCCCGCATCTCTCAACAATTTAAGCACGTCTTCTAAATGTTCGAACCCTTCCTCTACAGATTTCGATGGTATAAGAAGATCGTCCATATAGGCCAAAGCTGACGTGAACCTGCGCGATCCAAGAACTTTATTTATCATCTTTTGAAAAATTGCAGGCGCGTTTGCCAAACCGAACGGCATACGTTTAAATTCGTAATGGCCGTCCGGTGTAACAAACGCAGTCAGATGACGACTCTCTTTCGCCATCGGTATCTGGTAGTATCCCGATGCAAGATCTAAAGTTATGAAGAACTTATTACCACTTAAATTCGAGATTTGATCGTCTATCAGTGGAAGCGGGTACTTGTCTTTTACAGTTTTATTATTTAATGCCCTGAAATCAATACAAAGTCTATGGTCACCTGTTTTCTTTTTTACTAATAACACTGGACTAGCATAATTAGACTCAGACTCCTGCACAATATCATTATCAATCAATTCATCTAAAATTTCCCTGACTTTGCCACGTTCATAAAACGACATACGATAAGGCCTATAAACTACTGGTTTGTCATCGTTTAGTTCAATATTAATTTCAGCTTTTTGTGTGCACCCTAACTCACTAAGGCTTGTAGCAAAGCACGGCCTATATTTTTGTAAAAGTTCATACAGTTTTGTAACGTATTTCTCATCTAATTGTGATCTTATCTTAATGTCATCTTGATCTAATGGTAGGAAACTTGTAGCACCTTCAGAATTTATTTGGAGGGTTTGGCTTTCAGTTACGGGTTTAGTTCTAGCAATCAAAACATTTTCATCGAAAACTATACGAGTACTGGTCAGTGCTGTAACAACAATAAACCCCCTCCCTTTTTCTAGCCTATAACAGCCACTGTGTAATCTATACTCTTGGTTTGGATTTAATCTAGTATCACCTTCTAAATAAACGTCAACTGTCTCATTTTCTCTTGAACTGATCTATGAATCCCCCTTTGTTTATCACTGTTCTATTGACAACGAATAGGTCAATTTTGTATGTTGTCACATCATTCGTCGCTAAAGTAGAACTATTGTAAAAGTATAGGGTTTCCTTATCCTTCAATACCATAACATTAGGTTGCTCGGTAAAATTTCGGCCAACAAGCACAGGCGTATGTAAATATTCGTCGTTTACAACTAAAACTTCTACACGGGCTTCTATATCGTCTAACCTTGCGTTGACTAGGGTTTTGAACAAAGGTCTAATGGCCGTATTGCCAAAACCGCGTACTGTTGGCAAGTTATTTCTATCTTCAATCACACCAAGTTTTTTGGCATCCGAAAATTGGATTAACGTGCAGTCACTACCAAAATCAACATATGCCTGCAATGATGTATCATCAACGTAAATGATCTTATAGAATTTTTGATTTGATTCTTCAATATTAGGCTGTATAATGTCCGGTACCGTTGAAGATATCTTTAAAGTTTTCTTAACTGGAGTTACCTGCTTTGGATCATAGCTTAATAAGGGTTTCTTCGTGCAATTACTATGATCGTGACCTACCCTACCACATTTTTGACATTTAATCACAGGCTTAGGGCACTTAAAAAAAGTGTGACCTCTCTCTTGGCAATTGTAGCAAATTGGACCTACTCTACGGCCTGAATCGTTAGCATCAGTACCTCTAGTCGCATTAGATGTGTTACTTCCATATGCATTAGGATGGTCTTTTCTTCTTAGATGACTAGTCGTTTGAAATCCTATCTGATCTTTGGGTTGTTGAGATACTAAATAACCTAATAGATCTTCTGGCTCTGTAAACTGTAGAGCTTGGGCTCCATTCCTTATAATGCCATGGACTACGCAATCTACAGCCTTACGCCCTATAATTTCGCAACGTGTTATCAACGAAAATTTTTCATAAAAGTATTCCCTAACATTTTCGCCTTGACGACAACGCCTATTCAACATTTCCTGTAAAATAATGCCATAATTTTCCTCGCTTGGAAATGACTTTCGCAACTTAATCTGCCACTCCTCCCAGGAATAAGTGAGTGTGGAAAGTGATTCGTACCACTTTTTGGCTAAGCCACATAATTTTTGCAAGGAGAAGTGTATCGTCTGCCGTTCGTTCCATCCATAAATAGTCGAACATTCATTTACCTTTCCTAACCATCTATCTACATTTTGTGACTTGTTATTGGGATCAAACTCTGGAATTACATTGTGCTGATGGCTAGCACCTAATAACTTGTTAGGGTCACCTCGCAGTGAAGCAATAATCTTCATAAGATCTTCAGCAGTCAAACTCTGAGTGGAAACGTGTGTTGTATTACTAGATTCATGATCGCTGACTTCTTGTTGAATTCCGTCAGGACCATTTTCTTTCTCAGACTCCGATGATGTCGATGGAAATCGGACGTAACGCCCCTTCTTCCTTTTAGGAACATACTCTTCGTCGGAACTCATACTGGAACAAGCCAGATCATCATTTAAGTTTGTGTCGCGTTATTAACTTTTTATTACCACAATAATGCCAGAATAATGTAACTTAATATAGCCTTAAGTTGCTAAAAAATTATGTAAGTTACTAAATCATTCTAAGTTATCTAAATATACTGAATATATATGATCACACCAGATTTTGAGGATTCAATATTATTGTCATACGAGACACGTAGATGTACATAGTCTATATTATCTAAAAATCACGCATGTATCAGCTATAAACTTCTTCAAAGCTTACTTAGCTTCTTAGCTTACATTAAAGACATACAAGTTCCAACAATTAACTTTATAAGATAATATTAAAGACACATACATGTCTAGAATAGAAACTTCATAAAATATTATTTAACACACGCACGTATTAGGTACTTGTCTTATTTTAGACATCTTAAAATGTTACTGAAGACATACCTACATCATAGAATGTCCAACTAATTACATAATTATAATTGAAAACACATACAGGTTTCAACGATAAGCTTCGTATTTTGTCATGCCCAACTTAAAACCTCTTAAAATACTGTTGAATACATACATGTCTAACTTTAACCTTCACAATATATTGTGGTAAACACATACACGTCCACCTTCATACTTAATTAAAATTGTTGAAAACACAACATGTCCAACACATAAGATAATATTGGAGGCGCATACATGGCTTAAATAAGTAGTCTACATGATGCAAGATCAAACCAAAATCTTTAAATTATCCTTCACAATAATGTTTTTTTTTTTTTTTTGATAATAATTCAATACATTCGTATATAATTTTATTAAAATCTTGCAATGGAAACCACACCCACAAAAATGTAATAAATAAATGTAGGTAGGTACAAAGTTTGAGTTACATTTCGGAAATCAAATGCAATCGTTCCGTTAAGCATACCTAGCTATATAGGAACCTACAAAAACACATTTCAAAAGACTGTTCATAATCTTAGTAATCAATTTCTAGGAACAACCAATATTTAATTTAGTGAACAAAAAAAAAATAGACACGATTTGACTTTTCATAAAAATTCTCTTATCTCCTTCATTCTCTGAAGGTATTTCGATAGATAGATTAATCTGAATGGTTCTAAATCTTAAAACCTTAGAATAAATTTGTGATCATATTATTAAGACTTATTTAATTTCATTAAAAATCTACTGATTTTATTTTTCAACTACCCTCCGAAAAATAAAACTCATGAACAGTTATGAACAGTCCGGGTAGCATGATTGCAATTCGAGTTACCATGGGGTGGATAAACATGATTGCCTTATACTATTTGATAAATTATATCAAAGCATCCAAATATAATATAATCATGGTAGGTACTTACGTTCAGGATGTCACCAACCACTTTGTAGGCTTGAATTTACGATGTCACTTCTGAGATTTTATAAATTAAAAACTTGGATAGAATCTAGATTTATATTTCTCACAATTTCTACAGTCTTTCTCCTTAAACTAGTTAATGCTCTTCGCCTGATTGCTGAATCGAGAATGGCGCGAGCGAATACCAGCAGTCGCCAAGCCAGTTCACCCACCACCGAGGCCACCGATAACGATAGTTCCTATTTCTACCGCCTTGGCGCTGCTGGCGCTCTCCACCATTAAAGTCTATTAGCTACTTATTAATCTTATCATTAATGAGTTAATAACTATTTATGCTAGAATTATAAACAATTTTTATTAAATATTAAACAAATCATTACACAATCGAAGCTAAAATGTTAGTCGCTAATAAAATAGGACGGTATAAGAAAGCTGATTAAAAACAACACCAAAACATAGATCCTTAACAGAGTACTAGGCTCACATGAACACACAAGAGCCTCACATTACCGACCAACCGTCCTAAACCATAAACAATTTAAGATTAAACGAATGTTCCCACGTTCCCTCGATCCTTGTTGACAAGGCTACCCTCAACTTGGCAAACAATCACGCGAATTCCAAGTGATTGTGTTTGTAACTCATTAGGGGCTTGTCTGCCTATCCTCTGATGATGGAGGGATAGTCATTTACCTTCCTGTGTTGGTCGCTTTATGTTCATGACCTTGAACTTGTGTTGTTGGTTTTGTAGGTTTGATGTGCTTTTATGTTGAACGGTATTGTGACAAGGTGTGGCTTCCGCACACGTAACTGAAGACAGTAACTTCAAGGGAATTATGACTGAAGTAATTGTGTTTTCAATTACGAGGGCAGTATTTTTGTGTGAGATATCAGTGAACACTGAGTGAGACCACTGACTTAAATAATTTAAAAATTTCAGCTACATGGCGATTGTGGACCAATCAGGCAGGAGATGGTGGAAAAAAAAAAAACAAAAAAATAACTTTACTTTCGAAAATCGTTTCGAAGTTTTGTTTTGTTTGTTTCATTGACTTTCTTGCCAAGCCAGGGAGCGGGTTCCTAAAGTAAAGCAACTTCCACTTTTTTTTTTTTCGGATGTTTTTTGTATGCAAATAAGGTGGAAAACATAACCTCCTCCTTTTTAAGAAGTCGGTTAAAAATTCTGAGCGTTCGAGTGAAGGCGCCTCTAAAATACGTATTTTCTTATTTCATAGCATACTTCATCAGTATTTTTCTCGAGATAAAACACGGTGTAAGGGACATTGTGATACAAATTTTAAAGGGTTTTGTTTATGATCTTAAACCTACTGCATTGAAATTGATGACCAAAACAGCCTGTTCCATACAAAAAAATTACGTGATTGCCCAGAGGTTAAGACCTCGCCTCTCATTTATGAGATTGTGGGTTAAAATCCGAGCAAGTAGTTTGTGTGACTTTTTCAATTAATGAGTACTTTCTAAGTTTGTTTTGGATTTCACAGACATCGATGAAGGAAAACATCGTGATGAAAACTGGACTTATAATTAATATAAGTCTGAAATCGCCAACCGTCTGAGAAGAGGCCTATGCCCAACAGTGGGACAGACATAGGCTGGTATTAAACAAAATGTATTTCTAGCACGGCAAAAATGTAAGGAATATCTGAAGTAACCAATAAAGAGTTTCAATACCTACTGCTTTTAATCTATGGTAAAAGTAAGTACTTACTTACCATTGTGGCACTTAAACCACATTTATTATTAGGTGAAAACACACTTACGTCATTACTGTAATGTTTCCATTAATCCGTTTTCTAATTAATTAAAGTGATGTTCTGTTATTAAATGGAACATGTTAATCAATATTAATTACCTTTCTTCGTAATCAAGGTCTCAATGTTACTTCAATAAAGTGATAAAATTGCTATTGAAGTTAACTTGAAGGTTGTACCTTTATTTTATTATCAAAAAAAAAACCCTATAATAATTGATTTGTAAGCAAATTGTTTTAAACCAGACATTTTCCAGTTTACTTACCTTTGAAGAATAAGCCTTCTCAATACATTCTACTAAATGAAAAAGTTATGACTAATCGTGTTCCAAGCAATCTGTTTTTGATAAACTTGTACTGACTAAGTTTTATTCGTATGTTGACAGATAAGCGATGTTTTTGTTTGATGATCAGCCGTCATGAGGTCATCATCACTTACCAGGTCATTTAAGATCAATCATCAACTGACGCCAGACTCCGTCTGACCTTAGTAACCTTTGGGAGAAAATATCTGGGCATACATGTGTAGATATAAAGGGTGTAAAACACCTCTTAACGAAGCCGAAAGGCACTGGTTCTCCCTGTCATTGCGATCATTTTTTTGTTCTACACCATACCTGGGAACCTTCTAGTTACGGAGATATTAGGGGTCAAAGTTACAACTTTTCGACAAGTATTTTTTTAAATACAAGTTATTAATGTATGATTTTTACTTTAAACACCTCCACGACCCCCGTACTATTCAATCCGTCCATCAGCACCATGTTTTGAGTGCGTTACATTTAGTTCTACCACAAAACATGATTTTACACCCCCAAAAAAAAAGTCGTTTCCCAGCAATAATTTTTGCGTTAAGTTACTTAGTTTCCTGTACAGAATGCTTGGTTGACGGCTTCGTGATGAGGTGATTTACACCTTGTATGTACATGCATGTCTTTTTTGCAGACTTTCACATTGGGGGTATCAAAAAACCAGAAGTACCTGTATGATAGTCATCATTCAGTCTAGTCAGTCTAGTCCCAAATACTGGGAATGAATTTTGACTTAGACTAAAGTAAATTTAAATTTTCCTTCCCTGTATTTGGGATTTAAGACACGATTGTGTCCTGGCCGATAGTGACAGAGTTTTACACAGAGGCAGACAGTCAGCACTTCTAATAGTGATATTATGTATTCAAACAAAAAAAAAACACGATCGTGCATTTTGTAGAAATGGTCCGTACTTTGCACCACCTCCAGTTCTTTTTTAGGGTTCCGTACCAAAAGGGTCAAACGGGACCCTATTACTGAGACTTCGCTTTCCGTTCGTCCGTCTGTCACCAGGCTGTATCTCACGAACCGTGATAGCTAGCCAGTTGAAATTTCTACAGATTATGTATTTCTATAATATTGATGCTATAACAACAAATACTAAAAACAGAATAAAATAAATATTTAGGGGGCTCCCATACCAAAGTGTTTTTTTTTTGCTCTTTTTTATAAATAATGGTACGGAACCCTTCGTGCGCGAGTCCGACTCGCACTTGGCCGGTTTTTTAATACTTAACATTCTGTGAATCTTGCTCCTTTTTTTGTTCTCTACCCTACGTTTCCCCGATGTCGTCAGAAACGGTCGCATGTTTTTATCGATACAGCCGCGATGCTGTCGCGCATGTGTATCGATACAGCCGCGCGATTGCATCGTTTCTGTCGCACGTTGCAAACGCGACTAACGCGCGATAGTAGCGATGCTGTCGCGCGTTTACAAATCGTACGACAGCATCGCCATGAGCGACGAGTCGCCGTGGGCGAGGGGGCTTATGTTGCATATTTACCGCGTTTATGACGTATATTTGCAAGCATATTTCGACTATTTTATGTGGTATTCGGTCTACTTTTCACATACATCAATTATTATGTATTAAAAGCCTACATTGTCCCACTGCAGGGCATTAAGTACACACACATACATCATTAAGTACATGCAATACATTAACATTATCTGTTAGTAGGCAATGTTTGCCTTGGGCATTTCATGAGCCCCGAGGACTTAAGTACAGCAGGATGTTATCGAAACGGATATGGGAATCAGTAATTTGACCACTAAACTAAGCCGGTAAGGACAACCCAAGAGGCCCGACGAAGCAAAGAACAGTGTAATATTCCGGCAAATAAATCTCACGAGAAGCATGGGTTCAAGTTTAAGCTGCGTTTGCTTAGGTCAGTCTGTGGATGGGTCACCATACCCTCTCGAGTTTCCTCTGTGCTTTGGAAAGCACGTTAAACCGTTGGGCCCGTCTGTGATTATAGATCTTTGATATTTTTCACTGGTAGTCATTGGCCCGAAAGTATGAAAAACAGATATTCCTGGAAGCCGACCCAAACTTAGTAGGGAAAGGCTAGGAAGATGATGGAAATAGCGCGAAAAAACCACAGCCTGCCAGTTTAATTGTGACGTGGCAAATAATTTTCACGATTTGCCCATGACTGTTATTTTTATTGCCAAGAAGCTTTCAACTATTTCCTCACAAACAAAAGCAAAGCTTCATAAATATTTAGTTCACAGTTATGTTTCAGCTAATTACACAAAACAAAACCCTAATTAAGGTAAACTTAAACCATAAACAGAAAACGTTGCTACCACAGACAACGTGTATTCAAAATATGTAACAGCTATTCAACAACGAGATGAAATAACAATCATATTTATAGAACACAATCTTAATGAACGAACATGTCATTAAAATTCCTAATTATAAGCATTTCTATCAAATTCCCTGTATTGTTATGTAGCAGGGGGTCATAGTATCGAGAGACAAGGAAGTGGCGGCGATACTATGATAAATATGACACGTTTTAGATGTTTAGAAACAAACATGTTCTTGCAAACATTAGATACATATTAATCACTGTTTTGACTAATCAGGGTGATAAGTGAACAGCTTGCATGTGCCGGTTTATCCCGAAGCGATTATTACCCTGTACTGACTGGGTTCTGGAGGTCAGATAGACAGTCGCTCCATTTTAAATACTGATAATTTCGCTGCTACGGTTAGACTGGAAGCCGACCCAAACATAGCTGGAGAAAGGCTAAGCAGGTGATGACGATACAATTCGTAAAATGGTCACAAAGTGTATATACAACACGAGGATGTTGTTTTGCATCCTCGTCAAATTCAAGGAGGTAAAGAACTATGCTAATGATTCTCGACCCGAATCAATAATAAAATTAGTGGGTAATTTTTATTTTCTTTCTTTTTTTGCGGAAATCGGAAAGTGTGAACCACCCGTGTTTTAATCATAGCCCGTCTGATCCTCGCCTTATAACCTCGCTTACATATAAACAAAAAATCTCAAACGTTTTTCGATCATATCTTATTCCCTAAACCACGTTTATGGGGTTATTCCGAAATACTGACAAACTTAAACTATCAAAATAACCAGCGTTTATTAATAACTAATTAAATACTTTATTAATAACTACTACTACTACAGTAATTTTAATTGACAATTTATGTCTTTTGTGACAACCTCCCGAATTTTGATGAGAATGCAAAACAACACCTTGTATAATAATTTAATATATTAACTGCGCTTCGCCATTTTAAGAATCTTAACTGGATTAATATTATTATCCTACTATAATTCTCCTAAAGCAGCCATGTTATTCCCCCTGATTTCGTCACAATTCGAAGGCTTATACATAACTAATTTTGTTTGAAAACTTCGTCAGGTCGAAAACGTAAATAACACATCGAAAACTGCAATGGCAATGGTATGGTGAAGGTGTTAGCAATGGCGCATTCGTGTTCCACGCGCGCCTCAAGGAGATGTCAGCAAATCGCAAGGGGTCCGAGAGGGCCGATGCCTGCCATGGCTGCGGGTTGTTCGAAAGAGATACCGTGGCCCTGGAACACAAAGGGATAAGAAGGAACATGGATGGGTTTTAGTCAGTACAAGTCTGACACTCCCTTCCGCTCCGCCCAGAGCGGGAGGATACATTTGATGATTTCCCATTCGTAAAAAAAATAAAAAAGGCCCCCAGATTTGCGGAATCATAATATGATCACGATTCGCCCAACTGTCAATGAGACAACAATATTAATATGACATCTTAAATGATTAGTAAGTGCCCATTTACGCAGGCGCGGCGCGTGGAGCGGGGCGGTGCGCGGCGCGTTCCGCTTTAAATTCAAACATAAGGCGATGTATGAGAGCGTTTACGGAGAAGCGGTCTGACGCCCGTTTGCTTGAGATATAGGCGGCCGACGCGGCGTTATGTCAAACAGACAATACAAGCAAACGGCAGTGCCCGGGTTCGATTCCCATACGGAACGAATTTACAACGTCGTAGTTTTATCCGAAAATAATCATTTTGTTTTTATTTTAAATTTTGTAGTGATTTTTTTTTCGTAAATTGTTCAGTTTTTACTAGCTTTTATTTAACTTGCAATGTATGTATGTATGTTTGTTTGGGTAGAATCTTGGAAGCTAAATTAGAACCACTTCCCGATGTCCGATTGAGCTGAAATTTTGCACACACCTTTGGTTGTAAGAACAGAATATTAATATGACAGACATAACTTAATACTGCAGCCTGGATCGTCTCCTCACGAGAGAACTCCTCAACGGTTAATAGCACAGACATGAAACTTTGCATACAAGTTTATATTTGATGGATAATCACGATTTGTATAATGAACTCATCCTGCAGCCAGGATCGTTTTCTCACGAGGGCACTCCTCAACGGTTAATAGCACAAACATGAAACTTTGTATAGATACGTGTTCCATTTTGTTGAATAAACATAATTCCTGTCGTTTCCACGACCAGGATTTTTTCTCAAAAGTCCTCAACGGTTAATAGCACGGATATGAAAAAAGTGTTGCGATAATGATGTGACAGAAACGATTACAGCAAATATCAAAAATTTTTAAAACAAACTTTTATAATGATGCACCGAAAAGAAGATATCTAATCTTGGAGTAAATGGTAACGATAAAAGATAGTTTTTATAGCATTTACAATTCACGCGACCAGCTTATGTGAAAACTATTCTTTATCGTTTATGTAATGTTTAATTTAAGTAATGTTACAACAAAAAAAACACAAAAAATATATTCTTAATGCCTGTGATTTGATCCTGCAACTTCTGATTTTCAGTCCAATCGCAGTGCCACCAGGCGATTTACTACGTTCTATTCTAATACATAATAATTATGACGATTGTCAGTTTTCAAACAGTTGATGAATATGGTCCCACGTTGGGCTACAAGCGTTCGACGCCGCGTCCGCCGCGGCGTTATGTCAAAAGCTCAAATACAAGGAAGTGGTCCCACGTTGGGCTGCAAGCGGTTGACGCGGCGTTATGTCACTCGGACAATACAAGCATACGGCAGTCCCCGGGTTCGATTCCCATATAAAACAAATTTACAATGTCGTAGTTTTATCCAAAAATAATCATTTTGTTTTTATCTTAATTTTATTTGTGTTTTTTTTTCGTAAATTTTGTTCGATTTTTATTTGTTATTCATGATTATCTAACTGTTTTTTGAATGGTTCAAAAACTAAAAGTATATATTTTTAAACTAGATATTTTATAATGATTTGAAAACCCTACATAATGCATTAAAATAAAATAGTGTCCTAGTTTTAAAAAGTAATATTTAACATGATAAAAAAAAACACAAAAAGAAAATCCTTACTTGCTAGGATTTGATCCTGCACCTTCTGATTCACAGTCCGGTCACAGTACCGTTAGACTTTATACTTCATTGACACTTGAGCCGAAATAGACATTCTATTCTAATGCATGATATGAAAATTGACAGTTTTCAAACAGTTGAAGAATATGGTCCCACGTTGGGCTACAAGCGTGCGACGCGGCGTCCGCCGCGGCGTTATGTCAAACGCTCAAATACAAGAAAATGGATCCAGGTTGGGCTGCAAGCGGTCCACGCGGCGGTATGTCACACGGACAAGTTTCCAGCATACGGCAGTGCCCGGGTTCGATTCCCATCCGGAACAAATTTATAATGTCTTAGTTTTATACAATAATAATCATTTCATTTTTATTTAAAAAAAAAGGTTTTTTTTTTTTGAGCGTTTGTATATCTGACCTCCACAACCCAGTTAGTACTGGTTAATACGATACCCCTTGGTTGTCAGACTTTCGGGCCACTGAAATTATTAACTAGTGATTGCTGATGATAAAAACGTAAAGTACGAACGAAACTTTTTTTCGAGAATTTAGCTAATATGGCAACATTCATCGTCAATCAAAACAAAAAATACCATATTTGTCATAAATATTGTCACTTCTCTGTCTTGATCAATTAAAATCGTAATGTTTGGTTTTGTTGTGAATAGTTTTGCATATTATTTATTTACCCGTCTTATTTGTTTCGTGGTGAAGTACACAACACGAGAATGTTAAGGTGTGCAGAGATGATGGCGACTAAAACAATGCCAAAGATTACAGTTGTGGCTAGCATGTGTGGGGAACATCGTAATACGATGTTCCCATACTATGGGGAATATGGTAATGCCGATGCTGATAGAATGCCCGCGACGCCGGGCTCTCTCTTATTTGAAGAAGTTCTAATAAGTTCACAATGATATGCTGCTTAAAATAAATGTTTTATTCAACTTCGTAATTCATGTTTTATTTTTGCCTAGTCCATGGCGCAATTATACTTGGTCGTTGCCCGAATTCGATTGCCTTTGGAATTCATCAAACGACCAAGTTTAAATGAACGCGGCCGAGTACGCGAACACACTCGTCCAACTACATTTTTTTTCCACTATTGTAAGCTTCTATGTATTCCATTGCGATGACTAGTGTAATTACGCCATAGAAGAATCACCGCTATATGGCGGTGATTCTTCTAGGCTAGGCAGACGCCTAGCCTTTTCCCAGCTATGTTGGTGTAGTGGTATGTAACCCACACGGTCGATTTTCAGTCTATGCAGATGCAGCTGAATACCAGTATTTTACATGGAGCGACTGCCTATCTGATCATTAAAGAGTAAGCGACCCAAAATCATTAAATATCGTGATGAGTTGTGCAAATGCTCCGCAGCATGGATAACAAGACAGGCCTGAAATTTTACGTAATTAGGTTACATTGGATTGTAAATTAAGATGAAATTATCATTCATCTTATAATAACAATTACAAATTGTCCAATTTACGATAAAAAATAAACACCTTTTTTTTTTAAATAAAAATAAAATGATTATTATTGGATAAAACTACGACATTATAAATTTGTTCCGTATGGGAATCGAACCCGGGCACTGCCTTTTGCTTGTATTGTCCGTGTGACATAACGCCGCATAGACCGCTTGCAGACCAACCTGGATCCATTTCCTTGTATTTGATCGTTTGACATAACGCCGCGGCGGACGCCGCGTCGCACGCTTGTAGCCCAACGTGGGACCATATTCTTCAACTGTTTGAAGACTGACAATTTTCATATCATGCATTAGAATATAACGTCTATTTCGAACCAGGTGTCAATGAAGTACATAGTCTAGTGGTATTGTGATCGGACTGTGAATCAGTAGTTGCAGGATCAAATCCTAACAAGTAAGGATTTTCTTTTTGTGTTTTTTTTCTGTTAATGATGTTTAAATATTACTTTTTAAAACTAGGACACTGTTTTATTTTAATGCATTATGTAGGATTTTCAAATCATTATAAAATATCTATTTTAAAAATATATACTTACTTTTAGTTTTTGAACCATTCAAAAAACAGATAATCGTAAATAACAAATAAAAATCGAACAAAATTTACGAAAAAAAAACACAAATAAAAATAAGATAAAAACAAAATGATTATTTTTGGAAAAAACTACGACATTGTAAATTTGTTTCATATGGGAATCGAACCCAGGCACTGCCGTATGCTTGTTTTGTCCGAGTGACATAACGCCGCGTCAACCGCTTGCTGCCCAACGTGGGACCACTTCTTTCAAGTATTTGAGCGTTTGACATAACGCCGCGGCGGACGCGGCGTCGCACGCTTGTAGCCCAACGTGGGACCATTTTCTTCAATTGTTTGAAAACTGACAACCGTCAATTATCATGTATTAGAATAGAACGTCTATTTTACACAAGTGTCAGTGAAGTAATTAGCCTTGTGGTATTGCGGCCGGACTGTGAATAAGATGATGCAGGATCAAATCACAGATGTTTAGATAATTGTTTTGGTATTTTTTCTTTTTGTTCTTTTTTTTTATGCTGTAAAATATTACTTTTTGTAACTAGGTGTACTGTTTTATTTATATGCATCTGTATGATTTTCAAATCATTATAAAATATGTAGTTTAATAATATATACTTTTAGTTTGTGAACCATTCAAAGAACAGTTAGGTAATCGTGAATAACAAATAAAAAAAGAACCAAATTTACGAAAAAAAAAACACTAAGAAAATTAAAATAAATACAAAATGAGTATTTTTGGATAAAAGTACGACATTGTCAATTTGTTTCGTATGGGAATCGAACCTGGGCACTGCTTTAGGCTTGTATTGTCAGTGTGACATAACAAATCAAATGGTCCCACGTTGGGCTTCAAGCGTTCGACGCGTCTCCGTAAACGGCAAAAACGCGAGACGCGCCGCGCGACGCCTATTGCAACGCCCCGCGCCACGCGCCGCGCCTGCGTAAATGAGCCCTAACAGTTGACAGATCAGACACTGTTTCGTAGAACTCGTAGTTTTATCTTATGAATGAAAAATATGTTGTTTTGGTCTTAGGCCAAAACTATAGATGAGCAACGCCAAATAATACGTTCATTCGGTATAGTATTTTTTTAGAAAGCCAGAGTTCAAGAGTAATGAGTTCATTTTGAGGAAACCGATGAAAAAACCTAGTATTTTAGTGCCACAAATAAACATCTGATGAATAGAAAAATGTTTGTGAAAAATGAGGTATACGTTCAGTCGTAAAGATGTGAAAAAGTAACAGACGGACTAAGATAATTTCTTTATAATATTATACGTAACTAGCTGCTCTCCGCGGCTTCGTTCGCGTGATCTTTATTTTTTATTTTAAGGGTATGCAAAATAGATGTTGGCCGATTCTCAGACCTACCCGATATGCACACAAAAGTTCATACAAATCGGTTCAGCCGTTACGGAGGAGTATGGTATCTAACATTGGGACACGAGAATTTTATATAATATAAGATAAGGAAGTACATTTCGTTCATTTTTTTTTTCGATTTACGTTCTAAAATTACGGTATCATGTCGAAACTCAAAACATACAGTTTGAGTTTCTGTTAAGATGAAAGAAAGATGACTTTTTCGCGTGCTTGTTCTGTGAGAGGATGCATGACAGATGACTTATTCTTGTTATTTTCAAGTATTTTATTTAATATTTTTAACATTTCTTGTTGTTAATATGTTTTCTTTTAACTGTGCAATAGCTTGGATTTGTCTGTTTTGTTGTACATGTTTTATAAAAAACAATAAATAAATGTCGATACAATACTCTGGTATTGTTTCGATATTTATTTATTGTTTTTTTTTAGATCATACTGACATAGCCTGATAAATGCGTTAAGACGCAGGGCATAGCTACTACACAAATTTCCTAATTTAGGCTAGCATTTTCATAGAACATTATGCCAGAACAATGACATAGACATTAATAAACTTAACCACTATGTGCAGCGCGCAATGTGTGTACTTTAATTCACAATACATAAATGGAAATTGAATTTTACAGGGTTAGATAGAAAATAGGCTTTTGTTTTATTAATATTTCCAATGTTCAAACATTTTTGACGGCCAGGGGCAACCACTGTATGTATACCAAGGCGACCTTGTTTTGTTGGCTTTGTTGTATGGTCTGGTCTAACTTTTTTGTTGTATTCAATGGGATGTAGCCGGTTGTACTTACACCAACGACCAACCTAGGCAAGCACCGCTAAACTCAAAGGTCGACCCGACCGGCTGTTATTATTTTTCCACGATTTTCTCCTGTAGTATTATAGTAATTATACTACTTATCCTTATAATTTCACAACACTTCTGAGTAAATCTCAAAGGGAAGCTATTAATTTAATTGACTAGAAGACAATTAAATAACAAATATTTGTTCATCTCCGCACTGTTGTTGTTTACTCTAGTTATATCAATACCAGTATGTAGGTTGCTAAATAAGATGAAACGTGAGAGTTTGTACACACAGCTCCATTAAGTAGTTACCCCCCAGTTAATCGCCCGGAGTGTTGAGGGGTTAGCACATCATACTGGTGCTGACTGTACATTTACTTTTAGCTAGCAAAATTTCTTTCTTCTATATATATTTCAGACTATTTTGATACTATTTTGATAATGGATTAAATATTCAAGTTATAGTCGTAAGACATTGGAGATTACTTTGCTGTATTCTACTTGCAAATGTATCAAAAAGGAGACATAATGAAAGCGTAGCCAGCTACATATTTTTGTACCTGGTCAGTCTGTTTAAAGTCTGTTTTAAGTCGTAGCCCGAAGAATTGCCAAACTTAAGTGGCAGTGGGCAGGGCACATTGCTCGCAGAACAGATGGCCGATGGGGCCGAAAAGTTCTGGAATGGCGACCGCGAACCGGGAGACGATGCGTTGGAAGGCCTCCCACTAGGTGGACCGATGACCTGGTGAAGGTTGCGGGGATCCGCTGGATGTGCGTCGCACGGGACCGGTCAATGTGGCGACACTTGGGGGAGGCCTATGTCCAGCAGTGGACGTCTTTCGGCTGAAATGATGAAGTCTGTTTAAAGGCATATTATAATGAAAAATCCGAAACCATTAAGAAAGGAGAGGAATAAAGATGTCCTTTCTCGTAAAGTCATCTTCCCCACAGTCCATCTACCTATCATTTTTTTGGTCTTTTTCGGTATCAATTGATTCAATACTACGAGTAATTCATTTTCATCCACACATAAACTCTCACTGCATATCCATGAGAATAGGCAAATAATAGAGGACGAAACCAGCTACATTCTTCTTTTGCTTCCTGCACGTTGATAAATTTTTTTATTTATTTGAAACGACATGTACAATATAACACATACTATCTAAGCAATTGTACAGTGCAAAGTGCCTTTTCCCAAACTATTTTGGGGTCGGCTTCCAGTCTACCGAAACCGACAAACACAGTAACCTTTAACAGTAACCGGATGAAGCTGAGTACCAGTATTTTACATGAAGCGACTGCCTATCTGACCTCCAGAACCTAGTTAGTACTGGGTACTAATCGCTTCGGGATAAACCGGCACATGCAAGCTGTTCACCTATCACCCTGATTAGTCAAAACAGTGATTAATATTATCTAAGGTTTCACAACCCAGTAACTGGGTAATACGATACCCCTTGGTAAGACTAGATGTCAGACTTTTGGCTTCTGACTGCTCGTAACGACTGTCAAAGATCTACAAATGACAGCCGGGACCAACGGCTTAACGTGCTTTCCGAGGCACGGAGGAAACTCGGTTTGTAATTATGGTCACCCATCCACGGACCAACCTCGGCAAGCACGGCTTTACCTTAAAGATCGACCCGTGCGGCTGTTATTATTTAGCCACGAGCTCCTCCTTTATTCACAATTAAGTATGATAAAAATATTAAATAAAGTAAGTAAGTACTTAAAATTACAAAAAAAAAACATCTTTCACGCATGCTCCCACAGAACAAGTACAAGAAAAAATCATCTTTCTTTCATCTTCATACACTCACGACGACGGTTGTCTACGCACCTAACTAACCTTTCAGAACAAGATCACCATTAAGGTCAATGCACGTAATGTTATCAATCTCAGTACTACTGTTTTCACTATAATCTTAACTAGCTGTGCCCCGCGACCTCTGGCCGCGTGAAATTTTTACAAAAATATTACCTTCATATTTGAATCGGATTTTGTTGACAATTTCAAGGGTTTTTGTTCATGGAACCCTTATTCTATGACTTAAATAAAAGCCTTAGTTACTCATTATAATATCAGCTATCTGGCAGTAAAATCTGTCCAGCTAGAAAAAGACAGACAAAAAAGTTAAAACGAAAAAAAAAAGTTTTTTTTTTTTTGTAATAAGTACCGCAAATGCTTTCATGTGCATTCAGTAAAAACCTGTTATTTTTTAATTACCAACAGACAGTTCAATTTGAATTATTTTTATATATCGAAACGATATTCTTGTCGCCATTTACACGTCTCTTAAAATGACAAATGGGTGGTCCATAATTATCTCCACGGCTTCTTTGATAAACGTCAATAAATATGTCATTTTATATCTTCGACTCCCCAAGAATGAAAGTGACGACATTATTTATTCAAAAGTAAACAATATTGCTAATTTATCAGTTGTTGTTCTGCGGTAAAGTGTTGCTATCATTGACCTTAATAAATGGAGAGTCAAAATTTTCCAATTCAGAGTCTGGGGTTCCAAATGTTCCACTCAAAAGTGAAAAAAATCAATCGGATATGAGGAATTGCCATAAAGTCGGTAATTCAAGCCTGAGGTTAGAGACAAACAAATTAAACTTTAAATTCAAAAATATTACAAACACATGGTTACATTGGCCCCAAACTGAAGCCAAAGTAAAGAAGCCTGTATCTTGGGCACCAATACAGAGTGACCACCAATGCCTTTAAAATATTATGTTTCAACAATTTGAAAAACAAACATTAAAATATTGACAGAATATCGCAACATAAAAAGGCTACATTTAAAACCAGACTAGATTCCCTAACACACGAAAGTCACATAATAAAACATCTTTACACAAACATACGTCACAGCATACTCTGCACTGTGCAAAACGTTGGAACGCAAGTGTAATCGTCTGGCGTCTAACAGTGCACTGGAGATTTAGCGACATGTCAGCACAAATTACAAGTCGTGCAACTAACATTATACCAGCTAAAATAAGTACTAAAGTAGCTACGAAATACAGCGAGCGTGAAATTGCTTTAGTCTTCTTTATTTTTAAACGGATACTATAAAGTACACAAAATTTAAGTCCCTAAGAAATAACCTCGAAAATAACATTTGAAGTAAATTTTAATGCTGAAGATTTTATGCGTAGCGACGTAAAAAAAGGTAGTAAAGTAGTTTAGGACTAAAAGAAAGGTGTAATAAACTTATTCGGATACTGAAACGATTTTATTGATATCCGCGTACCTGAGAATAAAAGTTGATCAAATTGTGTCACTCGGAAAAAAGCACATGTATTTATTGTCCATAAAGATATGGATGTGATACTATCGAGAACTATATTTACTCTTGAACGTATAAAAACTGAACTACCAAACCTAACAGTTAACTTGCATTGCACCTAACAAAAATCTGCTCCTGAAAATTTTCAATAAACGCCACGTTCCACTAAGGTACACGACAGAAGTGCTTCGGGAATTCCTCAATGAAACTGCATCTAGCTACCAAGCTCTGAATCACAATAAAGTCAGGGTAGTTATAGCACCCTGGGGTGAAATGAACACATTCACGTTTGTAACGCCGAACAAATTGGAATATTCTCATTCCAAACGGAACGAATTTGCGCAATTACGCTTTTGGGCGTCAATTCGTTTAAAGGACACTTTAATTATTTTTTTTGGCCGTATTATTTTTACCTACCTATATTTTTGACCTATAAGGCTTTAAAATTCAAGCAATTTACATTCAAGTTTGGAGGCAGAAAAGGTTGAGAGTTTCAGAGCAATGTTTTAAAATAAAAACTTTATTAGTGCCGCTATGTGTCAGTAATTGAATACAGAGTACACAGCTCTCATTTATTTCTTGCTTAATGAAACACATTGTTTGAAGCACCCCGTGCGTCGGAATTAAGTTTACTGCACAATGCTTGTTGTAACAAATTGTTAACAGACTCGCTGCTAGTTTTTTTTAGTAGTTTATTATCTGTTATTTTATTAAATAGTTTTACAGAATTATCAAAAGGCATAATTAGTTATTAATTATCCCTCCTCCGATGTTTTCCTGAACAAAAATGTAGGTATATTTTTTTACATCACAGAAATATGCACTTCTCTCAACGTATCTTCTGTTTCTACTAATTATAATCTTCTTGTGTTTCCTCCAACCGAAGTTGGATGAGCTTGTCATAAATGCTGAACTGAAGCAGTTCATCTTAACTTTAAACCACTCCAAAGCCAGCATATATAGTGTGGCTGTGACCGAAATCGGCAAGATGAAATCATCATTTCTTAAAAAATTTCCTTGTTGCCTACTACTCTTCACAATTCTCAAATCCTTTAAGCACACAAAAATTTACCTGTCAAACTGCTCGGCAAACCCCGGAAATCACAACCACCTTCACCAATTGTTCTCAAATCCGTCAAATCTATTTGCTATATCGCAACACACTGGTACACATGTGCCACGTTCCGATTCATATATCAATCAGTACGAACCGGCAGCTGACGACTTTTTGAACGAGATTCGATGCGATCCCTCTTCTGATACCAATATCTTTTGCCGTAAAATTTCAGTAGTTGAAAATGCATTTTGTGAGCGATAAAGGTTTGAGCAGTGATTTTACGATGCCTGTCCTGATTGTCGCGGTGTTTGGGAGAGAGTGAGTAACCGTATCGTTGTTATCACCGTCAGTAATGTTTGGTTTGAAATCTTCAGCGATAGCAAGCAAGTCGTCAATTTTTAGTGTTGAACATGAAGTTATACTATCTATCGTGATGGGAGATTTTATTGAATTACAGATTTGGTGATTTCTTGAAATCGTTTGAGCAAAAAATTAGTCAAGAAATTCTACGACTTGCTACTGTTTCGAGATTTTTTGTCTTTTAAAAGATCCTACAACATGATTTAGATTTAAACACGAATCAGCAAGTTGTAACAAAATACGTATTCGTGCATAAAACTGAAAAAGATAGGGTTTACTAAAAGAGTAGCTGATGAAGTTAACAAGTTAACTCCTGCAAAGAAAATAAATTGAACAGTTCAGAACAGTGATTAAGGGGCACACCTTCCTAAGGGTAAGATTATCATCACGATTTGGATCCCCAGAGATCTGAGCCGTAAACATCCTGCTCCCTTCCGGCCCATAATAAATGACGGACCCAATACGGTCCAACTACGTAAACTCCTACTTACCCCTTAAGGAATATATATGGCGACCCCGACTGAAACTATTATTCTCAGTGTTACTAACTACAAATATTGAATCTTATCGATATTGGTTTTCTTGGCCAAGTTGTAGCAGCATGAAAATTCATTTCAAATGTCTTTGGAAAGTTTATATCAGTTTCATATCTAGTACAGTTGGGATTATTGTTGGAACTGTCTGTTTGTTCGGTGTGTTGGGGAAAGGGGTAATAATCGACTGAGATTTTGATCAGTGTAAGAAAGTTTTTGTAGTAATGGTTGATTATTGAGTCAAACAGGAAAGCGCGTCGCGGCAGACTGTGTAGAAGATAGCGGGACGAGCTGGATAAAACCAGAGACCAGTGGTCCATATTAGCCCTGGATCGAAAAAACAAGATGTCGTGGAGAGCGAGGCCTTTGCCCAGCAGTGGGATGACGCAGGCTAAACAGGCAAGGATGGCTGGTGGAGGAGTGGCTTGAGAATAACCTCAGGGGCGTACTGTGGGAATAGAGTCATTTTTTTAGCACTGAACTGAGTAGGCTGATGGAGATGAAGAGAAAAATTTGAATAGACTTTTGAATGGTTAATTTTTCTTCGTTTATAAAGGGTATAAAACATCTCTTAACGAAGCCGAAAAGCACTGGTTCTCCCTGTCATTGCGATATTTTTTTTGTTCTACACCATACCTGGGAACCTTCTAGTTACGGAGGTATTAGGGGTCAAAGTTCCAACTTTTTGACAAGTATTTTTTTAAATACAAGTTTTTTATGTAAGATTTTTACTTTAAACACCTCCACGACCCCCGTACTATTCAATCCGTCCATCAGCACAATGTTTTGAGTGCGTTAAATTGAGTTCTACCACAAAACATGATTTTACACCCCCCAAAATAAAGTCGTTTCCCAGAAATAATTTTTGCGTAAAGATACTTGGTTTCATACACCGAATGCTTGGTTGACGGCTTCGTGATGAGGTGATTTACACCGTGTATTAAAGACGATTATTTGATTATTATTCATTATGAAATTGAGAGTTAAAAGTTCCACATGAATCACAACATGGTTCAATAAACTGGGTAAAAACAATTGTTGTTTAGATAACGTAACGAATTACGCTATTTTAAAACTTTCAATAAGTAGGTGACTTACAAACACTGTAAATAGGTGCTGATAATAAATTAATCATTTAATTATAATTACTGTATTTTACGTCAATAACATATTTTTTTCTCACCATTAAACGACTCAGATATAACGAAGATGTGTTTCGTCTTCTAGTTATTCAGGTCTAGACTAAACTTTAATCTTTTCAAAAACAACTTTATCAAAAGTGTTTTCGTAGTACTATGATTTGCGTTTTTTTCCAATAACTTCTTCTGATGAGAAGAATAGTAGTTATAGTTAGTGTAGTGCGGAAGTCGTTTTTTTATTTCCGATGGGTATGCTCTTGACTCTAGTCTATGACAGAGACAAAGTCGACGATGGTAAGAGCTTCCCAGAAGAAACCTGTTTACTCTAACTTTGAAGAGATTAGGGTTGTAAGCGTTCGGAAACACAGACGCAGGCAGAGAGTTCCACTCCTTTGCTGTGCGCATTATAGAAGACGTTTAAAACGCTTAGCGCGAATTAGTGCAATAGCAATGAGGTTGGGATGGTAAACTTGCAGTGTGTCTGGATGTCCGATGGTAGGAGGAGGCCGGTGGGATGAAGTCGTGGAGTTCTCGGCACACTCACCGAAGTACATCCTGTAGAAGACCGACAAGTAGGCAACCTTGCGGCGTTTTCGACCTCTTTAGCCTTTTCCCAAATATGTTGGGGTCGGCTTCCAGTCTAACCGGGTGCAGTTGAATACCACTGCCCAATTGACCTCAATAATGTTGCCGTTACTATTTAGCCACGAGCACTTTCAAAATCAGGAACTAAACTTTCCAATTCTGTAGTGATATTATTAAGTAAAGAATATACAAAACGCTATATATGTACAACGAAATTTATATGCAATTATTGCTATACATAGCTCCTTACATATTTACGAAACAATAATGCTCAATAATGGTTACAGTTGGTGCCATTGGCCCGGGCTGTCATTTGTAGATCTTTGAAAGTCTTTACAGGTAGTCAGTGGCCTGAAAGTCTGACAACCAGTCTTACCAAGGGGTATCGTGTTATCCAGTACTAACTTGGTTGTGAAGGTCAGAAAGGCAGCCGCTTTATGTAAAATACTGGTATTCAGCTGCATCGGGTTGGTCTCGAAACCGACCCTCACATAGTTGGGGAAAGGCTAGGCAGATGATGAAGTTCCAGATTCTGAAAGACTCTCCTATGCATTATTTTGTCTAACCTCATCATCCCATGGTAACCACAGAAGTTTTACTGATCTAGATCTGGCTTTCTCACCCCTATTTTTTTTTTTTTTTTGCGGATGGGAAATCATCAAATGACTTCTCCCGCTCTGGGCGGAGCGGGAGGGAGTGTCAGACTTGACTGACTAAAACCCACCCATGTTCCTTCTTAGCCCTTTGTGTTCCAGGGCCGCGGTATCTCTTTCGAACAACCCGCAGCCCTGGCAGGCAAAGCAAGCAAGCAAAGCAAAGCAAAACAGCATGACTGCTTCGCAGAAGGAGGCGAGGCTTTCTCACCCCTTAAGTAAAGATGCGCGTAACCCCAAATTGATTCGCAAAACGTAAAACCATATTTCATCATATTATTCATTTTCATTCATAAAACCGAGTTCAAAGACTGTGAAAACACGAGATTTATTTAAAAGCTGTATTTGATCAGGGCACACAAACACGGATTAAATGTTGGAATTTATGTTATTGTCGTTTCCTTGTTTTATTTGCTGTGTAAATAGCGAGTATAAAATATGGCTATATAGGTAGATTTAATATTTCACTCTACATATTTTTACTTTAAAAAGAATTTCACATTGTTATTTATTCATTATAACAATGTGAAATTCTTTTTATTTGAAACGATTACCAAGTAACTGGGTTGTGGAAGTCAGATTCAGTCAGAATCAGTTCAAGTCAGAGTCGATTTACGAAATGGCTAGGCAGGTAAAATAGAACCTTTTTAGCAGAATGACCGAAAGTCATAACTGTTCCTGTTTTATTTATCCATTTATACATCCCACCGCGACGTGGCAATGTTGCCAGCCTTCTGGACACTCTTTGTATTGACAACGATGTGACGAATGTTTTGACGCCTTGTAATTCATTTTCCATTTTGATACTTGTACATATTTTTTATATTATTTTAGATCTATTCAAAGTTTGTAAATAATGTATATACTGAATTCAAATAAACGATAATAATACCTAAAAAAAAGTAAAACTTTAGTAAAATTCAGGTATAGTATAAATGGAAATTCTTCGCTTTTACGTCCGACATCGGGAGAATTATAACGAAGGGCAACGATTTCCCTGCCAGGGCTGCGGGACTGTCCGAAAGAGATACCGTGGCTCTGGAACACAAAGGGCTAAGAAGGAACATGGATGGGTTTTAGTCTGTACAAATCTGACACTCCCTTCCACTCCGCCCAGAGCAGGAGAGACCATTTGATGACTTCCCATCCAAAAAAAAGGGTTACGATTTCAGCAGTCTAAATTATCTTTACATTATCTCACTCCAAAGGTCAGTTTTGTAAAACTACATTAAAAGATTAAACACTTAACTAACTGCGTTAGCTTTCGGAGGCTTTCCGCCACCTTTCAGCAATATAACCGCTACGTCACAGGTCGCTTGCTATTCCACGGCATAGAAGTGTTAACAATGGTCCATTCATTATCATAAGTCGCCTGTGACAACTGGCTGGTTGATAAGCGACCGGCCCACGGCACACAAGCGTGTTAGAGACTGCGTTGTAATGCTAATAGTGCCTTAATACCACTGCCTAAAGTCCTGGTGTTATTTAATCCTGAGGACGCCTTTTTGGGGATTTAGTTTAGTTACCTAATCTGGCTAAATGGTACTGCATAGTAGCAATAAGGATGTTGATGAACTTTTATTTTTCTTTTAAGAAAATGTTACCCCACACTGGGTTTTTTTTCTGTATCATGTGTGCGTTTAAAAACACTTAAACTCACATACACAAACAGCCAGACCGTTCCGTGATCGAACACGTGACACGCAGCGCAGCAGCCAATCGCTCAGCCACTGCACCATCTTTGCCGAGTGTTGGTAGTTTAATTAAGAACTAGATTGATTGTTTACAGGTACTCGGTAGTTGACCATTTATATTGAAAAAAAATCCGTGTTCAAACAAAATTTTAACTTGAACTTCGCGGCCTTCCCTGGCGCTTCCCCTTAAGAAACAAAACTTGCATGAAAAGAAACACAAAAAAAGGCACACAAAACTGAATCAAAAATCTGGTGTCGGTCACGGCCAAGGACCATTTAGATTTAAAAGTACCACGGTATAATTTAAAGGATTTCAGGTTTTGGATACCTCAAGACAATATTGCAAATATGGCCGTCAGATTATTTCCTGTGCTCTGGCTATCGAAAGCAACCTATTCGTGTGGATTAATATCGGGTAGGTACCTTTGTGGTTAGTTGTACACTTACAACTAACCACAACTGCTATTGTACTGCATTCCTGATAATACCATGCAGTACTAGCAGTAAGAGTCAACTGTCGGAACGAATGCCCACTGTGTGGCACTTGCCAGGCAATGAGCCGGCAAACTGTCCTGCTTGTGCCATTACGATACCTAAGCGACGCATTGGTGCTTAGTTTCGCATTGGTGCTTAGTTTTAAAATGGCAATGTGTTTTGTGTCGGCATTACAAGCTTGACGCCTGGTTTTGCATAGATACGGTATTAATGTTTGTTTTACGGATTACATACAAAAGCGACCGGATTAATTGAACGCTAGTCAGGTGCGATCGAAATAGCATAATCAGCGTATAATGTTCCCAATGCTGGGACACAGGCCTCCTCTCTATGAAATGGGCTGTAATCCACCAAGCCAGCCCAGTGCGGGTTGGTACCTGTCACACGTTTTCGTTGTTTTAGTTGTGGTGAAGGAAAACATCCTTTTCGTTTTCCTACACCGTTTTGAGAGCACCGATGCTCTATCTGATGAGCTAAATTTGCCTGCCTGGGTTCAAACCCACGGCTTACTGCTCGTAAGTCGGGGCTGCAAACACTGGGCCACCGCTCCGCACCGCGACCGAAATGCTATCTCAATACCTATTGGAAATTCTAAATACTGATTAAACTTATTTGCGAACAAGGAAAACCAAACACAAGTTACTGTGCTCGAGTAGCTAAAACAAATATCCTTAGCATTTCTTACATTTACAAGAATTCCACCGAACTCAAGTCAAGTCTGATATCTTATTTACTAAGTAAAGGTTTATCCCTCAACACTGAGATACCCTTTTGTTTAACTTTCCAAGATACACTTCTAGGGGTCGTATCGTAAATCAATCCATCTGACGTGGTGGGAATTGCTTTTTTACGAGCCTCTCTCGTAACGAGCAACCGCTGGGAAACCGGGCTACCGTCAAAAAAATGGAATACGTTGTGCATTTTGTGGCGAAACTTGAAAAATCAACTACACTGGACTTTGGAAGAGAATTTCTCACGGCGTGATAAAAAATTTCGGTAGGTTTTTTTACTTTACTATCAGACAAATATAAGGTGATTTTTCGAGTTCCACAGGCTCTCGTAGAATTCAAATTAAAATTAATTTATTTTGTGAATGTAAGTAAAATATAGGGGTTAAAATAGGTACGTAAAATTCAGACAATATCTTATGTCCCACCGTTAAGCATACAACATGTTAGAAGCTCTCATCACCGTAAACGGTCGTGCTAATTAACAACGTTTAACGTGTTATTTCTATGGCACAAATGATAATTGAAAGAGGTGTGTATAAACGTTGACATATTTAATTAATATAGGTATTAATATTTTGACTGGGTGTAATGTTAATTTTACGTTTATGTAGTGGTATGTTGTGACTTATAGCATCATATTGGACTTGTCTGTAATGTTGCTATAATAGGGGACAATCCAACTTTTTTTTTCTTTGTCGGTCGGGTAGTTTATTGAAAAGTATTGGACACGTATTTTTTCTTTTTTCACGTGGTCATAAAATTACGGAGATATATTGAGTTGAAATGGCGCATGACGTCACATGTGGGTAAGTTTTATACCTACTTGTGACGTAGTAAGCCCCCACTCTCCAACTTTAATGAGTTTTAACTAAGTAATTTTTTGATATTTTGATAAAACAAAAAATACGTGTCTAATATTTTTGTATTACCTGTCTGACGGACAAAATAGAATGTCGTTTTCTTTACCCAGTCCGGTCCCCTATTGGTGGTAATAAATAAATACTAGTCTTTTTGTATTTAAGTTATTCCGTTTCTATAAGTTCCTCTAAAGCTAATGCTTAGGGGGGTAATCCCCCCCAATGGGGGTTCGCATAAATGTACGTCCCGTGTCCGGGCTTATGACAGGGGTATTCATGAGCTATTTCCACACAGAAAAAAAGAGACTGAACGACAGCTTTTTCTCCACATTTTCATGGTACAGGCACAGGTCACAGCCACACTATCCTGCCACTGTCATATGTGCCTTCACTGCTCTCAGTATTCGAATGAGATTCGAGCGCGGGGGGCAATTCCGTACATAAACGAGTGTGTAGGAGCTATTCCGTACCGAAAGTTTTCTATTATATACTTTTTGCTGTTGTAATAAAAAAGTGTTGCAGTACGTTTTTGGAAGAGTTTTATTGGGTAGTATTGTATTATGTTGGGCTTGGGATATGAAAGTATATTTCGTGTGATTTTTTAGTAGAGAATAGGTGAGGGCTGTTTCACGTTTAGCTTTCTTTGAAAGCGAAAAGGTCTCGAGTGAATGGACTGCAGAGTCCTCCTGTTATCATGATTTTTTAGCTCATGGCACAAATATAAACACTGGACGGAATGGTGATCATCTCACCTTATTAACCGACTTCAAAAAGGAGGAGGTTCTCAATTTGATTGGTATTTTTATGTATGTACACCGATTACGCTGAGATTTACATATGATCCGATTTACGTGATTCTTCTTTAGTTTGATGCAGAGCAGTTGCCATTTGGTCCCATAAATTAACATAGTTTGGCCCAGTATTTTTCATTTTATGAACATTTTTTTTTATTTATTTATGTAGATTTTTCACGTATGTGAATCATTTTTCACCTATTTCTCCGTAATTACTGGACTGATTTAGATGATTCATAATTTCATTTGGTAGAGAAAGCTTGCTCGGTGGCCCATATGAATTTTATTATCTTTGCTTGGGTACTTATTGAGTCATCCTCTTTATGAAAATGATACTTGACTAGGATTTGTGTGAGATACCACAACTGAAAAATGTAAAAAAAAAGTTTTTTTTACAAAAAAAAAATAACCAACTTAAAACAAATTTTGAAAATAATTTTGGAAGTCGGTTATTTTTTTGTAAAAAAGGTTTTTTTACTAGATGATGCGAGGCGATGCAATAACCGTGGGTATAAGTGTGCGTTGCAGTCTAGTTCCACAAAAATACTCTCAAACTGCTGAGTTGAGGATGCTGATCCCGTGCAGTGCTTTTATAAAAGTGTGAGCTTTAGAGGCCGTGTCACAGAACAATACACATATTTACATATCTAGCAATTGTACCTATTCTAATATTGGTGTAAATCATTGATGATCTCTACCTTTCCATTGAATAACCTACTTTCAAAAACAACTTTTAGTTGTCGGTGACTTTTGTTTGTTTCATTGACTTATTTGCCAGGGACTTCCGAAAGCAAAGTTATTTTCGAGTGTCATACTGAATTTCAACAGTTAATTAATTCGACACGTTCCCAATTTTGAAAAATAACAGTTTGACTTGTCATTGCTGCGACAGAACATATATTCGACTAGCACTACCTTCGAAAAGCACTACTTCGAGAGAACCTTCTTCGATATGCACATGTTCGGCGGATCTCTATTTCGACGGAACATACCTATTACATGATAATGCTCTTAATTCTCAAATTAATCCCTGTCAAGTATCAATTTTACACTGTAACTAGAAAATATATACATCGCTTCAAGTGTGCCTATAAAATTTGAAGAGTTCCCTCGATTTCTCTAGGATCCCATCATCAGATCCTGGCCTGATGACCATGGGACCACTTGGGAAGTTATACTCTTTTAAACAAAAAATGAGTTTTCCGAATCGGTCCAGGCGTATTCGAGTAATCGGGGAACATACATAAAAAAATCCGACGAATTTATTGCATACTAGCTGCTGCGCTACTTCGTTCGCGTGGAAATTTTGATGGGTTTTACGGGTATGAAAAATAGATGTTGGCCGATTCTGAGACCTACCCGATATGCACACAAAATTTCATACAAATCGGTTCAGCCGTTTCGGAGGAGTACAACACCGCAACACGAGAATTTTATATTATTTGATATACTTCCTCTTTTATTTAAGTCGGTTAAGAATATAAAAAGCGAACAAATTCCAAACAAAAGTCGTAAACAAGCTCTTTTCAATGCATTTCCATATGGCCACGTCTACAGTTGTAAACCAAACTTGTTGGTGGCGGCTATGTTAATCTGGAGCCGCAACTTCTCCAGACATAAAGATCAAACTGTGGTGCTAAGTTGTTCGACACGGAACTAGGAATTATGATAAATGTTTCTATTGAGCTTAAGTTTGGGTTTTGGGTAAGGTGGTGGAGGTGTTGCGTATCTATACTTAATATTATAAAGCTGAAGAGTTTGTTTGTTTGCTTGAATGCGCTAATCTCAGACACTACTGATCCGATTTGAAAAAATCTTTCATTGTTAGTTAGCCCATTTATCGAGGAAGGCTATATATCATAACGCTACGACCAATAGGAGTGGTAATAATCCAAAAAAAACACCGTTACATTTATGTGACAGAACGTAAACATACCACACAAACCATCGTAGGTTTAACAGTGGTATGCCAGACACGAAAATTCATTACATACTTAGGCATATTTCAGAGTGCTTTTGTTAGTTATGGGTATTTTTATAAACAAAAAAAAAATACTTAAGTAGGCAGTAATAAAGTTGTGCCAAGCAAAGAAAGAGATGGAGATATGCAGTACGTCTAGCCCCATTTCTTTCCCACTCTGAAATAAAATTAAAACAATACTGATTTAAGACGTCATGTTTCGCCACCACCGGCTCTTGGGTTACACACCGGAGCCGTGGGGTGTGTAGGATGTTCAGCCTACTTCCCATCACAGAAAGGCTTATTTTCCTTATTTAAATCAAAACAGTCTTACATGATGATGAAATGGGAACAAACAGCCGTTTCAATTGATTAATTATTTACCTGAAACAAATAAAAATAACAATTAAATATTAATTTTATCATTCCACATTTACGAAAACTATTATTTATTATGAATACTAATATAGGTATATATTTCAGGTAAATAATTAATCAATTGAAACGGCTGTTTGTTCCCAGGGTAGATTTGTGAGATGGGACAGGCAGCAATTGATGACAGCAGGCAGATGACGACACGGTTGGCGCAGTGGCAGAGCGATCGACTGCTGCGCTGCGTGTCGCGGGTTCGATCCCCGCACGGAACAAATATTTGTATGGCCTACAGATAGTTGTTCCGGGTCTGGCTGTTTGTGTATGTGAGTTTAAATGTTTGTAAACACACCCACGATACAGGAGAAATTCCTAGTGTGGAGCAATGTTTTTTCAAAATAAAATAAAAAATGAAAAAAGCAATTGGTTCCGAAGACTTAATTAATTCTTATACGAAAATTTACGTCTTCTTGGATGACTGTACAAGTTTTCCAAAATCAGTTTATGCAGTTCGCAAATACTGAGAAATTAAGGACTCTCTCCTTGAGTCTCCCAAGTCCGTTTTTCAGTAGCTAAAAAAGGCACCTCCCCATCACAAAAATCCATACTTTATTTTCTATTTCATCCATAATTTAACATAACTTGGTTTATTAATATTAATAGCTGTTTCGTTCACCCCAATATTTCAGTTCGTAATGAATATACCACTACATACGTCAAAATCATTGTGGTTTCCATTGATGCAAAATCACGATTGAATTATTGTGAACTATTAAATAATATAGTGGTGATAAATAATAATACGTATAGTTTTGAATCAATAGGTGCTTTGTTAACAAGTAGGTATTATTGTTATGCATGGAATTCGACGTGGATTATTGTTATGCAGCAGGCCCGAAGGCTCCTAAGAAGCCGATTCCTACCGGCTTCCCTTTGGAAAAAAGACACTATACGTAGTGTCTAGTGTCTTCTGTAGTTAAATAGTAAATTATGTACACATCTGTGGTTATCACATCACAGTACACATTAAACAGACATTAAATACATCATAGGATTGAAAACATTACAAAAGAGCCAAAATTTTTCATCTCAACAAAGAAAGCAACATGTGGCGCCAGTAAGCCGGTGCTCGGGTGTCAGAATTCAGAACTAAATTCGTATGAGCGCGGACACGTGAATTCGCGGCAATTAGCAGCGTTTTGTAGGGACTAGGTAAGCCGAAGATTTTGGAGTTACGACAGAGACAGAAAAAGATTGTATGTAGGGGAGAACGAGATGGAATGAGTAATTGTCAATAACGTGTTTGGATACTAGATTAGTTGTTTTTTTTTTAATCTTTATATAAGGAGTTTTTTCGCCATTGTGAATATGACACTTTGTAGGTACAAAATAAAATTATCTACTTAGGATAAATTCACTATTATTACAAGCTTTTATTTAACTTCAATGTTTGCATGTATAAGCTAAACTAGAACCACTTCCAGATGTCCGATTGAGCTGAAATTTTGCACACACCTTTGGTTCTAAGGACAATACATTCTTATGACAAACAGAACTTAATCTTGAAGTCAGGATCGTCTCCTCATGAGGGAACTCCTCAACGTTTAATAGCACAGACACGAAACTTTGCATAAGAGTTCATATTTGATGGATGATCACGATTTGTATCACGATCTCATCCTGCAGCCAGGATCGTCTTCTCACGAGGGAACTCCTCAACGTTTAATAGCACAGACACGAAACTTTGCATACGAGTTCATATATGATGGATGATCACGATTTGTATCACGATCTCATCCTGCAGCCAGGATCGTCTTCTCTCGAGGGAACTCCTCAACGTTTAATAGCACAGACACGAAACTTTGCATACGAGTTCATATTTGATGGATAATCACGATTTGTATCATGAACTCATCCTGCAGCTAGGATCGTCTTCTCACGAGGGAACTCCTCAACGTTTAATAGCACAGACACGAAACTTTGCATACGAGTTCATATATGATGGATGATCACGATTTGTATCACGATCTCATCCTGCAGCCAGGATCGTCTTCTCTCGAGGGAACTCCTCAACGTTTAATAGCACAGACACGAAACTTTGCATACGAGTTTATATTCGATGAATAATCACGATTTGTATCATGAACTCATCCTGCAGCTAGGATCGTCTTCTCACGAGGGAACTCCTCAACGTTTAATAGCACAGACACGAAACTTTGAATACGAGTTCATATATGATGGATGATCACGATTTGTATTATGAACTCATCCTGCAGCCAGGATCGTCTTCTCACGAGGGAACTCCTCAACGTTTAATAGCACAGACACGAAACTTTGAATACGAGTTCATATATGATGGATGATCACGATTTGTATCACGATCTTATCCTGCAGCCAGGATCGTCTTCTCACGAGGGAACTCCTCAACGTTTAATAGCACTGACACGAAACTTTGCATACGAGTTTATATTCGATGGATAATCACGATTTGTATCATGAACTCATCCTGCAGCCTAGATCGTCTTCCCACGAGGGAACTCCTCAACGTTTAATAGCACTGACACGAAACTTTGCTTACGAGTTCATATTTGATGGATAATCACGATTTGTATCATGAACTCATCCTGCAGCCTAGATCGTCTTCTCACGAGGGAATTCCTCAACGTTTAATAGCACAGACACGAAACTTTGCATACGAGATTACGAGTTCATATTTGATGGATGATCACGATTTGTATCACGATCTCATCCTACCGCCACCAGGACCGTCTCCTCACGAGGGAACTCCTCAACGGCTTATAGCACAGACATGAAACTTTGTATATATAGGTACGGTTTTACTTTTATGAATAATCATAATTCCTATAGTTACCTAAAGCTTGTCGCGTGAATGTTAAATGCTATAAAAGCAAAACGCGACAAGCTTTTGTGAAAATTATACTATATTGTTTTCATTTAGGTACTCAAAGATTTATTTTCTTCTTTTCAATGAATCTTTCTATATGCTTCTTTTAAAAAGGTTTTTTAGCTTATATATTTTTTGTCTTATAGTTCCTGTGCATTTAATCTTTACAATGAATAAGTTATGTAAAAAAGATCAAGTTGGGTCCTTTTTGGTATCTTTATCATGGGTGGCATTTTCGTGGTTTTCGAGATCGCTGATAAAGATACTTACGCCAAAATTAAAAATGGCGCTGCCGCACAACACTAATTTCTCTTTTTTTTTGTCATGGGTTTCATTTTCGGGGTTTTTGGGTTCGCTGACAATGAAACTGAAAAATGCGATGACGAAAAACAAAATTAATATTCACATTTTTTTTCTTCGGCTTCCCTTTACAAAATTATGACCCTTCGCCACTGTTATGCAGATAATAATAATACGAAAAGGTTACTGTTGATACACGAAAACATGGTTCGAGGAGGCACGGGGAAAGGGCTCATGGAAGGAATTGGGGCAGGGTTTGCCCAGGTGCAGTACAGGCTAAAAAAATTAAAACATGACTATAAAAGTCTTTGCAGCTAGTAAAATAAGAATGGTGCAAAAAGTGGTCTAAAATGAAGTAGTAGAAGAAGAAGTATTGGATAATTCTCGAAGTAGATAAGAATGAAAGGAGGTCGTAGCAGCGTGGCGTTCTGTGGTTTTTGCCCTCCCCATAGGAAAAACGCGTGAATTTATAATGTATGTTGATTTTTAGAATCTTTGGATGGCACACCCTGACTTTTTTTTTTAAATCCCATTACCATCCTTGCTGATAGGCTAAACTTCTAACCAACACAAAACTTAATCGAATATAGCTTGTTTAATATCTAAGAAGTTATCCCCTATAACTTGGCTGCCAAGCTTAAATGGAACTGGGCTGACCACACCTTTTGCTTGCCAGAGGAGCTATGGGGTAAAATAACCACACTGTGGTGTGGGTCCAAAACAGCAACGGCAAAGGCCTAGAAGGAGATGGCGGGACGAACTCGACTCTTTTCTCTAAGATTGGTAACAGCTGTAGATTCGGATAAGTCGAAGAAGTGAAGGGAGACCTTTGCTCTGCAGTGGGAGATAAATGGCTGATAAATAATATCCCCTATAACATTGTACAACACTACCAACAAGAGATTCCCCTTTGCCTTTCCTATTCTTTACATTCCGTCACTCCTACTTAGCCATCTGAAAGCCAAGTACATAAAACGTAAACAAGTCAACCCCGGATTGATTTATGCGCTCTGGTCCGCAGTAAAACGGCTTCGCCAATGTTCTTCCACATAAAGACCAACTCGTAAAACAGATAAAACACATATGTGCCGATGTTTGGTCCAAGGCTTGAACCAAGGTTGGATGAAGTGTAACTATTATAAAGTTTTGTCGACGGAGACATTTTTATTCGCTGAATTAACGGAGCTTTAATGTTATGCCTGCCACAAGCATATTTTGCGCAAAATTGGAACTTAAGCGATTCACATACGATAGCCCTCGCCCGCGCGGTCCTGCGGTGAAGCGGATCTCACGTTGCACTGGCTTGTAGGTAACCATTGATACCTAACACACGTCTCTGCCCGACCGCGCGGACGAGCGACGCTCACCGCCTCTCCGCGCGGCGCACCGCCAATACATTGGCTTCACCACAATTGCACGACCGCGCGGACGAACGATGTCGCGTGAGCATCGCCGTGCGCCGCTTTACTAATGTTGATCAAGAACGCCTCTTTGACAGTGTCATTCAACCGCCAAATATTGACACGAAAATAGCACTTCTGCTTGCTTACTCGATTGTCAAAAGGTTCTTCGAGGCGCTCCATCGCTGACCATAAAAGCAAAATACTCGCCAAACATCACAGGTAGTTCTGTTTATCAAAGATGTATTTTCTTGTGATTGACACCAAGCTTGTCTTTCATGCCAGACGGCCATTAGTGGGTACTATAAGTTACGTGTTTGTTCAGTCCAAATAGGTCATGGTCGAACACGCTAGACAAAATTCTATGAAACTTGTTATGTTCGAAGAGATGGTATTGCTTAAAGGGGATCCGGTGCTAAAGCCCGCGATCAAAAATTTGTTACGCTTAAAACTTTATTTATTTATTTGTAACCTGCGTGAATCATAATTTGATTAACAAACAGCTTGATACTGAAACCCTGAAAGTTGCAAAAACATAATTTTGAGGGCTTTCACTTTTAATATATTTTTACCCAAAGTAATTCTTTATTCCCAATCCTTTAAAACACTTCTTGAAACTGAAACCTGAATTCATAGTCGATGTGGTTCCTAATACCTAAGTAACTCATGCAGTATCGGCGAGTCAGTTACAAATGGGGCAGCGCCATCTTTTTCCATGGCATTCCGCCAAGTGTCACTAAGAGATGATGCTAATAATTCTGCTAATACGGCTTAATATTAGTGAGAAAAAATATAATAAGAATCCTGTACGTCTTTCTCATATTGATATTATGTATTTTGCGTACTAGACGGCACAGTTGGCGCAGTGGCTGTGATTGGCTGCTGCTTTGCGTGTCGCGGGTAAGATCTTATTCGAAACAAATATTTGTATGACCCAGAGTTAGTTGTTCCAGGTCTTGCTATTTGTGTATGTGAGTACGCACGATACAGGAGAACTTCCACGTGTGAGGCAACGTTTTTAAAAAGTTGAAAATATATCTGCGGTATTTCGCGTACGAACGAAAAGCTTTGGCTGAACTTAGCGAATCCTGCATGGTACGCGTGTGTGATTAAATTCTTTCTAGCGAATTGTGTCAATTAAATTGTATTGAGGTGTTCAAATTGGCGCGAATAGTCGCGTGACTTCTAATCTTCCAAACGCATTGTCGCGCTGACCCGAGCAAGATTCGAAGCATTCAGAGCTATGAACTCTGAATTTTTAATATGAAAATTACTGTAGAAATTAATCCAAGTATATAATTAATTGGAAGACGAAATAAAATAAAGGTTAAATTACACGTGGGCTTACCCATAATTATTTTCCCGAATTGAAAGCACAATATTCGAGGTCCATCATTGAATTTATAATTGAGAGTAATTTCATAGGTCTAATTAACAAATTTATACGAAGTCGTTCAACTTCGACTCGATAGCTCCCAGCTTCTGCAAAAACGTCAACTATAGCGTGCCTTCTTTGCTAGCAGTAATATTTCGTTCACACATTTTATGCCAAGATTTTTGTGTGATAGGTTAAACGAGTAATATGTTACAGGGCAATGAGAAGTACTCAAGTACCCATGAGAATTACCAACATAGGTACAATGGGCCGATTCATCATCATCTGCCTATCTGACTTTGGGAGTCTTTCAGTCTAACCTGCTGTATACCAGTAATTTAAAAGAAGCGACTGCTTATCATCATCTTTCTGCCCTTGTTCCATTTTATTTGGTGTCGGCGCAACTCGTTTTCTTCTTTCTGTCTGTCTATCCTGTGATGTCCTTCTTCCCCTGTTAGAAGTCGCAGCATCATTTACTCCATTCTCTTTGATATCATTTCTCACACCATCCATCCATCTTTTCTTTGGCCTTCCGCTCCCTCTAATTCTATCGACTTTCATATCCATGAAGAAGCGACTGCTTATATGAACTACAAAATCGGCTAAAACAGTATTTGGAGCATAACCCCTTGTTAAGACTAGTTGCAACTCTCGAAACGACCCGTAACGACTGAACCCACAAATTCAGCTTATTATTTTGATCACGTCATTTTGAACTTCAGCGATACTATCAACAAAAACAAACATAACCTCCATACTCCGATTCCTCCGTAACATCTCACGGTATTAGACGAAGCCCCGACGCATACCGCTAAAGACACTGTTTGTATTTGTGACGTCACATGCGGCACATATTTGCATTTCATTTCTGTAGGTACGGACGTGTGTTTTGATATCATTTGTGTGTGATCGAAGAAATAGGTCGGCTGTTTCTGTTTTTCCAAGAGATACGTTGGTGAAGGGAATGCGGAATCTAAATGAGGAGACGGTTTGTGGAGCTAGTGTTAGTTTTGTAAGGAGCTGTTGCTGTTGCTATTGCAATGTTTGGAAACCAGAATAACGTAACATCATCACTCTGTTGCCCTTATCCCAATTTATTTGGGGTCGGCGCAGCATGACTTCTTCTTTTATACTTCTCTATTACTCGTCATGTCATCATCATCAGACATCTCCTCCATGATGGCTATATAAAATCCTTCACACAGTCCATCCATCGTTTCTTTGGTCTTCCTCTTCTCTTATAGCCATCCACATTCATACTCAAAACATTTCACACGATATTTTCTTCATTCTACAATTACGTAACAGAAATGTCTGTAATCCAAACTTACAATACTATAATTTACATTCTTTAAACATAAATTTCTGAAACAATCACGAGAATTTTACGCACCAGCACCTTAATTTTTAAAGGACCTATCCTAGGTCCTCTTTTGATTCAAACAGAAGTCGCTCATCCGAATTTGGAGATGCATTCATTCCTTAAGTTAATTACGAAACTTACTGAGGTATATCATCTAGAATGCACAAAGACTGACTACATAAAGTATTCAACGCACTCTGCATATAATTTCCAAGAATCCATTAAAATGCCTCGTGGTATAAAGTCCAAGGTTACTGGAACGGTCAGGGCAATAAAGAAAATTGCATACCGAGAACTGGACTTAATAATTCATAGTAATTTCTCTAATATGAAGGTCTGTGTCGTATTAGATATACAGGTGTATCTGATTCCGGAAAATTTAGGGATGGAAGCGTGTTTGACGAACAACAAAATAACAAAAATTTACGTGCAAGTCTTGGGAGTGTGGCTCTGGACTAGGTGTCTATGTCTAGAGGAAGATATGTGTGACAATCTGTATTATACGTTTTCCCTAAAGGTTCTCACCTTTCGGAGCACCTTGAGGTGAAGTTCGAATGAAGAAAGAATCGGTAGTCACAGGAGTTGGATAGTCAAAATAAAACCATACCAAACCACAAATCTTAAAAAAGAAAACAATATTTCTTGTAGCCTGTACAGTGGGTCGCACGACACTGGTAAAAATCCTTAAAGCTGGCCTCTTATTCCAATGAAAATTGTATTTTAGACCAGCTCAAGGTTAAAGTTTTACCATCGACACATCCAAGACTCCAGTGTTTAAAACCCCGCCGAACATATCTCAAATTCATGGTTCAACAGTCAATACTAGCTAGCAGACATTATAGATTATACATACACGATCACTCCTCCCAAATCATCCGTTTGATCGAGCGATTCCAACGAATCCTCCCAAACTTTATTCATTCACATCTATGAACGGAACTCCGATCTTCATTTCCATTCTGCGTTAGCTTGGTGTGTTTCGAACAGAAGACAAACATTGGCGGGGCATATAAAACTTATTCCGAGGTTAGGATTATAGGATATCAATTATGTATTGAGTTGAACGATGGTGGGTGACGTACTAGGAATGTACCATAATAGGTGCAGACGGAAGTTTGTTGATTTTGACGGTACGGTTAGCACAGTGGCTGAGCGACTGGCTAGTGTTTTGCGTATCGCGGGTTCGATTCCCACATTAAACGACGTGTTCAAACACGTGGCGGCCGTCGTGTCCGCGGAACAATCGTTTTTTTATTGGAACGTGGCCTTAAGTCCTTCACTTATTTATTTTATTACTCATAAAATATTACCGACGAAATTCGTCGAAATTTTCAGAAACAATAAAAAAGTTACTTACTTTCGGAACATTCTTTCGTCGATCTATAAAATGGTTCTATTACTTTTACAAGGTCAAGACGAAAACAAACATACATATAGCGAAACTAACTCAAACAATACTTGTTATACCAGAAAACCAACATTTGTTCATATTCCCACGCTGGTAAATTAAACAGAATGGGGTGAGTGATATCAAGGGTAGAATTACATACGGAATTGAGGAAAACCCATGATCCAACGAACAGTATTATGAAGCTTTTTATGTTGTTTTAGGTTCTTAGAAACAAAGAAGAATGGAATTAAAATGGCTATATTTTAAAATAACAGTAGATTTTTCTATAACGTCTGCATCTGGCTAGCCTTTTCCCAACGACGTGTTGGGGTCGGCTTCCAGTCTAACCGGACACAACTGAATACCAGTATTTTACATGGAGCGACCTTGGCGACACTGGTTGTCTCACTTTCTGGCCAGTGATCGACTGTCAAAGATCTACAAATGACAGCTGGGACCAACGGCTTAACGTGCTTTCCGAGGCACGGAGGAAACTCGGTATGTAATTATGGTCACCCATCCACCACCAACCTCCGCAAGCACAGCTTATCCTTGAAATCGACCCATATGGCCGTTCATATTTAGCCACGAGCTCCTCCTGATTTTAGATTATAACCAATCAGACAACCTAACCTTGAATTGCCCACTTTTCATCAGCATTCTTTGTATTTTTTATTCGTTTCCAAACCGCAATAAAACGTTAAAGAGAACAACGTAAGCGCGACTTAAATAAACGACGGAACATAAACGGAACCCATAACTAAGAGAGAACGCAAACCATAAAGATTTTTGGACAGGGCTGCTGTTAAGAAAGTTAGGAATCTAGAATAAGCTGGCAAGAACGTTGAAATTCATGTTTAAACTGACTGAAAATATAAACCATTAGCTTATGCCCACAGCGTCGCCCGCGTGGAGTTCGATAATTGTCCCACGGGAACATACTATCGGGATAAAAAGTCCTATGTGTTAATCCAGGTTATAAACTACCCGTATGCCAAATTTCATCCAAATCCATTCAGTAGTTTTTGCGTGAAAGAGTAACAAACATCCATCCATCCTCACATATTGATTGGAATGGATTTTCATACATTTCACCGGTTTCGTCTATACGGGACACAGCAGACAAAGCTACTGAGACATTCTTATCCACTTTGCCTGAGAATCGAACCCAATCCCTCATGTACAGTAGCAACACTCGAGACGACTAGACAAACTAGGCTAAAGAAAAAGATGAAATCAAATGATTCCTACGCATCGCTTTCGGTTTTGATTTTGAATTGAAGTTAAGAGCGAAGAAACCTACATTAACGACCTTATATCTTGCTTAGCTTAAGCGTAATCAGCCTATAATGTTCCCACTGCTGCGACACTGGCCTCCTTTCTATGAGAGGGAGTTAGCTGTAATCCACCACGCGGCCCAGTGCGAGTTGGTAGACCACAAGTCTTCGAATTGTTGGTTCTAGGCCATGCCGTTTTCCTTCACCGTTTTAGAGCGTTGGCGATGAAATAAATTACACAAAGTAATACGTCTGCCTGGGTTCGAACCCAAGACTTACTCGACCTACTTGCTCGTAAGTCGGGGACGTTACCACTTTGCCGCCACAGCTCCCATCATCTCCATCTCTCGCTTGTTAAGGTTAAATAATTAAATTCCACCTTCACAATTCGCCAACCCTGGCAACACGTAAGCATCTTTACAGCGGCCATACAAAAGACAGACCCAAAAAAAAACTCTTATTGTCATAAAAAAATGTGAGCAACACTGAGTAACGAAGTATCAGGTGTTACCGACCGAGATGCATGATTAATGCCCGGGTACACTCATAGATGCTCGTATATGCTCGGCATAATGCTCGCTTTTAGCACGTGCGCTCCAGAATAATAATTAATCTTATCTGCAAGTTTGATAGAAAGCTTTGTGGCACATCTGTATTTAACTTGCTCTGCGCTTTCATGGTTTATTAATTAGGTTAGTGTAAGTACTGATAACTTCGAATATAGTTACTCGTATGTACTCAAAGTAAAGATTTTTTGAGGAAGACCAAAGAAACGATGGATGGACTTTGTGAAGGATGATATGGCAAGAACGGAGGTGTCTGTTGACATATGGTAACATAAAGATTTTTTTTTCACCACAATATTATTACATAATTTGATTTCGTGAACAATACATGGTTTTAATAATACTTTGGGAGACTGGTGCATGAGGTAGATGGCGAGTAATAGCTAAGTATGGAAGAAGAAGACATGCTGCGCTGACCCCAAATAAATTGAGACAAAGGCGAATAATAAGTAAAGGTTTTTGGTCTTTTACTTCCTTTTTGAAGAGGCTACATAAAAACAGCTAATATTTCACAAATGTATCGGTAAAAACCAGTAAGTACTCTTCAGGGTCAAAATCCTTGCTGATTTGTGATTTCAGAAACTCATTACACACTCGTATCTGGCTGGTAACAAAATCCTAAGAGGCGAGATCCAATAATCCGACAGCGAACGGAAAGGCGCCTGTTTTCACCGTTAAAAGCCAAGCCTTATCCCCTAGGTTTATTTAAAATCTGATAAAGACATACATGTGGCGACCATGGAGTATGAGAAACTAGACTGTTGGTGTAATTTGATGTGCATTTGAAGTTGTTATTTTTAAAATATTATTATTTATTCAGAGGCATACTTAACTACAGTAAACCCAGTTATATTTAAGTCCCATGCAAAAGGGAGCGAGCCTATTTGACAAAAGGTCATAGGATTCCTTTTGAAAAATACAGTAATACTTCATTTATACGATATTTTTTCGAATTTTGGGAGCAGTTTTTCTTAAAAATATAAATAGTCGCGTACCCTTCAAGTTTTTCTCCAAAATAGTTCAAAGGTTTCATTTAATTTGAATAACTAAGTTGCAGAGCGTTAATTATGATTTTCCAGTTAATTTACTAACTACAAGTAAGAGCACTCAAAAGCCAGACGCATTAACATCAAGGTTAGAAACTATAATTTTATTAATTCGTTTCAAGCATTTTTGACGTTAGAGATTATTTTATTGATATTTTTCATGGAAAAATGGAAATTTCATGGATTTTTTTTGGAATTTTTCAATGGAAGGAACACACTCTTTTCCACTTGGATCGAAGGGTAGAAAAAATATTTTCACTCTGATATACATTAAACGGCTCCATTGGTATAATGGTTGCAAGCACTATTGCTGAGCATAAGGTCTTAGGTTTGAGTACCAGGTCGGGCAAAGCCTTTTAGGGGTTTTCCCTCAAGAATTTGGCAGTAGCAACCTGGAATCTGGATTTACGCCTGGTTGATGGCCCAAGTCTTATGTAATAGGTTTGCCCCTATTAAATGGGACTGTGAATTGTGAATGAATGTTGTGTACTAAGTAAGTACGCCTCTGCCTAACGATTTGGGGATGCCAGGCCTGATCTGATTTTTCGTTTTATTTATTATTAGTTAATTAAAACGGCATAACACCGATTACAATATTTAATGTATAACATGAAATGGCTCTTACCCGCTCCATCGCAATCACATATTTATGATATGTGGCACCAGATTTAAATATTAAGAAAACAGACGTCGGCTATCCGGCAACGCCTTGTTACCGGCACCTTCCTTGATAACCACACAAGTCAATATGGCTGCCCGCAACGACTTGACGTTCCGCCAGAGAGAATTGTAGACCGCTTCTCTTTCGTCTGTGGTTACAGTTTAGTTTGCAATGTGAATCATATGAAGCCTTTTTGCAAAGCCGCCGTCATATAAAAACAAAAGCAGAACAAAACATCCAGTTGACAACGTTCAATGGTTTAAATAAAGTTAAACAGTGGACACTATTGCATACTTTCTCTCACAGAAAGCCAGTCATACACGCATTAATTTACTCTATTCATCCGCAAATGTTATGTCTGACGAGTTTATAGTTTTTCCACCCATAAAAACAACTTTACACCAACAAAACTGATAGCAATCACGAGTAAAATAACAACAAATCACTCGCTATATTTACAAGCAACAACATAACATAAATCATACATACTATTACCTCGAGACTTTCCCGCCATCGCATCGCGCTTGTGGCTCCACCTACTTCCCTGTATGCAAACCATTTTGTTTACACGAAAATGGGATGCGGAATAACTTTTCCTCATTTCTTTGTTTCTAGTTTAGCGTGGGTCGGAGTTGAATTTATAATGTTTTTAAACCGAAAACACAGAGCCTGATAATCTAGTTGTTATGGCTTCAGGGGTCTGTTATTAGAGCCTCCATAATGATGGTGCTTAAGTAAGGCTTACGGTCTATGGGTAGTCCCGCTGCTAACCTTCCTTTCTAGGTAATCCCTTTCACCATGGGATGTTTACTGCGATTATTTAAAAAAGAAAATTTTGGCAAGAGTCTAAAGTGACCAATACTGATGCATGATGACCATGAAGAGGAACTGCATTTTAAAAACTTATATCTATCACACCAGCGCGCACAGTGAAAACACCAGGTGTTTTGGTTACCTTTGAGCATATCATAAATAGAATATTGAAAAACCTGGCCACTAGGGATGTACCTAATACAGAATAGTTGGTTTTGCTCATGATGTGTAACGCTTAGATATGAAATGTTCCAGCTGCTGCCCAAGCTTCCCTAAGGAATCAACCAACTTCCAAATGAAAATTTTCTGATTCATAACAGCCTTTAGTTCTCCATTTAAGAAGGCAATAATATATAATACCAGAGACATTGTATGAAAACTGAAGCATCTCTCAACAATTTCCCCGCACGAAACAGCAAATAACGTTGACGTCTCTCGAGTTTCCGACATCATAGGAAGTTCCCATATCCTTTTCCGTTTGTACAGATAACTTGTTCGACAGGTACTTGGATTTTCAATATATCCCATGTTTTTTTTGTGAGAAAAAATCCCTTAATTCCCGTGGTAATCAATTTGAGATCCAATACTTTTCAGAATAGGACACATTTTTATTTGCATACATATTTTGTCAGAATCTCCTCTACGATAGTGAAAATATATATAGCTTCTAAATAATATTTTGACGTCATAACCGTCCCCCCCCCCCCCCGCCCGATTACCATGTACGGCAAGCCTATCCCCTGGGAGAAGCGAGCCAAGTACTTGGGAGTCACTCTCGACCAACACCTGACCTTCGCGTCACATATCAAGGAAGCACGTAACAGTGCTGCCTTTGCTATGGGTAGACTCCACCACATGCTGACGGCAAAGAGCAAGTTGTCACTCAAGTGCAAGTTGCGTCTCTATACCGCAGTGATCCGTCCCATCATGACCAACGCTTGTGTCGTGTATGCACACACTAAGCCACGTTTTATTCATAGGATGCAGACATTGCAGAACCGTTTCCTACGTAAAATCACGGGCGCTCCCTGGTACGTCCGTAACGACAATCTTCATGTCGATTTTAGAGTCCCGACCATCCTTCAGTTCATGAAACGTCTTTCCAAGCGTTTCTTTGACCAAGCTGTTAGGCATCCCAACCCCTTGATCGCATCGGCCGCCCGGTACGAACCATCGCGTATCAGTAGGATTCGCCGTCCACGGCATACCCTAGTCACTCCTGATGACCCTATTACCCTTTTACCAGAGAGCAGTAGGGAAACCAGCACTCTTAAACGTAAACACAGACACAGACCGCCGTCATTCCGGCCTCGCCGTCGAGGCCCGTCGCGACGGCCCTGTTCACTACCCCCCCCCCCGATCCTTGCTCGAGCCAGCCCGCGATGCTGAGCCTTTAGTTTTAAATCAGCCCCTAAATAATGAAATCACTCAGATCCAGCCTGTCCCTTTGCTGCCCTCCCCAAGCGACACCCTAAGCCGAGGCCCGAACCCCGCAGGGGGTGCCCTTAGCGAGCTGTCGCTTAACTCAGATAATTTTGCTGCCCTAGCTGGAGGCCTTAAATTCTAGGCATCCATAGGATTAGACCGGTTAAGCAGTAGCCAGCCTCAGAGGCTGAATTGCGAGATGCCATACACAAAAAAAATAAAAAAATTTGTTGTTCTTTTTTTATTACATAATTATTACATAAGTTTATCGAGGTTATTCTACTCATGGAAATTGAGCGAAGGCTGGTCACACCGAAGAGTCTAATGCATGACTGTTTGTACGCCATCTTGCGTACCTAGTAGAACTACGTAGTCATAAGTCTTGTAATACTGCCATCTCTTAGTGAGTTTTAGAAAATAATCCCCTCCATGGTAGCGTTAAACTTGTTGGAAGTCGCATAAGAAGTTTCACTTTAAAAATGACGATATGCCTGGCACCGTATGTAGGCAAGTATTAAAAGTCAAAGGTAAAATAAATGAGCTCCGAAGGTGTTCGAGCGCACAACGCAAGGTAGTGAAGTAGAAAATGAACAGCCATAACAGTTAGCGTTAAGTCCCAGGTCCCTCCGACATCTGCAGGGTTACGGGACGCATAAATCTAAGGAACCCTCATTTAATACTATGGTGCAAGTGAAGGGTGACTGGGATCGGCGATTGGCGGCGACCTCTCGCGTCCGGCCCTGGTTCAATCCATGGTCCGGAGCGAGAGGGAATGGGAAGCCGTCGCCTCCTTCTGCGAAGCAGTCATGCTAGCGAAGGAGGTGGCGGAACGTGAGAGGGAGAGAACCTCACGTCCCAGCCGCCGCGGGAGACGCCCGGGGCGTCGGGGGGCAACCAGTGGCCCCCGGCCACCGTGGGCGCGACAACATAGATGGAGAAAGGCTAGCAGATTATTGTACGACTTTTTTTAAATTTCTTGGTCTCAGTATGTGGCCACGTGGAGCTCGTGTCTAAATAATAACAGCAGGTCATTCTTTAAGGTTAAGCCGTGCTGGCCGAGGTTGGTCCATGGATGGGTGACCATAATTACATACCGCGAGTTTCTTCCGTGCCTCGGAAAATACGTTAAGTCGTTGGTCCCGGCTGTCATTTGTAGATCTTTGACAGTCGTTACGAGTAGTCAGAAGGCAAAAGTCTGCCATCCAGTCTTACCAACGGATATCGTATTACCCAGCTACTGGGTTGTGGAGGTCAGATAGGCAGTCGCTTCATGTAAAATACTGGTATTCAGCTGCATCCGGTTAGACTGGAAGCCGACCCCAAGATAGTTTGGGAAAAGGCTAGGCAAATGATGACAATGTGGCCACGATAACTGCCGCGTCTGTGGAGTGTTTTAGGTCCTCTATAGTGCAGGTGTGGGACACTTCGGACTCTCCAGCAAGTGGGACATCGTCTGGTCAGGAGCACCACATTGACACTGTGTTTCTGAAGGATCTTTAAATTCACATTTTTCCATTCATTTCATTGGTAGACTATTGGCTTTTGCGGATACGAAAGCAGAGAGCATGGGCAAAGTGATTTCTATCAATGAGATGGTCAAAATGTATTAAATTTAAGTCAATTTCTGTCTACCGAGTACGAACAAGCTTTTGTCAATTATCTTTAAAGGCGTCGTAGAAACATGAAATTGCTATTAAAATTATGGTCCCTTGTGTTTAGGTTCTAAGACCTCTGTAAAGGCAACGTGAGGAATATTTTCAAAACAACCACCTTCCTCATCTTTCTATATGCAAGTAATCCATCAAACTAGTCATCATCATGAATAATCTATTAACAGAGAATAAAACAGCAACAGCGCACAATATCACTAAAATTGAAAGTCTTGATAGCCCCGGGCTTCCTCTCGCTAAGTTTGATCCTATAAAAGGAAATTAGTGCCACTCTATTGCACACTACAGAGGTGTTAAAAGCGGCAACAACACGACACTAAAGACTATAGAGTTACGAGTTTATACCCAGAAATAACTGGCAGAATAGCTATGTAAACAGCCTTTGTAAACCTACGTATTGACAGTTAATCTTTGATTCATGACTAAGCTATCTTTAGCTAAGTGTTACACTTAAATAAATCAAAGATGGAGGATGACCGTCACAATTAACACTGCAGTAGAATAAACTTGGATCGGTATGTATCAAGACTATTTTATTAGATTTCATTAATAGGGTATCGGACTGGGTAAAGAAAACGACATTCTATTTTGTCCGTCAGACAGGTAATACAAAAATATTAGACACGTATTTTTGTTTTATCAATATATCAAAAAATTACTTAGTTAAAACTCATTAAAGTTGGAGAGTAGGGGCTTACTACGTCACAAGTGGGTATAAAACTTACCTACATGTGACGTCATGCGCCATTTCAACTCAATATATCTCCGTAATTTTACGACTACGTGAAAAAAGAAAAAATACGTTTCCAATACTTTTCAATAAACTACCCGAAGGACAAAGAAAAAAAAAATTGGATTATCCCCTATTGTCTAGGTCTTAAACTTAAAAGCCTGTATTGATTTCATACATATGATAGATTCTCAAGTCTTATTAGGTTTTTCCATCAATAATTTCTCAGCATGGAGTTAGGAGTTCTGCCGGGTTGATGGGAATGGGCCCACCCCCTATTTCATGGGACTAATCGTTATTACAAAGCTAAATAACTATAAGTACATTTTTTTTATATCAATGCAATATAGGAACATTTTACAACCGTTTAAGAAAGTTGAACCCTTAATTCCGTCCAGATCCTTTGACTTACGTTATGTTTCCCTGGTGGGGCCACCAGGGAAACATCCTACCCAAAGAGTAATTGCAGAAAAAAGCTCAAACAAAAGATTGGACAGGAAAAATAAACGGGTACCAGAGGGGACCGTATGTAAATTGACTAGAGAGCTGTGTATTTGTAAGTAAATACTATGGTAATAAACGATATTTATTATTCAGTGAATTGAAAGATCTCATCTTACGGGCCACTTAATTTCATCTCGGTGGGAGAATGTTAATTCGCAAATAGACACGTGAAAGTTGGTTTTTTCATTTGTTTTGTGGGTACTTCTACTTACTATAACTTTTGGCCATGGTTTCACTCGCGTTGCGGGCGGAAAATAGTCCACCGGAGATTCCTACCGGGTAGAAAATTATCGTACTAACTATAATGCTCCCACTGCTGGGACACAGGCCTCCTCTCTATGAGAGGGAGTGGGCTGTAATCCACCACGCGGGCCCAGTGCGGGTTGGTAGATGTCTTCGAATTTGTTAGGACAAGCTGGTTTCCTCACGATGTTTTCCTTTACCGTTTTTGAGGGAAATAACACAAAGTAATGCGCCTGGGTTCGAACCCACGGCTGCTTCAACTAAAACACCCTAATTCCGAAAATTTCCTAGTTATCAACTAGACTACTAACGTCGCCTACTGAATTGATAAGCCTCGAGTTTTTGTCAAGAGCCACTCTAAGTAAGTGGCTGTTTGTGTTTACAAATAGCCCAATGGCGTCAATATCTTAAAATGTTTGTTTCTCACACGTTTTTTTTAGTTATAGTCACTTCCAATTACGGGATTAACTTACAGCGAAGATTAATATAGAGATGTTCTCAGTTTGTTCGTCTTTATCATAATATTGAACAATTCCATACAATAACGTTAGTTGACGTTTGACCTTGTTTTAGATCATAATTATAGTGGTTTTTGTTCGTGGCTGCGCTCCCATTATAACATTAAACCCACGGGATTATTTTAAGTGTACAAACGCCAGCAACGCGGTCAACCTCCCCGAAACTATCAAAATTTCCCAATCAACCTTGAACCGTATTCTTTAACAATAAAGTTGAAAATCTATTAAAGAAATTTGACAGATTGTTGTAGCTTGATACCTATGGCACTCGGGGACATTGTGGCTTCCCGTTAGTGAAAGAATTTTCGGGATTTCGGATCAGTAGTTCCGATGATCACCTTCTACATATAAACTTACAAACAAATTACCTCTTTATAATTATAATAGCATAAATAAATGTAAATTGAAGGATTCGAGGCTCATTGTGCTATAGGAAACTAATCAGCAGATGGTCAATAATGGTCTTTTAGTATAAAATATTCAAAATCAAAATCATTTATTTCAAGTAGGCCAGTTACAGGCACTTTTGAATAGTCGATAAATGAAATCAAAAAATCAAATCAAAAAAAAGAAAAAAAAAAAAAAAGTCGAAAATGAAGCTACAGTCCCAGTCACAAGACATAATATCTATGGAAGTACTGTAGTTGCCCATTCCAAAGCGTAGATCTCTATGGAGAAGAACGAGTACTTAGAAACAAGAACCATAAAATACTCCCCCCACACATCAAAAAACCGCTAACCACTTCAATAGACAAAGTAACACGGCAGCCACGTTATCAGTGTCAAGTTGACGTTGACACGAGGGTAGATATCGCATTTAGGCCAGAGATGCACGACCGTAGGTTATCAATTAGCCAGTGGCATGCCAGAGTCGTAAGATCTGTACCTCGCTTTATTCGATCTGAACGGGGCTTTGGGAAGTTAGCAAGATTTGAGTTTGAAAGAGAAGTTAGGGTAACTGATTCTGTCTATAAATGACGGAAAATCAGCCTTGGCGGTGTGCCAAGGTCGTAAGATCACTCTGAACTTCGCCTTATTCGATCTGGACGGAGATTTTAAAGATGTTGGGAAGATTTGAGTTTCACGGAAAAAGTTGGTGTAACTGATTCTGTCTACACATAAATAAATGACTAGCTGTCCCGCGCAACTTCGTCTACGTATCATTTTCCCCGTTTTCGCAACATTTTTCATTGCTGCTCCGCTCCTATTGGCTGTAGCGTGATGATATATAGCCTATAGCCTTCCTCGATAAATGGGCTTTCTAACACTGAGAAAACTTTTTCAAATCGGACCATTCGTTCCTGAGATAAGCGCGTTCAAACAAACAAACTCTTCAGCTTTATAATATTAGTATAGATGGAAAATCATCCGTGGTGACGTGTTAAAGACGTAGGATCAGTCATCCCTTCAGATCGAATAAGGTGTGTATCCCACATTATTCGATCTGAAGGGGATTTATAGAAGTTGGCAAGATTTAAGTTTGAAAGGGAAAGTTGGGGTAACTGATTCTGTCTACACATAAATGATGGAAAATCCCACCTTATTGGTTCTGCAGGAAGGTTTAAAGAAGTTTGCAAGATTTGAGTTTGAAAAGAAAAGTTAGTCTTATTTATTCTGTCATTGATGACGTGAAGGTTGACAGAGGAGAATGGAAGAAAAATACGTGTCGTGCCGACTCCAAGTAACATTGGACAAGGGTAGAAAGATGATGAGGGGAAATAAGCCGCAGTGGCTGCTAGGGCCGTACGATCTTGTGTATGATGTGTTTTATTCGATCGAATGGGGGTTTAAAAACCGGCCAAGTGCGAGTCGGAGACGCGAACGAAGGGTTCCGTACCATTATTTATAAAAACCGACCAAGTGCGAGTTAGACTCGCGCACAAAGGGTTCCGTACCATTATTTATAAAAACGAGCAAAAAAAAAAACACTTTTTTGTATGGGAGCCCCCCTTATATATTTACTTTACTCTGTTTTTAGTATTTGTTGTTATAGTATCAACAGAAATACATAATCTGTAGAAATTTCAACTGGATACCTATCACGGTTCATGAGATACAGCCTGGTGACAGACGGACGGACGGACGGACAGCAAAGTCTCAGTAATAATAAATAAATGTCAGGAGGATGGAGTTTCTTGCCGGTTCTTCTCCATAGGAAACGACCAACCCGAACCGAGCACCTTTTTGTCGACGTTTTATAAGTGCCTATGCAGGCCTATGTGAAACAAAAATATTTTGATTTTGATTTTTGAGGCTTATTTGACTTTGAAAGGGAAAGTTGATTGTGTAAATGGTGGTATGAAGGACCGGGTGTTTTTTCGCATTATTGGCGTTTGAGGCTGTTTGTGGTGAGCCTGGTTTTCAGACGCTCTGCAATAAATTTTTAATATGGATATGAGATTAATCTTATTATCATAAAGCAAAACCGGTATTAGACAGGTAGTCAGACTTTCGGGCTTCCGACTATGCGTTGACTGATTTACAGAAAATAAATCTTGTGCTAACGCCTTATTCATAAAATCAGAATATTCTTACATGATGATGAGCATGACAACAGCCGCTTCGATTGATTAATTACCTGGGACAAACATAAAAGTAATTAAATATCAATTTTAACATTAATCGTTTCAATCATCATCATCTGCCTAGCATTTTCCCAAACTAGCTTGGGGTCGGCTTCCAGTCTAACTGGATGCAGCTGAGTACCAGTATTTTACATGAAGCGACTGCCTATCTGACCTCCACAACCCAGTAACTGGGTAATGCGATACCCCTGAGTAAGACTGGATGTCAGACTTTTTGCTTCTGACTACTCGTAACGACTGTCAAAGATCTACAAATGACAGCCGGGGCCAACGGCTTAACGTGCTTTCTGAGGTACGTAGGTAACTCGGTATGTAGTTATGGTCACCCATCCACGGACCAACCTCGGCAAGCACGGCTTAACCTTAAAGATCGACAAGTGTGGCTGTCTTTATTTAGCCACAAGCTCCTCTAACAACAACTATTCAACATTAAACGTTTCCAATAGCCGATATTCTTGAATATCTACTGCCGGCCTAGCATGACCGCCGTAGAAACTGGCTATGTCTACGGAAGAATCGACAATTTGACAGATATTTCTATCGTCCCAAGCATGACGATATTAAGAATGTAGAAAAGAAATGTTTCTTTTCTTCAGTCGACACAAGTCTACAACGTCGAGCATGACGACCATATTTTCTCTTCTTTTGACATTTGGGGGTAGAAACATTACTTCTGACAAATGTCAAACTAGTCTTATTAAAAACTAAATACGAGAAATATTTAGGTTTAATTTCGCGAAAAAGATCCAGGCCTGGATCCAGGCTGCAGCAACACCATCCCGCCCATGAAAAATAAAAAACTCGTGCAATTGGCAACTTTTTTTTTGTTAACTAAACGTAATAATATTCAGGGAATATAAACATCACGTGATACGTCCCCGTTGTTATGGAAAGAATGTCTGTCTATGTCTTCGTAGAAACGCGAGTCGACGGGGCGCGCCATGCTCGGCCAGAAGAAATGTCAAGTTGTATAGAAAAGATTTCTTGTCGTTTCTTGGTAGAATAGAGATAGAACGGTCATGCTAGGGGGGCTGATAGTCTTACCTAGGATTTATTTATAAATACGATGCCCCTTGGTACGACAAGTTATTTGACATAAGGGCTCAAAACCCCCGTAAAAACCTTACAGTACGAACGTGATTTGCATGAGGATTTAGATTATTGACAATAATTTCATATTGCTGACGGCACGGTTGGCGCAGTGGCTACGCGATTGACTGCTGTGCTGCGTGTCGCGGGTACGATCCCTGGACGGAACAAATATTTGTAAGGCTTACAAATAGTTGTTCCGGGTCTGGCTGTTAGTGTGTGTGAGTTTAAATGTTTGTAAGCGCACCCACGATACAGGAGAAATTCCTAGTGTGAGGCAAAGTTTAAAAAAAAAGAGTAAAAATTGGTTATTCGATTCCCCGGTCGGGCAAACTGTTATTGGGTTTTTCCTGTTGTTGACGGCAATAGGCTCGCTCCCTATTCCATGGTACTTAAACGTAACAGACGAAATGTGGTAAGTACTATCAAGTACTAGGTACACCTCTGCCTAACTCCTCGTAGATTACAGCCTTGAAGTTATGTTTTATCGTTTTACCATGACTATTATAAAACCAGTCGACATAATTTACAATTTAGTTTAAACCTACTAATATTATAAATGCGAAGTTTGTGAGGATGGATGGATGGATGGATGTTTGTTACTCTTTCACGCAAAAACTAGTGAATGGATTTAGATGAAATTTGGCACACGGGTAGTTTATAACCTGGATTAACACATAGGATACTTTTTGGGACAATTATCGGACTCCACGCGGGCGACGCCGCGGGCATAAGCTAGTCAATTATAAATTATATCGACTGTTTACCGGAGTTGTTAATTATATACCTAATTTATCTGTTTGTTAATTATTGGAACAAATAATTGAATACAGAATAAACATCAATAGCTTTGATGTTTATTCATAGAATGTTTGATGATATAGCCGAATAATACATATACGCAAATTAAATTTAAAATGATGTAAGACTAAATTAAGTCTGACATCCAGTCTTACCAAGGGATTTCGTATTACTTGAGTTGTGGAGATCAGATAGGCAGTCGCTTCATGTAAAATACTGATACTCAGCTGTATCTAACCGGACTGGAAGCCGACCCCAACAAAGTATGAGAAAAGGCTAGACAGATGATGATGATGTAAGAGTCAATTAATAAATATAATAATTTACTCCTTTCTCTTTCATATAATTCCTCACACCATTAATCCATCTTCTCCGTATCAGCTCATAATGTCAACTTCGCAAAATGACAACCGATCGCAAAATGTCCACTTCTTAAAATGTCAAATTCGCATAATGACTATTTCTCAAAATTACAAACTCTCATATGTGTAACTAGCTATACTTATTACCAAAATCAAATTATCTTGTTAAAGTAGAAACTTCGTAGAGTTGTCATTATGCGAATGTGACATTTTAAGAAGTTGACATTTTGAGAAGTGGACATTTTGCGAAGTTGACATTATGAGCTGATACGATCTTTTCATTGGCCTTCCTCTCCCTCTCTATCCATAGATTTTATCATCGATTCTGTAATAAATTAAAAAAGAACAAGAGAAACAACTTCTTCTCCATCTTCTTGCCTCTGCCCCATGTTACTTTTACTTCCATTCTCCCTGCCAACCGTCACACAATCATTTACTGCTTTATCTTTCTTATCATTCCTCACACAATCTTTACATCGTTTCCTTGGTCTTCCTCTCCCTCTCCATCCATCAAAATTTATTCAACACTCTTTTAGTCAAATGCGATCTGTCCCTCCTCGTCACATGTTCATACTAAGACAGTCGATTACCTTTCAACTTTACTGTAACTGGCGCAAGTAAAAAAAAAACGAATCCTGATAATTTTCACTGTTTAAAAAGTATCAAATCATATCGGAAGTGGTCAGTGTGTTTAAAAAATACACTGCTGTGCTATTATTTTGGACAATTTAGGGCCTGTTTATGAAACCACTTACAATTTTGCTGATATTTTTTAAGTGAAAACTAGTTTAGCGGCGCTGTCCACTTTTGTGATGGGTAAAAGTGTTAAAATCGCGTCAGGTCACGTGTCCTGAGCGAAAATTCGTAAGACGGATTGAATAGTTCTGAAGTGTTAAATTTTTAATGTAATATAAATTATCATGTTTGTGTACGATAGCGCAATAAATGAATATTGTATTTTAACACATAAATGATAGTACTTTTATACTGATAATTAAAGCAATTCGTGCAAAAATTTTCCCTAACCATTCCAAAATATCAAAAATGCAGGCTATGCCGCCGGCACTCCCGGAGTGCAACCCGTTTTTTTTCTATCATTTCCTTTTCTTTTTACATTAAAATTACTCCTTTTGTAATTTTATTATTAACTCAGGGCTAGTTAATATCAATCATTGTGTCATAAACACAAAGATCGATAGAAGAATTTTCACTCGCAAGCATGTAAGCAGACAAAGGAAAATATTCTAATATTCCTAGAAAAACTGAAACAACTGAACATCAATCCTCAAATAAGCCTGAACATTGTAAATATAAACATGGACAGGACATCAACATCTGACCCACTTCCAAAGCAAGCTGTCCTATTGTTACACCGGATTTTATTTACATACATACATTAAACGAAAACGTATGATAACGTCGCACAGCGTTGGCTATCAGCCAGCTGAGAATTAGGCACTGTCATAACATAAAAAACCGTAGTACCGATACCCAATACTTATTGGTGCTTCCTCTAATATAACTTAGCCATCATTCTTTGTGGATTACTCTTTCAGAATGGAGAATTAAGGCTTATTTTGGCTTGACAGCTAATTTTTACATACTAATAGAATCAATGCGAAAGTTATTCCGTCTGTTTGTCAGTCTGTCCGTGACCTTTTTTGTAGTCAGTGTCCGGAAGTCTGGCAAACAGTCATACCAAGGCATATAATTCATCTACTTACTGATAATTTGGTGGTTTTATTCTAAACCTTAACTAGTGTAACTAGTGAACACTAGTATCAATCAACCCTGATAGCCTGATATTGGGTTGTGGAGGTCAAATAAACAGTAGCTGCATGTAAAATATTAATATCGGCTTCGGCTGCATTAGATTGGAAGCCCGGCCTTTACAAGGTGTTGTTTTGCATCCTCGACAAAATTCAGGAGGTTGTTACACAAGACATAATAGTATATTGTGTATTAAGGGCGGTAAGTAAGGAATTACGATCGAGGCTCTAGTAGAAGCCCGAAGTCGAAGACTGAGGGCTTTCTGAGTCGAGGTTCGTAATTCCCGTACCGCCCGTGAAACATACAATGTTTTTCATCACATTTGCGAGTTAATAATTATGAATATACGTAAGTCAGCACATATTATTACGAAATACGTGAACTGATTTGCGGATGGCGGGCTGTTTGCCCACACCACAGATTATACAAATGTTTTGTTCAGAAACGTTAAAGGCAAATACCTAGGTATACAGCCATGACGGAGTATAAAAAAAAATATATTCGACGTTTTGATACAAAAAACTATAGATTATTTAGATTTTAGAACATTAGTTGAGTAATTAAATAACATGTAGCGAGACTGAATGAAATTCCTGTTTAAATAACATTTTAAGACAATTTTTCAATTGCGTGTAAACTCCTTGCTTGAACTTGCATGACCTGTGTACTCTCAAACAGTGCTGTAAATAAAAATAAAATTACTTACCGCCCTAGGGTTTTATATGGGGCATTACAGCCAAGTTAACCTGTATGTTATGACACTGTTTACGTGCAAGTGTGATGAAATAGTATATTGTGTATTAAGGGCGGTAAGTAAGGAATTACGATCGAGGCTCTAGTAGAAGCCCGAAGTCGAAGACTGAGGGCTTTCTGAGTCGAGGTTCGTAATTCCCGTACCGCCCGTGAAACATACAATATTTTTCATCACACTTGCGAGTTAATAATTATGAATATACACAAGTCAGCACACATATTATTACGAAATACGTGAACTGATTTGCGGATGGCGGGCTGTTTGCCCACACCACAGATTATACAAATGTTTTGTTCATAAACTATAAAGGCAAAATACTTACCTAGGTATATACAGCCATGACGGAGTGTAAAAAAATAAAAATTTCGACGTTTGGATACAAAAAACTATCGATTATTTAGATTTTAGAACATTAGTTGAGTAGTTAAATAACATGTAGCGAGATTGAATGAAATTCCTGTTTAGATAACATTTTAAGACAATTTTTCAATTGCGTGTAAACTCCTTGCTTGATGAACTTGCATGACCTGTGTGCTGTCAAGCGGTGCTGTAAATTAAATAAAAATTACTTACCGCCCTAGGGTTTTATATGGGGCATTACAGCCAAGTTCACCTGTATGTTATGACACTGTTTACGTGCAAGTGTGATGAAAATTAAAAAAAAAAATACTTACCGCCCTAGGGTTTTATATGGGGCATTACAGCCAAGTTAACCTGTATGTTATGACACTGTTTACGTGCAAGTGTGATGAAAAATCTATTAAAATGATTCATAAACACTGATTTTTTTGGTTGTATATTTTTGTCAGTATTTCAGAATAATTCCCTTAACGTGGTGTAAGTAATAAGAATTTTTCGAATAAACGTTTCAGATTTTTTGTATTTGTGGAAGCGCGGTTATAGGGCGAGTATCAGACGGCCCGCGTTTAAGACACGAGTGGTTCACACTTACCGATTATCAAAATAAGAAAAAAAATAAAAATTACCTACCCATTTTATTATTGATTTGGGACGAGAATCATTAACATAGTTACCTCCTTGAATTTTACGAGGATGCAAAACAACACCTTGTATATCATTGGGAAAAGGCTAGGCAGATGATGATACGGTTAGACCATGACCTGTAACATTATTACTATTTCCGTTGGTACCTTCCCGAAGTTTAATATCCGCCCTCAACATGAGCGAAGCTGCGGACAAAAGCTAGTCGAGCAAAAAGGCTTATTTATTGAGAGCTCATTTTTTGCCGTTGTTTTGTCAACTTATCTCGATATTAGCTGAAGTTTGCGACATAAGTGAAAGAATGAATTGACTGTTAGTGATTTTGCTTTCAATGAATTGAGTTTGGGAATGAATGTTCGTATTTGTTGTTGAGTTATTGGTATGATCATTTTGTGTTGAGTTTAAGGTTTGGTTCTGACAGAATCTGGTTTACTTTCATGTGTAGAAATTAGAGGGGGGTAGACACACGTTTTACCACTTTGGAAGTGTCTAGCTTTCAAAGGATTGACTTTGAAAAAAAAAATGGTTTTAGAACCTCCATGTGATTTTTAAAGACCTATTTATAGACACCCCGCACGTATAGGTTCGATGTTTTTTTTTTTAGTTTCAATTCCGTGTGGTGAATCTATTTTTTTTTATACAAAAATCGTAAAGTGGTTCACAGAATACATCTACCTACCAAGTATCAGCGTGTGGTGCAGTCCTAATAGTTTCGGAATTAAGTGGATGTGACATACGGATGGACCGACAGACAGACAGACATGACGAATCTATAAGGGTTCCGTTTTTTGCCATTTGGCTACGGAACCTTAAAAAAGCCACCACCACCACCACCATAGTTTCGAAACTCTGGTTTGTTAGGCGGCCGAAGGGTGAGGCAGCATCACCCAGTCTACAGAAGTCACGATGTTTCTATTTTCCCAGTACTCATGTTTCAAAAATCATTACAAATCCTTTTTGCATACAGAAGCAAGATACTCATTTTAATAATACAGAGCAAAGAAGCACAAATACGATTTGCAGACCAGTCCAAATGTAAGTCAGATCAAAGGCTTTTTATCCATTCTCTCGAAAACTGAAGAGCAAAATGCTGATCTAATAAATTCCCACTCAACATTGAAAGAATTCTCAATGTTTCTTTTGATGCAAATAAACTAGCATTGAGAGCATTAAGGTGCAAACTGTAATAGGATGCAGCTCATTAAAACGATCTCTAAATTCAATAAATTTTTGCTATTCATGGATTCAAACGGTGTATCGTCCGTTACTTGGGTCCCGTTTAGAACTGTGCAACTCTATAGGGAAAAACGTGGGTGACATAGATTAGAGCACGATCTATGAAGGTCTTATGGAAGATGGATGGTCTTAGATGGATTTGTCCGGTGATGCTGTAAAAGACATCCGCAACTTGAATTGATCAATCAAAAGTGTGAAGGCTAGATTTGACGTAACTGTTTTTTTTATTATTCTATAGTATGACCATCTTAAGTGTGCAGTTCAAGATGGCGTTGTTTGTCAAGAAAATTTGCATCGATATCGTAATTTTTGGTACATTTATTTTAGTTCTGTGGTTTCCCACCTGCACAGATAAGTTGGTTGAAGTGTACCACCGTGAAACAGAGACACAAAATTGATGTTTTTTTTTTTTTTTATTGTTTTTTACAGAAGAAAAATACGGTAACTGCTGGACAAGGCAGCCTGAAAGCGATGGCAAGAATACCAGTCTTGTGTTCATCAGAACTTAGCAACACGAATTATCAAATCAAATGACTTTGACACATTTTCTGCTGTCGGTTTTTTACGTAAGTTTACTGTATTGAGCACATCCGACGTTTGGCCCCAAAACTGGAACGGGCAGGGGCTGCATTCAAGCGGCTCTTGCCCAACCTGGGGGGTCCAAACGCCTCCTGCCGGAGGCTCTACGCGGGGGTCGTGCGGTCCATGGCCTTTTATGGGGCCTCGGTGTGGGCGCGTTCTTTGAGGCGGCGAGCCGCCCATTACCTGAACGCGCCCCAGAGGGTGGTAGCCGTAAGGCTGATCCGGGGGTACCGCACGATCTCCGGCGAGGCGGCGAGCCTCTTGGCCGGATTGCCACCATGGGATCTGGAGGCGATGGTCCTCGCGCGCCTGCATGAATGGCGCGCGGAGGCACTACGCCGGGGGGAAACTCCGCTGCCGCGGCAAATTGTCGCTCAGCGGACAGACCTCCGGCGCGATCTCATGGTGGCATGGAGACAGCGACTATCGCAACCACGTGCAGGGCACGCCACAATAGTGGCGATAAGTCCCCTCTTTGAGGAGTGGCTAGAGAGGCGGCACGGCGCCCTCACCTTCCGCCTGACGCAGGTCCTCACCGGACACGGTTGTTTCGGGAGGTTCCTGCACCGAATTGGGCGGGAGGAAACACCCGGGTGTTACCATTGTGAGGATCGGCCGGAGGACACGGTGGAGCACACCGTGGAGCTCTGCCCCGCTTGGGCTGAGCACCGCCGTGTCCTCGTAGCGGCGATTGGCGGCGGTGACCTCTCGCGACCGGCCCTGGTTCAATCCATGGTCCGGAGCGAGAGGGAATGGGAAGCCGTCGCCTCCTTCTGCGAAGCAGTCATGCGAGCGAAGGAGGTGGCGGAACGTGAGAGGGAGAGAACCTCACGTCCCAGCCGCCGCGGGAGACGCGTCGGGCGTCGGGGGGCAACCAGTGGCCCCCGGCCACCGTAGGCGCGAGCCTGTGGACGGTGAGTAATGGGCTAGCTCACCGTCCGTCCGTCTCATGACGACAGGCCGTGTCGACGGCGCGTACGTGTTCCACGCGCGCCTCAAGGAGATGTCAGCAAACCAGAAGGGGTCCGAAAGGGTCGATGCCTGCCAGGGCTGCGGGTTGTTCCAAAGAGATACCGCGGCCCTGGAACACAAAGGGCGAAGAAGGAACATGGGTGGGTTTTAGTCAGTACAAGTCTGACACTCCCTCCCGCTCCGCCCAGAGCGGGAGAAGTCATTTGATGATTTCCCATCCGGAAAAAAAAAAAGTTTATAACTGTATACACGGCTACAGTTTTAAACTTATGTAAGAGGATTACGGAGATTTTCCAAAAATTTAACGAACCAAAAGTTTAGTAACAAGAAAATACAAAAGATGAAACCGCACAAAAGTTTCGCCGTACGAAATGAGCGGAACAGTAAGAATTATGAGGACAGCACGGCCGACTTCGGGCTAATTAGCAGCAACGAAGCCTGAAAACTTATCATTTTAAGATATTAATAACGTTTAATTAAGAAACAGACTTCACGGAAAATGACTTTTAATATAAAACGGGACATCGCAGTCTTGGGACAGCAGATGTTGCTGGACTGGACGAAATAAATAATGAAAGGTTGGAGATGGTGGATACAGAAATTGTTTTGATTCATATAAAGACATTGAAGCATTCTTAACAGACCTAGAGATCCTAGAGCTCTTAATACGTAGATCATTGACAGTGGATTGCGGTTTGTCGGACGCCCGAAAGTCTGACAAGTTTAACTAGTTTTACAAAGGGGTATCATGTTACCCTAGGCTGTCAGTCCATGAGAAATACTGGTATTCAGCTGCACTTGGTTTCACTGGAGGCCAGCCCTTATACATATATGTATATATACCTGTATATATGTATAAGGGCTGGCTTCCAGTGTACTTTATTGTATTTTACTTTATTTTTATTTTATTCGTCTGTATGTACGTGTAAGCGGGCACGCCCTTTATGTCTGGAGGCTTTATTTATTCTGGAGTATATTTCTTTATATTTTATTTTATTATTGGTGTGTGCTAGCTGACATGTGACATTAATTTGATATAATGGATTCCTTGTTTATATAAACTTGAACACTTTTGTATAGAAACTGGTTCTTCTAACCTAACAGACAGATGTGTTGCTGGGGAGTTTGTTCCGCCACTTCTTCTTCCCAGCTAAAACACTAGGAAGTGGCGAAGGGCGGGCGTTTTGGGGGACTGTCTCTTGTAATTTTGACGTTCAAAAAGTGCTGATTATCAGCCTAGTTTGAATAAATGACTTTTGATTTTTTGTAACGGAAAGGGTATATACATCCTTAAGGGTGTGCTACAGACCCTCAAACTGAACATGTTTCTCATTATAAAAAAAAAAAATTGCAGCAAAAAAAAATTTCAGTGCCTATACATTTGGGTCGAATAGGTATTGCAATTTTCTATGAAGCAGCTGATAGTTTTTTTGCTGAAAAACATGTCTTATGATAAGAAACATGTTCAGTTTGATAGTCTGTAGCACACCCTTAAGTATGTATATACCCTTTCCGTTACACCCTGTATACAAGGTGTTGTTTTGCATTCTTGTCAAAATTCAGGAGGTTGTCACAAAAGACATTAATAATCAATTTAAATTACGGTACCTAGTTAATAATTGTTTAAATTTGCGTGGTTGGTTAATTTGGTGGTTATAGGGCGAAGATCAGACGGACCGCGTTTAAAACACGAGAGGTTCAGACTAACCGATTTCCGTAAACAAAAAAAACTTCTGCTACCCCTTTTATTATTGATTCGGGTCGAGAATCAATAGCATAGTTACCTCCTTGAATTTGACGAGGATTCAAAACAACACCTTGTATAAAGATAGTTGAAGGTTTTCAGATGATGATAAAAAACATTTCTAAAATTACCCATGATCTTATCAACGTAAATAAGTAAATGTATTCCCCGAAGCAAACACCAGTGAAAACGGACGTCAACTCCTATAATTTTAATGGAAATTATGGCGACCTTCCAAAAACTTGTGACACTTCCCCAACAGCAAGAAAAAATCTAATTTCCTTCCCCAAAAAATCCCTAAAGTACTTTATCCCAAGTATATAGAGTCAAATTCCCCTAGCTACACGAGGCAGCTACATCAGCGAAGGCGAAATTGCATTATGTAAAATGTGAGAAATGAAAATAATTGTACGGAAAAAGAAGGAAAAGTCGCCAACAGACGTAGCTCGGGTTTTAGCTTAGAAGTTATAATAAGGAGCTATTTAGATCAAGTAGCATGAAAATAAAGACATGATAGATCTAAGTAGTACGTACGTTGACACTGCATGTTCTTGCCCTACTTTAGATAAAGCTGACCACTCGAAATATCTAGGTGTCACTATTGACTCCAATCTTAATTTCCGCAAAACATATCGAGTTACTGTGTAGTGTGTACTAGAGTGCGAAAACTTACATATGTTTTTAAGAATTTACGTAATGTAGCCGACTATAATTTAATAAAACAGATTTATTTAGCGCTGTGTCAGTCTATTCTACCTAATTACACAGACACAGAAAAACTTCTAGAAGTTGTAGTATGATTATGTCATATCCTCTCGTATCAATTTGTACATGTTTACTTAAATAGCTATTATTAGCTTTTTTCTTTATTTTACCAATTTGATTATACATATAGTTGCCATTGTTAATAGATACATTTTATTTTATAATAGGGGTGATCACATTTTTTTTTTTTTCTTTTTTCACGTGGTCATAAAATTACGAAGATATATTGAGTTGAAATGGCGCATGACGTCACGTGTAGGTAATTTTTATACCTACTTGTGACGTAGTGAGCCCCCACTCTCCAACTTTAATGAGTTTTAACTAAGTAATTTTTTGATATTTTGATAAAACAAAACATACGTGTCTAATATTTTTGTATTACCTGTCTGACGGACAAAATAGAATGTCGTTTTCTTTACCCAGTCCGCACCCCTATTTTACTGTCGCAATTAAATTATGCTATGTAAAGTGATGGCCCGATACACAGGTTTAAATAAACCTAGATCGGGCAGGTCGCTGCCAAACATCTGAATTGAATTAACATCACTTGCGACTTTTGAATATGTTTTAGTTATGTTACGTTATATGTTTTGTTTACTTATAAGTACTATTTATACCATTGTATGAGAAAAATATTACGGTGCCTGAATGTAAACTTTTTGTAATACTTTTTAATAAATAAATTATCAATTATCAAAGTGGACGTCGTGATGGCCCAGAGGTTAAGGCCTCGCCTCTCATGTATGTCAAATCCAGGCAAGTACCAATGTGACTTTTTCAATTCATATGTGCTTTTCAAGTTTATCTTAGACACCACAGACATCATCGGTAAGGAAAACATTGTGACGGAACCCGGACTTATAATTAAAATAAGCCTGAAATCGCCAATCCGTCTTGAGCAAGCGTGGTGATCAGTGTTCGTGCCTTCTATGTATGAGAAGATGCCTTTGCCCAACAGTGGGACAGCAACAGGCTGGTATGAAAAAAATATTTTCTAACACGGCAAAAATGTAAGGAATTTCTGAGTAACCAACGAAGAGCTTTCATACTGCTTTAAATCTATGGTAAAAGTAAGCACCTACCATTGTGGCATTTACGTCACATTTATTATTAGGTGTTAACACACTTACGTCATTATAATTTTAATTACAATGCTCGTGCCTTCTATGTATGAGATGATGCCTTTGCCCAGCGGTGGGACAGTAACAGGCTGGTTTTATTATTATTATTGTTTAGAAGATCTATGATAACCTAATCGAACGTGTGATGGCATTCCAAAACGCACATGAAGCCTTTGATGCTTACTAAGCGATACAAAAGTTCTATTTGATCTACGATAGAATGGATTTGTATAAAACTACAAAGATTGATAAAAAGAAGTGTACAGTCGACCGCACTGAGCACATCCGTGGCAGTAGTTAAATGATAGCGTTTTTATGTCGTAGCGTAGCAGCTCAATCATCATCATTTTCCTGGATTTGTCCCATCTTACTTGGGGTCGGCACAACTCGACTTTTTTCTTCAATTCTCCTCTGTCAACCGCCAGGCCTTCCCTAACTCCCTTTTCCTTTCATATGTCGTAGCAGTAAGGGTGCGTTATCCTAGTGCAATGCAAGTGTTTCTATGGTTCTTCGGTATACAGTACCAACGGTTCCAAAAATACTAACACTAGTAGCTATTACCAAAAAGTGAAAAGCAAAGGCCGAAATAGGGCCTCCTGAAAAGTTTCCCCTTTTTTTACGGATGGGAAAGCATCAAATGACCCCTCCTGCTCTGGGCGGAGCGGAAGGGAGTGTCAGACTTGTACTGACTAAAACCCATCTATGTTCCTTCTTAGCCCTTTGTGTTCTGGGGCCACGGTATCTCTTTCGAACAGGCCCGCAGCCCTGGCAGGCATCGGCCTTCTCAGACCCCTTCCGATTCGCTGACATCTTCAAAAGTTTCCCCTTGAAGCCGAACAAAACGTAAAAAAAAAAGCAAAACACGCAAATTAGAAGAAGCAGTTACACCATCTCTGTAGATTTATTCGCCTTATGAATATTAACGTCTGCCCGTATTGAGGGCGCTCACAAATCTCCTACCACTTTGTAACTCCGTCTGCAAGTGACTACGGACTTGTAATAATGAACTCTCAGCTATAGTTGTTTCAGAGAATAAATTAAAATAAATATCACTTGAGCTTCGTAGAAATAGCTGGGGAATGAAAAAGGTAGTTGATTGGACGAATAAAATAAAGAGTACCTAATAGTTAGAGTTGGGTTTTACGGAGAATCGAAATGGACTGTGGTTTCTTCGTGGAATTGACGTAAATGAAACGACATTTTTAACATCACACGTGTTTTCAATATGTCAGGCAGAGGTATACCAATAGTAGGTACGCTCGTTTGCATGCTAACTTCCACTGACTAACACAAACCGATTTTCGGGTTTTCCGGCGAACTGAAAACTTTGGGTTTCCATGGTTAATTTGAGGTTAATTACCGGCTAGTAAAATTATCCAGTACTTTTTAAAGTGAAACTTTTATTACATCGTCTCAAACTTTTTCGTCTGTGTGTTGCATGTCGCGTGACGCTCGGCCGCGTTTATCAATCCGCGTTTTGTACCCTTAATGGAATATTATTCCAAAAATATTTAGTAAAATGTCTATAGTGTGAAAAAAAGTTTCACTTTTACCGTGGTTTCATAAAACCACACAATCCTTTATTTTTGCATGCTTCATTTGCCATGCCAACTTCAGAGAGGTCCTCGGAAAGCACGTTAAACCGTTGGTCCCGGCTGTAATTTGTAGATCTTTGACAGTCGTTACCGGTAGTTAGTGGCCCGAAAGGCTGACAACCAGTCTTACTAAGGGCAACCCTGTACTAACCGGTTTGTGGAGCTCAGATAGGCAGTCGCTCCATGTAAAATAATAGTATTCAGTTGCATCCGGATAGACTGGAAGCCAACCTCAATATAGTTGGGAAAAGTCAGGCAGATGATATTAGTCTTGAGATCATTGACATGACGATAACGAAGAACATCAACAAACAAGCAATTAAGATTTATGAATGAAATACATACATGTAGTAATTAGTATTTTTTTTAAATAACAAGCTGATTACTTCTTTGATCCCAATAAAAACGGTATAAAAAGGTCGGATGGAGGTCATCGAAACAAACTCATTGATACTTAAGAATCTGAGTCTATAGATATCCACATTTTTTTTTTTAGTTTTTTAGACTAGGTCAGTTTTCTTTATATCCAAGCCAAGGAGCTCGAAATCTGACACTTAGCTGAACTACTACTATTACATATTTTATATAGATTTTTTTATCCTTATTCACTTTTATCACAATAATGCAACAGCCGTACGAAATTTGCGCGCGCACTCGTCCTCTGGCCTATCAGCTTGTGATAAAAGGGAATGTGTATAAAAAAATGTTTCTTTGGGAAAGTTGTTTGTTATCATGAGTATAATCATGTGTGTGGTAATTAGTGACTGATACTTAAATATCAGTCACTAATTACCAGTCACCCTATATGAGGATTTTGGGTTATTGTACATTCGTCACAAAGTAAACTCGACACCGAAAAAAGTATGAGTAAATTTGCCACAGCTCTATTTTCATGAAGTAAATTCGTTACATATTAATTTTAATCCTCAAATTGTTTATTTTTGCACGGACAGCAGAAAAATCTTCGCTCTGACTTCAAAAATATTAAAAATAATAAACTGCTCTTTGTAATAACTTTTTAAGAATTTACACATATTTTTAATGGCGGCTCGGTTAGTGCAGTGGTAGAATGATTGACTGCTGCGCTACGTGTCGCGGGTTCGATCCCCGCACGGAACAAATATTTGTATGGCCTACAGATAGTCGTTCCTAGTCTGGCTGTTTGTGTATGTGAGTTTAAATGTTTGTATACGCACCCATGATACAGGAGAAATTCCTAGTGTGGGGCGAAGTTCTTATTTTAAAAGAGTAACCATGGAGTTTCTTGCCGGTTCTTCTCCATAGGAAACGACCAACCCGAACCGAGCACCTTTTAATCCACGTTTTACAAGTGCCCATGTAGGCCTATGTGAAATAAAAATATTTTGATTTGATATGTGAATATTTAAAAAAAAATATAGTTTCAATGTATGGAGTTTACAAAAATGTGGCGAGTTTACTATGTGACGAATGAAGGTACAATCACGCACGATGTTGTACCCAGTTAGAACGTAATAAAGCTTGTTAAAAATAAAAACGTAGTTCGACCAGAAGAAAAGTTTCACTATTGGTCTTACAGGGGCAATCCCAAAACCTAAGCTGAATTAGTTAAAACGATTTCAATAACCCTTTCTCACATTACATGGCTTTCTCAACATCTACGTTTGCTAAATTACCATGCGTGAGAAAAGTACACTAGTTACTACCAAGTACCAGGAGCATGACACTCTGGCCATGAGAATTGTCAGCATTAATTGTAAGAAAATACAGTTCAACCAACTTATTTGTGCAGACGGCAAAACACAGAACTAAAATAAATGTACCAAGTTTGACATTTATATTGTACTAGCTGTCCCGCGCAACTTCGTCTGCGTCACATTTTCTCCGTTTTCGCAACATTTTGCATTGCTGCTCCGCTTCTATTGGTCGTAGCGTGATGATATATGTATGCCTTCCTCGATAAATGGGCTATCTAACACTGAAAGAATTTTTCAAATCGAACTAGTAGATCCTGAGATTAGCACGTTCAAGCAAACAAACAAACAAACTCTTCAGCTTTATTATTAGTATGAGATTTTTTCTTGACAAGCAGCGCTTCCTTGAACTGCACACTTAAAGTGGTCATACTGTACTTAAGTATGCCTGTAGAAAGGCAAATAAGCATAATAATACTTTACTGTATCTTTCTCATATTTTTACGTCAACTGTGGGAGTATTTTAACAATGGCTTTGGGCTAGGCTAATGACGAATTATTGGTAACAAATTGTAACGAACGGCTAAATATTTGAAATAATGAAAGGCTTGTGGTACATATTGCTGATTCTTGGGCCAATAATAATTGACCTTTTTGAGACACTAAGCCAAGACAATAAAACGTATGATTTGCAAACATTTGTTTCGTGTAATGAAGACTCAGAGTGGTTTCAGACTAGCATATCTGAAACCTTTAACTATAGTAAAACCATTTTTAGAAATTTTGTTTTTATAAGTGACTTTAGAAATGATCTACGAACCCTTGGCATGTCGGCCAAGGTTGGAATGCGTATGTTTGCAAAACTAACTAAACATATAAATTCCAAGTATTTGTTTGCAAAATATAAACAAAAACATTTGAAAGCTCCTGTTAACCAAGTGTTTCCCGACACGTATTATTTTATTTTTAGTTCATTCCTAGAATCTCAAGTTACAGCTGGTGAGGGAATTCAAAACAGAAACATTTTTATAAATTCAACATGGATTCTCTATAAATGTTTGAGTTAGGAAAAATGGAGGAAAAATAATTCCGTTGTGAGATATATCATTCAAAGCCAAGAACAAAGTAAACAGAGAAGCTCATATGTTTTTAAAAATTCAACACTTTATAAGGGAGTTGTCAGATGGTAGGAGAAAAGCGTGGGCGATAAATGTAATGTGACGTGACCTTTAACAGAGAACAACTTCAAGAAACCAATCTAACAAATAATAGAAACTTCATTCACAGAAAAAATAATACAACTTTTTGAAACTCAAAATGATGTCTAAAACAAACACAAAGAAAGCAAGGAAACCTAATAACAAAAAATGATAACTTTTTCGCAATAACAGTACAAAAGAAACAGACGTCTAAATTCCACTTAACCTAAAAAAAGGCCATCCCACACTTCACTAAAATATTACATTGGAACCAAAAAATCGTATTACGTGAAACATTTACAGCAACCAATAAAATCTCGTCTACTTTCAATAAATTCAACACAAAACGCGTGTCGAAATAAAACCAAAAAGACAATGGTATTCCCACTCAAAACACTAAACATATGTGTATTAGAATAAAGAGGGAACCTCACATTGACCTAAACAATAAATCTCTATATTCGGCAGACTTCGGACGTAGTCGGAAATATTCGGGCGAACATTTGGGCCCGCTAGGAGTTTTATCAGAGGAATAGAGCGCAAACAATGGAGGAACCAAACTCAGAGGAACCAAACTCAATAGAAATAACGCAGTATTGTAATCGAAATAATGAAGAGGCGCAGAAACAAATGTGAAAGGAATATCGAAGGATTTTGTCGGACGGCCTTTTGGTATGTCAAGAACTGCGACTAATAACGTCGAGCAAGATGGGCTTAGAGGTTCGTTTCGTGTGGGAAAGTCGTTGAATTTTATAAGAATGAAATATATTGGCCTGTACGACACAGGGGAACCCTAGTGTGGAGACCAGGGACCTATTTTTTATGTGATGTACTTCTGAACACTTACAAGGGAGTTTTTTGAAAAAAAAAAAACAATTTAGATGCACCACAACTCATTCTTTATCAAATGCAGGCAGTGGCTCGATCAGCAAGTCCACCACTTTACATACATGGTTATTATTTATATTTATTTCAAATATTTAATTTTTCTTTCCAAAACTTTTCCGTTCATTTCGTAAAAGTTCACAATTTGTAAGTTTTGTTTAACTGTTTTTTATTTTTTATTATCTTATAGTAAATGTTATACTTATAATATGCATGCTAGATTCACATCCAGGAGATGTCAATCATTAACATTGTTTTTGAACTTCCTTATTGCATTTGTGATTGTACATCTGTTTTATGAATTAAATTTTAAAAAATAATAATAAGACCAAAACTCTAGACAATTTATTTGCGTTCTATAATGTGTATAATGTGTTACAAAATGCTTACAGAAAAGAACAATATTATAATCAATATGTAGTCTGTGAAATTAGCCACCAAAATCACCATAGTAAGCAAGTACGGATAAGGACCAAGTACCCGTAGGCACTGAAGAGATTATTCCAGACTAGCCTATGCCCGCGCTTCGCACGCATCGAGTTCGGTAATTATCCCACGGGACTGCACTACTTCAGTAGTTTTCACGTCAAAGAGTTACAAACATCCATCCTCAAAAACTTTCGCATTTATAATATTAGTAGGATTCTCCGGATCCTGACCTACAATAGGGGATCGGACTGGGTAAAGAAAACGACATTCTATTTTGTCCATCAGACAGGTAATACAAAAATATTAGACACGTATTTTTTGTTTTATCAAAATATCAAAAAATTACTTAGTTAGAACTCATTAAAGTTGGAGAGTGGGGGCTTACTACGTCACAAGTAGGTATAAAAATTACCTATATGTGACGTCATGCGCCATTTCAAGTCAATATACCTCCGTAATTTTATGACCACGTGAAAAAAGAAAAAATACGTGTCCAATACTTTTCAATAAACTACCCGACGGACAAAGAAAAAAAAATAGGATTATCCCCTATTGTGAAAGGGTTACGTATACGTACTCTGTATTATCCATCCCTAGGAAAAAAAACTTCTAAAAAATGTAGGACCCCTCGCTTCCCGCTCACCACAGAACCCTACGTACCCAAGACCTCAGAGACACGAAGCCAGCACATCGCCTTACCTCCACGTAATATTCATCAAACATGCATGGGTTCTGCACAAATAAATCGCATTATACGAAGCGTGAACCTACCCGAACACCTATGAATAAATGAGGACCCTTAAATTCAAGTTAACCTGTCCCACCTTCGCATGTAATGTCGGAACGTTAAGTTCTATGTATAATGTTATGTTATGCGAAGATCCTTTGTCTTGTACTGAGTCATGGTTAAGGAGTAATATTTCTTCATATAATAATGCAAGTTAGAATAGGATAGTTAGTTATTATATGTGTGGGTTCTCGCATCCAAAGTTAGTAGTTCCAAGGCCAAATATTGATTTGTGACGGAAAGACTAGAATTCGAGATATGCATTTTAACTCTATGTTTATACAAGGTGTTGTTTTGCATCCTCGTAAAAATTCAGGAGGTTGTCACAAAAGACATAAATAATCAATTAAAATTACGATACCTAGTTAATTATCAATAAACACAGATTTTTTTTTGGTTGTTTATGTTTGTCAGTATTTCAGAATAACCCCCTTAACGTGGTTTAGGGAATTATAAATTATTTAATAAACGTTTGGGATTGTTTGTATGTATGAAAGCGAGGTTATAGGTCGAGAATCAGACAGCCCGCGTTAAAAACACGGGTGGTTCACACTTACCGATCTCCGTAAATAAGGATAAAAATAAAAATTACCTACCCATTTTATTATTGATTCGGGACGAGAATCATTAGCATAGTTACCTCCTTGAATTTGACGAGGATGCAAAACAACACCTTGTATGTGAATCTCGGAATATCGGAGGAGCTCGTGGCTAAATAATAACAGCCGCACGGGTCGATCTTCAAGGTTAGGCCATGCTGGCCGAGGTCAGTCCGTGGATGGGTGACCATAATTACATACCGAGTTGCCTCCTTGTCTCGAAAAGCAACTTATAAGCCGTTGGTCCCGGCTGTCATTTGTAGATCTTTGACAGTCGTTAAAAGTAGTCAAAAGTCTGACATCCAGTCTTACCATGGGGTTTCGTATTACTCAGTTACTGGGTTGTGAAGATAAGATAGGCTGTCGCTTCATGTAAAATACTGATACTCAGCTGCATCCGGTTAGACTGGAAGCCGACCCCAACAAAGTTTGGGAAAAAGGCTATGCAGATGATGTTAATATGTGAATCTGTATTATCTGAGGACGATCTCTCGTTTGTCTAGAGGTCGCAAACGCGAATTCTGAGCATGAGCATCCTGGGTTCAACACCCCGGTCGGACAATGTGTTATTGGGTTTTACGTTCATTTCTCAGTAGCCACTACGGAGTCTGGATTTGTGCCCGGTTGATGGCAATAGGCTCGCCCCCTCGGACTAAAAACTGGCAAAATGTGGGTGTTCTAATGGGTACACCTCTGCCTATCCCTTCGGGGATCACAGGCGTTATGATCTGAGCGGTTACTATGACGCTTAAAACATTATTGTTCCATTCCTATTCCAGAGTGGGAAAGAGATGGAGCTACACGACCTGTATAGCTCCGTCTCTTTTTTACTCTGGATTAAGAATGGAACAATAATGTTTTAAGTCGTCATGGTACGCCACCTGGATCTATTAACGACAATCGTTGCATAACACAGCGATTCCAGTTCTAAGCTGACCAATCCCAATTACTTGCACAGGCTAAGCTTACTCAACTTGACATATCTGTCGGTGTTGACGATGGTATCGCGGTCCGCCCGTCTTTTTAATTATTTTAATGTTTAGCAATATTTTAAGTAGATACTCATGTATGCTTACCTTATAAGTCTTGTATGTTTTCTATTACAATTGTATTTTTGTTGTTTTAATTAAATCGAAGGCCAACAGGAACGGACTGCACGCGGGCGCTCTCATTGGTTGATGCGCGACCCCTCACCCCGCCTACTGCTGCGGCCGCCATTGCAATGGTGGAACGAGTAGTGCCAAAAAATCACGCGAACACTCCACGCGTACTAATAATCTCCCGCGCTACATTCCGTTCCTAATGGTCTAATTTTCCAAAAGTTTCGTTTTTCTTCTTTTCTCACGACCAACCACCACCTAGCAGCTACAAAGTTGGTCCATCGAGCCGTATTTATTGGTAGTGAGAAGCAAAACCTGTGTAGCAGGGATGTCGTTGTTCCGAACGCCGCGTGTCGTGAAAACACGTGCACAAAAGAAAATGGAGCAACTGACTAACGACGAAGAAAAACAACTTGAAGTCAAATCAGAGCTGCTGCTTGGCAGTACGGATGCAGTGAAAGAAGTCGGGAAAGTGCATTCAGATATCGGTGTACGCCCACGTGCTAACTCGAGCTTGAAGCGACAAGATGGCAGCGAGTGCAAAAGTTCTCGCAACTCACGAGCGCCATCGTCATTATTACGACGGCAGCAACTGGAATACGAAGCCGCTCAAGTCAAAGCCAAAATTGAAATGCAAGAAATCCAAACAAAGGCTCGCATAGAAAAAGAATTGGTCGACAAGAAATTGGCCATGGACTTAGCCGAGTTAGAATCGCAATCGCGCTGCACAAATCAATCTCCATCAGCTTCCTACAAAAGTAAAGTGGAGAATTGGCTGGAAAAGTCTGTTGCTGAACCCGGCACGTTGCACGATCGCAACAAAGCGACTGTCGGCGGCGGTGAGTGCCACCGCAACATTGACGGCGACGAGATGGCTATTCCACCTACTACCGCGACAAGTACTCATCGCGCCATCGAGGAGCTGACCAACGCGATAAAGAAGGCTGTCGACTCATCTAATTCTAACACGGGCAATACGGTGCTGTTGTCTAGACTGGCTACCTCGAAGGATCTGCCCTTGTACTTTGGGGATCCGTTGGAATGGATACAATTTCGGGAAGCGTTTTATGAATCGTCACGAGTATGTAAGTACAGTGATAGTGAAAATGTGTGGCGTCTACGGAAGTGTTTACGCGGCGACGCAAAAGATGCGGCCGCTGCATTACTGATGGGAGCGAGCTCGCCCCACGATATCATAGAAACGCTCGAACTGAGGTTCGGCAGACCAGAAAACGTCATGCGGCAAGTTATATATCAACTCAAAAAGTTATCACCACTACCATACTCATACCACGCCGAAATTGTGAAATTCGCCATAAAAATAAAAAATTACGTCACTGCTGTAACTACATTAAAACAAATAGACTACTTGAAAAGTCCAGAGTTATTAACAATCGTCGTATCTAAATTGCCTACAGGACTCGTTAACAAATGGGTAGAATACCTACACGAAAATCGAGTACACACCGAAACGCCTAAACTGGAACTACTATCCAAATTTCTGTATGAGGAAGCGCAAAAGATTGCAGAGTCGGGAGTTAGCCACATACAATACCAGAATGACTTTAACAAAAATAAACAACATCAGAAAAGGAATAACGATGATCATTCCGTGCTATCTGTTAAGGTCAGTAACCCCGACACTGCCGACAAGTGCAAGTTTTGCAAAAGGAACAAGCATGCGTTGCCAGACTGTAATCAATTCAAGCGAGCCATGAGAAAGGATAGATGGCGATATGTTCGAGCAAACAAGTTATGCTTCAAATGTCTCGGTGCTCGGCACCCGGATAAGAACGAGTGTACTGCGGAAAACTGCAACGTCGAGGCCTGTGGTGGGGCTCATCACCAGATGCTGCATTGGACGAAGCCAGAAGTGGCGCGCCGTGAAACTTCCGCGCCACCCAACGATACCGCGACGTCCGACTCCGCTAGCGCCGCCGCTAGTGAGCTTGTCTCACACGCCAGCACCCGCGCCGCGCAGTGTCATGAAGTGTCAGTGATAAAACCAAAGATAAATGTAGTGCTTAAAATAGTGCCGGTCACTATTCATGGACCCAGGTCAAGTGTGGCCACGCATGCGCTTCTAGACGACGGCGCAACAGTGACTCTCATCGCGGCTGACCTTGCCGATAAGGTCGGGCTGCACGGGGAAAGGGTCACAATGCGCGCTTCAGGTGCATGGGACTCCGAGTTATTGTGCGAGACTGAGATAATTAAATGTAAAATAAGTAACAGTGACGGTAACAAATTCGAAATGCGTGCTCGTAAACTCAAAGAACTTAATTTGCCCTTACAGTTATTCACCTCTAATGTAAACTATTGTGAAAACATGTCTAGTAATAATAACCCCATAATATGTGACAGCAATGTTAAACCTAAAATATTAATTGGTCAGGACAATTATGATTTAATTGCACCTATTTCATGTAAAAGGTATAAATCGGGCGGACCATACCTCACAAAAACTTTATTAGGATGGTGTGTGCACGGAGCTTGGCAAGCTGATATTACTGGTAAGCGCGCCGAGCACGTCAACAACATAGGCAGCATTGGTGGCGCCAGCGGCGAGCCAGCCGCAGCGCACGGAGCAGCGACATCGTGCACACCCAGTCAAGGTAAGCCTGCCGCGCAAGCGCTCCGCCACTCGTCCCCGAGAGACGGCAGCGCGGGCGCGAGCGGGACTCCATGTTTTGATTTAATTACATGTGTAAATAAACCATTGTGTCAGTCAGCTGTCGTTAAAGATACCTTCGAATGTAGTACAGACATTGATTTGAGCCAATTACACGATTTAATTCGCTGTTCATTTTCACTGGATTCAATTGGTATCAGTAACCAACCACGTCAAAATATTGAAGAATTGCGAGCCGTAAATATCCTTAACGAGTCAGCTGAGTTAGTTAACGGTCAATGGTCGGTCAAGCTTCCATGGAAGCGCGATAAATTTGTTATGCCGGACTCTTATCCCGTAGCATTAAAAAGATTACACTCGGTAGAAAGAAAAATGTCTTCTAATCCAGAATATGAAATTAGATACCGCGAACGTATTGAACATTTACTTAAAAACAATTACGCACGAAAACTGACAGAGGCAGAGTGCAGGTTCGATTCCGAGTCGGACCACGTTTGGTATTTACCGCATTTTGGTGTGGACAACCCAAACAAAAAAAAGTTGCGATTGGTCTTTGATGCCGCCGCCAAAACTGACAATAAGTCACTTAATGACTTTTTACTCCAAGGGCCTGACTTATTACAATCTTTATATGGTATAATGTTTAGGTTTAGGGAGAACCCTATAGGAATAATAGGAGACATAAAAGATATGTTTTTACGTATTAAAATACATAATATCGACCAAAATGCATTTAGGTTTTTGTGGAAGGAGAAAGGTAGCGATGTTGTAAATAAGTATGTAATGACGTCACTTATTTTTGGCGCAAATTGTTCCCCGTTTGTTGCCCAATTTATTAATCAAAATAAAAATGCTTCTCGATTTAGTCAACAGATGCCAGACGCTGTGAAGGCTATAACAAACAATCAGTACATGGATGATTATATTGATAGCTTTTCTGATGAGGAGGTAGCTAGAAAAATAGTTAAAGAAATTTCATTTATCCATAATGAAGGTGGATTTAAAATGTGTAACTATCTCAGTAATGTACCTAATGTGCTAAGTGACATTCCAAAAGACAGTCTTAACGACATAGCAATAAAGTTCAATTTTGATAAACAGGCGGAACGGGCGTTAGGCATATTGTGGTTCCCGCGCAGCGATCTGCTAGCTTTAGATTTATCTTTTAAACGTATTCCGCAAGATATTATGCTTTTGAAACGAATACCTACTAAGCGCGAAATGCTAAGTATTATTATGTCTATTTTTGATATTCACGGCTATTTAGGACCGTTTACCATCAAGGGAAAAATATTGATGCGCGAAACATGGAAACTTAATATCAAATGGGATGAAAAATTGAATGAGAATTTATATGATTTATTCTGTAAGTGGATTAATCAAGCTAAGGAGATAAATAATATTAGAATTCCACGCTGTTATTTTTCCTGTGATCAGACGACGGGTGATAGTTTAGCTAGTTTAGAACTTCATTTATTTTGTGATGCATCGCCGAGCGCGTACGCCGCTGCTGCATATTGGCGTCGCGAAAGCAGCGACGGACAAGCAACCGTATCGTTTATCGCGAGTAAAAGTAAAGTTACTCCATTAAAACCGGTTTCCGTGCCTAGACTTGAGCTACAAGGAGCCGTATTAGCATGTAAGTTAGCTAATAGTGTTAAAAAGGAACATCGTTTACAACCTAATTTAGTTTTCTACTGGACAGATTCCACTACAGTTTTACACTGGATTAAAAATAATTGTAGAACGTATAAAGTATTCATCGCGAACAGGCTAGGGGAAATAGACGAGTTGAGTAAGTCCGACGAATGGCGATATGTGCCCACTGACGTAAACGTCGCAGACCTGGCGACAAAAAATAGTGATTACGTGTTGACAAGTGATTCGGAGTGGTTCTTGGGCCCTTCGTTCTTACACCAGCCGCGTTCTTGCTGGCCGCAACAACCTGAAATAAAAACAATTAGTGATGATATTTTAGAAAAAGTACACGTTGTTCAAGATAATAATATAATAAGTGACTTACCTGTTCCCGAACCAAGTCGATTCTCTAGTTGGCTGCGATTATTACGCAGTACAGCAACTGTTTTATTGTTTGTACAAAAATGTAAGAAGAGTGAAATTAAAGTAATTAACGAAAAACTGATGAATCAAGCGGAAATATTGTTACTTCGTTACTCACAAGCATGTTCCTTTCAAACTGAAATAAATTTGATTAGATTAAACAAAGAAGTAAATAAAGATAGCCGATTGAGATCTCTCACCCCGTTTTTGGACGAAAATAATTTGTTACGCATGGGTAGTCGTATCGGTAACGTAAAGGGTGTAGATCAGCTCACTAAATATCCAATTATTTTAGATGGCAATGACTATATAGCGCGACTAATCGTTACTCAGTACCATATAAAGGCCGCGCACTCTAGTAACGAGATGGTAGTTAATGAGTTGCGTCAAAAATATTGGCTCATTCGATTGAGACCTACAGTTCGTACTATATCTAAACAATGTTTAATTTGCCGTTTTAAAAGAGCCATGCCTTTGCCGCCACGCCTAGGTGACCTACCCGAAGGCCGTCTTACACATCACCATAGACCATTCACCATGTGTGGAGTAGATTTATTCGGGCCTATGGAAGTCACGATCGGTCGGCAGAGGGCGCGCAGATACGGCGTACTATTCACTTGCCTAACGGTGCGCGCGGTTCATATAGAAGTAGTTCCGACTCTTACTACTGATTCCATGATAATGTCACTTCGTCGAATGGCCGCTCGTAGGGGCTGGCCACACACCATGTTTTCGGATAACGGCACTAATTTGAGAGGGGCTGACACAGAAATGAAAAGGGCTTATAAAGAACTACTTAATAATCAACAAGCGTTAACAACTGAAGCTCTAAACAAGGGAGTTGAGTGGAAATTCATTCCTCCGGCCAGTCCACATATGGGCGGTGCATGGGAGCGTCTAGTTAGGAGCGTTAAAACAGCTTTAAGAGTTGTTCTAAAGGAAAGAGCTCCGAGAGAAGAAACTTTGCTTACTTTCTTGTGTGAAGTTGAGAACATGATAAACGGGCGACCCTTGACTCATGTTTCCGTCGACCCACGCGACCCCGAGTCTCTAACACCCAATCATTTTTTGCTAGGTTCTTCATCCAATCTCCCACAAATAGGTATTTTTGATGACAGTGACTTATACCTTAGAAAGCAATGGCGTATTGTACAACGCCTAGCTGATTTATTTTGGTCCAGATGGCTCAGAGAAGTATTGCCTACTCTAGCGCCCCGCAAGAAATGGGACCGCGAGGGTGCACAGTTAAAGGTAGGTGACCTAGTTGTTGTTGTAGACCCCACTTCCCCTCGGAATGTTTGGCCAAAGGGAATCATTCATCAAGTGTATCCGGGAGCTGATGGACGGGTAAGAACCGTAGACATTAAAACGACTACAAGTATTTTGAAACGTCCCGTAACACGAGTTGCTTTACTCATGAGTTTTGAGTGTCGCAATGACGACACTAAGGGGCAGGATGTTGACGATGGTATCGCGGTCCGCCCGTCTTTTTAATTATTTTAATGTTTAGCAATATTTTAAGTAGATACTCATGTATGCTTACCTTATAAGTCTTGTATGTTTTCTATTACAATTGTATTTTTGTTGTTTTAATTAAATCGAAGGCCAACAGGAACGGACTGCACGCGGGCGCTCTCATTGGTTGATGCGCGACCCCTCACCCCGCCTACTGCTGCGGCCGCCATTGCAATGGTGGAACGAGTAGTGCCAAAAAATCACGCGAACACTCCACGCGTACTAATAATCTCCCGCGCTACATTCCGTTCCTAATGGTCTAATTTTCCAAAAGTTTCGTTTTTCTTCTTTTCTCACGACCAACCACCACCTAGCAGCTACAGTCGGAATAAGGCCGACTAAGAATAGTAGTCCCTTTCTAGGTAAGAGCGACTAACGAAGGGTCAACATAAGAGAACAGGAGACAACTGGGTTAAGTCAGGTGGATGAGAAGGACCCTTGATCTAAAAGAAAGTAATGGGAGAACATATAAACCCCGCTTTATATGTATGTAGAAATCGATAACGATTGAGCTACTTCTACAGAGACATAATATACACGGTGTAAATCACCTCATCACGAAGCCGTCAACCAAGCATTCTGTACATGAAACTAAGTAACTTTAAGCAAAAATTATTGCTGGGAAACGACTTTTTTTTTGGGGATGTAAAATCATGTTTTGTGGTAGAACTCAATGTAACGCACTCAAAACATTGTGCTGATGGACGGATTGAATAGTACGAGGGTCGTGGAGGTGTTTAAAGTAAAAATCTTACATTAAAAACTTGTATTAAAAAAAATACTTGTCAAAAAGTTGGAACTTTGACCCCTAATATCTCCGTAACTAGAAGGTTCCCAGGTATGGTGTAGAACAAAAAAAATGATCGCAATGACAGGGAGAACCAGTGCCTTTCGGCTTCGTTAAGAGGTGTTTTACACCCTTTATAAACCCCGCTTTATAGGTATGTAGAAATCGATAACGAATGACCTACTTCTACAGAGACATAATATAACTGTTCAGTTAGTCGGTCAGTTAGTAGATGGCCTCGTTTAAAAAAAAATCGACTGGTATTCTTCATCATCAGCCTACAACACCCCACTGCTGGACATAGGCCTCTTCAATCGCACGCCACTGAACTCGATTCTCGGCAACTCTCATCCAGTGGCTACCAGCCACCCTGCGAAGATCGTAGCTCCATTGTCGCCCGACATTCTTGAATCATGTCAATTAGATTTTCAATAGTTTGATTTACTAGACCAGAATTAAAAAAAAAAAAAAACATATCTAAAGATACTTAATTGTGTCGGGTATTTTATTTTTATGCAAGATCAACTAAACAAAAGTTCATATGCATCGTTTATCTGCACCTAACGTTACATAAGACGGACACGAAAGACAAGGATGACAAACAATCATATATATGTTTTACAGCTGTCGAGCTGGACGGACATCACGACACTGGCACATGCCAACGACACGATGCATTGTTTTTTAATTGGAAGACTTTTCCGAACAGAAATAGCAATAGGGGATCGGACTGGGTAAAGAAAACGACATTCCATTTTGTCCGTCAGACAGGTAATATAAAAATATTAGACACGTATTTTTTGTTTTATCAAAATATCAAAAAATTACTTAGTTAAAACTCATTAAAGTTGGAGAGTGGGGGCTTACTACGTCACAAGTAGGTATAAAAACTTACCTACATTTGTGACGTCATGCGCCATTTCAACTCAATATATCTCCGTAATTTTATGACCACGTGAAAAAAGAAAAAATACGTGTCCAATACTTTTCAATAAACTACCCGACGGACAAAGAAAAAAAAAATTGGATGATCCCCTATTCTTCATCGTCATGTTCTGTCTTACCTTTTTACCAATTATGTAGGAGTTGGCTTCAATTATGCAGGAGTTGGCTTCAATTATGTAGGAGTTGGCTTCAATTATGTAGGAGTTGGCTTCAATTATGTAGGAGTTGGCTTCAATTATGTAGGAGTTGGCTTCAATTCTAACCGGATGCCGCTGAATAACAGTGTTTTACATAGAGCAATTGCCGAGAAGAGCTCCTTATCCCAGTTCCAAACAGCTGGTTAAAATCTGTTATGTCATTTTTACTTTTAAAATAGGTTGACCTCTCATGTCAAATCAGCACTTGCTGTGGTCACGCCATCTACAATCAGCTTTGACAGGTCTTTCACATCGGTGAATTCTGGATCATTTAATGGCCATTGACCGACTATAGCGATGGATTTAAATTTACAAAAATGTCAATAAAGGCAGATTTGGCTTAATGCAATTTTAGTGAAGCATTTGCAGCAGTCAAATTGCATAACAACAGTGGTTAATATACCCAGTATCACTGTTGATATTATCAAAAGTTTGTCGTATTTTTCTCACAAATGAGCAAACTTTTTATTTTCGTATTAGGAAGTTTTTATCAGTAATACTTGATTAAGTGCACCGCGGTGCACGGGGTTTTCCAGCTACGACAGCGCACACATTAGTTACGCTATTAGTCTACAGCTAAAAAAGTAATTAGTAATGCGTTGTGCATTACAAAAAACTCAAACAGTAATAAACAACATACCATCACAAAACATAGTGATGGGACACCACCAATTTCCCATCAGCTTACGACTAAAACATCATCAACAACTGCCAGCCTTCCCCTATGCTATTGGGGTTGACTTCTGGTTTAACTGGATGCTAATACATGGAATAACTGCCTTACTGAGCTTAAAACCCACTGTCTAGGTAATACCATTATTACCTTAATCCTTTTTGTAAACCCAAAGTTTTTGTTGACCAAAGAGTTTTTGTATTATCTAGAAACAGAGTAAAAAGGAAAAGAAGGAAACCTGAGGGTTTGAGTCTTGGACTGATTTTCAGACTTTCAAGCCTCTGACTACCTCCAACTACTGTCAAATGTCTACAAATTACAGCAAGGACCAATGGCTTAACTTGCGATCCGAGGCATGGACGAAACACAGCATGTAATGGATTGCGTTGCTTAATTACAAAGCATTACCACTCCGTAAAACTCACACAGCAATAAAAAACACAAAAAATAGTGATGCACCACCAATTTACCCATCGATTTCGAAGCAAACGTTCGTTTAAATCGATTCTAATGACAGTTGCATCGTTATCGATTATACACTGGTCACTCAATCGTAATGACATTCGTGTTGCACGAGACATCGATGCTTACACTCGAGTGAGTTTTATTCGTCACATATTAACAGTTTTACGACGTGAAAAGTGATTTCACGAGCACTTGAGTGTGTCGAGTCGGGGATTATGTAGAGATAGGAGGAAAGTGAAAATGTCTGAGTGTGTGTTATGTTTGTGATAACGTTATATCTGGCAGTTTTGTTGGTTGCTTTAACGTGAGGAAAGCTGTTACTGTTTATTTTTTACCCCCGACCAAAAAAGAGGGTTGTTATAAGTTTGACGTGTGTATCTGTGTGTCTGTCTGTGGCATCGTAGCTCCAAAACGGATGAACTGATTTTGATAAAATTGGTGTCATTTGAAAGGTATTTTAATCGAGAGTGTTCTTAGCTATGTTTCGAGATGAAATCTGCTCAGCCGTTTGAAGCTCATCAGATATATAAACAACTTTACGGATCTAGTTGATTGGAAATTTCAATTCTTGTCACTTGTCACCATGGGCATCGCCAGGGTGGTAGGCTGCACGCTCCCCCTCCCCTTAAAAGCTCATTTTTTTTTTTAATTCATATCTTTCCTTGTTTTCGTTAATTAGCAAGAAGAGGCGCAACACCGAGAAAAGTGGAAGGAATGGGAGGAGACCTATGCCCAGGAGTGGGACAGTCAAGGCTAAGAAAAAATAATTTAAGTTTAAAACGCATGAAAAATTTTTTAATAAAAAATTTAAAAAACCCTCGACCTACTAAACCTCTAAAAAGCCAAAAATAAAATTAATCCAAGCGCCGTGGCGTCGGGGGACCGCTAAGTAGACCGCTTAGTACAAACACTAAACCAAGCCGACCCCCGACGCTACGACGCTTTACTTTATTTTTGGTTTTTTAGTGGTTTTGTCTGTCGGGGGTGTTTTTAACTATAATATGAGGAACGCTTTTGAGCCAGCTTGTGGCTGAATAATAACAGCCGCTCGAGTCGATCTTCAGGTGAAGGCACACTTGCCAGGGTTGATCCGTAGATGGGTGACGCCCCATTACATACTGAGCATCCTCCGTGCTTAGGAAAGCACGCTAAGTCGTTGGTCCCGGCTGTCAATTGCAGACGTTTGACAGTCGTTAAGTAGTCACGACATTTAGGTAGTCAGTCTGACAACCAGTCTTACCAATGGGTAACGTATTACCCAGTACTATCTGGGTTGTGGAGGTCCGATAGGCAGTCGCTCCATGTAATCATTCGGTTACACTGAAAACCGACAACAACATAGTTAGGAAAAGACTAGGCAAAAGATGATGATGATGAGCCTTTTCCCAGGGGTAACACAGACTAGCTAGTACGTATTGTTACGTCGTCTGCTTTACGAGAACATTCTAGGATTACATTCGAATCTAGAATGATCCAGTATGTCTAGAAGATTCGAGACCAATCCTAGAATGTTCCACAATGGAAGTGTCTTTTAGAAAGTTCGAGAAAGTTCTGGACCTTTCTGGAACTTTCTAGAAGATTGGTTCCACTATAGAGCTGTCTAGAAGGTTCAGGAATGTTGTAGAACTTTCTCGAAGGATGGGTTTCCCCTAAGGAATTACCTAGACATTCACGGAAGTTGTGGAAGTTCCTCGAATATGGGTCGGCCGTATAGAAGGAGTTAGTCTGATTTTGGCTACGAAACGAAGCGAATAGTGGTCAGGTGGCGTACCATGACGTCTTAAAACATTATTGTTCCATTCTCATTCCAGAGTGAAAAAGAGACGGAGCTATACAGGTCGTCTAGCTCCATCTCTTTCCCACTCTGGAATAGGAATGGAACAATAATGTTTTAAGCGTCATAGTAACCCCCCAGTTGTGTAATTGTGATTAAGTTTCAGTGTTTGTAGTGTTTTGTGTTAATTAAAGATTTTTAGTGTTTAATTTGTAGTGTGTATAATTTATCCCATACCCAGCTCGGAACAATATCTACGCTTGCAGTAATCCATAGTCTTAGTTGATATGCTAGTAGACTTTGCAGTCTATCTCTGTCACAGTAAAAGCATTCTTGTGTCAGTTGTTTAGAATAAACCAGACTAAGCAAATTGCTTGCGTCTGGAAAATGACGCAAGACGCAATTTCCCATGTCAACATTTTTGTACCAAGAAATACAAGGACAATAGTGTTTCTCTATTTTTTGTCTTTTTATTTTATGAATGTTTAGAAACTACAGTCATTAACACAAAACTTTTTTCTATGAGAGTACCTAACCTAAGTGCAAGTAATCGTATCGAAAACTCAAAAATCAAGGAAAAAATTTAAAAGAAAAACGGCTGGGTCCGTGGCTTAGGCCCCCAGTGGTTGAGGCACCTGTGGCCGACGCCCCCGATTCCATTTTTAAAATTCGAAACAAATTTTTGATCAAATGTGCTTGGCACAAAAATGTAACTTTTTCTTGTTCTAAAACAAATGACAAATGAAGACTGACGGCAACCCTACTTGCACTGTAGGCACAACGACCTATCAAGGTATAAAAAACCAGTTTATGCGATCTCTCGTTGTATAGGAAATCTTTACAAAGCGAGGCCATGTTATACTGGGAATATATGGATGATGATGATGATATGTCGCCGTGTGTACCTCAACCATATTCAAACAAAACAGACACAATTCCTTATCCAAACAAGATCTACGTACAACACAGAACTAGGAAGCTGGAATGCGAACTGTCGTCAGGATGTCGCCCCCACTTCCGTCATCTCAACATCACAGGATTACTGTCTTTAGGGTTCCGTTGCCAAATAGCAAAAACTGAACCCTTCTGGATTCGGTCTGTCCGTCTGTCTGTCCGGAACTGCACCAGTAACTTTGTTTTTCATTATTATACTGTGAAAAATAAATTGAATTGAAAATTATATAATACTAGCTTATGCCCGCGGCGTCGGCGTCGCCCGCGTGGAGTTCGATAATTGTCCCACGAGAACATACTATCGGGATAGAAAGTATCTTATGTGTTAATCCAGGTTATAAACTAGTGTTCCAAATTTCATCCAAATACGTTCAGTAGTTATTGCGTGAAAGAGACATAATAAACATACATCCATACTCACAAACTTTCGCATTTATAATACTAGTAGGACTAGCTTTTGCCAGCGGCTTCGCTCGCGTTAATTTATAATTTGAAAATCACGGACTCGGACACGTGGCGCCATCTTTTAACGTTATTGTTGTTTTCTCTGCGAACAGTACTATTTTTCAGGATTAAAGGTGGCTACCGGTATGTCGGTTTCTGTACACCTGACAACGCATATACCAAAATTTCAGGATTATTTGTTCAGTCGTTTAGGCGTGAAGAGGTAACGAACTAACAAACTTACTTGCGCATTTATAATATCAGTTAGGATTAGGATTACGATAGTTAGGATTTTTATTACATTTTTTGGTGCTACGGAACCGGAGTATGCGAGAACGATTCCCACTTTGCAAGTTTTTTTTTCTATCTCCCCTCTCCTCCACCCTCTACGCATATCCGCACTGCCTAACTATCATGGCGGATGATAGATGTGTCAAAAATAACGAGCGCTTTTTTGTAAGACGTTAAGTACGGTTGATGTCGGGGGGCATAAGGAAAGTTGATGTCGAAAATCAGTTGAAGATTTTTTCAAGGACGCTATTTAGAGTTTAATGCCTTTTAGAAGAGTTCCCATGCTCCGAGCTATCGAGATTTTGGAATAAAAGAAAAAAAAAACGTATATATTTGGCACATATGCCAAAAGAGCACACAATAAAAAAAGTAAAAAAAAACAATATAAACAGAAAATAAAAAGAAATATTGTGTGTCTCACGGCTGCGCCAAATAGGCCTAATTCAGCAAACTGCCGAGCAGCTAGTTCCCGACGCTGGTTTTCAACTAGACCTGAGAGATAGTAACGAGACGGACGTAAAACAGTTTTGCACAATTATTGTTTTGTAATAGTTAAAAAGAAAATAAATGGAATCACTGTAGCAAGTAAGAAACGCCATTTAATAAAAGATTTGAGACAGAGACGGGTTAAAATTTGATCTTTGCTTACGATTTTTCAGATCGATGTAATTACTTGATAGCCTATCCCACACACCCGCTTCTTTAGGATTAACCTTCGAGGGATTGTCTTCCTTTTGGCATTTAAATGCCTTACTATAAACTGAATAAAAAAACGTGGTCAAAGTAATAACCGAAAATAAAGAGCTGCATTATTGGCTAGTGCTGTTGCACCGTGACGAGACTTGTTTAGAAACCTTGACATTAACATTTATTTATTTTCATATATTTGTTTTGGAGGAGCGTGGCTAAATAATAACAGCCACCAGGGTCGATCTTTAAGGTTAAGCCGTGCTTGCCGAGGTTGGTCCGTGGATGGGTGACCATAATTACATACCGAGTTTCCTCCGTGCCTCGGAAAGCACGTTAAGCCGTTGGTCCCGGCTGTTGTTTGTTAGATCTTTGACAGTCGTTACGAGTAGTCAGAAGCCAAAAGCCTGACATCCAGTCTTACCAAGGGGTAACGTATTACCCAGTTACTGGGTTGTTGTGGTCAGATAGGCAGTCGCCTCATGTAAAATACTGGTACTAAGCTGCATTCGGTTAGACTGGAAGCCGACCCCAAGATAGTTTGGGAAATAGCTAGACAGATGATGATATTTTTTTATTTCTAAAATGCTTATAAATAACATGATGATTATTTACACACAACGCGAACCTCTCAGGGTTTATCTGTGTGTGCGAGCCGTTCATTGATTTTATGATGAACTAGCTGTCCCGCGCAACTTCGTCTGCGTCACATTTTCCCCGTTTTCGCAACATTTTTCATTGCTGCTCCGCTCCTATTGGTCGTAGCATATTGATATATAGCCTATGTCCTTCCCCAGGTTGAAATCTATCTTGTTGCCAAATTTCATTAAGATCCGATCAGCCGTTTAGTTGTGAAAAGGTAACAAACAAACATACAAACAAACAGAGTGACATTCGCATTTATAATATTAGTATGGATTTAGCAGACATTGATGTTTTTATTTAGCGATGATAGTGCACTAATACGCAAAATAATAGTTGACAAAATTAACGAGTAAAAATATCAGGACGAGAACACAATTGTTTAAAGAATTCTAACATGGTTACCCTGCGGTTACGCCATTGTTAACACAGCAAAGATACGAAAAACGTATTTAAGTTTTACGAATCATAAACACACATCGCTACTATAAATCAGAAGTAAACAACATTTTATCAATTAAAAACAATAGTTTTTGAATTATTTCTTGGAAAAAAAATCAAATATACAGACATTGCATGAAGGAATACAAATTGCTAAAATCAATGGGCGTAAATGAAATATCGTTTATTCAAAGAATGAATGGTCAACAAGTCAGCAATCAGTCATTGGGAACGAACACCAACTTTTATAAATCCAGAAATGCGAATGATAAATTAACATGGCCAAAGGAAATTAAATTATTTTCGTGTTTTTACATTGCTTGAAATGAAAAGAGCATAAAATATTATGAATTTTCATTCATTATTTTTATTACATGCTGCTACTTCCTCCTCATTCACTCTGTTATGTTTTTCATTTTCACGTTCCTTAAGTACTGAAAGTATTTTGATGAGATTGGTAAAAATGTAATAAAAGCGGATTGAAAAGTTCTACGTACTTACAGCAGTGAAATATATCCACAAACAAATTCACAGCTTATTTCAAAATATTTGTATCTTGCATGTCCACCAAATCCTTTCACTTTCCAAATCAAAACTGAAAACCAAACACTATCATAAGAAAAACATTATTCCGGGCCAATCCTTATTAAAACATCAAAAAGTAACAATGAGACACGCAATCATATTCGTCTTAGAAAAACGGTCCATTATACGTAAGAATACTAAGAATTACGAACCGTTGACGTTAATTGAAACGAGATGAGAATGACAGGTGTTTCATAATTGAATTGCATGTTGAGGTTTAGCGAACTACACTTTCAATTGTCATTGGTAATTGTACGTGTTTTATTTTCAACCAACTTATCTGTGCAGGCAGGAAAACACATAACTAAAATAAATGTACCAAGTCTGACATATCGATGCATTTTTTCTTGACAAGCAGCGCCACCTTGAACTGCACACTTAAAGTTGTCATGCTGTCTGTATGCTGTTGTTAGCGTTTAGATTTGACAGCTGGTTTTATATTTCGAACAAATGACGGAATATAAAAATTGTGCGCATATGGGCGGTACTTTCATACAAGCCTACAGTCTTGGCTTGCTCTTATAACTTACTACTCTTCATGATGTTAGGGTGTTTGAACTGTCTGCCGCCTTATGGGCTTGCCGTATTGTTGGCACAGCCATCACGCTTAGGGCGTTACATGAGGGACTACCGAGACATAACCGTGGCTTTATGAACCTAATTTTTTAGTGATGGTTTTATACGAACGTAATCCTTTTTATGATTAGTTGATTACAGTTGAACTTTTAGAAAACGAGCGATTGTAAATTTAATAAAAAAAATCTTTATTGACTGATTTAAGTAGGTACCTATTTAAACACTGATCTCTAGTGCGCTATAACCGTTACAAATTGATGACTAGGATAATCGTAAGCAACACCTGATTACTGTAATTATTAGCCTCTACGTGTGAAGATACGCGTTTTATTATTCGTGAAAAAACGATAAGTATCGTAAAAATCAAGTATATAATATCACGTTTCTCAGGTTTTATTTCCAGTGGTGTTGGTTACATTTTAGTTTTTATTAGAAAACTAGCGGCCCGCCCCGGCTTCGCACGGATGCAATGCTGATACGAAATACACTACAGAAAAACTGTGAACGTTGTATATAAAAAAACATAGCGGCCCGCTCTGGCTTCGCACGGGTATAAAATAAGGGGTGTAAAACACCTCTTAACGAAGCCGAAAGGCACTGGTTCTCCCTGTCATTGCGATATTTTTTTTGTTCTACACCATACCTGGGAACCTTCTAGTTACGGAGATATTAGGGGTCAAAGTTCCAACTTTTTGACAAGTACTTTTTTTAAATACAAGTTTTTAATGTAAGATTTTTACTTTAAACACCTCCACGACCCACGTACTATTCAATCCGTCCATCAGCACAAAGTTTTGAGTGCGTTTCATTGAGTTCTACCACAAAACATGATTTTACACCCCCCAAAAAAAAGTCGTTTCCCAGCAATAATTTTTGCGTAAAGTTACTTAGTTTCATGTACAGAATGCTTGGTTGACGGCTTCGTGATGAGGTGATTTACACGGTGTATATAGCCTATGTCACTCACTGAAAAAATAATTAAAATCGATCCAGTAGTTTTGATTTATTCATTACTGCCCGTGGCCCGCAGGCGTTAAATTTGGAGTAAAACAATTCCCCTTTCCCTATACTATGAAGATTTCCAGCTATCTTTGGAATATCTAAATTCATACACTACATTTTTACTTATTTACATTATTTTTACAACAATTAATATATATTAATATAATATATACAAAGTTCACAGCTTTCTTGTCATTAGACAATACAAACATCCCGCCCCGGCCGGCCGGTACCGGCGCAAACGAGTAGATTATTCATTTAAATCATATGCTGTAAAGAGCCATATAGATCTATATTAAATCAACAATGCATTTAAGGTATTTAATTGGATAAGGATTAATGCTGTATTGGTTAAAATCTTTACGAAAATTAGCCATTATTTGTCGTGAAAAGTAAATTACAAAAAAAAAAATTGTGGGATATCCATAAGAGATAGACATATACCATCGCGGCATTTTCTGTAGACCTTTTCAATGTGTACAATACTAAGTACATTATTTTGATAAATCTCGTAGGGTTCAGCCTGCGTTTGCAATGTAAGCGGAAAAAATGTAATTATTTACGACATTACATTAGAAACCTCAAAAATAACAGTATTTCCCCACTATTCAATGGATGTTATTATACATAAAAACCTTCCTCATTAAGCACTCTATCTATTAAAAAAACCGCATCAAAATCCGTTGCGTAGTTTTAAAGATTTTAGCATACATAGGGACATAGGGACAGAGAAAGCGACTTTGTTTTATACTATGTAGTGATATTTACTTGAGTAATTTGATATCGATGAAATGTAGCATTTCGCATGATAGTTTAAAAATGTGGGAACAACTGATCCACCATTCATTTGCTTCCAAAGATAAAAAAAGAAAATGTCTTTCCTTAATTTTTACCTATTCATTTCCATCCACATGGATATTTTGGCTCGTGAACATAAACGGAACTAACGAAGCCATCTTGTTTTTTCAATACGTTTCACATACCTATCGCTTGTTTGCGACAAGGATGATATAACTAATGTTGTTTGTAGTTAAATATAAAATTAACAAATGTATTACAATAAGTAACGAAAAACATAAATTAAACCTTTTGATAAAAGGTTTTTATGCAAAAAAATATGGAAATAATTTTATTAGAGGTACCTACAATAAAAAAACGCTGCCTTGTATTTTTGAGATATGTCGTTATTGACGCATACAAGCAGTATGTTTACTAACAGCTTCCTTCAGGCCATGTCATTCAAGTACCGAAAAACTTTAGTTCGTAATTTAAACCGCTTCAACGTCTCGATACTAAAATCAAAGATGGCCGCCGCAGGTGACAGGGGGGCTACTCTCTAAATCCGTCAACGAAGATACGGGTCCGTCCGTAACTAGTTTTATACTTCGAAATGAACACTACTCCCTAATATTTTCGAATTCATGAGTTCTGAAAACACATCGGGTGTAAGGACAACTGTCCAATCATATTGTCATTCATTTTTTGTTCGGGTGCCTAACGAATCTCATATCCGTAAGTGTTACGGAGTAGGAAACTACCGTAACTTCGGCCGAAACTATGGATTTCGTGCTTAGAGAGTAGACCCCCAGGCCCACGATGCGATATTCGATATTTTGAATGTTAGATACCCGAACTACCGACCACCAATATTGCATTCCGTGGATGTCGAAGCGACCCGCCGCAAATTATTGAAACCTGGTTGACGAACCCTCACATTGCGGGCATTCCGATGTTCTTAGGTTATCCTAGAACTATAGGGCTTTGTCTGAACTAATAATATTTAGTCTGTTACTAGGTGTGCTGATAGAATCGTACCTATTATTATAATAACCAATAATAATATGAAGGAATACATCAACCTATTCAATTACAGTATAAGATGGCCTCGCTATGTATAGATTTCCTGTAAAATAATGAGAGATCCGTATGAAGGTTAGCTTGGTTGGTCGTCGACGTACTGTGTCGTAGACGTGTCCACTTAGGAAAGAAAAAGCGCGAGTCAAGTGTCTACAGTTGCATATTGGTTTTAAAAAGTAAATGTCAAGAGTACTTGAATTTCATGACCGCACTTATGTCCTCTTTATCGTTAGGTACAAAATGCAATGGTCAAATAAGACGCGGTACGTGAAATATTAAAATTATACCTGAAAATTATACTGCTCTTGACATTTTAAAACGCTTTTTGTCACATCTCTAGCTCTAACTACAATGTATGAAGACCTCGCCTTGTTGGTTCGAAGCCAATACTTAGAACTATGGAAACCGTTACGTGGCTTGCCAATATGCAGTTCATTTGCATGTAAGGTGTTGTTCTTTTAAATGGCAATAACTGTGAACGAGTGAACGAAAAAGGAATGAACCGTTCGAAGATACTTAGAAGAGAAGAATGTGGGTGTCCAGTTTTAGGAACATGAGTAACAGAATTCTAATGAGCAAGAGTGATGTTAAGGTACCGAATAAACTTTACTTGCATCCAGTAATATATTTTATTTCATTTTTTTTTTCAAGGAAATTATGACGGTGAGTAATGGGCCAACTCACCGTCCGTCCATCTTATGACGACAGGCCGTGTCGACGGCGCGTTCGTGTTCCACGCGCGCCTCAAGGAGATGTCAGCGAATCGGAAGGGGTCCGAGAGGGCCGATGCCTGCCAGGGCTGCGGGACTGTTCGAAACAGATACCGTAGCCCTGAAACACAAAGGGCTGAGAAGGAACATGGATGGGTTTTAGTCAGTACAAGTCTGACACTCACTTCCGCTTCACCCAGCACGCGTAGCATGACCACTGTAGAAACGGGTTATGTCGACAGAAGAATCGACAAACTGACAGCTAGTCATTGTCTATCTGTCACTATGTCGATTCTTCCGTAGATAAATCTCGTTTCTACAGTGGTAATGGTACGCGTGCTGAGCGGAACATTTGATGATTTACCACCCGTAAAAAAAAGTTAGGTAATTACGATCGGTTATAATGGGTGTAAAAGTACCCTTAAAACGAAGCCGAAAGGCACTTGTTCTCATTGCACCAACATAGCGATATTTCTTTTTTGTTCTAGACTATACCTGGGAATTTTCTAGATAATTATGGAGATATTGGGTTCCAACTTTTTTTTAAAGTGAAACTTTTATTACATCGGTTCAAACTTTTTCGTCTGTGTGTTGCATGTCGCGTGATGCTGACGGTAGGCCGCGGAGTAGGGATAAAGTGAAAGGCGCTCGTCAGAGCGTCTTTCACTTTATCCCTACTCCGCCCTGTAGTGTGAAAAAAAGTTTCACTTTTACCGTGGTTTCATAAAACCACACAATCCTTTTTAAAGTGAAACTTTTATTACTTCATCGTCTCAAACTTTTTCGTCTGTGTGTTGCATGTCGCGTGACGCTGACGGTCGGCCGCCGAGTAGGGATAAAGTTTCACTTTTACCGTGGTTTCATAAAACCACACAATCCTTTTTTTTGTTTTATACAAGTTTTTCATATCGTAACTTACTTTAAATGCCTCCACGACCCCGGTACTACCTATTCAATGCATCCATCCGCACCATGTTTTGTGTACGTTACACTGAGTCCTACGACTAAACTTTATTTTTCACAGTTTACCCCAAAAAACGTTTCTTTAATTTAATTTTTTAAATTAATTTTTGCGTAGAGTTACTCAGTTTATTGTACAGAATGCTTGGTTAATAGGAATGAAGGTCCATTTACACCTTGTATGTTAAAAGTTTCTATATTTCAAGCCAAAAACCAAATCACTGATACTCGTTTTTTAGACCACAGTGAACTAACGCTGCAATAAATGAACTCTGTTGAATTTTCAACGCTTAGCTCAGCCAAAAGACTTTTAGATCTTTAGCATACTAAAGTAATATTTTACCATCCAAATGACTGTCATAATAAAATAGAATCGATTGCAGATAGAAGCTTGCATGAATAGTCGCAATTCTGAATCTATTGCTGATCTAATCAATATTCCAAACGAACTGGAACTTACTTTCAATCTAACTTTAAATGTATTTCATATTCCAATGTTGATTGATATACTAAAATTGAATTAGCTACAACCTTATATTTTAGGCGACTTGATTACAGTGAAACCGTATAACCAGAGATAACGTAACGTATAACAAGATTATTTCCCTAACTCGAGTCATCGGCGCTAAAATTCACCAACTGACAACTACAAAAACAAAACCACGCCAAGTCTGCAATAAAAAAAAAAAACGATCCGGAAAAAACGGAAAAGGCTTCGTTCGACTACATAACTCGGCAAAGCCTGCAGCACCACTCCACTCTAACTTCGTCAAAATTGTGTCAGGACACTAGTTTGTGAAATTCCATAGGATTTATATCGCGTGGCACTTCGTAAGTGGAGCATTGACCTAATAAATTGGCTTCGTACACCGCTTGCTTGCTCCAGGGCCTTGTCAAAACGCCAATACCCCAAGGAGGTTTTCGCTTACAGAAAATTAAAGGAAGGATGTGGAAAGTTGGCTTGATCAAATAGAACGCTTTTGAAAATCAACCGGCTTTTACGAAGGTTAAAGGAATTTATTATATCGACTTGTGCTTGATGGTTTGTGAAGAAATTAAAGTTAGTTTGAGAGTTTACTGAATTGGAAAGTTTTGTTTATGGAATGAAAATGGTATAGATTCTAGTTGCGGACTGGCGCGTTGATCTAGTGGTTATAAGCGCGACTGCTGAGGACGGTCCTGGATTTCGATTCCCGGGTCGGGCAAAGGGTTATTGGGTTTTTCATCAGGAATTTCTCAGGTGCAGCCACGGTGTCTGCATTTGTGCCCGTTTGAAGGGCAATAGGCTCGCCACTTATTACTTGGGACTTAAACATAACTGGCGAAATTCGGGTGTATTATTAGGTACACCTCTGCCTCATCCTTCGAGGATTACAGGCGTGATGTTATGTTATCATACTAGGTGTTGTTTTGCATCCTCGTCAAATTCAAGGAGGTAATTATGCTGATGATTCTCGTCCCGAATCAATAATAAAATGGGTTGGTATTTTTTTTTTTTTTTTGTAAATCGGTAAGTGTTAACCACCTTAGTTTTAAACGCGGGCCGTCTGAATCTCGCCCTATAACCGCGCCTCCACACATACAAACCATCTCAAACGATTATTCGATAATTTATTATTCCCTAAACCACGTTATGGGGGTTATTCTGAAATGCTGACCAACATAAACAAGTAAAAATTCAGCGTTTATTCATAATGGGAACTATATTTTCTATCACCAAAATTTATATTTGTCATCAAGTTGTATCACCTAATAAATAGATCTATCGCCACGAAATATTTTCGTTCTCAGATAAACAAAAATTGTTCCCAGGTATGAATTATCAAATTAATGTTAATATATATGTGTAAAATAAGAGATCGATAACCAATAAAATTATATTGCATTACATGAATATAAACTTCGTTCTTATAATAACAGTTTTGTTACTTAAATAATAGCTCTGTGCTCAGAATGGTAGATCTGTCACCAAATAAATAGATCAGTTAATACGAGACATAGGGCACATCAACTCGGACAGGTTAGGTTCGAAGGGTCCCCTTCGTGTTAGGTTACTTTAAACCCTGCAGAGAGAAATAGGAGCCGTCGACTACGCCTTAGTTTGGACCTGTGGTTTGGAGTTTTATGTAAACATTTTTACATTGTTTGATGATTCAATTTTCGTGACACTTCTATTATTTTGAAACCTAATAAAATTACTTGATGATTGATATTATTTCCAAGTAATTCTTAATTCATATTTAGGTAAGCGTTTTGATATTATTTGATGATTCCATTTAGGTGACAGATCTACTATTTTGAGGACACACCCTATTATTTAAGAAACACAAAACTAATTAAATTGGTGATAGCTTAAATGGTACCCATTAATAATTAACTAGGTACCGTAATTTAAATTGATTATTTATGTATTTTGTGACAGCCTCCTGAATTTTGACGAGGATGCAAAACAACACCTTGTATTTTATTTCAAAGTATTTCAATGGAAACGTTGTAATTTAAATCTGACTAAAGAGTAGCCAGTCAGCAAGATGGCCATGGTAGGACGCATTTTAGTGCACTTGACGTATTATGTCACTCTTCGCTCAGAGGCAAGCCGTTTGAGAGCTGTCAAATTGTCAGGCACGTATTATAGTATGACCACTTTAAGATTGCAGTTCGGTAGCGTTACTAAACTTGTCAACAAAATTTGCATCGATATGTCAAACTTGGGTCATTTATTTCAGTTCTGCGTTTTCCCGCCTGCACAGATAAGTCGGTTCGAGCTTGAAAGACGTTCGTAGCAAGCAAGCCGATATTTCCATATCCAAAATATACCAATCATGGAAAAAGACGTGTGTCTAAATCTTACTATTTTCACGTATCGTTATAGATAAATAATTTATTTGCAGTACTTTTCCAATATTCTTCAGCTTCCGTAGCAGTGGAGAAACTTGTTTCCACTCCCGTACAAACAGCTACGTAGTTCTTAGTCAAAGTTTACTATAGTTCAGAACAGTTGTTTTTCCCTGAGGAATACCTTTCGTCGCACTACAGAATTTATCAATCTAGTGCCTTTTTTATGGAAACGGTGACTTCGGTGTTTGTAGGTCAGATTGTTTGGAAAATTGTTGCTGGATATATTTATTTTAGAGAGAAATACACCATCTTTTCTAGCATAACTTTATTTGCTTTACTTTGCAAGACTATAATGGTAAGAAATAAGCGGTTCAAAACTGTTAAAGCTTATACAAGGTGTTGTTTTGCATCCTCCTCAAATTCAAGGAGGTAGGTAACTACGCTAGTGATTCTCGAGCCGAATCAATAATAAAATGGGTGGGTAACTTTTTTTTTCTTATTCTCGAAAGTCGGTAAGTGTGAACCACCCGTGTTTTAAACGCAGCCCGTATGATCCTAGCCCTATAACCGCGATTTCAACACATACAATCTCAAAAGTTTAGGCATTCGCTCATTTCTTATTCCTTATATCATGTTAAGGGGGTTATTCTGATATACTGACAAACTTAAACAACCAAAAAAATCAGCGTTTATTAATAATTAACTAGGTACCGTACTTTAAATGGATATTTATGTCTTTTGTGACAACCTCCTGAATTTTGACGAGGATGCAAAACAACACCTTGTATACAGCGTTCGAAGTGACAATTATCATTGATTAAAAATCGTTATCATTTCAATCACTACACGGATATCCGAACGCGATTTGCCTCTTCCGCCCGTATCTAAACGCATTCACTAGGGACACTAGCACGCGTAGCTTGACCGCCAAAGAAACGGGCTATGTCGACGAAATCGCCAAACTGACACATTGTTATTCTATCTGTCATTATGTCGTTTCTTCCGTAGACAAAACTCGTTTTCACTGTGGTCATGCTACGAGTGCAGGTGTATTAAAGATCCCTTTTAACTAAATTCGATTGCATTAAAACAAAAAAAAAAGGTTTTAGTAAAAAATTAAGAGATCAAGTTATGGATCGGCATTGTCAAAGAAAATAATTATCCTGATAATTTCAAACCCTGTTTAAATATGATAAATGAATAATACATATAAACTTATTATTGTTCTTAGACAGGTCTCTATCCAGGATAAAATAGTACAATCGCATAGCCTATAATTACGAAGAAAATATAAGTATGTAGAACCACAGAAATATAAAGTCTGCTTAGAACTTACGTGTATTTATAAACCTTGGCATTTGTGGACAATAGAAGATATACAGTACGAAATGCCAAAGATGAATGATTTAACGTACCTGAAACAAAATACAAAATGCCATTAGAAGATTGTAAATGTCTAATAATTAAAAAGCAAAAAAAAAAGAATCATTTTCATTATACTTATTGCAAAAAATGTTCCTAAACATTTGGGGTCTACCTAACGACAATAAGCCTGGTCTTGAAATAGCTTGGTATGAAATATACTGAATTGTATACCAAAATAGAAATACTAAACCTTACACTGTCACTTATACGGCATATCTTCCGTGATTATCAGCTATTGTCAGCTCTCGATATTATTTCGACGTTGTTGCAAAGCGCCATCATCGCGAGATGACAAGAAGTGACCCGTAAGTGCCAATGTAAGGCTAGTTATAAACCGCAAAAGCTTAAAAAAAAAAAATATATATACATCCACCGTTACCAACTGACAAAACACGCAAAAAACATGACGTCACAATTCTTAATTCGAAATCCCTGTCCGTTAACAATCTACATCCTCATGTTTCCACATACATCACCTAAATTGAATCACCGATCCGTCACCAAGAACAACAAGTAAAAAGGTAGAACCCCATCCATTGTTTACGAGATACGACCCCTGTATACCCAATTAGCTACCCAGTTCACCCTGTTAGAAAGAGATGGAACGATCTTGACAGTAAATCAGACAGGGACGGGTAATTAGAAACAGCATCGTCCGTGATCGATGGTCGTATTAACTTGTAGTGTCAGTCTTTTTGCAATGCAATGTTAATGAACATTCTTTTTAATAGTTGACAGTATTGTTTTACTGAAAAGCAGAAAAACGGAACCCTTTTAGAATTACTTTTCTTTCTGTCTGTCAAGACCCTTTTTCTCGGGAATGCGTGGAGGTATCGATGAAATTAAAACCATACACGCAGGTTTACAGTCCCTTGAAGCTGTGAAAAAATCGAACTTCTACGCTAACGTAAAACAAAGATACGGCCGTTTATACTGCAAAAAACGTATATTTCGACACTATCAAGGAAATCATTATTTATAGGGTTCTTTCCGTTGACCTAGAACTGTGACATTTAGCAAGTAATATTCTGTAATACTACAAGGGAAAAATCTGAAAACTATACATTTGTAATTAAATCATAAAAAATATATTGTTTATTTAAAGCACGAATTCAAATTTGTACGGAACCTTCTTTGGGCGAGTCCGACTCGCACTTGTCTGGTTTTTTTTTGAGTAGGTGTTCTCTGTTCTTACTCAAATCTTCTTATATACATGCACAATAAATCTAACCAATTTGCAGAAAGTATATCACAATAAAAAGAAGCAAATTCAATCGTTGTAAACGTGCGTCGTAAAGCTGTAATGCGAATAAACAGTTGTTTTATGGTTTCGTGCACATTATTAGAAAATTATTGAGGAAATACGTAGCTCTGTCTTTCCTCCACAATCGCGATACACCGATCAATGCTACTTGATACTTCCGTGTCGCACGATTTTCGCACTTAGCCATTGTGCTGTTGAAAGCTCTTGACGGTTATAATACGTACTTAATGACGTTTTCTGGGCGTAATTATCGACTTGAGTTTAAGTGTGAAATTCTGGATTAAGTGGTGAAAAGAAAAGAGCACAGTTATAACAGCCACTGACAGTTAAATAGGATGATGAAGAGCAATGAAACAGTACAGTAAGAGTTTTGGTTTCCAGAAATACATAAATATTGCCCAGCTTCAAGATGACCGCTTGCTATCTGCCTGAATTGACATTTTTTCTTTAAACATGCTCCACACTAGGATTTTCTCCTGTATCGTGGGTGCGTTTACAAACATTTAAATTCACACCCGGAACAACTATCTGTAGGGCATACAAATATTTGTTCCGTGCGGGGATCGAACCCGCGACACGCAGCGCAGCAGTTGATTGCTCAGACACTGCGCCAACCGTGCCGTCAAAAAAACATAAAACGATCAAGAGGAGAAAACGCGATTGACAGGGATCGTGAAAGAGGAATCATGAATTGAATTCATTATGTGACTGCCTACTGACTAAAATTAGGCAGACATTACTCTACTACACAACCTTATAGTTAAATTAGCCGTGATTGATAGGGTGATTTATAGATATTGATAGGGATTTTGATAGGGTGGTGACACATAAAAAAAGTCAAAGATGAATCTTTGCTAGATGTTCTCGAAATTTATTTTACTTATACAATACTAACCGAATCAATGCTCAAAATCATGAATAGGACCTATCATTCAAAGACATAGACCCTTGAAATTAAGCTGAAGTGGTGTGGAATGATGAACTGATGAAACCCTGGTCACACACTAACCCAAAATAACATACCTAACTCCTAAGACACAGTCTAAGCAAGCACACGAAGACGTTCGGTTCCATTGCGTCGATAACTCCTGGCTCACGTGACAGATAGCCTCGTTTATCCCCATATATTGAACGTAACGCATTCAAGAGCACTGAACACTGAAATTGGATTAAGTGCTTTTTAGACTAGGTGGAGGTGGATAGACTGGAAGGTGGATAGTATTTCATGGATGAACTTGTGGCTCTTAGAACGGATATGGACAGTAAAAATTGGATTTTCTATTGTGTGTCTTTTATTTTCCCAGTGTGAGTTCATCACAAATTCGAAACGCTGCATGCTGATAGACAGATGTACTAAGAAAACTACTATTCGATTTTTAGCACAAAACCTGTACAATGGGTTTAAAAGTACCCTTAACGAAGTCTAAAGGCAGTTGTTCATTATTTTTTGTTTTATACCATACCCGGGAACATATTTCTAGTTACAGAGATATTGGAGATGAAAGTTCCAACTTTAAGTTTAAGGATATCTATAAGGATGACCTCTGTACTATTCAATGCATCCAGCATCACAATGTTTTGAGTGACTTACATTGAGTCCTACCGTGAAGTTTCATGTACAGAATGCCTTGAAGGTGGCCTGTGCTACGCTCAATTACTTCACGGAAGCTCAAACATGGTATGTCAAGTTTTTTTATCTCACTTCAGCTCAAATTAATCAACGTAGCTAATGAATATTGTTCAATAGACTTATTTGATATGTCATATCATCATCATCATCATGAGCCTATAAAGTTCCCACTGCTGGGACGCAGGCCTCCTCTCTATGAAAGGGAATGGGCTGTAATCCACCACGCGGGCCCAGTCTGGATTGGAAGATGTCACATGTCGTCGAATTTTTAGTTTGAGGGCAGCGATGATGAAATAAATTACACAAAGTAATGCGCCTGCCTGGGTTCGAACCCACGGCTTACTGCTCGTAAGTCGGGGCTGCCACCACTGGGCCACCGCCGCTCTCAACAACTTATTATACATGGAGCAAGAAATTTCTTTAAAAAAAAAAACAGAGTTGATTCTCGATTTGAATACGGTTTGACTGACATACCGACAACACTTCGGTCCCATTCGGTTCTTATCGATCGTCAGCTCGATCGTTATACCGAACGAAGTAATTTGTAAAGCAACACGATACGATACGATATTGTTACTTTCCCTAATTCAATTAGATTCTATCGTTTTGTTTTATTTTTATGGAAACGTTTTTCTTTCGGTACGTGTTTCGGTACTAAAACGGAGGAGGTGCTCGTGGAAGTAACGTTATTGGTGTCAATTTGAACACGCCGTTATTAGCTTTACCTGTAACTATGTAAAAAAATCTAAGACGTTAAATTGACTCACTTCCCGCTTTCCGATTTTGCTTACATGTTTAGTTTGGATGATAATGCATAGTTAGTTAAATGACGTCGTTCTAAATCCAAAATGGCGGATGCTCTAAATTGGCAGACAAGTTATTTTGTATGCATTCCCATAATTATATGTATAGGTGTCGAATGAAAGAGTTTGCTGAGAATAAAACGAGGGATAAAATGACATTGACGAGAATTTGTCCCCTTGGTGGAAATTAACCCTACTAAGATTAAAGATTCCAAATAAGAGAAGCTAGAAAGGAAAAGTGGGAGAGGGAAAGAAATAGAGAGAGATTTCAACATTGTTATATGTGAGTATTTTGCTAGTGAGAACCCGAAGTAAACTAAGTACGTAACATCAAGTTTTAATTCCAAACACGAGGGTGTAGAACATAAAGGGCAAAGTTCAATAAACCATGAAAGTTTATTGAACTACTCGACTCAAATAATATTTAATTATTAATTATACGGAGTCTTGTTTACATTATACCACAGTAAAAAGAATTGATAAAATTAAAAGCTTTATACAGTTTTTTCTACTATAGGTTTCTGGGCCACCTTCAAACATATCAGGCCTGTTTCCCCAAAAGAATAAGCAGATGTGCACCTATAATACACCTACACCGTGTAAATCACCTCAGCACGAAGCCGTCAACCAAGCATTCTGTACATGAAACCAAGTAACTTTACGCAAAAATTATTGCTGGGAAACGACTTTTTTTTGGGGGCGTAAAATCATGTTTTGTGGTAGAACTAAATGTAACGCACTCAACACATTGTGTTGATGGACGGATTGAATAGTACGGGGGTCGTGGAGGTGTTTAAAGTAAAAATCTTACATTAAAAACTTGTATTTAAAAAAATACTTGTCAAAAAGTTGGAACTTTGACCCCTAATATCTCCGTAACTAGAAGGTTCCCAGGTATGGTGTAGAACAAAAAAATGATCGCAATGACAGGGTGAACCAGTGCCTTTCGGCTTCGTTAAGAGGTGTTTTACACCCTTTATATTTCACCAGTTACTTAAGTCTCATGTCACAGAGGGCGATCCTATTGCCAAAGCAGGCAAAACCGGACTTGTGGAAGCTACTTAGAAACAGAACAGAACACACTAATATTGACACACTTTGCCCGATAAGGGAATGGAACCCAAGACATCATGCTCAGCAGCAGCGATTGCAACCATCAACAAGGTAACCCCACATAAGAGCGTTTATACCTTACGGCATTTCATACAAACTTTCAAGTCCTTATTTTCCGACATGACTGAACCGATTTTAATGAAACTTCAAAAGCATAAGCAGGATACATAGGTCTAAAAAAGTACTAAAAAAACATTTACGAAATGTCTTTAAAAAAAAAATATAAGTGGAATTTTCTGTTTCTATGATAAATGATGTTTATTTCGCAAGTAGGTTTTTACAAAAACTTTTACACGTCATTTTTTTTTTTTAGCTAGATGAGGCCGGTGTTTCGTACCTGACTACTCTGAGAAGAAACAGCCGAAACAAACTCAGAGGTTCTCTGTTAACTTGTTACTGTTTTAAAGTCCAGACATTGCTCAATTTACATGAGGACTATGCAGATTAGTATCTGAAATGGTCTTTTGAATATGGATAATTTATAATAGGTCTAATTTAGCTATAACACAATTTTTCGAAAATGTTTTCTAGTAACTATTTAGACCTATGTATCCTGCTTATGCGTATGAAGTATCATTAAAATCGGTTCCGTCATTTCAGAAAACAAGGACTTGAAAGTTTGTATGAAATACCGTAATGTGTAAACGCTCTTAAACTGTGTTTTAAAATATTCTTTACACTATTAACAAAGTGTAAACGGACTTTTCACGAAGCCAACACCACCACCTTCAACCAAGAATTCTGTAGGTACTTCAAACTTAATAAGGCAGGCAAAAATTATTGCTAGTAAACGACTTCTTTTTGGTGTGGAAATTCCCGCTTTACGGTAGGACTCAATGTAACGCACTCAAAACATTGGGCTGATGGATACATCGAATAGTGCGAGGATCGTGGATGTAATTGAAGTAAAGTTATAATATTAAAAACTTGTGAAATAGCTGGCACTTTGACCTCCAAGGTCCGCAATGACGGGGAGAAAAAGTGCGTTTCGGCTTCGCTAAGGGTATTTTTACACGCTTTTTATTAGCTCTACCAGTATGTATGTTTGTTTGTAACCTACACCTTTTTTTTTTTAGGATGGGAAATCATCAAATGACTTCTTCCACTCTGGGGGGAGCGGGAGGGAGTGTCAGACTTGACTGACTAAAACACATCCATGTTCCTTCTTAGCCCTTTGTGTTCCAGGGCTACGGAATCTCTTTCGAACAACCCGCAGTCCCGGCAGGCATCGGCCCTCTCGGACCCCTTCCGATTTGCTGAATCTCCTTGAGGCGCGCGTGGAGCACAAACGCGCCGTCTGTAACCTACACCTTTGGGCGCGATTCTGACCCACTTTAAACAGACAGATTTCGTTCAAATTTTGTAGATTTATCGAGGACCGATGACAATGCATTAATTTATTTAAATAATTTTCATCTATAGTCGATAAAGCAGGAATTGATGTTAATTTTAATTTCAACCATTATTACACCTACTCGTATTATTGAATAACGATCTACGACTAACAATGCTCTCCTATCACTCTGTCGCATTGTAACACTCAATTTAAACCTCCGATCGACCGATAAAACAATTGATGTCGTCAGCATTATACTTGACTTCGACCGCTCCTATTGGTCTACTCTTGCGCTGCTCTGAATTCAAATCTATTGATCTATTTTCATTGATACGAGGAGTCTATTAATTTCTTGCGACAATTTAATGATAGTGTTTATTGCAAAAGGTTAGTCTTGAAGACGAGGAATAGGCAGTCGCTACATGTAAAATACTGCTATTCACCTGCTGGTGTCCGGTTAGACTGGAAGCCTAGGCAGATGATGATGATATTAGTCTTGAAGACAAGTTAACAACTTCCAACAGGATTGAATTATGTAAGTTTTTCTATTCACACTTCAACCAATTTATCTGTGTAGGCGGGAAAAATAGAACTAAAATAAATGTAAATACCAAGTTTGACTTATCGATGCAAATTTTCTTGAGAAGCAGCGCCACGTTGAGCTGCACACTTAAAGTGGTCATTCTGTAAGTACGCTGTTGTTAGTATTTAGGTTTGACAGCTAGTTTTAAATTTGGAACTAGAGAACGAATAGAAAAACTGTGCGCATCTGGGCGGTACTTTCATACAAGCCTAAAACGATCCTAATACAATCTGTCAATCCAATGGTGTTTTTGACGTTTTCGTCTGGGTTGTCGCTGTCAGAAAGTCACTTTAGAGCTCTAGGCCTTTTGGAGAGAAGAACGCGTATTCGCAAGCAAACTTGTGTGAATTGAAAAAGGTTGTTATTTTTTCATAAACTTGGCTTGATGGCAATAGGCTCACCCCCTATTACATGGGACATAAACAAGACTGACGGAATGTGTGTGTACTATTAGGTACGCTTCTGCACTAACCCTTCGGCGATTAAGCCGTGATGTCATGTCTATCTTCTGGATTGACATTGAATGTGTGTTACGCAATTGGGGTATTATTTACCGAAAATTAGTTTTCATCCACTAAAGCACTAAGCCGGAACCAATAACAATGGCGGTAACAGTTACTAGTTTTTTTTTTACCGGTATCAATAAAGCCGTATACAGACATTGCGAGGCATGCGCCGCGAACGCCGCACAGCGAATGCCTCGCAAGGTGTGTACCTTTGTATTCGTGGCGAGGCATGTGCTACGCACGTGCGAGGACGAGCCAACGTATGGCCGGGGCATTCGTTGTGCACCGTTCGCGGCGCATGCCTCGCAAAGTCTGTATCCACCTTAAGACGAATCTAAAATTGACCTACATTGATTCAATTAAGATAGGAAGGAAGAATAGAAATAGTCGATTATTCTGCTGAATACAAATAAAAAAACTGTTAGGTTTCTCCAGAAATTGAATCTAGATTTTAGTGTAAATAATTATGAATCAACCTGGAGTTCACAGAATCAGCCCCAGGTGAATTAATTCCACATCCAACTTGTGTCCTCAGAAAGTATTAAGTAAATAAGTATTAACAGTACCAAATATACGAATTGTAGCGAAATACATAGAATATCAAATGAACTACTTGAATTTGTAGTTACTGAGTTATTCACTAGGTGACATATACTGTGAATAAGTATTAGAGATGCTCGTAAAATTAACACTATTTGGTAAAAACTATTTTATCTCAATTCTAAAGTATGTTATGGCATCGATATCATCATATTTTATGTCATCATCTGCTTAGCCTTTTGCCAACTATGTTGGGTCTGCTTCCAGTCTAACCGGATGCAGCTAAATACCAGTTTTTTAGATGGAGCTAGCGACTGCTTATCTGACCTCAACAACCCAGTATGGTGTCGATAAAACTAATAATAAGCCTAGTCGGTAGATTTTTACCAGTAAAGAACAGACGTTATTTTGCTGTAACTGTCTGTCGAGTCCAGACATAATCTTGGTTAGAATGAGGACCTTGCAGAGATGGTCTTTTGGGAAACAATCAAACAGATTTGAATTTACCTGACAAAGGCCAGCACAGGCTGTGCTGGCCTTTGTCAGTGACAGGACTTGGGTATGCGGAACCCGGTTTCGGTCCCATGGTACCTAAATCCCGGGATTTCGCGGGTTGCGGAAGTCGGAAACGTCCTAGACAGGACTGGTTTTTACTCTTTGTATAACTGGAATTATAATTGTAAAGCTCTATATTTATATATTTTTTTGTATGTTGCTTTACTGAAGGATTTATAACAAACATCCCAACAATGGCCAATTTTCATATTTATTCTAGGAATTTTCATTACAAACTTCATGGAACGCAGTACGTTACCGTCATATGTTTCACGTCCGGAATAAATAAACAATAAATACAGCTTTCAGGTTGGCATCCACGCCAGGATTCCAGGTATTGTATGTAGGAGAACAAATGTGAAAAGAGCATGGTATATTAGAGGTCCTTGGAAAATCAATGCTGAAAAAGTGTTTGCAAAATGAACAAGAATATTAAGAAACAAAAAACCAGCCAAGTGCGAGTCGGTCTCGCGTACGATGGGTTCCGTACCATTATTTATAAAAACGAGCAAAAAAATCACTTTTTTTGTATGGGAGCCCCTTAAATATTTATTTTATTATGTTTTTATTATTAGTTGTTTAGGGGTATGAGGAACAGGGTGGAAAGTTCCTCGATACTCCTTAGAAAAGGGAGGATCCTCCGGCCAGACAGGTGTTATGTCTGGCGGGCAACTGCCCGATAGTTGTTATCGGGTTTCTCTATATATACTGAAGTCGATGTAAACTTTGCTTGCGACTTGTAGGAATTGATGTTAGTTCCTCCGTCGGATCATAGATGGCGCTGTAGTACTTTTTGTAGTATGTTGCTTTTTGTGGTCGCTACAGTTGTTATGGCATCAATAGCAATACATAATCTGCAGAAATTTCAACTGGCTACCTATCACGGTTCATGAGATACAGCCTGGTGACAGACGGACGGACGGACACCGAAGTCTCAGTAATAGGGTCCCGTTTGACCCTTTGGGTACGGAACCCTAAAAATACGTATTATAGAAGACAACTCATGAACTATCGAAGTAAATTTAATAACATTTATATGGGACTTATTGTCAAAAAGCAACTGTAAAATGAAAAAGCAAACCAAGTAGGTACAACAAAAATATCGTAAAGATTTATCGTTTTTCACACAAATGCTTTCTAGATGATAAAAGCATATCGCCTGAGAATCTGCTTGAAACTAGTAGGTAGTTGGCAAAACTTTCAAAAAAGGACCTTAAACCCATAACCCTAAAATATATTCGCATCACTCCTCTTTTAGAACAACCGTTTTACAATAAAATAATAAAAACTTACATCGTTATCAAACAAAGCGACACAGTACGTCCAACAGACAACAGACGAACCGTGATGCAATCAATGATGCAATTACTCAAATATCCACTGCAGTCCGTAGGCCTCCGCAAACCGCAACAACGGCCCCCAACAGCCCTATACAACCCTATACGACCCTATAGGGCGCGTGTCACACTGCTACTTGCGTAGATAGATGGTTGCAGTATGCACTGTTATTTTATTAATGTACAGGTGGATAATAAACCAACCAACCTGGTGGATATTTTTCTCGAGGGGATAATAAAGGTTGAGTAATGCGTGTGTAGTTATAGCCAGGACACAACAACGTCAAAAAGCAGATATTTTAAAGAGAAACTACTACACTCAGACCGCATCTGACCGTTGCGTGTTGCATCCCAGTATTCTTTTTGGTGGCATCAGTTTGGGCAATATCAGAAAGCAAGCGCTGTGACAATTGTTTTTTAGGGTACCGTACCTAAAGGGTCAAACAGGACCCTATTGACTTCGTTGTCATTCCGTCCGTCTGTCAGTAATACATGTGTAGTTATAGCCAGGACACAACAACGTCAAAAAGGAGATATTTTAAAGAAACCCGACACTAAAGTACTCGTACTACACTCAGACCGCATCTGACCGTGGCATCCCAGTTTTCTTTTTGGTGGCATCACTTTGGGCAATATCAGAAAGCAAGCGCTGTGACAATTGTTTTTTTGGGTTCCGTACCTAAAGGGTCAAATAGGACCCTAATACTGAGACTTCGTTGTCCGTCCGTCCGTCTGTCACCAGGCTGTATCTCATGAAGCGTAATAGCTAGCTAGTTGAAATTTCTATAGATTGTGTATTTCTATTGCCGCTATAACAACAAATACTTAAAACAGAATAAAATGAACATTTAAATTCATGGGCGTTTCCTGCTCCGTATCACTCACGGACGTAAGATTAGTTAGGAGCCCGAACTTAAAATGAACGACAACACGATCGGCCAGTTGTCCGAACTCACGGCCCGTATCTTCGTTGACAGACTTAGAATAGACCTTCTCTGAAGGCCTACTTTCTTTCTCCGAAAAGTACTATATAATTTGCGGACGCACACAATAACATTCAATACATTCGTTCACGTTAATTGTCTGTGAATTCGAACTTCTTATGTGCGTCCTCAAATTATATAGAGTAGGGTCACAAACGTAACTACGTTTAATTTTCGTTCGTTGCCGAAGTTACGTTTCGGAGAAAGAGAGTAGGCCTCCTGACACGGACAGTGACATACTCTTACAGTAAGTATTTGTATGGAGGTGTCCGTGTCCCCAGAGTCATGTCCGCAAATGTCTGTACTAGTTTGACCTGATCCTTGACAGGGTTGTTTTTTTTCTGAATACAGCTTTACTTGAAGACATACCTGAAACAATGAAAGGAGCTCATTAGTCATACGCATGTTTTAAATAACGCATATCAGTAGGTAAGAAGTATTACTTTTAAATCAAAGTTGTCCTACTTATCCAACTTCCAAAAAATATTATTAACTAGCTGTGTCCGCGACTTCGTCCGCGTGGAGTTAGATTTAATCTATAATAGAAGTAGCCTAAGTTAGTCCTTATTACATCAGCTATCTGCAAGTGAAAGTCCCGTCAAAATCGGTCAAGCCGTTCCAGAGATTAGCCGGAACAAACAGACAGATAGACAAAAATTGTAAAAAAAAATATTTTGGTATATGTACCGTATATACATTCATACGACGCATGTAGTAAAAAGCGGTTATTTTATTATTACAAACAGACACTATAGATACGAAAGTTTGTGAGGATAGATGTCTGGATGTTTGTAACTCTTATACGCAAAAAGTACTATGTGGATATGGAGGAAATTTAACATAGGAATAGATAACAGTCTGGAATAGCACATGGGTTACTTTCATCTCGGTATTACGATCCCGTGGAACAAAAACTGAACAAAACGTGAAGCCAAGCGAAGTGGGCATAAGCTATATGGCAAAAAAAGGATTTTATTATATGTATAACTGCTATGTAACTGTTTTTTTTTTGTTGGCAAATGTTCAAGCTTTCCTGATTTTGGTAGTTCCTTATTTTGTCCGCAATTTATTCCTATAAAGTAACTAAATCCTTTGAACTGTCAATTGATTGATTGGCAGCCCAATTTCGTCGAAGTAATGTCTAGGTAAGTGCTGGCTCGTGTTCGCAGGAAGAAAGCAATTACACTGTCTAGCCAGGGATTCCAAAACAGGAACGGTTGCTAGCGAATATCGATGTAGTAGTTGGGTAAATAAATATTGGTAGGTACAGTATAAAATAATGGTAATTCAGCTTCATCCGGTTAGATTGGGGAGAGTCCGAAAAAATTGTTGGGAAAAGATTATCAGGGGGGTTACTATGAAGCTTAAAACATTATTGTTCCATTCCTATTCCAGAGTGGGCAAGAGATGGAGCTAGACGACCTGTATAGTGTATATATATATACTCTTTTTCACTCTGGAATAAGAATGGAACAATAATGTTTTAAGACGTCATGGTACGCCAGCAGATCATGACGACCAGACACAGTCGCTACTATGCCTCTTTCGAAATCAAAATCAAAGTCATTTATTAAAATTAGGCAGAATTACAAGAGTCACTACAGACAGTCCCCCAAAACGCCCGCCCTTCGCCTCTTCCTAGTGTTTTAGCTAGGAAGAAGAAGTGGCGGAACAAACTCACCAGCTTTCCTCTGAAGGTAGGCAGAAACTATAAAACTAGCACAATCCTTACATACTTTGCGTCTTGCTTTGTCTCTAGTCAGACAACCTGGTAGATAGATCACACCCAATTTTGTTTTTTTTGTCTCATTTTTTTATGACCTTGAAGTTACGTATAAGATAAGTGTAATTATTGATGTATTGTTTATATAATGATTGATGGGGGTATGATCCCAACTTTAACTGTCAATCATCATTGAAACACGGCTATGGAACGACAATCGCAATCGGTAATACACTGTGACAGCTGTTTGTTTCAATAAATGAATGAATATTACTTATTATAAAACTAGCTGTCCCCGGCATGCGTTGCAATGCACTTTTTACCAACCTACCTACCGACCATACCCTAACCTACACTACCCTACCTACCTACCTACCTACCTACCTACCCTACCCTACCCTACCCTACCTTTCTTCCTTCCCTGGACTACGACAAACATTTTAAAACCGAAATCAGCTATAAATCGGCACAGCCGTTCTCGAGTTTTAGCGAGACTAACGAACAATTGAGTTTTATTTATATAGAAGATGTATATAGATAGATAATATTAATAATGTTCCCTTTCATTTCTACGTTGTGCAATAAGTATGTTAAAAAAAATTGACCGATCCGAAAAGGGCATATAGGTATCCCAACAACATAACAAAAAAAAACCGGCCAAGTGCGAGTCGGACTCGCGCACGAAGGGTTCCGTACCATTATTTAGAAAAACGAGCAAAAAAATCACTTTTTTGTATGGGAGCTTCCTTAAATATTTATTATATTCTGTTTTTAGTATTTGTTGTTATAGCATCAACAGAAATACATAATCTGTAGAAATTTCAACTGGCTATCTATCACGGTTTATGCGATACAGCCTGGTGACAGACGGACGGACGGACACCGAAGTCTCAGTAATAGGGTCCCGTTTGACCCTTTGGGTTCGGAACCCTAAAAAGAAACAAAATATTCATGAAAGTAAACATATTTATGAATTTTAAAATGCATGATTTTTGGGCCCAAAAAATACCACCAAGTATTTCGTAAAAATTAAAACAAGAGAACATTATCGTTTTTTTTTTATTTTTATTTATTTATGTACACACAAAATACTTAAAAGGACAGTATATTAAGATAAAAGAGCACAAAGGTACTGCTTATTTCAAAAGAAATTTCTTCCAGCAGACCTGCGAGAGTAAAGTTGGATTAGAAATGTAGACACAGTGTGTAGAAAGTTTTACTTCTTATCTGAAAAGGATTACTTAGAAGAATCTAATCTCGATACCTAATAATACCCTCACGGATCGGACAGAGCTTTTTTTAACATATTATTGTACATAAATTAGTTTAAACTCATTAGGAAACACACGTTATGGTATTCTAAGTATTTTTGCTTGCGACTGCTTACAATATCCATGGAAGCCTTTCAATTACTATTAAAAAACACCTGTTATTTTTTGTAACCTTTTCTTATTCTATTAAGTTAATGACAGGTTTCACTTAAAATGCTAATAAGTTAATACCAGATAATAACAGTGTACAACAGGTACCTAGTACCTACGATAATTACAATTCGTCTGTAATAAATATAATATTTTAATTATAATATAATAATAGTAGACCCTTAAATTATTCCGCAACAAAGCTGTTAATTGGCACACGACAATCAAATATAACATAACCATCATCTGCCTAGCCTTTTTCCAAACTATCTTGGGGTCGGCTTCCAGTCTAACCGGATGCAGCTGAGTACCAGTATTTTACATGAAGCGACAGACATCTGTCTGTTGTTGGGTATCGTATATGGAGGTCAGATGCCTATCTAGGCATCTGACCTCCATATACGATACCCCTTGGTAAGACTGGATGTCAGACTTTTGACTTCTGACTACTCGTAACGACTGTCAAAGATGTACAAATGACAGCCGGGCCCAACCACCGACCAACTTAAGAGGAGTATTACAAAAAAACGCGCGTTTGCATGGTTTCCTCGATGAACATGAAAAATTCCCACGGCTTAACCTCAAAGATCGACCCGTGCGGCTGTTATTAATTTGCCACGAGCTCCTCATTCTCAAACATAACATAACATTACACCTGTAATCTCGAAATTAGGCAGAGGTGTACCTGATAGTACACTCTTATAAGGGAGAACGTATTGCCATCAACCATCAGTCAAAGTATTTTGTTTTTGTAAATTCTATTCGTATGGAAATCAAAATTGGGACACTTCATAGTACGCCATCAAATGCCGGTACAACAAGTCCAATAACACAATTGAGATTATCATGAACCCTATCACCACAAAAGAAGAAAACAAAAAAGAACCAACAAAATCATACTAGAAACAACAATATAAAAAGCAACAAAACCGATGCGGGCACGTTCATTCATAGTGAAAAGGTCATGATGAAAAGTTTTTTAATTCCCGCATGCAATTCGAAACGTAACAACAAAAAAAAAAGAAACAAAATTTTCTCTGGCGTGACACTATCTAACCTTTTACGGAGTAAACTGCTGAATTTCATCGGTATACCGACCACAAAGGAAACGGTAACGGAAAAGATAATTAATCCTGTGTGCATTCTGCGGCGACACATCTAGTGAACAGCTTTTATGGACAATAAGCTCTTTGTTTTCTTTTTTAATATCGAAGAGCGCCTCTTTCTTTGTCCCTGCTAGTGAGGCACAATCCGTTCCGATACAACGTGATGCGATATTCCGATATTTGGTATCGATACTTAAGTACCGGTGATGAAAAAGTAGTGAGGGAAAATTTGAGTTTGAATGTAGTCGGCTATAACAGCCCAAAAAGCTATGGCTAAATCAAATCAAATCATTTATTGCATCCATAATGTACACTTAAAAGGTGGTCAATAATAAAAAAAAATGATAGACACAATTATGGACCCTATCGGGAACAGCAATATTTAAATAAGTAGAGAGAGGAAGAGCGCTTCTCTAAATTTTTCATTCTAACATGAGAAATAAGAAAAAATACAATTATTATAATTTCTAATTATTTTATATTTCCGTTTACTTATTTTATTAATATTATGTATTTAAGTCTATCTATTCATTCATTATTTATTTAAATATATTGCTTGTTTATTTACTCTCTTAAAAATTGTTTGTATTTATTAGTGTTACACAATAATTAAGTATTTTAATTTAATTTATTTTTGTTATTTTACATATCACATGTATGGCTAGTAAAGGAAGACTAAAAGAACGATGGATGGACTGTGTGAAGGATAATATGACTAGAAAGGTGGTGACTGCTGAGGTGACGAGTAAGTGCTCGTCCCACGTTCGGCTTCAAGCGGTCGCCGCGTCTCCGTAAACGGCAAATACGCCCGACGCGCCGCGAGACGCCTACTGCACAACGCCGCCCGACACACCGCGTCTGCGTAAATGAGCACTAATAGAAAAGCATGGAAGAAGAAGATAATATATGCTGCGCCGACCCCAAAATAAATGGGGATTAGGGCAGGAGAATAATGATGATGACACTAGTACCGGTATCGAAATGAAATGATCGTATCGTAAAACATTTTCATAAATTGCATAATCAATCAATTTGAAACCAAAGTTGTATCCTTATTTAAAAAAAAACTCTTCCAGAATGTTGTTCTTAATACGACGTCAGCGTTACTTGACAACTTAAATCTTTGGTAGTTATCATTCAGATTTATGAGTATACAAAGGTGCAATACCTGAAACGCCTTGACTCTCAGAGGTAATAATAATCCCAGAGAAACAAATAACGGCATAAGAAGCGTTTATTTGCCTGAATTTCAAGGAAGTATCCCGCCCCTAAGACGACCCAATAACCAAATCCCGGAATGATTTTTAAGTTCCGATACAAAGCTGATAAATAAGAGCGAGTTATTATCCACATCATCCACATGTAGGCAACTTAATTCCTTGAAGTTACAAATAAACTCTACCCTTTCCCATATCTGACGATTCGATGTTTTGAGAATCGGATCAAAGCCATTCGATAAGATACTAAAATCGTACGCAAAGTTGCGATCCGAATCGATCGGAAGTATCGATACAAGTGTTGTGCATCCCTAGTCCGTCCCATTTAGTAACGCACGATTTCTTCTCCATTTTCACAGTGAAGATTGTTTTTGGTCTCATGAATAATGGATTCTGTATCACATTGATAATTAGATGAGCTTTGTCGTTAATTAATTATTGTAAGTGGATGCGACACGGTGTGAATTATTAATTGAGGAAGTGGCTTTACAATGTGGTCATTAGTGTTGATGATATATTGTGTGGACTGTGGAGATTTAGTGAGGGATAGATATGATAGCAGGTTAGTTTAGACTCCATCTGTTTGCTTATATCGATTTTCGCTTTAAAAATAACAAGAATATCAACAACAGCTTCTTGTTATTTTGCAAGATATTCAAGAAACAACATGTTTTCCTTTTTGTTTCAGATACATATTTTTTTCAATTTATTCAGCTATCTTTCAATCAACATTGCCAAAAAAAAAACTCCAACTATTTTAAAAACCGTTATTTCACCCAAAAACAAATTAATAGCTTACGTCACGATCCCAAACCATTTAATTGTCACAATAAAGCACGAACTCCAGTAAAAAAGGAAAAAAAAAAAACAAAATAAAATCTATGGTGACCATTAAAACGGATTTAACGATACATTGCGTGAAACATAACTCGAAACTAGTGACGTGCCCGGTCGATACGAATCTCATCAATTTGGTAACAATGCGTCCGACCTTGGCATAGCCGCGCCTTACGATAAACAAAGTTTATAGGGTAAGTAATCGATATTTTAGTGAGGTGAAACTTTCAATTTGAGATATCACGGCATGAGAAAAGACTTTTATTGTTTTCGTAGATCTCTCGAAGTCACTCATTCATTTTCTCGCTGTGTGTGAGTTCCTTAGGTGACGAATTATGAGCACTAAAAATGCTTGCTGCATGCCCCATCACCTGCGCACTTGATAATCTATTAACTGCATCAGTGAGCGGAGTTCGCGTGGCTGAGTTTTGGGCTAATCATATTTAAACTTTTTGCCATCAAATGCTAAGTAGAATTCGACCCTTAAAGGGGTTAATAGGGGGATGAGAGTTTGTTAGGAAGTTATTTTTTTTGCCAATGGAAGGATCAATCAGGCACACAGCGTGTATGTAAATATCCCGTTTTTTAGGGTTCCGTACCTCAAAAGGAAAAAACGGAACCCTTATAGGATCACTTGTCCGTCTGTCTGTCAAGACCCTTTTTCTCAGGAACACGTCGAGGTATCAAGCTGGAATTTGTATCAAATACTCAAGTCTACTGCCCCTTAGAGCTGTAAAAAAATCAAACTTCTAAGCCAACGCAATCAAAAGATACAGCCATTTATGCCGCAAATTTTCGACACTCGCAAAGGAATCAAAACCTACAGGGTACTTCCCGTGAACTCAGAATCTTAAAATTTGGTACGAAGTAACGCTTCCCCTCCGGACTCTGTGCAGTGCAGACGTGTCTACGTAAATACTCAGTCAATTTTTAAAATAAAAAATAATCAAAAATAATAGTTTAATAAATCAAGTGAAGTACCAGGAGCACATAGCATTGTGGATACTGAGCGCCCAGTGAGCGAGAACACCCCGCGCAAGACAAAGACCGATATATGTTCGCGTAAGTTGTCTTCACTGTGATCGCATTACTCACGCCCAAGGACGCAACCTTTCACCACTGGCGAGCGAGAGCACTCCGCGAAGGACGAAGACAGATATATTTCACGTGAGTAGTCTTCACTGTGCCAGCATAACTCACGCCCAAGGACACATCTCATCGCCGCTGCGCCTACGCATTCACTGTGACGACATAGATACTTTACGGCTGCGCGCAGTGATTCACATTTCTAGCCACAACAATATTAACCCGCCGCGGCCGAAACACGGCTACACGCTTGGGACAGCGCTTCTACGGCATAAGCAGAGCCCGGCTTGTTGTTTTGCTCCACATAAGCTCTGATTGACTCGTACCTACCTAATATGAATTCACTTATGAACAAATCGTTATCGGATACGGAAATTAGCAGTGCGGGGATAGACAAAACACCACCAGGCTATGTATTTCAGCGAGCTAAAAGGGGCAGAGAGTACACAGAAGTTGCTATTGGTCAACAACTGGACGAATTTAAAGAAGAAATGAAAAAAATGTTATCGTCATTCACTGAAAAACAGGGGAAAGATATACAAATAATAAATACAAAACTACAGGAGATTCAAAAATCTAATATAAATATAGAGAGTTCAATTACATTTCTTACTGCACAAAATGAGGAGCTACGAGAGAAAATTACCCAGCTTGAAAGACAGACTATAGAAGATAATAAATATATCACTATCCTAGAAAATAAGATTGAAGACCTGCAAACGGGAAGCCGAAAAAGTAACCTAGTGATAAATAACGTACCTAGAAAACAAGGCGAGGCTAAGGAAGATCTTATTGAAATGACCATGTGTCTTTTCCAAAACATGGAGTGCAGCATTAAAAAATACGATATAAAAGACATCTATAGAGTTCGCGGAAAAACAGCAGATAAAAAAAACACGCCTATAGTCGTAGAAACTGGCTCCACAATCTTGAAGACTGAGATTCTGAAAATGGCAAAAGCATTTAACTTAAAGCATAAAAACAAATTATCCTGTAAACACATGGGTTTTAAAACTCAAGAAGACACTCCGGTCTTTATATCAGAACATCTGACCGCCAAAGGTTCCCGTCTCCACTTCCTGGCACGCGAACTAACCAAGTCTGGAGCCTACAAGTTTTGCTGGACAGCCTACGGCAAAGTCTACATTAAGAAGCATGAAAATTCTCCAACAATAGTTATTAGAAGTGAAGAACAGGTACACAAACTTTTGCTAGAAAAATGACTATTTTCCTATAATACTCTGATTTGTTTTCTTATTACTGTTAAATTATTAATATTGTTACTTATTCTAGAAATGCATGCTAATCTACTTTTGGTGTTGTTTTGCCAAATTTCCTAAATTTTTTTGTCTGGCCTTTTTATATTTTTTGTAAATGTCATTATTACACATATTCATGCATTTCACAACCTAATCATATCCACATATACAAACACACAAACACACAGCAAATATCTACAATGTATACACCCATTAGTTTACTCAAACACCAGCACCTACACAACAATAACATATTATTTACACATAACTCATATTACAATCATTATTACAGTAAATAGTATTCTACTATCTAAGTACATTGAAATACACACTTCCTTGGAAAATACGTTCATCCTGGATTCACTCTGCTCAAATGGATAATACTTTACAAACTGTATCTGATTTAGACAACATTAAAATTGCCCGGTCTATCGCTTGCGATTACTCGGAACTCCACAAACACGTTTTAATAAACAAAAATGACCTTACTATCATATCCCAAAACATAAGAAGTATATATCGTAACTTTGACGATTTTATTATCAATCTGTCTACACTTCATCTTGAACTAGATATCATTATCCTGACGGAATGCAGATTAAGCCCTAATAAGCCTATTCCCCAAATAAACAATTACCACTCTTATATGACAACTCGACAACTTAACCAGAACGATGGGGTGGTGGTATATGTCAAATGTTCTGTGAAGCACAAAGTCGAGGAAATACAACTCGACCAAGCGTCCTGTCTACGGCTGAATGTTCTGGGCAATGACGTGTATTGTATATACCGTTCGCCTTCTAATTCTAATATAGATAGATTCATTGACTCTCTTAGCACACAACTTAACGTGAGATCATCACTAAAAAGCACTATCATTGCTGGAGATTTAAACATCAACATCAAAACTAGAGAGAATGAGTCATCCCAAGATCACAAGAACAGAGTTAGTTACCTAAATATGCTTAATATGCACTTGCCACCAGGGAACAAAACTGCCTTGACCACTTCATGTTAAATATAAACAAAAAGAAGCTCTCTGCCTTTATTGCTATCTTACACTCTACTGTCACTGACCATCACACCACATTCCTATCTCTAACAAAATTAAAAAACGTCTACTCGGCAAACAAAACTACAACTACACTAAATTACGAGCAAGCTCTAAAAGATCTGCAGGAGAAGAAATTATCTGAGTTATTATTTTGTGATGACCCAGACGTATTAATTTCTAGCTTTATAAATACCTTGACTTCAATTATAAATGACAACACGATCACGAAAAAAATTCCGAATAGTAAACGAATCATCAAGCCATGGATCACTATGAGTATACTACGCTGTATTAAAAACCGAAATAATCTACAAAAACAGAGTCGCAATGACCCCTACAATGAAATATTAAAAATAACTTACACTAGATACCGGAACTACTGCAATAATCTAATAAAAAAATTAAAAAGGAAATATGAACGAGATTTACTAGCAAAATCTGTAACTAATAATAAAACACTATGGAAAAACATTAAAAATATAACATACTCTAATAAAATAAAAACCCAAAATTTAGAATTGTTAAATATAAAACCTACCTCACATGACTCGATAAATTATATTAATGATTATTTTGCTAACATAGGAAAACATCTAGCCTGTCAAATCCAACCTAGCTTAAAACCAGTCCATATAACTGCTCACCCAGACGCATCTCTGCTAAACACTTTCGTATTAATGGACACTGACGTAAATGAAGTGAACAGTATATTGACGAATTTAAAATCTGATAGTGCCCCGGGTTGGGACAACATCTCAACAAAACTCCTAAAATTTGTAAGAATGGAAGTCATTCCTGTGATAACCCACCTTGCAAATCTATGTCTCCAGCAAGGCGTCTTCCCAGCTCTCCTAAAGCAGTCTATTATAACCCCAGTGCACAAGGGGGGGGACAGAGACGATGTCAATAATTATAGACCTATCTCGGTCTTACCAGCCATATCAAAAATTCTTGAAAAAATTATAAATTCTAGACTTACTCAATTCCTCAACAAATACAACATATTATCTCCTTCACAATTTGGCTTTAGACAGGCAGTAAGTACCGAAGATGCTGTGACTGCATTAACTTCTCAGATAATCGAGCGACTTGACAAGAAACACAAATGCGTGTCGATTTTCTTAGACCTCAAAAAAGCATTTGACACCGTCTCTGTGCCTATCCTTGTTGACAAATTACATAAAGTCGGAATCAGAGGTACTGCGCTCAGTTTACTCAAGGATTATCTCTCTAACAGAAAGCAAAAAGTAAAAATAGGACAATACACTAGCAACGAAGCAGAGGTAACATACGGCGTACCACAGGGCAGTGTTTTGGGTCCTACCCTTTTTTTAATATATATTAATGACTTGTGCAATATGAAATTACCAAATGCCAGGATATTTGCATACGCCGATGATACTGCTGTTGTATTTGCTGGTACTTCTTGGAAAGATGTTAAACTGAGTGCAGAGATCGGAATTGCCCACATAGCTGAATGGCTGGAAAATAACTTATTAACACTAAACACCACCAAGACTAACTACATATGTTTTAGTGTCAGTAACCGGACACAACCCAATGAAGACCTGCAATTGAAAGTACACACATGTGGAGATACAAAAAGCATATGCTGTAACTGTCCGTGCCTGAACAGAGTCGCTAAGACGAAATACCTAGGCGTGATGGTTGACCAGTTTCTATCCTGGTACCCTCACCTTGAGCAGGTAATTTGCAGGATCAGAAAGCTTTCTTGGATCTTCAAGACACTAAGACACGTGGCCCCGGCTAAAATGTTAAGGAGCGATAAACGACCTAGACACCTCCTAAACGAAATTTATATTGCTCTAGCACAATCTGTTCTTCTATACTGTATCCCCATTTGGGGTGGGGCAGCTAAGACTAGATTTATAGACGTGGAACGTGCGCAACGAGCACTCATAAAAATTATGTATTTTAAAAATAAAAGGTACCCTACTAAAAACCTTTACGAAATCAGTAATTTACTCTCAGTCAGAAAACTGTACATAACTCAAACGGTTCTAAAAAAAACATAATTCTCTACCATACTTAATAAATAAGAAACGTAAAAGGAGAAGGGATATTATTGCAGAAGTTCCGCAATGTAAAACCCAATTTGCAAGCAGACAATTCTTCTATCTTTCAGCTCAATTATACAATAGGATTAATAAAAACATATATGTACACAATAGAAACTATTACGACTGTAAAAAAATGCTATCAAACTGGATTAAGTCTCTTACTTATGAGGATACGGAAGCTCTTCTGGTATATCATGAGTAACATAATTCGCACACCATAACGATGCACACATCATTCCACTTCACACACTACACTATTAAACACCACAACACGCTACACCACACCACATCACACACCGCACCACATCACATCGAATCACATCAAACCACACTATATTTTACACACACACCACACCACACTAAAGCACACTACGCTTCTCACCACATGATATATACTCAAGATGTTAAAATATTGATTTATATAAGATATTTAACTGTAACACTACATCTAAGATATGGAAGAGCGGAGTTTCCTAACACAGGCATTGTTTGTCTAAAAGGAGGCTCCAAACACAATTCATTGTATAAGAAGCTTTTTGTAAAATAAAAAAATATTTTCATTTCATTTTCATTTTCATTTAACGTCTTATAGCACAGATAAAGGAAAAATTGCGAAAACCTTAAATTTTTTGTTCCATCATATAATAAAAATATTTTTAATAATTTAAAACTTTCTAGAAAAACTAAACTTTCTTTTCTTCCCTCATGGACGCGTAATGGTATTACACTGAAATTTATATCAAATACTCAAGTCTATAATACCTTTAAGCTGTAACAAAATCAAACTTCTATGTCAGCGCAATCAAAAGAAACAGCAATTTAAGCCGCATATTTTCAAACTCGCAACTACTCACAAGAGAATCAAAACCTAAAGGGTACTTCCAGTCGAGCTAGAATCTTGAAATTTGGCATGAAGCAACGTCTTATAGTACAGATAAAGGAATAATTGCGAAAAAAGGAAATTTTTAGTTACATCATATAATAAAAATATTTTTAATATTTTTAAATTTACTACCTCTTTCCTCATGAACGCGTATTAAATTCATATCAAATACTCAGGTCTATAATACCTTTAAGCTGTAACAAAATCAAACTTCTATGTCAACGCAATCAAAAGAAACAGCAAATTAAGCCGCATATTTTCAAACTTGTAACTACTCGCAAGGAATCAAAACCTAAAGGGTACTTCCAGTCGACCTAGAAATTGAAATTAGACATGAAGCAATGTTTTACAGCACATATAAAGGAAAAAATCCAAAAACGTTAAATTTTTGTTACATCACAGACTTTCATTTATTCTCTTCAGTAATTTTGGTTTGTACGGAACCCTCGGTGCGCGAGTCCGACTCGCACTTGCCCGGTTTTTTAGTGTTTATTATAATTAGAAGGAAGGCATAAAAAAGGCATTGAAATGTATTTGATTGTCGAAACCCGTGAGCAAGAAGGCTCAACCAATCAAATCAATATATCGGCAATAGGAACACAGGAAACTAAGATTCAGTAGCAAAACAATGACTCCTGAATCTTATAACTAACCTTGGCATCAGAACAACGATTCCTAGAAACATCGTTAAAGGGAAATCGATATTTCAGCAGTTAACAGGTTCGTAAACTTTCGCCACAAAATATCATCTTTCCCCAAGGGTGATTAAACAAAGGGCAAAGGGCAAATCTGATATAACGTGGCCATCTTATCATGAGACACCACTTCTTACTGTCCCAAAATCTTCAATAATTAAGATTGAATTCTTTATCAGTTGACAAAGTACTAAAGGACTCATTGCGGGCCTGAATCCTTGACTTATCGACACGTCTCATCTGGGAATGACTTCAAACCATGTGTATTTGCAGCGGGGTTGTCTGAACATACACATAGATACGTCAGAAGGTAAGGTCTTGATTGATGAGGATGAAAGTTTTCAGGGGAAGACCAATACCTGGGTAAGGACACAGTTGCACATAAGATGTTCATCCCCGTAGTATTTTCCCGTGGGGCTGTGCCGTCGGGTACTCCACAAGAAGACAAGAAGCCGCGGCTAAAACTATTATGAAGTACTAGTCCATAATTATTAAGTATCGCATGATAGCAGATGCGTTATAATATCGCCATTTCTCTTATTAACCCTCACTAAATGGTAGACGGTAATCGACACCTGTCAGCAAATAAGTTAAAAATAACCTCGTCTACTAGTAACGGAACTTCGTGACCTTGGGGACAATGTCGCCGCTGATTAGATAAACAAGGTTGACTAATTAGGGCACGTCGATGTTAACTAGTGTAGGACAAGTGAGCTTCCGTTGATTAACAGCTGCTCTAGAAGAGAGAGAGTTATATCTATACTAATATTAAAAAGCTGAAGAGTTTGTTTGGTTGTTTGAACGCGCTAATCTCGGGAACTACTGGTTCGAAATGGAAAAATCTTTGTGTTGGATAGCCCATTTATCGAGGAAGGCTATAGGCCATAAAACATCACGCTACAACCAATAGGTGCGGAGCATCAATGAAAAATGTTGCAAAAACGGGGAAAATGTGAAGCAGACGAAATTGCGCAGGTCAGTTTGTTTGCGATAAAGCCTGTAATATCCCAAGGTTACATTTTATTGATACTAGATGTAATTTAAATAGCTGAACATCTTTGAACGGGTCATTGTATTCATTATAATAGAGATGATGACTTCGCGAAAAAAATCTGCTGCTCCATTCATTTATTGTTGGGAAACTCGACGTAATACGTTTGTTACATAGCTGGTTTATTTCCGGCAACTTAAGGGTTAGTCCCATAGCAAATAACAGACTAGTTTAACCTAAATTGGCTTATGTGCAGTGATTCATCATCATCATCTGCGTAGCCTTTTCCCATCTGTTTGGTCGGCTTCCAGTCTAACTGGATGCCGCTGACTCTGGTATTATTTTCCGACACTTATTTTCCTATGCCACAACCCAGTGATGCATATGAAGCGAAAAGCAGTTTTCGAAACGAACACTACAGGAATACAATATTGGAGATGACACGTTATGTAGCAGCAATTTAAGCAAGGGAATCCTATTAGCCACAACCCACCCCAAGACAGAGTCACAATAAACACAACAAACAATTTATCCAAACATCCATATATAATTTAATATTACACTTTGGCAACAGTCCTAAAACATAAAGTCACATACACACGACGGTACTTCAAACCGATTGATTACATTAAGTACCGGAATGTATGTCCACGGGCAATTTCAATAAATCGATTCGTTTCCGAATCTAGTCACGTCCAAGTGACAAGTACGAGGTTGGGAGGGGAGGAAGGGGAGGGGAGGAAATTGCGGAGTATTCCGTTTGGTGCTTGTAATCAGAATAATGTATGTCCTTTGCCCGTAGGTAACATCTTACCACGGGTATTTAGTCTGAACGGCCCAAAACGGAGTGGGGATTGCAGGAATACATTTCACCTTTTTAACTTTTGCACTCGAATGTACTTGATGTGCTTATGTTTATAGCCGGGCCTTTCGAACGTAGACAATTTTTGATAACGGTCGAATGTCCCGCGGTTCATTTGTTTTGGGCCGTTCAGACTCCACCCCATTTTAAAGTTAACTTGAGGAAATGAATTGTGTATGGAGAAGATTGTGATATGGACGAAGGAATAAATTGGCTGCTTTGTTGGTCTAGTGAGCATTAGGTACTGGGTTTGATTACCGGCTCGGGCAGTGTTATTGGGTTTTTGCATCAGGAATTTCTCAGTAGCAGCCGCGGAGTCTGGATTTGTGCCCGGTTGATGGCAAAAGGCAGCCCCCTATTACATGGGAGTTAAGCATAACTGCCGAAATGTGGCTGTTATGTTAAGTGAATAAATTTGATTTTTGAAATATGTTGTCGCTATGGTAAGCGATGCTGAAACGTGTATATTCAAATCAATATTTTACCAGTTTCATAGAATGTTGATCGTTTAATTATATTTTGTAAAGAAAGGCCTACAAAGGGGTTCTCAGAATTTCTTCGAATGTTAAAATGCTCAACGTCAAACCTAACAAGCGAAATACATCCCTTTATCAGAATTACAACTGAAATAATATTGTCATGACTTCGTTTATTCCACCATTCATTCAGCGAATTAATGTCTGTAAAAATACCATTAATGAAGGCGGAAGGCACTTGTTGTCTCCGTCATTGCGATATTTTATTTGTTTTAGACCATACCTGGGTACATTTTCAAAACAGTAAAAAAAAACTTTTTTTTTTTAAATTTTATTACTTGACTTTAAATACCTCCAAGACTCCTGTACTATTCAATGCATCCATAAGCACAACGTTTTGAGTAGTAGTTACTTTTAATGAGACCTACCGTGATCCGTGATTTTTCACCCCAAAAACCTAGGTTTACTTTGCTTGGTTGATGGCTTGGTTGATGGCTTGGTTGATGGCTTGGTTGATGGCTTCGTGAAGTGTCCGTTTACATCTTGTATTGTTAGCTAACTAACTTAAAATGTTAACGTGTATAAAGCTTTTCTTTTTTCCTTTAAGTTTCAGATATAAATAAAATCTTCATCATCATCATCAGCCTATAATGTTCCCTCTGCTGGGCCACAGGCCTGCTCTATGAGAGGGGGTGGGCTGTAATCCACCCCGCGGGCCCAGTGTGGGTTGGTAGATGTCACATGTCTTCGAAGTTTTAGTTCTAGGACATGCCGGTTTCCTCACGATGTATTCCTTCATCGTTTTTGAGGGCAGCGGTGATGAAATAAATCACACAAAGTACTGCGCCTGCCTGGGTTCGAGCCCACGGCTTACTGCTCGTAAGTCGGAGCTGCCACCACAAGGCCACCGCTGCTCTCCATCCAATAAAATCTTATGAGCTCACAATTATCTACCATGTCATGGACAGGGTTGAATTTAATTAACAGAAAATCATTTTTAATTTACCCTTAAGCAGCACATCAGAAAATATCGCAGCAGTAAGGAAAGAAAATACAAACGAAAAATATATTGAGAGCCATTCAGTCTTGCATCTGTATGAAAAACAGACGAAAATGTGCGTTCTCCACATCTACTTGGCTCCGAGCCCAGAATATGATTAGAAGCTTCCAGGACTTCAAATCCTATTCGAATAACCTTAAAGCTTACTTTCGAAGTTTCGACCAACCAGAACATCCCGTGCAAGCATGCCTTAGTATTCCCATGGCAACTTTTTTTGGCCTCTCCCGGCCAGTCCTTATCAAGAACGACGCGTTTCTAGAAATTTCATAGCTTTTTGTTGCTTTGTTAATTATTTTCATTTGAAATTCTTTCATTACCACCACGTAAAATGGTTTGCTTTTTGGAGTTTTTAGCTACAACATTTCTGTGGTTAAAATCTTTTGTTGAGGAAGAAAATAAAATGTTTTTGAACCATCTGAACTATTAGGCTTTTGCCTGCCTTACTTTATTAAAATATTTTTTATACAAAGTTCTTTTGCCTTTTTGACTTTACCTACTTTTGCACTATTAAGTACTAAAGAAAACACAAACATCCGTTCGTTTCAACGTGGGTGCAAAGTGACCATCGACTCAATACTAAAATGGCTAAAACAACACTAAACACGCCCACTTCAATTCGTGCAACTAACTCAATTGCATTAGTACACAAAGGCGATGTAATTAATACAATAATGAGCTAAATAACGTTAAAACCGGTTACATCGCTTGGAGATTATTCTATGCCTGCATATATTTCACTACGAATCTCAAATTTCTATCCTTTGACGCAATTTATTACGTCATTATCATCAGTCTTTGTCTGCTTATTGTTTACCGTAAGCCTCCCATTGTGCAATTACTTTAGAACCTCGAAATCTTTTGAATCTGTGCTTAAATTGGAAGATTTCATTAGCATTTGAAGAAGCAATTTCAATTGATTAATAAAACACCCATAAAAGCATCGTCTTAATCTTGAGTCGAATGCAATTAAACGATGAATGGATTGCAATTAATTTAAAGATTCGATTATTAATCGGATGATTCGATTATTATTCGATGTTATCGGAATGAGCTCTTCCGGCCTCTTCTGATCCTAAGATTATGACAGCTGGCTCTGATTGGCTCCTTTCTTAATTTTGATCATGGAATTCTTTAATCAGTCTACGTACATAATAGTAGACCCCCGCTTGTTCGTTGATTTTGTTCCGTCCACATAAACTTAAGTCGCTTATTAGTTGGTCGCTGGGTTGAACTCAAGACAATGTTAATGTTCTTTCTCCAATTTAGCTTACTGATAACTTCATGCATAGATTTTTTTACTTTACTTGTTTTTTTTCGTCGGTATGCACGTGTAAGCGGGCACGCCCTTTATGTCTGGAGGCTTTGTTTACTCTTAAGTATATATTTTAATATTTTATTTTATTATTGGTGTGTGCTAGCTGACATGTGACATTGATTTGATGTAATGGATTCTTTGGTTCTATAAACTTGAACACTATTGTATAGAATCTGGTTCTTCTAACCTAACAGACAGATGTGTTGCTGGGGAGTTTGTTCCGCCACTTCTTCTTCCCAGCTAAAACACTAGGAAGTGGCGAAGGGCGCGTTTTGGGGGACTGTCTTTTGTAATTTTGACGTTCAAAAAGTGCTGATTATCAGCCTAATTTGAATAAATAACTTTTGATTTTGATTTTGAAAGACAACCGAGAAATGGAACTACTTAATACTTTTTGGGAAAATTTAAGATAAACACGAGGTCTCGCCGCTATATTTTTCTTCGTTCAAAAGTATTTAATGTATTAATCAAGTTATTATAAAACCTAGAAACACCTCGGTATACTTATACACAGGCTATTGTTTTGCATCCTCGTCACATTCAAGGAAATAACTATGCTAATGATTCCCGACCCGAATCAATAATAAAAGAGGTAGGTGATTTTTTTTTACCGTAATCGGTAAGTGTGAACCAGCCATGTTTTAAACGCGGTCTGTCTGATCTTCGCCCTATAACCGCGCTTTAACATATACAAAAAATCTCAAACGTTTATTTCATAATTCTCTCAAACGTTTATTAATAATTCTCTAAACCACGCAAATTTAAACAACAAAAAAGCAGCGTCCATTAATTAATTAACTAGGTACAGTAATTCAAATTGATTATTAAAGTCTTTTGTGACTACCTCCTGAATTTTGACGAGGACGCAAAAGAATTACTTCGTTATTTTACCGTTAATGTACATTAAGGAGTGTAGGGTTTTCATCTTTCATAACCTATTTTCTACAAATAATGAAGTTCGATCCCGCAATCAAACTCAAATTGAATTCATTAGAGATCAAAGAACCTTGTGCAATCGACAATAAAATGAACAGACCGCTTAAGTAACCCCAGCTTATTAGAATCGACCCTTTCCACCCGAACAGTTTACCGGCTCTCAGAAAAGTTCGCGAAAAGTATTAAAAATCTTAATTAAATTAACGTCAACCTACATTTTTTTTTTTATGACAGCGAAGCGAACGAAGGATTTCGAAAAAGTATGACCTGAATAATTGCGTCCCCAGACAGAACAATTTATTTATTCTGTATTCTGTCAAAGGTAATGCCAGAGACGGAATATCTTTATTTTGTTGGTAGAAACGTTTCTGGAGTTTGTGGATTTTGAAATATACAGTTAGGGTAGCTTTTCACTGAAGCCATCATCATCATCCTTTAATGTTCCCACTGGCTGGGACACAGGCCTCATCTGTATGAGAGGGCGGGCCAGTGCGGGTTGGTAGATGTCACATGTCTTCGAATTTTTAGTTCTAGGACAGGCCGGTTTCCTCACGATGTTTCCCTTCACCGTTTTTGAGAGCAGCGGTGATGAAATAAATTACACAAAGTAATGCGCCTGCCTGGGTTAGCACCCACGGCTTACTGCTCGTAAGTCAGAGCTGCCACCACTGGGCCACCACTGCTCTCTAAACTGAAACCATAAAAGTATGTAGGTAATTCGGGTATATTAGAATGTCTATTGTTGAGAAGCATAGCATGACTTCTTTACATGACCTGCCTAGTCTTTTACCAACCATGGAATGCTATCTGCCCAATCCAGTTTCTGGGAACCACGATAACCCCTAGTAAAACGTGTTTTATCACACACTCCTACATCAACCTTTTCACTTGTAGGTAGGTAGTAATATGTTTTTCATCCACACTGGCTTTAATTTGGTTGGTTTTTAGTGTATGCAAAAATTTTGTTTTAAAAGTTGGAGACCAACTGCTATAACCTGTATATGTTACCGGCAATGCTCGTAAGTCGGAGTTGCCACCACTGCTCTCTAAACTGAAGCCATAAAAGTATGTAATTCGGGTATATTAGAATGTCTATTGTTGAGTAACATGATTTCTTTACATGACCTGCCTAGTCTTTTACCAACCATAGAATGCTATCTGCCCAATCCAGTTTCTGGAAACCACGATAACCCCTAGTAAAACGTGTTTTATCACACACTCCTACATCAACCTTTTCACTTGTAGGTAGGTAGTAATATGTTTTTCATCCAAACTGGCTTTTGATTTGGTTGGTTTTTAGTGTATGCAATTTTTTTTTTTTAAAGTTGGAGACCAACTGCTATAACCTGTATATGTTACCGGCAATCTGTATGATCCGGTATTCTATACAATACCTACGCAATGTATGTAATGTGCCTAGAAGTAGAACATTAAGGTAATGTAAATGATAAATGATGTTTATTTTGCAAATAGGTTTTTACAAACACTTTTACACGTCATTTTTTTTTTAAACTAGATGGGGCCGGTGTTTCGTACCTGACTACTCTGAGAAGAAACAGCCGAAACAAACTCAGAGGTTCTCTGTTAACTTGTTGCTCTTTTAAAGTCCAGACATTGCTCAATTTACATGAGGACTATGCAGATTAGTGTCTGAGATGGTCTTTTAAAGAAATGTAAATGTATGAAATATTACCCATTTTATACTTTGCCTAGGTATTCTATACTAATATCTCTCTCAAGGGTCTTTTAATAAATGGTCATCCTTTTTCATTTTTTCACATCTTGCCATATCTTCATTACCACAAAAGTAAGCAGACACATTTGTAAGCAGTGATAGCCTTGTGGTGTGACTGTCGGACTGTCAAGTCATAGGTAAGTAGTTCAAACCCAAGACACGCACTGATTTTCTGATTTTGATTTTGACCTCTTATTTTTCGGATTCATCTGCGTACTGTATAATTAACACTTGCTTCAATGAAGGAAAACATCGTGATGAAACCAGCATGGCTGAGAGAAATTTCTCGACGGCATTTAAAGCCTAGTCAGAGTCCCATGGGCGGCATAAAATTCTGACACCAGGTTGCACTTACCACACGATAAAGACGATCACCACATAAACTCTTAATTATTTTTATCACTTAATCCTGTATCAAACCCCTACAATTCCCAGTTCAACACAAACGTATTCCTACATAAGAACGAATCGTAGTATTGGGGCAGTAATCCTCCATGACACATGACGGCCGCCTGTCCATGCCAGATAAAAGTAAACGAATATTCGTCAGTCGCAATCGTGTGTCGAAGCAATGCCGTTCCCGATAGTTCCGATACTATGTTAGGAGTTTTTCTGATTTTTATTAAAGCGGGACCTATGATATTTTGTTTAAATCTGGCGAATTCTCAGAACAGTGAAATTGAGAATGGTTAAGTCATAAATGTAAAACATAAACGCCGAAAAGCTTGTGACAATTTGAAAATTGTTAAAAAAATACAAAACGCCTTGAAAGCCATTTTCATTTGTCTATCTCCTAAATTAACTACCTGAGTGATTACATAATTTGCTTATACATACATACATGGGAATTATTAAACCGAGCGATTAAATAATATATGGACGACTGATAATGAGATAGTTTAATAGTAAACCGAGCGGCGTTAAATTAAGTTTGCAAAAAATTAACTAAACTAGCCATACATTATAAATAATTAAAATTCCTAAAATGAGCTACTTGCAGTGGGAAATAGTTAATCTAAGCTAGCAACTAAAATTTCGGCAAAATCAAAAACTAAATCGAGCGCAAAAAAAGAGTGAACGAAAATAATACTAGGTGAGTGGACTATAGAACCGATTTGACCTCATACATGAAGTACTTCAACAAATACCATTTTGGGATGTGTTTGTGCAATACTATTTGAGTTAATATTTTTAAAAGTATTGATTATTAAATACTACATTTATAACATCATAAAATTCCTAGCAATACAGTAGAAGTAAGTCACGTTTAAAAGTGTGCAGTGCTTCTACAGTACTTAATTGTGAGTGCTCATGACTGTACCGACGCCATATTTAGTCGCGCTGCCAAACCACGTTCGACAAACAATACTTAATAGCTTCTCATAGAATAATACAATTAACCAAGTATAGAAGAACACTACTGCTATATTCTAGACACGTTTTATACCTAACATCCTCAGAGATGCAATCAAACGCATCACAGGATGCGCGTGCGATGAATCCTTAAATTGATTGATGGACTTTGTAAAGAGTTGTTAATTTTAAGTTTGATATTGAAGCGAAATTAGTTAGGATTGCTATTTATTTTATTTACTTATATAAATCTACATTGAATTATAAACAGTTAACTTTAATTAAGAACTTAATTGAGGTCTTATTAAAATATATTTCATGGAATTGTTACCAGTCATCATTCTGCATGTAATTCATACACAATCATCAGAAACTTCCACTTACATTATGCACTTTTCCACTTTCTCACCCTCACATTAGTTAACCACAAGATCAAAAATGCACTAACCTGACACAATCCACTGGCACGTCTTTTACAATAGAATTATAATAAGCATACCCCTATAGCCGGACACTGCCCCCTAAGATACAGGCCTAGCCTAGTTTAGGGGACAGGGTTGAACATATTGTACTCATCTATCAATGCTAAATTAAGAACCTTAATTTGTAAACAGTGCAATGTATCTAAACTACGTGGTAATAAATGATTATTATTATTATTAATTCTTAAAAAAACTCTACGAAAGAACAGCGTAACAGATTGAGTTTTCTTTACCTTTAAGTAAAAGAATATAAAAATCAAAGAACATAATTTCATATTCATGTTCTGAACTTCAACTTTTCACGGAATTAGACAATGATAGATTCTGTGTTGCTGTGTCTCACGGAATCATAACAATAAACTTTAGGAAAGAACTGTTTGGTAAACATATGAATTTTCTTCAGCTATTGGTAGCATATTGGGCCTTTTATGGTAATTTCAAATTCACGTTCCGTACGGAAACTTTTTAGTAACAACTACCCACGACATCAAAATAATGACAAGCTACCGTCTTTGGCGAAAGTCAGAAGTTGATTGCTTATCGTAGAATTCACTGAAGAAAGATTTTTTATAAATCACTAGTGGTCACGCGCGATAATAATTCAAAACCAACTTCACTAAAAACCTTCCAAACAAACCATATCCCGAAGAATTTATCAACCGCTACAGCAGAAAATCCGTCGTAATTTTCCTCAAGTGATAATTTGAACCTTTCGATACAGCACTTAGGTGCAATTTAGCCACAATACAGGCTCACTCACCTATAAGCCGAGGTCTTACCGTCACAATGGCGGGTGACTAACGCGGCCATTACGCTTTCATCATGAGGTATCGCTTACCTCCGTCTATCCGAGAGCGGGCTATCAAGTTATTTTCAGACCACTTACTATTGGTTGCAGTGTCAATAATTCAAGGTGAGAATGCTATATCTTGCTTAAACTAACTGAAAGGGTACTTCATTCAGGCTGTCAATGGAGATCTTTGACAGTCGTTACAGGTAAAGGCGGAAACACACTTACGTGTCGTGGCGTGTCGTGACGCGCCAGAAGCATATCGGTTTCATACATTTTATATGGTTAGGGACATATTTGCATGGCGTGTCGTGTCGCAACGCGTTCTGTCGTGGCGCCGACTGCTCGCCGCCTATTGCGCCAGAGCGGTGGAGGGGGTTATGACGCGACACGACAGAACAGGCATATGTGTTTCTATACTGGCGCGTGGCTCGTGGCTAGTGTTGCCAGGTCCGATTGGATTATATAATGTAAATTTTATTTCAATCATACAATTACTTGCTGGACGCATAGAAATTACGAAATATTACAATAAACGTAGTTATGTTTTTTTAATTATTGACGCTGTTTTATAGGTATAAATAAAAAAAAAGTATTTTATCTTAAGGACTGTCTTGCACAATCAATGAGACGCCTGGCAACACTATTCTATTTTTTTTTTGCTCTTAAGAAGTTTCATTGCTAAGAGAAATTGAAGGTCTTCATCAAAATCACTATCCGAATCAGAAGAAAACATTATGTATGTTTGAACGCTGCAAAGGTTCGTTAAGTACTGTTCAGAAATAACGCCACGACACGACACGTTAGTGTGCACACTGACCGTCACGACAGTAAGCACCGCGACACGCCACGACACGTAAGTATATTTCCGCCTTAAGTGGCCGGAAAGTTTGACAACCAGTGTTACCAAGGGGTATCGTACAGCCGGGACCAACGCTATTGCTCAGAATAGTTACAGTACTGATGACAACATTTATGTCAATTGTTTAATTTAGTGTTCTTATATTGTATTCTTACTTTCGTATAGATTCTTTTTTGTTTACCTATTTTTGTGAATGTGTGGACTTTGTAGGCTTTGTAAATTCCTAGTCTGTTTTGTAGTAAGCAACGACATACTTAAGTACTAACGCTGTAACATTCAAATATTGTAAAACCAAATGATTTTAAAAGAGTAACCATGAAGTTTCTATGCAGGTTCTTCTCCATAGGAAACGACCAACCCGAACCGTGCAACTTTTGTCGACGTTTTATAAGTGCTCATGTAGGCCTACGTAAAATAAAATATTTTTATTTGATTGGCTTGACGTGCTTTTCAAGGAACGGAGGAAACTCGGTATGTAATGGTAAACCATCCACGGACCAACCTAGACAAACGCTGCTTAACGTAAAGATCAACCGGTACCATAATCACATACCCGTATTAAAATGCAATAACAATTATTACAACCGTTTCTTATACATTTGTAAAACACTATATGTCTTACGTTTCGCTCACACTTTTTTGCCAATGTTACTGCTGCGAGTTTCAACACCTTCACATTTACAAAGACACGCTCCGTTTTCAACACGAGATGGAATAATTAATATTTCATGAAGCAGTAATGCAATGACAATTGTTTCTTAATTATGTATGTTTTTAGCTTTTAATGTTGGGTAAGTATGTTTTATTGAATTTTTTCTCCAGGAATTTTCGCAGTAGCTGCCGCGGAGTCTAGATTTGCGCCAGGTTGATGGCAATAGGCTCCCTATTATATGGGACATGTGAAATGTAGACGTACCATAATTGGGTACACCTCTAACTATCCCTTCGGGGATTACAGGCGTGATGTTATGTTGTGTTTAGCTTTTAATTAGAGTGGTATATTTTTTAGCTACAATTAGTTTAATTCATATAGAATCATTGGCTTTCATAAAAACACGAGATTAGACCTCTATAAGCATAACCCCGTGTGTGTTGTTTTGCATCCTCGTCAAATTCAAGAAGGTGTTGTTGCTGTGAATGTGAATGCTAATGATTATCGTCCCGAATCAATAATACATTTTATTATTTTTCTTATCTTCGGATGTCGGTAAGTGTGTTTTAAACGTGACCCGTCTGATCCTCGCCCTATAACCGCGCTTTCACACATACAAACAATCTCAAACGTTTATTCGATAATTTCTTATTCTCTAAACGCGTTAACCACGTTAAAGGGGTTATTCTGAAATACTGACAAACTTAAACAACCAAAAAAAATCGAGCGTTTATTAATATTTAACTAGGTACAGTAATTTTAATTGATTTTTAATGTCCTATTTTGTGACAATCTCCTGAATTTTGACGAGGATGCAAAACAACACTTGTATAATTCTTTTACAGTCTTGAATTTTGTCACGGATAACAAAATCCAAAACTGTAAAAGAAAAAGAAGAAAATTTTCCCACGAGATTGCACTACCGAGATAAAAAGTGCTATTCCAGACTAAAATCTATCCCTATGCCAAATCTCATCCAGATTCATTCAGTAGTTTTTGCGTGAAAGAGTAACTAACATACACCCTTACATCCTTATACACTTTTGCATTTATAATATTAGTAGGATTTAAATGAGCTTTAACATCAATTTTCTTTACAAAAAACGTGCAAGATAAGCGAGTTTCCTTCGAGTTTTACTTTCTTATAGTAGGACCACAGCCAGTCGCAACGATATTGCGGTGATTTTTCTTCTTAATTACAGCTCTGAAGACTATTTTGATGGAATCGGGCCTTTGCCAATTATCGCGTCGTCCGGATAAATGGCGCTTGTTTTGCTTGGTTCCAGTATTTGGGTAATGTTCGATGTTAATGTGATAATACCAACTGGGGCGTCTAAGTAATTAAATCTATACCTACTATATATAATATCCTAACTAATATTATAAATGCGAAAGTAAGTTTGTTTGTTACCTTTTCACGACTAAACGGCTGATCGGATCTTAATGAAATTTGGCAAGAAGATAGATTTCAACCTGAGGAAGGACATAGGCTATATACCATCACGCTACGACCAATAGGAGCGGAGCAGCAATGAAAAATGTTGCGAAAACGGAGAAAATATGAAGCAGACGAAGTTGCGCGGGACAGCTAGTATTAAAATAAATATATTATTTGTAGTGGTTCCTTTATTAACGCTTTAGAAAAAAGTAGTTTTCGCTAACCTATCATCAACACTGAAAACGGTATATTTAATTGCCCATGTCTGTTGTAAAACTAATATTAGAAAACCTATCGAATAGAATTTAAAAGGAACCCGGTATGAAAGTACACTGCCCGATTTCTTAGGACTGCCATTTGTCCTGTTTATTTCCTTTTTGTATTGTGGCCGCTAGTAAAAAAAGCTTTATTTACAATTTTCCCGGTACTTTTAATGCTATTTTTAATTCTTAACAATGCCTGGTACGCACGTCAACCAATCAACCTATACAAAGCCAGTTTATGCGGATCTCTCGCGTGTGTACCTATTAACTATTTCCTACAAGGAACGTATTTTTATTTACAACATTATATTCCTGCGATCACTTCGCAAAAACGCTATACAGTAATTTATCTTTGTAAATTGATATTATGGCCAAAAAAAATGACTATCGTCGACTTATTACGACAACAATGTGGTTTTTAAAACAATTAGTTACATGCTCTGTTAACGTATCATTTCAGTACGGGATCCGCACGCCTGCTTTTTTGTACTGTAAAATAAAAACTCAAGTTCCCCTTCCTTATTTTTAGTTGGTATACTCGACTGCAACGCCGTGGAAACAGAATCAGTTTACGCTGCCTTTGTATTTCCCTGAAAAATTGGACTACGCTAGAGCAACTCAAGGTCAAATTAATGCTACTAACTTGCTTACTGTCCTCTGTACCAATCATTGAAAACAGTAATCATTTAATTTCTTCAACATTGTTTTAACCTCAAAAAACTTATACCATACGTCTAAACAATTAATGGCGTGGTAGCCATGAGTTGTTAACACACAGTTTGTACAAAGAACAAACATGCAAATAGTCTTGCAATGGATGACGAAACACCATTAAACGAACGACTGTCCTCCCCTCCTGCAAGTAAACTTGACCATGTTCGTTGCTAAAAAATACTCGTTCCTGATGGAAGAGTTCGTCGAAATCACGGTTCCTCTAAGGTAAAATATCATCTCTTACTTGTACAATATTAAATGGCACCCCAGCAGATACAAAATGTAAGTACTTCCTAGAACTGCAACCGTGCTTGCATTATTGGTAGAAATAGCAAAGGAATGTAACAGAAAATGCCTTGGAAGCATACTACACGGTACGGTGTGCCAGGTTTTATATCATAATCAGAACATTTGACAAAGATGCGCATGCAACTAATCTGACACCCAAACGTCATGCTTATTAATTAAAACAACAAAATAAAGACGTAACCAACGCCCAAGTCAAACCAGAGAACGATAACAACAAATCAGTTGAAACGGTCAAAACAAAGGCCCCTAATTCAAATACAAATTAATATATGGACATCAAATATCGCGTGACCAATCAAAAGACGATGTAAGTTGAAAAAACAGTAATCGCAGACGTGACAAACGCCTCGAAGACACGTCAAGAATCATGTGCAATGTCCAAAAGCTAGAAAAAAATATTAAAAACTCCGGAAAGCGAGATTCCGAGCGCGAAAGTGAATTTTCATGAGTTAAACGGTTACACCTCAATGAGTTGCGGTGTGGGTTTGTTATTGATATCATTGTGATAGTGTGAACGAACTATTAGTGTAATCATTAGTGCTTATGTATGTACATAGTTGATATGTTCTTTACGCATTCTTGCAATTTAATTATACATCGCTACTGGTATCAGCTTTATTGCTGTTTATTTGCCTTTGCCCGTGGCTCCGCTTGCGTGTAAGTTGGAAATGATCCTACCGGATCCTTTCCGTGGGTTCATTTCCAACTTTATAGATACAATTACCTACAGGGATACAAAATATCCTATGTCTGATTTCCTAGATCTATGTATAATCTTGTCAATGGAAATAGTCTTATGTATTGTGTATGTATTATGAATAATAAGTGGTCTATATTTTTTTTATATTATTAGGTAAGCAGAGGCTTACCTAATAATACACAAAAAATAGGTTATGACATACATAAAGATTACCTACAGTATTTAAAATACCGTCCTCTGTTTTTTGTAAAACACATGAATGTACCTTTTTTACGAATAAAAAAGCTTTATAAATGGTACAGAACTTTTCCGTCTCACTGAAAAAACTACGTTTAACTCAGTTTCGTAGTTTTAAAATAAATTCTGTTTGGTTGGCCTCGACTGGGCAACCGGCAACTGACAGTTTTCCTGCTCTTCAAAAAGGCACAAAAATAAAAATGTGACATTTTTTTTTAAATCCATTAATTTATAACTAGGTCTAATCAATTGTATTCTTAAGATGTTAACAGTCAGTAAAAACGATTGCTAAGCAAATTGCCTATAAACTTAAACTGTCCATTTACCAAACTCGTAAACTTAAAATTCAAACAAAATCTCTGAAAGGAGGTAACAGTTTTGAACTTGACAAAGTGTGTCAATTTGTTCAACAATTTTGTTCCTTGCCTTTATATTTCTAAGTTTACCTATTCATAAAAAGTCGTAATTAAATTAGGATCAGCCCATATAATTTCCAAGCAAAACCTCTTTTAAAGTTTCACGGCAATACTTGCGTTCCAATTTAAGTTCCTTTCATGTTTTTGCTGAATATTTTTTCCCCAATAGGTAATAGGGTAGGGTGACCATGATTAGTTTGAGTGCTGGGACTTTTAGCGATATGGGTCGGGAATAATACAGGCGAATATGGGCCGTCGTTATTGGCAATAAAGAGTGATGCTCTGAATGTTATTAGTTAGGTATTATTGGTAGTGATAAGTGGATTGGTTATCGTGATATTATGATATTTCGAGTATCGTGACTTCTGCGAGTAACATTTATCTGATTACTGTTGCCAGATTTCGTATTTCGAACAAGTGTTTTTTATATCATGCGAGAGATCAGCAGATTTTGAAAATGGTGTAGCGTTCGAGAACTTTTTCAAATCTATGATTGGTTTTCGAAATTCTATTTAGCCTAAATTTTCGGATAAAATTTTGTCAATTGTAGATCTTTGACAGTCGTTACAGGTAGCCTGAAAGTCTGACAGTTTTACCATGCATCGTATTACCCAGTACTAACTAGGTTGTGGAGGTCAGATAGGCAGCTCCATGTAAAGTCCTAGTATTCAGCCGCATCCGGATAGACTGGAAGCAGGCCCCAACATTGTTGGGAAAAGGCTAAGCCGATGATGATCATGTCTGATGAAGTTGTTCCCTCTGCTCTCACCTGCTATAGTGATTTCGTTACCAAATCAGACAGAGTCTTTTCGGCAACAGTCACTCCCGTCCTACCATCGTTTCCGTGGACCGCAAAGTCGAACGGCACGATATACTCGGTATTTCTTTTAGTCTACAGCTCACCTGAAATACTTATGGCAGACAGTATTAACATAAGGATTGGGTATGTCTAGCTGCAACCCACTTAAGCTTAGCAGCCTTAAAGTCCACACACATTGACGTGGAAACAGGTTGTTAAGTCCGTCAGAAATGAGCTTTATGTCGATGGAATAAAAGCGGTGATACGTGTTCAGCTCAAACTGACTCCTCGATGAGTGAGGGAACTCCTTTATACACCTGGAGGGAAACTACTCTAAATACTGGAAATAGCAGATTTTACTCAAAGGAAACATTCCATTATTTAAAAAAAAAACAACATATCTGCATTCAAAGATTTTCGTAAATTCGCTTGCCACACTCGAGAATCGAACCAGTTAAGACCGAAAAAATAAAATTCTGTATTTTTATGCTATTGATTCTCGACCCGAATCAATCATAACTTAAGAAAGTTTTTTTAATTTTTACGGAAATCGGTGTGTGAACCACCCTTGTTTTAAACGGGGCCCGTCTGATCCTCACCCTATAACTGCGCTTTCACACACACAAACAATCTCAAACGTTTATTTGTTAAATCAAAAATCAAAATTAAAATCAAAAGTCATTTATTCAAACTAGGCTGATAATTACACTATTTGAACGTCAAAATTACAAGAGACAGTCCCCCAAAACGCCTGCCCTTCGCCACTTCCTAGTGTTTTAGCTCGGTATAATTTCATGTTTTCTAAACCACGTTAAAGGGTTATTTTGAAATACCGTCAAATTTAAACAACAAAAAAAGGTAGGTACCCTAATTTAAATTGATTATTTAATTGTCTTTTGTGACAACCTCCTGAATTTTGATGAGGATGCAAAACAACACCTTGTATTTTGACATCATGCATGTAATAACCGAAGGTTACATGATTAGCGAAACGTCGGTGTACTTTTGTACACACACACACACATTTCGCCAGTCATGTTTAAGTCTTATGTAATAGGGGGCGAACTTATTTCTATCAACCAGGCCCAAATCTAGACGCCGTGGCTGCTACTTAGAAATTCCTGATAGCAAAGACCCATAAGTCGCTTTGCCCGACGTGGATATCAAACCCCAGGACCTCAAGCTTACCCACAAACTTTCAAGTCCTTATTTTCCAAAATGACTTAACCGATTTTAATGAAACTTAATACGCATAAGCAGGATACATAGGTCTAAAAGTTACAAAAAATCATTTTCGAAATGTCTTAAAAAAAAAGATAATTGTAATTTTCTCTTTCCATACATAAGTTATAATCGGTCCAGTTTAGCTGTAACACTATTTTTCGAAAATGTTTATTAGTAACTTTTTAGACCTGTGTATCCTGCTTATGCGTATGAAGGTTCATTAAACTTCAAAGTTCGTATGAAATGCCGTAAGGTGTAAACGCTCGTAAGAATTTAAACTTAAATATCTGGGAGTGTCCCCACTGTGTGGACACCATTGTAAAGTCTCGCCACAACTCGAAGGGCCACTGATACACCACTATTAAAGCGTTATCGGATCACAAAAACTTACACAACTTTTTAATTGGAACCTTAATTAAATTGAGGCTTCGAATATTTTTTTATACTTAGATTTAAATAAATGTTATTTTTAGTTATTTACCTTTTACGGTTGAGGAAAATTGATTTGCGAAAGTGGGTAAGGGAAAATCTCGAAATCGATTTACCACCCTAGTGGAAGGTAATCGAATTTAGAGATTTTTAATTAATTTTGTCATTGGCTAGGTCTGTCTAGTTTCGCTGTCTGAGCGTGCGGTCCACGCGCGCCTTATGGAGATGTCAGCAAATCGGAAGGGGGCCGAGAGGGCCGATGCCTGCCAGGGCTGCGGGACTGTTCGAAAGAGATACCGTGGCCCTTGAACACAAAGGGCTAAGAAGGAACATGGATGGGTTTTAGTCAGTACAAGTCTGGCACTCCCTTCCGCTCCGCCCAGAGCTGGAGGGGTCATTTGATGATTTCCCAAAAGGCCTGTTTAGTTAGTGACCGATTCTGTAAAGATGGATAGATTTTTTGATGCGTGGGCAAACTCAGAAATAACGTCGCCGTCATAATCACTTAACATGATTAAAATTCATACCACTTTTTTTAAATCTTGTTTTTAGGGTTCCGTAGCCGAATGGCAAATAACGGAACCCTTGTAGATTCGTCATGTCTGTCTGTCTTTCGTCCGTATGTCACAGCCACTTTATTCCGAAACTATTAGGACTACACAGCTGAAACTTGGTAGGTAGATGTATTCTGTAAACCGCTATTTTTGTACAAAAAAAAAATAGATAAGGATATCCCCCTCACATGGAGATGTGTCTATAGATAGGTCTTTAAAAATGAGATAGAGGTTCCTAAAACCATTTTTTTAAAAGTCAATCTCTGGAAAGAAAGACACTTCCAAAGGGGTAAAACGTGTGTGTGTGTCCCTCTAATTTCTAAACAAAAGAGGAGAAAAATTCTGAAAAAAATATGGGGATGTAGTGGAAGTTTACTATTGATTGACCGTTCAAAACATTGTTATTATATTGTTTGGGGCTATGGAACCCTGTGTGCGAGTAAGACTCGCACTTGGCCCGTTCTTTGTGTGGGAGCCCCCCTTAAATATTTAATTTATTCTGTTTTTAGTATTTGTTGTTATAACATCAACTGAAATACATAATCTGTAGAAATTTCACCTAACTAACTATCACGGTTCATGAGATACAGCATGGTGACAGATGGACAGCGAAGTCTCAGTAATAGGGTCCCGTTTGACCCTTTGGGTACGGAACCCTAAAAACCAGCCAAAATTTCGCATTTATAATAGTAGTAAGAAAGACCCTGTACGACATAATGGCTATACGAATAGTGAATACCTACAACAGCCAAGAGGAGCGAGAGAATCTTTTTAATCGATTACTCCCGATCCCTGTAACCCTATTGTGGCTCCGGTCTTTACGAAAGAAAAGTGCTTAATCTGCACTTTGTCGCTCTCCATTGTGAAGAAGGCACTCACTTGACTATGTATGAGTAAGTCTCTAGGGGTGGCGCATTTAATTTAAGATTGTTTTTTTTCTTTGAGTTTCTCTACAGTGAACTTTGAGAAAGACCTTTTCGGTTAGGAGTGAGACAAATTGGTTGATAGTAAAGAAATCTTTAGGCAAAAGGTTTCCGAACAGAACATATTATGTAAAAACAGGAAGCAATTAATTTTCCCTTATAGTTTATGGGGACTGTGACTTACTTTCGAAAAGAGCGATTTTTATTTATGGGATTATCCTATTGTTTTTTTCGGAACATTCTTTTGTCAACTACTTTCATAGTCCGATTTTACTTAGTTTTGTATTAAATTAAACCTAAACCTAATTAATTAAAGCTACAGTACCTAAGCCGCAAGTTCCAGTGATTAAAAGACTAGTATAAGTTGGCCTCTTATTCCACCGAAACTCTGCAATGCTATCAAGGAGCGGTCGACTGAACTTAAAATTTTCTTAATTTATTCATAGTTTACAATTAACTAGTATTCCGGAATAACAAAACTTCGTAAATAGACCCGTAACGAAGCCAAAAGGCAGTTTTTCTCCCCTTGTTCTACACTATACCTGGAAACCTTCTAGTTACGTAGAAATTGGAGGCCAAAGTTCCAACTGCTTCTCAACTTTTTTTTTTTAAACTAGTTTTGAAGGTTTTTTTTAAATTTACGTGAAATACCTCCATGACCCGTTTACTATTCAATGCATCTATCAGCACAATGTTTTGAATGCGTAACATTTAGTTTTACCATAAAACAAGATTTCTCACCCGAAAAAAAAAAAGTCGTCTCCCAGCAATATTTTTTGCGTAAGGAGGGGATAATCCTATTTTTTTTTTCTTTGTCCGTCGGGTAGTTTATTGAAAAGTATTAGACAAGTATTTTTTCTTTTTTCACGTGATCATAAAATTACGGAGATATATTGAGTTGAAATGGCGTATGACGTCACATGTAGGTAAGCTTTATACCTACTTGTGACGTATTAAGCCCCCACTCTCCAACTGTAATGAGATCTAACTAAGTAATTTTTTGATATTTTGATAAAACAAAAAATACGTATCTAATATTTTTGTATTACCTGTCTGACGGACTAAAATAGAATGTCGTTTTCTTCACCCAGTCCGATCCCCTATTCTTGGTTGAAGGCTTCGTGAAGAATTTTCTTACACCTTGTATATCAAAATCTTTTTTTTTTAAGTTAATGTTGGCAACCCTAATCTACAGCAGACGCTATCTATGTAGGTAATGGAAATGGAGTGTTTATCACCTGTGCACACATATATGTACGAGTATTAAGATATATAAGGTGATTATGTGTAACGAGCATGTTGAGAATTTAGATTTATAAGAATCTGGGTTGGTTAAAGTTTGTCTTTTAACTGTTTCATTACTTTTAACAAGATCACTTTACAATTTTATTTCTTTATTGCTGCTCTGAACATTTGTTTCAAAAAGTTATTTTCAACGAGAGTGTTTATTATTTTTTCCGATTTCCTTATTTTTTTTAAACAAAAGTATCTACTTCCTTTCCTGAAAAATCTGGGTACGTCCCATCTAGTAACTTTCCCATTTCGACAACTTAACAAAATACCATCACTAAAGTGCCGATTCGTTCTATTTTGATCTTCATACATTGAGTCTCGTTTCGTAATCTTTTGAGTATGCGTGTATTCATACCCATTTGGTAAACTTTTTTTTGCTAGAATCAACGATGTAACGTGCTTTCTGAAGGTTCGAACGGTTTCGGTATGAAATACTTAGAGGTGAAACCTAACCACGGAGCAACTTTGACAAGTATTTCTTATCCTTGAAGATAAATACTTATTTTCATGACATACGAGTAGAAATTCTTAATAAATGCTTACGATAGTATTGAAGACGGGGCACCAATATCTTCATAATTCTGTTCTCCTAGTACTTTCGGTTAAAATTCTAAATTGAGTTGTCTCGTAGCGAACCTTAGTGAGCCAGAGAGAGACAAAAATTAGCAACATCAACAAGAAGTATCTTTGTAACCTTGGTAGCTGACTGTACCGTACAAAATTCAGTTGAAATTTATGAGCTACGAAACGGGACTCAATGTACGAAGATTAAAATAGTTACGATATGGCACTGTTGTTCATTTGTTTTGCACGTCTTTTTAGTTGTCCAGATAGGAAAGTTACCAGACGGGACGTAGACAAATTACCGTTGTTCTACAGAGTATGTATGTATGCTTTAAAACAAACCTGCCAAAAATTAAACAGTAGGTAAACCAAAGGATAACATCTTCTTATTTCGGTACATACCTGAAACAACAAAAAAAGATTAATCAGCAAAATAATCCATCACATCAAAACACTATTTAATTTATTTATTAGCAAAGTAAAACAATTAATCAAATAGTAGACACGTACATCACTAAAGTAACGATCCGTAACGGTTCTCTATTGTGTCACCTAACTTTTTTATCCATAATTTAAAGTGCCATAACTTTTTTTGTCCTAATTATCATTTGTCCGAATGATAATTTACCCGAACTTAATATCACATAATATCACATGCCATAAAATGGAAATCCCTAAATATAATATGCCCTAAATCCGTTTGTCATAAATATTACAATCAATAATATACAAAAGACATAAAAACGTTTTCTATAAAAGTTATAAGTCCTAAATTCAAATTACATAATGTTTATTTATAATAATAATATTCTTAGAACAATTTTTTTTTTTTTTATTGTACATAGATAAATATATTATACATCTACTCAATAAAGCAGTTGATTGTGAACATGTGGTTTTTGCAAGCAGGCAGGCAAGCATGCAGGATGCAAGCAAGCATGCAGCACGAAAGCAGGCACGCAGCATGCAAGCAAGCACGCAGCATGCAACATGAAAGCAATCGTGCAAGCATGAAACATGCAACAGGCAAGCAATCATGCAAGCATGCAACATGCAGCAGGCATGGTTTCTGTCACGGCTCCGGCGCTGCGGGGCTCCGGCGGTCCCACGCGAGTTTATCGTCGCAGATGGGTTTAACGCTCACCACCGCAGCTTCGGCTTGCTGGCCGGCCCAGCCGGCCAGCCTCAGCCGCGGCGGCGAGTGTTACAACCACCTGCTCCTCAACTCGCGGGCCGCCTCGCCCCTCCGCGCCTACGCGATTTTAAATTACACTCTAGGGGTAGAGCAGACGAGACTGCGTGGAGTCGGATTTACAGCGATTCGTTACTGTCACTAAAACCTAATTTTTAGAAAATGTTTTAGGACTAAAAAAATTATTATAAATGAACATTCGGAATAATACACATTATTTAACACAATACTTAGGACATATGAGTTTAGGTCTTGTAAAATTAGGAGATTCAATTATTATAGTACTCGATATTATGACAGAATAGTTTTAGAACTAAAGATAATTATGTTAAACAAAATTTAGGGATTTTGAACATTATGGTTATTGAAGTTTATAGCAAACGTGTTATGGATAATGATTTTCGGACAAACAATTTTAGGAGAAGAAATGGAGTACCATCCGTAACATGTCATGTGTTGACGAAAAACGAGAGTTTTTTCAAATGAGTGACTGTTATCCGAGGTGATTCACTACGTAATTAAGTAGAATTAAGTAAATAATATATCCCGGTTCTTCGTCTTTATGAATTCCATATATAACTAGGTAACTCTTCGCACCTTTTTGTCAACGTTTTATAAGTGTCCATGTAGGCCTATGTAAAAATAAAATATTTTTTGGATTTTGATTTTTCGGAAAAAATAAAACTGTTAAAAAAATATTTTAATCCCACGCTAAAGTCATGTTACACAAACATTGGTCGATTTTCAAAAAGTCCTGGCAAATACAAATACAATACTCAACAAACATTATCATTGAACACCAGTTTTAAAATAGTATTTATATCTCCATCTATATAATAACACAAATAAACACACAACGTCCACTACTCGTAATTGAATTAGAATCAATAATCTGGCCCCAATTACCAAACAAACATCCAAATACATAATACGAAAACACAAACCTATTGTTATCTGACAAAACCCACCACTTGAATCCACACAAAATAGGTATTTCTAAACCAATATTATTCTATTACGGGCCATAAAAAGCCGCTCTATATACATACTCGTACTAGCTGACCCACACAACTGCGTCTGCGTCACGTTTTCTCAGTTTTTGTAGCATTTTTCATTGATACTCCGCGCCTATTGGTCGTAGCGTTATGTTATCTAGTTTATAGTCTTCCTCAATAAATTGTTTATCCGACACTAAAACATTTTTTCAATTTCGGACCAGTAGTTCCTGAGATTAGCGCGTCCAACCAAACAAACATACTCTTTAGCTTTATAATATTATTATAGATAATATAACCTGGTCAATCAAGCATTCTATATTTGAGTAGCCTACTCGTTTTTAGGTAATTACGTCATTTAGAGTAACGTTGAAATCGATAAATTTTGTAATCACCCATAAAATCAAGGTTAATGTGACTATAAAATTGCGTTTCTTTTGTTTTGCTATTCTTTTTTTAAACGTGTGTTTGTGGTTATAGTTGGATTCTGCGAAAAAGCAAATAACATCTTTTTTAAACGACTTTCAATAGGAGAAGGTTCTATGTTCGATTGTTTTTTTTTTCAATGTTTGTTCACCGATTTCTTTGTCGATAGTGGACCGATTTTCATAATTCTTTTTTTCATTCGAAAGCCTATACTCCTGAGTTGGTGCCATTGTCATCAAGTCAGAATCTGATGATGGGATCCCAGGGAAATCGTGGCAAACCTTTATATTTTAAAGGCACATACAATGAAGTTCATATACTTTGTAACGCAATTCAGATATTTGTGCCTGGTAATCCTCATTTCATGGAAGGTTCAAGTCAGGATCTAATGATGGGATCCCAGTAAAATTAAGGGCAACCCTCAAATATTATAGGCATTGTTTGAAACAGTATACTTCCCATGTGATCCCATGGTCAGGTCAGTATCTGATGGTAGGATCCCGGAGAAATCGAAAGAACTCTCCAAATTTTGCAGGCATTCACATAGGCTTTATGCTTGGTAATCATTATGTAATGTTGCTAAGCCGATGATGAATGGTATAAGTCGGGATCTGCTGGCCTACCATGACGTCTTAAAGCAGTATTGTTTTACTCTTATTCCAGTGTGGGAAAGAGATGGAGCTATACAGGATGTCTAGCGCCGTATCTTTCCCACACTGAAGAAGGAGTAAAACAATAATGTTTTAAGACGTCATGGTAGGCCAGCTGATAATGGAATCCCAAGAAAATCAGAATGTTTTATTTTACATAGGCCTACACGGGCACTTATAAAACGTCAACAAAACGTGCACGGTTCGGGTTGGTCGTTTCCTATGGAAAAGAACCTGCAAGAAACTCCATGGTTACTCTTTTAATATCATTGGGTTTTAGAATATTTGAAGTTACAGCGTTAGTACGTAATTATGGGAGGATAGCGTCAATCGACAGCGACAATCAATGGAACTCTTTAATAATAAAAATCGTGATTGCTGCAATAGTATCATAACATACATCACGCCTGCATGCTCTGAAGGGGTACGCAGAATGATGTGTACAGTACACCCACAAACATACCAAACTATCGAAATTTGGATTTTGATAGTTTGGTATGTTAAGTTCCATTTTATTGGGGATAACACGTGTATTGTCAACAATGTTAAATAAATACATAGCAAATATTGGTATAGGATATAACAACTACAAATGGCAAAATAATAGTATATTGTGTATTAAGGGCGGTAAGTAAGGAATTACGATCGAGGCTCTAGTAGAAGCCCGAAGTCGAAGACTGAGGGCTTTCTGAGTCGAGGTTCGTAATTCCCGTACCGCCCGTGAAACATACAATGTTTTTCATCACACTTGCGAGTTAATAATTATGAATATACACAAGTCAGCACACATATTATTACGAAATACGTGAACTGATTTGCGGATGGCGGGCTGTTTGCCCACACCACAGATTATACAAATGTTTTGTTCAGAAACTTTAAAGGCAAAATACTTACCTAGGTATATACAGCCATGACGGAGTGTAAAAAAATAAAAATTTCGACGTTTGGATACAAAAAACTATCGATTATTTAGATTTTAGAACATTAGTTGGGTAGTTAAATAACATGTAGCGAGATTGAATGAAATTCCTGTTTAGATAACATTTTAAGACAATTTTTCAATTGCGTGTAAACTCCTTGCTTGATGAACTTGCATGACCTGTGTGCTGTCAAGCGGTGCTGTAAATTAAAAAAAAAATACTTACCGCCCTAGGGTTTTATATGGGGCATTACAGCCAAGTTCACCTGTATGTTATGACACTGTTTACGTGCAAGTGTGATGAAAAATATATTTTTAGGGCGGTAAGTATTTTTTTTTTTAATTTTCATCACACTTGCACGTAAACAGTGTCATAACATACAGGTGAACTTGGCTGTAATGCCCCATATAAAACCCTAGGGCGGTAAGTATTTTTTTTTTTAATTTTCATCACACTTGCACGTAAACAGTGTCATAACATACAGGTGAACTTGGCTGTAATGCCCCATATAAAACCCTAGGGCGGTAAGTAATTTTTTTTTAATTTACAGCACCGCTTGACAGCACACAGGTCATGCAAGTTCATCAAGCAAGGAGTTTACACGCAATTGAAAAATTGTCTTAAAATGTTATTTAAACAGGAATTTCATTCAATCTCGCTACATGTTATTTAATTACTCAACTAATGTTCTAAAATCTAAATAATCGATAGTTTTTTGTATCAAAACGTCGATTTTTTTTTATTTTACTCCGTCATAGCTGTATACCTAGGTAAGTATTTGCCTTTAACGTTTCTGAAAAAAACATTTGTTTAATCTGTGGTGTGGGCAAACAGCCCGCCATCCGCAAATCAGTTCACGTATTTCGTAATAATATGTGTGCTGACTTGTGTATATTCATAATTATTAACTCGCAAGTGTGATGAAAAATATTGTATGTTTCACGGGCGGTACGGGAATTACGAACCTCGACTCAGAAAGCCCTCAGTCTTCGACTTCGGGCTTCTACTAGAGCCTCGATCGTAATTCCTTACTTACCGCCCTTAATACACAATATACTATTTTGAACTGTTGCCTTTTGTTTCAATGATTCAGTTTTTTTGCCACCGACTTCAGAAGGGAAAGTTATTTTTCACATGTTTTATAGTCAGTTTTATTTTTTGCAAAAAAAGTTTTGGTATTTATCTTAACAGAGCACTGCAGATTTGATGGCAAAAGCTTTTTTGCATATTCTCTTATATAAATTGAGTTTTATGTAGAAATAAACGTTACTTAATTATGTTCCTTCTTTCATGACATTTCTAGTCACACCCACGTCGCCTATATGTCGAGAACCATACAGCACCTAATATATCACTGTCTGTAATATTAAAAGCAATTTTTCCAACTGAGTGCAATTTGCGATTTAATTTATTGTATCTAGATTAATGGTGCTCGTTCACAAAGCCGACATGAACTGTCTCAAGTGAGCTAATGTTCTGAAACTTCAATTATTTATAAATTATGATTAATTTGTTTCAGCGGTCACTAGAGGGGAATCTTGACGGATTATGTTTGATAAATTAATAACATTAAAAATTATAAAAAAAATTGATAGTTTGAGAATCTTTGTTGTTTTTTAAACTTCTAGTATCATACTTTCGAGGGGTGACAGCCCGCCATCATGGCGCTTGCAAAAGCGTCGAACTATCGGGGACTCTTCTAAAAAACATTATTATTTTAAATAAATAAATAAATTAAAGTTTATTTCAGACTACAGTCCATAGCTTTGTTAGTATTTTATTGTTAGTAACAATGGTGCTTAAATAACTAGTTTAGTATTGTTAGTGTTCACATAATTTATTATTTATTAAAACCTATTACTGTCCCCATCCATTGTCTCTGGAAGTGACAGTCCGGTCTGGCAGCAATCATCTTCAAAATAAAGTTTTATAGTGTCACTTACTTATAGATTAGTTATAAGCCGTGTAAGCTTAAAATAGTGTAAGTTTGTTGTTTTTTGCTATTGTGTTTACTGAATGTTTTGGAAATAGCTGACCAGAGAATAAGGCACATTTTTTTGCGTTAAAAAAAATGCCCAGAATTAGTCATTCATCAATAATACTGTGCACAGTAATCTCAGAAGGTATATTTCTCTTCCTACCTCTTTTAATACTGATACTTATTATAATTATGTATGTATTCCTCGTACCATGGCATTAGTTTCTTGTAGAAACAGCTAGGGATAAAAACTTAAACTACGCTATGTGTTAATCTGTCACTTGAATTACACGCACGCATGCCTTTGATATCAACGTATTAACTTTTTGTACTGTGTATGTTTGATAAACTTTCGTATTACTGAAGCAGAACGATGAAGTCAAAACTGATGTGCATGCCTTTTACACGAATAAACATTACATTGTAATCATCAGAACTTTGGGTATTTCTATGATCAGAACACTTTTGACACTAAGAAAAGTTTTGTTTCTCCGTTAAACTTTTATAGTAGGTAATACAACCAATAATAACATGCGTTAGACAATATTTTAGCGCGTGTACGATTTGCCAAAAACAAAATGGTCTTTGGACATGAGTTGCGGACACCATCCCGATATGAAATGCTCAAATTTTTAACAGTAGAACACTTCGTCGATACCCTTAAATGTATAATCGTGGAGCAAAAGAGCTGTCGAGCCAGTCACCAAGCACCTTAATTTGACATTGACATAACGACAAACATAATCACATAACAGTCCTTTTATACGCCCACACAGAAACTCAAAACCACACCACTCTAAATAAAATAAACGCGTAATGACAACATTTCCATAAGAATATGGAGGAGGAAATATAAATTGGATCAAAAACAACATCCTCCCACGAGTAATAATAACAGAATGATCGAAATTGACTATTACCTTATTAGTGTTTCTAGGCAAGAGGCTAGTAACCTCATCGTCTTTTTAGTAGCGTCATATCTTTACTAGTTAACGTGGTACTATTTCACCATTATGCCCGAAAAATACTTTAAATTATAGACCACTGGCTTCAGCCAGCGGCTTCGTCCGAGTTACTAAAAAAACCGGGATAAAAGCATCTTATATCCTTACCTAAATCAAGTCGTATACGTGTACAGAATTTCATCGACATCCTTGAAAAGGTAACAGACAGATCAGGCACTTCAGTTTCTTGTTTTTCATCTGGCACAATCACTCGAAGTGAAACTTCTGAACACATAATGAATCAAAAGTCAAAAATGTATTCATTAGTGAACCGTTCCAACGATGTGATGTTGTATTGAAAAATGAAATGAAAGGAGTTCATTTCCAGTTCAGTGTTTCGACGTGTGTGAATGAAACAACAAACAATCTAACAGACAGCTGTGTTGCTGGGGAGTTTGTTCCGCCACTTCTTCTTCTCAGCTAAAACACTAGGAAGTGGCGAAGGGCGGGCGTTTTGGGGGACTGTCTCTTGTAATTTTGACGTTAAAAAGTGCTGATTATCAGCCTAATTTGAATAAATGACTTTTGATTTGATTTAACAAACATTTATAAGCATTTACTCATCCCACTTCTGATATCACCTTTAGGTAAATGCCAAAAGTGATTGATCGTGCGGTACCTTCTTATTCGTACCTACTACCCTTTCGATATTATATCCCAAGTGAATATCGGACTATCGCCCAGACGCTTACTTCATTATCCTTGTGGTTTGACCTCGGTAACCCTAGGGTAAACTGGGTATTACAGTGTTGGATAAGTTCTAGGATCTTAAAATATTTATCATCTTTAAAGTTAGGATTAGGACCCTAGGTAGCTAGGGTTGGATAGCTTAGGCTTTGCCATATATTTATTTTCATTTGAACCACTGTGTTACTACTGAATCTTGTAATGCTGTCTATTATTCCTTGCCACTACTATAGGGGTATGAAGAACAGGGTTTTAAGTTCTTGATCCCCCATTGAAAAGGCAAGATCTTCCGAGCAGACGAATGTCGTGTCTGGCAGGCTACTGCCCGTCAGTTGTAGGCAGGATTTTCTATATGCTCTTCAGTCGCGGATAACTTTAATAGCGCGATTTGGACTTTTGATCTTATTTTTTCATTTCATAGATGGCGCTGTAGCAGTTTTTGTAGTGCAACTACACCACTTTCATTCTAATCTTTGAATGAGGGAAATATTGTACTGAAAAGTTTTGACTCGTATGAATTTGGATAACCAGAGTAGGAGAAGACCAAGAAATTATTGATTGACGTGTGAAAGATGCGGCTAGATGGATAGGAGGTGATTATTGGAAAGACGCCTATAGCGACCACAAAAAGCAACATACTACAAAAAGTACTACAGCGCCATCTATGATGCGACGGAGGAACTAACACAACAGTTCCAACCACAACAGGAGTCTGCGCTCTTCGCAAAACCGTGTTCTTCAATGTCCCTCTCACCGCACAGACTTTATTCACCGATCATTCTTCGTCCAGTCTATTACTCTGTGGAACGCGCTTCCCCAGGAAATCAGGATGGTAACAAATCGTCTATCTTTCAAAATAAAAGTTCGCGAGCACATTCGGAAGAAGCTAGCAGTATCGTCACAACGTTGATATTTTCCTCATTGTTTGTCCTTTTATTTCATAATTTATATATGAATATATATTTATAGTATTTTTATATAAATTTATAGTATTTTATATATCTTTTTAGTATGTCCTATTAAATTATATTTTTTTGGAGTTAGACACCTACCACTGTTTGTCTCTGCATCACCCAAAGGTTGACTGGTAGAAAATGCCTATGGCATTAAGTCCGCCTCTGTACATTGTACTTAAAGTGTTAAATAAATAAATAAATAACATCAATTTCCTACAAGTCGCAAGCAAAGTTTACATCGACTGTAGTAGGTATATATAGAGAAACCCGATAACAACTATCGGGCAGTTGCCCACCAGACACAATACCTGCCTGGTCGGAGGATCCTCCCTTTTCTAAAGGGTATGAAGAACTTTACACCCTGTTCCTCATACCCCTAAAACGCCTATAGATAAATATGATTGAAGGAGTTCGCCAACCCAGTAGGGCAGGAGAATTATGAAGATTACTTGATAGTAATTTTTAGATCCAATTTTCAGTCACCTTTCGACCCCGCGAAAGTAGTTGACCAGATGTGTCATTCCTTTTAATACTCATCAAATAAGATCCAGTCATATTGTAAACTATATTTGGCTCACAACCATAAACCTGGTCTAATAAAAAAGTAATTGGCCAACATCTTTCTATTACCGAGGCAGTTATATTTGATGACTGTCTATTCATTTTTATGTTATCAAATAGATACTGCCCTTATGGAGCCAAGCTTTTATTTTTGCCGAATGGCAACGTTAAGTTTTATTGTCAAAATGTGTAATGAAGCTTTTGGGTCTGTTTTTGGACAAGATGAACATTATTTTTGCGACTATTGGCTGAGAAATTTACAAAATGGCTACTGGTTCACAAGAAAGAAACTTGACCCCTTTTTTTTCGGATGGGAAGTCATCAAATGACTCCTCCCGATAGATATAGAAATATGAGCTAAGAGTAAAAGTAATACAAATAAATATAATAATAAAAATAATACAAAGTAAACTCATTAATATAAAGTAAACTCATTTGTTAAAAACATTTTCCGAAAGGGTTGAGTTTATATTTATTTATTTCCAAGACAGTGCAAAGGCCAAAGGAACATCCATACTAATATTATAAATGCGAAAGTCACTCACTCTGTTTGTTTGTTACCTTTTCACGACTAAACGGCCGATCGGATCTTAATAAAATTTGGCAAGAAGATAGATTTCAACCGTAGGCTATATATCATCACGCTACGACCAAAAGGAGCGGAGCAGCAATGAAAAATGTTGCGAAAACGGGGAAAATGTGATGCAGACGAAGTTGCACGGGACAGCTAGTTTATCATAAACTAGCTCTTGTCCGAGTCTTCGCTTGCGTGGGAATTTTGATGTGAATTTAAGGGTATGAGGAACAGGGTGTAAAGTCCTCGACACTCCATAGAAAAAGGAGGATCCTCCGACCAGACAGGTGTTATGGTTGGTAAGCAACTACCCGATAGTTGTAGTCGGGTTTTTCTATACAGTGTAAAGTCGATGTAAACTTTGCTTGCGACTTGTAGGAAATTGATATTAGTTCATCCGTCGTGCCATAGATGGTGCTGTAGTACTTTATGTTGTAAGTTGCTTTTTGTAGGTCGCTACATGTATGTGTAAGACTAAAAAAAGATATATACTTTTAGCTCAAGACAATAGAGATTGTGTGATAAAATCACCAACTGCCTAGCCTTTTCCCAACTTTATTGCCACTGACTACCTGTAACGACAGTCAACGATCTACAACTGACAGCCGGTGCAAGCGGCTGAACTTTCTTTCTGAGGCACGGAGGAAACTCGGCATGTAAGTAATGGGTGCTCAAGCCAATTGATATGGTGTGATAAAGTATACAATAATTAATCAGAGTCATGACTAACAAATACACTAATTTCTCAGAATAATGCCCCTGGTAAATCGACGCCAAAAACTACGGTAAACCGATTTAAACATTTTGGCAAGAAACAATTGTGGCGCTTCAACGATGTAATTCGTCTGACCTCTTTAACTGACTCATGTGCTTACATAATTCAATACGTTAATGAAGTCATTATGTTTCCATTTACAGTAACTATCTTCGTAAGGTTGTCTGCCTCAAAAGGATTTGAAAGGACAACCAGAAAGTGTTGCTACGAGCTGGGTATAGGATAAATTAACACACTACCAATTAAACACTGAAAATCTTATTGAACATTTAGTTAAACTTAATCACAAATACACAACTGATCACTATATACTTAGATATCGCACTTATACTTCACTTCGATCGCTTTGTTTCGTAGTCGACATCAGACTGCCTCTCCCGCTAACTCGTCAACTATTTATGGCCGACCCAACTTCGAGGAACTTCCACAACTTTCTTGAACCTTCTAGATAGCTCCATAGTGATACCAATACTTCTAGAAAGTTCCAGAACATTCTTGACATTTCTATAGAGGAACATTCTAGGATTACTCTCGAATCTTCTAGACTGGAACATTCTCGAACTCGGTCTCAGACTCGAACGTAATGGGCACGCCACAATAGTGGCGATAAGTCCCCTCCTTGAGGAGTGGCTAGAGAGGCGCGGCACACGGCGCCCTCACCTTCCGCCTGACGCAGGTCCTCACCGGACACGGTTGTTTCGGGAGGTTCCTGCACCGAATCGAGCGGGAGGAAACGCCCGGGCGTTACCATTGCGAGGATCGGCCGGAGGGTACGGTGGAGCACACCGTGCAGCTCTGCCCCGCTTGGGCTGAGCACCGCCGTGTCCTCGTAGCGGCGATTGGCGGCGGCGACCTCTCGCGTCCGGCCCTGGTTCAATCCATGGTCCGGAGCGAGAGGGAATGGGAAGCCGTCGCCTCCTTCTGCGAAGCAGTCATGCTAGCGAAGGAGGTGGCGGAACGTGAGAGGGAGAGAACCTCACGTCCCAGCCGCCGCGGGAGACGCTCCGGGCGTCGGTCGGGGGGCAAACAGTGGCCCCCGGCCACCGTAGGCGCGGACCTGTGGACGGTTAGTAATGGGCCAGCTCACCGTCCGTCCGTCTTATGACGACAGGCCGTGCCGACAACGCGTACGTGTTCCACGCGCGCCTCAAGGAGATGTCAGCAAATCGGAAGGGGTCCGAGAGGGCCGATGCCTGCCAGGGCTGCGGGTTGTTCGAAAGAGATACCGTGGCCCTGGAACACAAAGGGCGAAGAAGGAACATGGGTGGGTTTTAGTCAGTACAAGTCTGACACTCCCTCCCGCTCCTCGCTCGTCATTTGATGATTTCCCATCAGTAAAAAAAAAAAAAAGACTCGAACGTAATCCTAGAATGTTCTCGAAATGCAGACGACTTAACGGTATGATACCAAGTAACTATTGTGGAAACAATGATGGACAAAATTAATTATATTTTGGAGAATGATAGTCTAGTCTAGACAGGATTTTAAGTAAGGATATTATGAAACATGTGCTAACTCAAGGAGAGTTAGTGGCGTTTTGCTAAATTGTTCTATTTGCACCAACCATTGCCTGGCTATATTTAGCGTCAGTGAAGTTTTAACTTGAAGGAGGTGAAGGTCTCTTAAGGTCAAAAGTGGACTTCAAAAAATCAAGCTAAGTAGTCCGATTAGCACAAGCACAAAACAAAGCACATCCCCGACGCGACGACGCTTGCATTAATTTATTTTTGGTTTTCTAGAGGTTTTTGCGTCGGGGGTTTTTCAATTTTTTTTAAATTTATATTTCATGTTTTTGAAACTTATATTATTTTTTCTTAGCGTTGGCTGTCCCACTCTTGGGTATAGGCCTCCTTCTATTCCTTCCAATTTTCTCGGTATTGCGCCTCTTTTCACTAATTAACGAAAACAAGGGAAGTTTTTTTTTTTTTAATCCTAAGCTTTTAGGGGGGAGGGGGGAGGGCAAAGAGTGGCAGTGGCTGCACCCGCCGTCCCTCTCTGGCGATATCCATGGTGACAAGTGATAAGATTTCGAATCGACCAGACCTGTGGAAGTTGTTTATATTCCTTCATCAACTAGAAAAGAGGTGATGATCTTCAAACGACACCAATTTTATCAAAATCAGACACAGACAGACACACAGATACACACGTCAAACTTATAACACCTCTCGGCCTCGCGAGAACGGGCGCAACACCGAGAAAAGTGGAAGGAATGGGAGGAGACCTTATGCCCAGGAGTAGGACAGACAAGGCTAGGAAAACATAATTTAAGTCTAAAAATCATGAAATAAAAATTAAATTTTTAATTCAATCTTTTTGGTTTGGTGGTTAGGTGTTAAAAAAGCCCTATTTAGCCACATGGCAACCAGGATCGTTGACCCACCCTACAGCAATAGCAGCTGTCTGGTCATAATTAAAGTAGCACAAAGATTTTATCTGAGACCACTGGCCTCGCAGCTTCTTTGGGATTCCATCGTGTCAATACTCTCCTTTTGTTCTGAAATTGCAGCCAAGGTCTTTTGCAGTTTAAGATGTTTACTGTAATATGAATCACTTATAGTCCTTTCTTATGCAGAGTAGTTTGTTTCATCAGACTTTCAGACTTGTTGTGATCAGACGGGCGACAAACTTATCTTAGTATTTACTTTTAAAAGGAACTGGCCTGAATAAAGTTTAAAAAATTAAATAAAAATTTAAAAAAACCCCGACAGTAAAAACCTCTAAAAAACCAACAATAAATTAATCCAAGCGTCGTAGCGTCGGGGGAAAGCTTTCTTTAGTCAATTTTCAAATTGACCAGACCCGTAGTAATTTTTGAAGTAGAGGTGATGACCTTCAAACGGCTGAACAGATTTTCCCGAAATATAGCTAAGAACACTCTCGATTAAAACACCTTTCAAACAAAACCAATTTTATCAAAATCGGTTCATCTGTTTAAGAGCTACGATGCCACAGGCAGACACACAGATACACTCGTCAAACTTATAACACCCCTCTGTTTTGGTCGGGGGTTAAAAATAGTAACCATGCAGTGTCTTGCATATCTCCTACCTGCAAACGAAACCACCCAAAAGCAATTCTACGAGTATTTCCTTTGTTTTAAAGTTTGACTTTCAAAATTGCCTCTAATGGCCTTTTTGAAATAAATGGTTTGACTTTGGTCTGATCCATACATCCATACCAACTTTAGTGTGGTAATTAGCGCCAGTCATAGCACTTATATCAGATCTCCAACCTTGCGGATTATTTGGGATCCCTGTGTCAATGCAATCATCCTTTCAACAAAATTCATATAGGATAAGGTGTCTTTTAGAACATAAAATACACCTTACCCTATATGAATTTTATACACAAGAACTGTCGTTTTATAATACCAGTCTATTATTTCCTTTATTCATTTATATAATATACAAATTTGATAAATTTTTAAATATTCCTTACAAAAAAAATTAAAAAAACATTTAAAAATATTTAAAAAAAAAATGTAGCCCACCGGTATCGGGAACAGGGTCCAAGCTACGGGCGGTCAGAGCTCCAGAGAAAGGAACCTCTTAACAATACGAGCCAGTGTCGTGTCCAGGAGTACCGCTTTCTGAATCAAACCCTTAATTCAGCTGCCTAACGACAGCCTCATCAGATATTATAACCAGTCTATTATTATTAAGTATCCTACTACATATCGTTTTTAGTGTCAATCCTGTATGAAACATCATTTTATTCAGAGGTACTTCTAAAGGACCCTGGTCTATCTATACATATAGGTACTATATAAATCGTATGTTGGACCCTATAAGTACCAGCCATTGTCTGGTGAGTAACACCGCTTATCTCCGATCGACCTTGCGGCTTATTTGGAATTCCGACGCATGCGCATCTGTTTACATACACGTGTTCATATGATATCTGTTTTGTATAGCGATGTGGACGCAGTACCTACGTACTTAACAATTAGTAATGAGACTGTGTCAGGGTGATAAATTTGTTGGACAGCTGTGGATTTAAATAGCTGAGTGCATTGAACCGTTGCACGTTGATGGGATTGGGATTTTCGTTGATATACAGATCTACCAGAAAATTTATGCGCTTCATCAATTACCGTCTGTTACCCTGAGACGTTCATGCTTATTTAGATATACGAATATTCCCAAAGAACATGCCTTCAGCCATGTTCTTTGGCCTAAAAACATTTTTTCAAACTTTTTTGAAGTGAAACTTTCTATTGCTACTACCAACCAGTTTGCGTTGACCGTTTAACGCTACCATGGAGGGGGAATAGAAAGAGACAGAGCGAGAGTGAATGCGTGGCACTCGAACGCATGCGTGTAGTATTCCGAAGTTTCACTTCTTCCGCGCGGAGGGTCTCCACGCCCTATTTTTTTTTTCTAATTGGTATCAAATACATTCATCGAGAAATAACGATGATTTGATGACACATCAATTACCCATACATAAAAAGTGTTTCGTCTACCAAATCTCTGCTACATTCAATAATATCAGTAAGTTGTAGTTATCAGAGCGTCTTCTTATCTGTGAAGCTATTAAGTACGCAGGGCGACAAATCAATCTACAAAAACTAGTTTATGCGGATCTCTCATTGTACGGGAAATATATATATATATATACAAGCCGAGGCCACTTGCCACTTGATATAAAGGGTGTAAAACACCTCTTAACGAAGCCGAAAGGCACTGGTTCTCCCTGTCATTGCGATCATTTTTTTGTTCTACACCATACCTGGGAACCTTCTAGTTACGGAGATATTAGGGGTCAAAGTTCCAACTTTTTGACAAGTATTTTTTTAAATACAAGTTTTTAATGTAAGATTTTTACTTTAAACACCTCCACGAGCCTCGTACTATTCAATCCGTCCATCAGCACAATGTTTTGAGTGTGTTCCATTGAGTTCTACCACAAAACATGATTTTACACCCCCCAAAAAAAATTCGTTTCCCAGCAATAATTTTTGCGTAAAGTTACTTAGTTTCATGTACAGAATGCTTGGTTGACGGCTTCGTGATGAGGTGATTTACACCGTGTATGTGTTGCCATGAGTACGTACAAGAACGTTACTAAAAAAACACCGGCCAAGTGCGAGTCGCACTCGCGCACGAAGCGTTCCGTACCATTATTTATAAAACGGGCAAAAAAATCACTTTTTTGTATGGAAGTCCCCTTAAATATTTATTTAATTCTGTTTTGAGTATTTGTTGTTATAGCATCAAGAGAAATACATAATCTGTAAAAAATTCAACTGGCTAACTATCACGGTTCATGAGATACATCCTGGTGACAGACGGACGGACGGGCGGACGGGCGGACGGACGGGCGGACGGACGGACGGACAGCGAAGTCTCAGTAATAGGGTCCCGTTTGACCCTTTGGGTACGGAACTAACGGAACGAATAAACAAAAAAACTATTGCCCAACTCTTACCTCCGAGGTCAGAATAACAATTAACGCTCTATACTTATCCTTTTCGATGGAACACACCATAATTAAACAATAAAGAAACGATCCTCATTATAATCACGTTATCTTCGCTTCACACGCTTTTCTCGGAATAGTGCATTTATAAAGGAAAAGAGGAAAATAAACACAAAATGCTGGATGTTGCGAAGATATGAAAAGCAATCGACCGAAAATTCTTACTCGCTGCGAAAAAGAAATGGTTAAATTGGTGTGGACTTGAATTCGTTTTTTTTTTTTTTGTAGCAAGGAAAAATTTTTGTAACGACTAAGCATCGTGTGGGGAGAGCAGGGGTATGAAACATTTTCGGAGCCCCGAAACACAGAAAATGGAAGCATCGTGATCTGTGAGGGGGAGCAGGGGTATGAAACACTTTTTGAGCCCCGAAACACAGAAGATGGTCGACTTTGACGCATACCTACAAGAGCATTAGCAAAGGGCAGTGTTTCCATTGTGTGAGTTCCACAGCATTGCTGAAGGCTTATTGAAGATCAATCTATAGGTACTGATAAAACTTGTCGCATGAATCTTGTCATTCTCCCGATTAGTCTAGTGGTCGCAAATACGTCGCAAAGCTGAGCAGAAAGTCCAGGGGGGTTACTATGACGCTTAAAACATTATTGTTCCATTCCTATTCCAGAGTGGGAAAGAGATGGAGCTAGACGACCTGTATAGCTGCGTCTCTTTTTCACTCTGGAATAAGAATGGAACAATAATGTTTTCGATAAATGGGCTATCTAGTACTGAAAGATTTTTTCAAATCGGATTAGTAGTTCCTTAGATTAGCGCGTTCAAACAAACAAACTCTTCAGCTTTATTATATTAGTATAGATATTATATAGCCTGCAGTGACATCCTACATCGAATGCTATTTAAAACATTTATTTATGCCATCCGCATCCGCACTGTCCATAATATAAACAGAACAATATTATCCGTTGTCATTTATAAAATCTCTTGAATAAATACGAATAGAAAACAGAGGTTTTTGTAAGTAACAAAACATTATGTAAATACTAGTGATTTATAGTTTAAACAGTAGATAATTACCTATGTTTATAACTATGTATGTGTGTACATAGTATATTGTTGTATTTTTTTCTCCAAAATAAGTGATGAAAGACTCGCTGCAATATTATAAAAATAAGTTATTTTTAAGCTAGTTTTAAGTTATTTTGTTACGCCCTTACAAGGTCATGTACTCTCTAGTTTTATGCCCAGCTTGTAAATATGATTGTGTACATTTTGCATTGAATAAATAAATAAATAAATATATGTACAAGGTGCAAACATACTCATCACGAAGCCGTCAACCAAGCATTCTGTACATCAAAACTAAGTAACTCTACGCAAAAATGGGAAACTTCTTGTTTTTTTGGGGAAAAATCCCGTTTTTTGGTAGAACTCAATGTAACGCATTCAAAATATTGTGCTGATGGGTGTATTGAATAGTACGTTGGTCGGAAAGGTATTTAAAGGTAAAATTATAAAATATAAAACTTCTTTAAGAAAAGAAAACCAGTAAAAAAAAAAAAAAACTTGAGAGGTGTCAAGGGACACCCGGATGGAACGAAGTTCCTTTCACGTACATAATATCAATACATTTTAGATTTAAGTTAGTGTGCGAAAAATAAAATATTTAATCTAAGGAAGATTAATCCTTAATTCGAAGCAATACGTCTTACTTAACTGCACAACCGAATTTGTACTTTGTAGTTCGGTCACTCAAAATAATAATATCTATCCTTACTCACATACACACCCCAATTGTACGTAATTTAAGGAAATGTCAACTTTATTTTAAAGAAATAAAGCTTAAAATAGCTTACTATAGCAAAAAGTGTCGTGACAACTTTTCGTAAGAATTTTTTCCGTCTAGCCCCCTTTCACAACGCGCGATAAGGAACTTCGTTCCAAAATTGGAACTTTGACCGCCAATAATGTCTGTAACTAAAAAGTTTCCAAGTATGGTCAAGAACAAAAAAAGAAATTGCAATGACAGGGAGAACAAGTGCCTTTCGGCTTCGTTAAGGGTCAACATTTACACTTTTTATTGTGACATCGATTCATCGATTGCTTCTACGCTACTCTGCGCAAGCGGTGCGCGTCAATGCTGAGCAGAGTACGGGCTAGTCGCAACAGCGTTTTATGTATGATAGCCAGCAGACTTGACTGTCTGTACATTGGTCGATGTATTAATGTTCACATGAGTATTGATACTTCGACTCATGGGTCAGGCAGGGGGCGAGTTGATTAATGTTGCATTACTAACACTAGTTATAAGTTATTGTACTACTAACAAATTGGATCCCAGTTATCTGAAATAAACGTTTATTATTATTATTTTATTATTATTAAACATGTTGGCATAATATGAAGCCTTGTTAATCTGTGGTTTTATATTTATGCGGTATTAATATCAAATCAGTTTACATCAGAGGGAATGCGTAAACAAACATTTTGTCTATTTTACGCTTTTGTATTGTATACTCATGTTGGCTATTATTTTAGTGAATATATGTGGTGAGGAGCTCGTGGCTAGAAACAATAACAGCCGCACGGGTCGATCTATAAGGTTAAGCCGTGCTTGCCGAGGTTGGTCCGTGGATAGGTATGTAAAATATTTTGATTTGAAGTCATACAGGTCCTATTCTTTGAAACTATCAATATAAGAGACTTGACATAACGCAACATTCGGCCTGGTTTTGACGAAAACGGTGACAAGCGCTGCAGAGTGGTGGGAATTGACCAATTAGATGGCCCGGAATCTAAATCGGCCTCTAATCGTATCTTCTACGACTGGTCGATTTTTGGCTGAAATCGAGCCCTAAACTACGTATCATCATGTTCTAAAATTCTACATTTTACTTCCCTCATACCTTTTAACCGCTAGAAGCATACGAAAGCGCTATAAAACACATCCAACACAATAACTCCACATAAAAATTCCCCACAGACACAACAAATCGATCAGCAACAATAACAACAGCTAATAAAGTCTGCAAAACATCGCTACTGATTAACATAAACACTTAGACATTCAATGTTCCAAGCTCACTGTATTAAATCATCATTAGCCACGTTTTCCAGCTGATGGCTACAGCATACAGATTATTATAATAATACTATCCTATGCCTTCGCCCGCGCAGAGTTCGGGAATTGTCCCACGGCATTGTACTACCGTGATAAAAAATATCCTATGTTAATTTTGATACTTACAACCTGGATTAACTCCAGGTTATAAAGTATCAGTGTGCCAAATTTCATCCAAATCCGTTCAGTAGTTTTCGCATGAAAGAGTAAGAAACACCCCTCCACACAAACTTTTGCGTTTATAATATTAAGTAGAATGCAGTAAGGTGATTCTCTCAGGACACCGCTCATCCGCGCGGGCAGGCGTTGAAGAAGACTTAACGTCACATTGGGTTGTATGAAAGCCGTTGATATGCCTAACATATTATGTACAATGAACGACCGCGCGGATGAACGGAGCTCACCGCCTATCCGCGCGGCACACATTTGGTTCTCCGCCTCTGCCCGACCGCTCTGAATACCAGCGCGCGCTGTGACCTTTTATTTTATGTTACGAACCTCTCCAATCCGCACCATGCTCAGATAGGGGGGCACTTTTGGCCTCGTAAAGAACCAAACTTTAGTTTAATTAATGTAAGTATGTCTTATTATTTTCTTGGTTGTCTTCTTTTTGTTTTATTATTTTGTCCTCTACGAGACAAATAAATACATTTTCTTTCTTTCACTTACGAGCAGTGTCTGTCTTGTGAGAATCGCCTTAACAGATATATTCAGATATTGTATCGTGTCGTGATTCGTCACGCAGACAGAACGCGATTTATAATGGAGGTTTAAGGCTCCGTTCACGTCCTCAGGTGACGTGACTTGCGTGAAGCGACACGCATGCGTGTCACTTGTTTCCTTCCCGTGAGTACCGTCGCGTTGCGGTGAGTAGTGGTATACTCAAAGCAAATTCTTTAATTTGTTTTTAATGCAGTAAATGCGACGGTCACTTTATCTCCACAATATTTTTACGATAAGATAAAACCATCTTAAAACTCAAAGATTTCCTCAAACAAGAAGCATAAAGGCTACCAAATATATTCTACATCCACGTTTATCCAGTTTTCATAGCCTTGAGGGCATCCAAGCGACCAGCATCGCTTTGACGGCCGACATATGGCAGCATCATCCATCTTGCTAGCCGAAATACGGAATGGCGGACAGTGAGTTTTATTTCCTTTTTGGAAGCTGCTTATCCAGTTCTGACGTTAACCGGAGCGTTTTAGTAGAACAAGAATATGTTTTACTTACAGTGCTTTGGCTGACAAAGAAAATGCAAAGGATCATCACTAACTGTTTTAAGGTAGGTCATCATCATCTGCCTAGCCTTTTCCTAAACTATCTTGGGGTCGGCTTCCAGTCTAACCGGATGCAGCTGAGTACCAGTATTTTACATGAAGCGACTGCCTATCTAACCTCCACCACCCAGTAACTCGGTAATACGATACCCCTTGGTAAGACTGGATGTCAGGCTTTTGGCTTCTGACTATTCTTAACGACTGTCAAAGATCTACAAATGACAGCCGGGACCAACGGCTTAACGTGCTTTCTGAGGCAAGGAGGAAACTCGGTATGTAATTATGGTCACCCATCCACGGACCAACCTCGGCAAGCACGGCTTAACCTTAAAGATCGACCCGGGCGGCTGTTATTGTTTAGCCACGAGCTCCTCGCCTTTAAGGTAGGCAGAAGTACTTTATAAAGAGTATGTACTTGACGCCTTCTCTAGAAGCCTCTTTACTTTATTGTTTCAATTACTGATATAATAACTGTATATTCCACAAAGAGGCTTCTTATAAAGGCCAAAGTCTAAGTCTTATTAACATAGAACATCGTATCTCATCTAATACAGCTACAATTTATCATTCTCGAAACTAGCATTTCTAATGAAACGTCTCAAACAACGATGTTTTGCATCTATTGAGTAAGACAACTTAATAGACAATAGCACATAAACAAAATAAACTGCTGTTTAAGACCTCAACAACGCCACATTTCCTCAATAATGTTTGAGGGCAAAATACTGGAGTACAGTTAACTACAAAAGCCTTGTAGGCGGTGGAGTAGACTCATCTAAAGCCTGGTAATACTATAGTAACAAGACATGTGTCACTGCGTGTACAAGAAATGCAACTAAATATGTGACATGTCGGCGCTGTTTTCGTGCGTTTCAGATAACTCGAGTAGACGGCGCGTTTCCTAGTAAAAAAAAAACTAATTGCGTTTTTTTCCGCGCTAAGCTAAAGTAGGCCTGGGCTAGCCACGTCTTCCGTATGCACTATGAGCTGTGGGCTAATATAACCACTATATGGAGCCCTAACATAGCCAAGTCATGACAACAGACCCAGAAGATGGCGGGAGCTGAACTAAATCAACGACCAGTGATCCACAATAGCCTTGGATCGAAGAACTAGAATTAATGAGTAATGAGGTCCCATTGCCCAGTAGCAGAATGATACAGGCAAAAGTAACAGTTGCGTTTACAGTGCGTATTCGTCCCGTCGAGTTCCGTGTGTTTAGGCCCTAAGCCGGCATTGCCCGTTACTAATTTATGAGGTAGTCTTTACGAATCGGTCATTTGCACTTTACACAGTTTACTCACAAGTAGGAAGTCCGATGAAACGTCGAATGGCAACCACAAATTATAGATAGCGTTCCTCATCGATTAACGTACCCTAATGTTTATTGATTGTTCGTTGCACACTGCATTGACTACATTTCCGCGTGCTATTTTTTTTTATAGTTACATCTATATGTATAACTCTTTGTTTTACGAAATTGTTTGTTACTTTTTACGGGTGAAAGAACTCTTGATGAATAAGAATCTTGATCAGTGCCAATGTATTTTGTATTGGCACGGTTCGGGATTCTATAATGACAGTTGAATAAACGGTTTAGCTATCTGACTGTCATTATCTGCATAGTCTTTTCTCAATTATGTTGGGGACAGCTTCCAGTGTTAACAATTGCAGCTGGATGCCTATCTGAACTACAATTCAGGTAATACGACGTCCTTTGGTAAAGACTATGACTATCAGTCTCCACATTTCCAATTCTGTGTTCTTTTTTCAAACAACCACATTATTCTTTTTCTTCTTTTATTTATTTAAATGAAAATTCCTAGCGAACAGATTCCAAATTCAATTCAAACATTAAACGCACTCGACGCTGCAGACAATAACCCTGTGCTTTCTGCATAATGGTCTCAAGTACCAACTGCGCTATAACCGTTGCCCCACATCCGCGCCACCTAATAATGATGTCACCTAATCTATATTGCATGCCATTGTAGCACATTACAAACGCCTGTTACTATAGTTACTAGCTTAGCTCTAGGGTGGGAATCTACCAGCGATGAACGAGTATGTGCAGCGAGAGATGTGTGTAAAGCTGATCAATGCCATAGCTAGCTTAACTCAAGCTGTGAAAATGAAGTGGCCCGTTCCCACCAAAGTGGTGAGGAGCGGAGTTAAGAGGAAACCTGGCCAAATTGTTTATTTGCACATATTTTTCGCTTTACTCTAGCACATATTATCTGGGGAAAACAGCCCAATCATTAATAACGAAAAAAATCTCGGCCCAAATAACACTCCACAAAATAGCCTCTTGGCGATAATCCACTGCGATAATTAGTGGGAAATCGAGCAGAACATTCTAAGAACATTCTTAGAAGCTATAATGTTAGTAATTATTCTTTTTGTGGTCATTCGTGCGTATTGTCACAGTGTGGTGACTTGTGTGCGAGCACAGCGCATCAATCACTTTTGATCGTCATTACACGTCATTACGTCGGTGCGGTTTGTATAATATCAGTGAACTGACAAGCATCATTTAACACCTGTAAAATCGATTACTGCAGCTTATTATATTCTGCTGTAACCGTGTTTGTTTCCTTAATTAACATGTGATTATATTGCGGTAAAACTGAAAAACATTTTACACGACAAAAAAAAGAAACAACAAATTGGAATATTGAATGACAGTTTCAATTTTTTACACGAAACAAAAAGAAACAACAAATTGAAATATTGAATGACAGTTTAATTTTTTTTTTTTATAAAAGAACTAAAGCATTCCACTAAAGTCAACCGAATACCAATTTACCAAACAACAGCAAAGCGCGATCCAATTAATTCGATCAAAATGAAATTATGCTTAACAGCCGTCCGTCTCGATAAATTCGTCGCGTGCCGAAGGTAAAAATCAATAATGAAACAATCGCCAGTAATTAAGGCACAAAGGCGTTCGGTTGACACTAAATTTCCATTAATATCAGTGGTGCGAGGTGACGTTGACAAATGACGCTGAATTCTGTGCATCGCACGCCTGTGCACCGCGCAGAACACCCTGCAAAATCTGTGTTAGCGCAAATGACCCCACATTTGCGCTAACACAGATTTTGCAGGGTTAAAATGAAGTTTGCACATACGCTGCAGACTTGTTTTATTGTAATGTAGTAGTGGTCACAGGATTAAACAATAATTAGAGTATTCAATTGCCAATTGATTGCTATAGTCGACTGATAAAGTGTAGTGTTGTTTTGTGGTAGTTATTGCGACAAGTTATTTTAAACGCATTGAAAATGAATCGGCTGACATGTCAAATTAAATTGGCCGACAAACATACTCCTAGCTTAATACGAATGATTTCAATGTGACTAAGTGTAAAATGTAATCAAAATCCCTTCATTGTTCGTTAAACAATTGAAATTTACCATAATAATAATGTTTGCGAAATTTTGATAACGTTAATTAACGTGACGGTTTTAGATGCAATTAAAATCTCCGCATAACGCGTAGTTGGTCGGAATTACGCTCGTCACTGCCGTAATTACGGGCGGTTACGCGATTACGGCTTAATTTACGCGCGATAGCGTTTGCCGGTTGATTGGCTTTATTAGGCACTTACTTATATTTGGGATCACCGAAAGATAGGACGGAAAACTATGGTAGAAATGTCTACGACGGCTAAATTGTAGTGAGACTGCAAAATCGACGAAGACTGTAAACGCAACATTTGACCTTATTTACTTAGTCATAGTGGTCGTAACAGTTCTGAATGAATTGAATCACAATACAAGGCACATCCATCGTTTATTACCTACCAAATAACATTAATTTCCCAGTAACCACTTAGATCCATTGGACACCCCAATTTGACACAGCTCCGCCACCGTCCACAAATTGTGTCGTCAAAACCAAGTGACAAATAATAGCAGTCTTAGATGACACAAAAACTAAATGCCGCCGTTCCAATTACTTATACATCGATTGTACAGTATGACCACTTTAAGTGTGAAGTTCAGGGTGGCGCTGCTTGTCATGAAAAAATGCATCTACATGTCAAACTTGGTACATTTATTTTAGTTCTTTTTTTTCCCGCCTGCACAGATAAGTTGGCTGAAGTGTATACTAGAAACACAATGTAAGAATGACGTGCCAAGTCGGGCACGATATAAAAATATCATTTGACAATTTTAGGGTTAATAAACCCGATAGTGGTTTTTTACATGTGTTATTGAGGCCTAAGGCGAAGTATTTTATTGCCCGCTAGATTTTGATCCAAGGGTGTCCATTAAAATGATGTAAGATTTCGAAAAGTGGGCGTAAGTAATTGATAGTTACGCCTACCTCTAGAAATAATGTTTTTTTTTGTACGCTAGATTATTCATCGGTTTTATTTTATTCAGAATATTTATTAAAACCGTTAGGCGATGGTCAGACCGCCTTAATTTTGTTCGAGACTTTGTCCGCGTCACAGGAGGGATCATTCGATATTTATTTTCATGTATAAATCAGGAAATAATTATCTTATGAAAATCAGAGAATCTTCTTCGGCCCTAGAGGAACCTCTCTTGTTTAATTTTTCAGCCGTTCACTGTATCTCATCAGTTCTTTTTTCTTTATATCTCAAACCTCTTTTTTGTCTTTACATGCTCAGTTGCTAAAAACTCATTCCCGATGTTACATAAAATCACATCGCTGCTAAACTAGTGAAGCTGCACGCCGGAAGCCAGTGAACCTTGAAATCGAGTAAAGAGCATTATCCAATTATTGGATTGGATCGGATTTGGACTAGCGACAGGTTAATACGCAGGCAACGCCATCAACTTAAAAAAAAAACTCCTGTGCTGAATTTTTCGTGGACATGGTTATTATTCGAGTCGCGTGTGAGATTTTAAGTTCGTGTTTTAGACTTGGGGTGTTATATTTTACACAGCCTTTCGTCTGAGAAAATAAAGAAAGTTTTTAAGTAAAATCTGTTTTGCAGTATGATATTATTGTTGGGGGCTTAAAATGGCCGCTTTAGCAGAATCATAATAAGTTAATAATATCAATCACGTTAAAATTCTTAAAATGGTCACAATCAATATTTATTATCAATTGCCATTTTGTGACCATTTTGAATTGCAACGTAATTCATATTATTTATAATCCTGTTATGATTAATTATTTTAGGTTACTTTAGGCCCCCAGTTACTGCGCTTGTCAAAAATACAATATCAATCGGATTAAGTGTTTGAATAATATTGTATTTATTACTAAACTCTTTCGGAGTTGCCTAAACTGGCTACGTCCGTTGGTAATGTTGGTATGTACCCGGTTTAACCCTGAAATTAAAAATTATAACACAGCAAGGACTAATAAATTATTAAAGCATTGCATGAGTAATTTTACAAACGATTAAACAAACAAAATAAACTGTCGTAGACTAATTCGCGCCAAGTCGGTCAATCCTTTACTAGAACGCATTGTCAAAAGGTTATCGAACCCGAAAACTCTAGCATTCGAAGCCGCCATTTTTAATTTCGTTCTCGGAATCATTGGCTTTATTATTCAAATTAAATTATCGAGCTTCAGGCGAAAATTGGACAAATGGAGTTAATCGCTACACAAAAAACTATTGCCTGGCAATATTCATCGTATCCATCTTTTATATTGTATTGCCAATTTTCGGTTGATTGCTACAAAAAAGCTTTATAGTTTCGCTGTTATATTCGCTCTTCATTGTATTACAGCTATTATAAAAACAAACATACTACTGAATGAGCCGTTGTTGTTTTGAATATCAATCTTGTGGATAACTGGATCAGCTGTAAAAGCTATTGCACTGAGACACAAGAGTGTTGAGTTTTACGTTGCGTAATTATATTGTACACACTGAGACGCATCAAGCTTATATATCCAGTATAACATGACCTCGCTTTGTAAAGATTTCCCGTACAATGAGAGATCCGCATAAACTGGTTTTTTTATGGATTGATTGGTCTTCATGGAATCATGTGTTTAGAAATGTTTGCGAAGTATAGTTTTCTATATTTGACTGCCTCATTGATCGATTGATCGCAAGTGCGACTGCTGAGCATGAACTCCTGGGTTCGATTCTCGTCTCGGGCAAAGTGTTATAAGTTTTTACGTCAGAAATTTCTCAATAGCAGCCAGGGAGAGAGAGATTAGTGCCAGGTTGATGGCAATAGGCTCGCCCCTTATTACATGGGACTTAAATATAACTGTCGAAATGTGGGTGTACTAACTGTACTATAAGGTATAGGTCTGCCTAACCCCTAAGAAGAATATACACGCACCTAGATTAATCGAAGTTTAATCTCTAATCTCACACATAACCCTTCCCCTCTCACCGTGAAATAAAGTCAAAACTTCGTTATCGAAACGTCAATTTTCGTACCACCGTTTCGTGCCTACTCTCTAAGTCCGTCATCGAAAATACGGGTCGTTCGAAATGAACCCTACTCCCTAATATTTTCAGATTCATGAGTTTTGAAAACTCATCGGGAGTAAGGACAACTGTCCAATCGTGTTGTCATTCATTTTTAGTTCGGGCACCTAACGAATCTTATGTCCGTAAGTGATAAGGAGTAGGAAACGACCGTAACTTCGGCCGAAACTACGGACTTCGTGCTAAGAGAGTAGACCCCCAGATCCCATCTTACTTGATACGTTCGGATATTAGACGTAGGTAAGTAAGGAAGGGTTATATAATCAGTTTTACGTCGCAATCCGGGTAGGAATTGGGTACTGGATACTACGGATCGATCGTGGAATGCAATATTAATCTGGCCTCCGTTTAACTTGATTGGGTTTATGTCAGTCTTAAAGTTTGGAACTGGGAAATTATTACGGTTTGCGCTGTTTTCATATTTCGGTTTGGTTTAGGAGACTTTGTTAATGAGAGGTCTTTTATCTCTTCGTATTTTTCAGTGAACTTATGACTTTATGTCATGCATGTTTTTCTTTTCGAGTGATTAAATAAATCAAGAAAGATAACTTTCCATGCCTTACCAAGTGTTTTATTTTTCAATAATAGATTTTAGTAATTCTGATATAATAGATAGTAGTGAAGTCTGACATCCAGTCTTACCAAGGGGTATCGTATTACCCAGTTACTGGGTTGTGGAGGTCAGATAGGCAGTCGCTTCATGTAAAATACTGATACTCAGTTGCAACCCGTTAGACTGGAAGCCGACCCCAACAAAGTTTGGGAAAAGACTGGGCAGATGATGATGATAGTAGTTATTCATAGGCTGGATGTCATTAGTCATTTAAAAATAATAACATGCCCAAAGAATTCGACTTAGGTGACAATTCATCCGCAAAATATTTCATCCGCAGATGAAACGTCGCCCTTTTAAAATTGTTTCTTCGGGCATGTTATTGTAACTTACAAATGTTATTGTAACTTACAAATAAGCCTCTGCCTAATCAGGCATTCCATCCGCCATTCCATCTGTGAACCACACATTATCCGTATATAGCACTACGATAGCTAAAAAAATAGAGTTTCTAGATAGCATAATTCGATAATTGATTCGCACCACAGAGGTTGGCTAAGGATGATAGGATGAATCAGTTTGGTACTACTAATTGACTTTTACATTTATTAATAACACGTAATCGTGCTCATTCCGTCTTTGAAGCGCACATCAAAGCAATCTCACTGCTAATGTAGCACCACTTAAAACATTGTAAGTAGTTAATTACGTATTAATTTCGATTGCTTTGTAATGGATAAATACTTACTAAATAGCAATACTTTGTGCATTAGCAAAAAAATATAACAAGGTTAATTTAATACTATTTTTTTTATGAGCTCGTGTTCATATGAGAATAGTGTCCAGCTGCATGAGTCGATATTTAAAGTTAAGCCGTGCTTGCCGAGGTTGGTCCGTCGATGGGTGACCATAATTACATGCCAAGTTTCCTCCGTGCCTCGGAAAGCACGTTAAGCCGTTGGTCCCGGCTGCCAATGGTAGATCTATGACAGTCGTTAAGAGTAGTCAGAAGTCAAAAGTCTGAAATCCAGTCTAGCCAAGAAGTATCGTACTACCCAGTTATTGGTTTGTGGAGGTCAGATAAGGCAGTCGCTCCATGTAAAATATTGGTACTCAGCTGCATCCGGTTAGACTGGAAGCCGACCCCAAAATAATACCTAATATAAAGGCTAGGCAGATGATGATATTTTTTTCTTTTTATTACGTTGTAACAAAAACACCGTGGTCTTACTTATTTCTCGAAAGAGCACCTCCTTCTCGCCAAATGTTTAAATATTAATAATCCATTTATTTTCAGGTTACAAAGACCCATTAGACACCTTAACCTAAATATGCATACTATAACAATTGTGTTAGTATACGAAAATTAAAACTACGTTAGTAACACTTCCCTTGCACGATGCTTTATGTGTTCGTGTGGAATTTGTACGCCGAAGCGACAGAACACCACTTTCTGCGACCAAAACCTTTCTTCCAACACCAAATGGAGTGGAATTGGGAGTAGCGTTAATAAGTCTTAAGTAGTCTTTTCTCATCAACTTGGGACAAATCTAGTACCTGCGGACTACATTTGTCCCAAGTTGTGGTTGCTAGTACTGAGTAATTCCTGATAAACAACCTAATGAATATTTTTGAAGTTATATACTTCTGAAAATCATTTGTATTTGAAACTTTCGCCATAGAAATAAATCTTTCCCTAAAAATTTTTCATTAGACAGTAGGAAATTTTTCTTAATGAAAACAAAACATTAATGTAAATCGTTAAATAATATCCCTAATTTAAAACCCATCAAATAACCAAGATGGCCGCCACGCCACCTGGCATCAAATAAAACCCAACAGGAAATTATTCCCTCCAATATTGCCAATTTCCCCTAACCGTTGAAAATTGAAATACGAAAACATGAGAAAATTATAGATTCGCACATCTATGGTCCGTACTGCAATTAAGAAGAAGTTTCCGTTGCTAGACCATAAACTACTTAGCACTTTCATCGGGACGCGGAAGTGGTCTTAAATAGAACGGTGCTATCGTCACTTCTGTCTGTCTCTATGGTTGGGAAACTGGGTTTATGAATTCACCTGTGAGTTTTGTGCTGGTTTCATGGCGGTACATGGTACACATTTCCAGTATAACTAGACCTCGCTTTGTATAGATTTCCCGTGCAATGAGAGATCCGCATAAATTGGTTTTGTGTAGATCGATTGGTCGAAATAGATGATTTTTAATCCGACCGAATTTCTTGTCGTCTTAGAACAGGTTTTATGTCCTAAGACAAAGAACTTTGGAGGGTCGACAGACTTTACCAAAATTTACCATTTACATGTGCTCATCAGTTAGAGAAGTTTCCGAGGACGAAAAACTTTCTACCTTGGTCTATATACCGTGTCTGTGTGATGTGTATGTATGTGTGTAGAGAGGTCCAATTAATTGAATACCATACCAAAAATCCAAAAATACCGTACCATAAATCCAAAAAAACTAATTGTGTGGATTTATGAAACCACGGTAAAAGTGAAACTTTACCGTGGTTTCATAAAACCACACAATCAGTAGGGACACAAGTGAGTAGGGATAAAATGAAAGGCGCTCGTCAGAGCCCCTTTCACTTTATCCATACTCCGCGGCCGACAGTCAGTCGACACGTGACATGCAACACACAGACGAAAAAGTTTGAGACGATGTAATAAAAGTTTCACTTTAAACAGAAAAATGTGTTGACTAAATATTTTCGAAGTAACGATACATAGAGCAAACAAACGTCGAAGAAACAAGGGTCGATGTAAGGTTTTCGATATATAAGAAACAGCGAACAAAAAAAGCGTAGTTTAAACATAACGTCGCATTATCAAGGCATTGATGTATAGTCATCGATGTAACAATTTTCGCAGAATAGTATTTCGAAGTCACATAGGGAACCCCGTACAAGGTACCTACTCACCGGACAGCGTGTCTAAACTGGCCAATATTGTATAATGGTCACAGACGCGGTTAATATTATGAATTGTCACGTTGTGACAATTTTGGGAATTGTAACGTAATTCATATCATGATACTATTATGATTATGCAGCCATTTTAGACCCCCAGTTAGCGCAAGCTAAGAAGTATTCGTGTGCAGCATTACCTATCAGTCTCTCTTTTAATTGGAAACTGTAACTAATCGGATGAAACATGGTTTGAACTTATTCAATGATAAACCAATTACAATTCAATCAGCTAAGTATCGTGTCCAGTTATTATGCCAGGGCCTTATACAGTTAGGTCAATTAAAATTATTGTTAAGCTTCCTATTTCTAATACTTAAGTAATCCTTATATGGATATATATTTTATTGAACTGCCTCGTTGGACGAGTGGTCGCAAGCGCATCTGTTGAGCTTGAGATCTTGGTTTGGTTCCGGGGCGGGTCAGTGTTATTGAGTTTTTCTATCAGGAATTCCTCAGTAGCAGCCACGGCGTCTGGATTTTTGCCTGATGCAATAGGCTCGCCCTTACGCCTACGTTTTCATAAAAAAAATAGTTGTAGTATTGTTGAGAAGGTAAAACAGAACTAAAAAAAACCGAGTCGGACTCGCGCACGAAGGGTTCCGTACCAATATTTATAAAAACCACCATATGCAATGGTTTTTTCACAATTTTATTTTACCACTTTTTTGGCGTCATTAACGTGTATACTTATGCCGAATTACAACTTTCTAGTACCAATGGTTTTTGAGCTAAACCGCGGACAGACAGACAGACGGACATACCGAAACTATAATAATAATCGTTTTATTTCAGGCAACTAAGGCCCATACATAAATACACAAATAATCATACAACAATAATAAACTAATACATGTCTAAAACCTTAAAAACTATGACTGTACACCTAACATCGTCGGCGTTATAAGGGTTCCTTGTTGACTACGGAACCCTAAAAAGCGAGTTGCACAACTGTTCAAATATCTTCGTAACCTAATGTCATCCGTCTTACGAATTTTCGATCAGGACACGTGACACCTGACGCGAGTTTAACATTTTTTACCCATTAAAAAAGTGCACAACGCCGCTAACAAAGTTTTCACTTCAAAAACTTAGTACCTGAAACAATAATTTAGTTTGGTTAGTCATCTTATACGAAGAGTAAGTGTAAATATAATACAAGGTTAAATGAAATTAGCGAAACTCGATAGACGTGATAGGTATCCAACACAATAAAACAAGATTTGATGCCTTTTCCGAAATTATACGTAGGTATTTATTTTGCAAGGAGGTTATTAAAACCCAACCTAATAAGGCGCGCTAGGAACGCGACGGACACGTGGAAGTTTACACGTATCCTTCGTGTTCCACGCACGACACAAGATGTCAGCAAATCGGAAGGGGTCCGAGAGGGCCGATGCCTGCCAGGGCTGCGGTACTGTTCGAAAGATATATCGTAGCCCTGGAACACAAAGGGCTAAGAAGAAACATGGATGGGTTTTAGTCAGTACAAGTCTAGACACTCCCTTTCGCTCCGCCCGGAGCAGGAGGGGTCATTTGATGATATCCCATCCGTAAAAAAAAATATAACTCTTTTAGGTTCCTCCGAAATTGTAGCATGAGTTTAGAATTATTTCGTTTTGATATTGATCGATCACATCTGCGGAATTTAAGTTAAACATGTACTAGTACAGTACATAGTAATACTACGTCTATTTAAACATCTTTCTCAGTAAATAGAGCGTGATTGTCCACAAAACAATAACACTGCGGTATCAAACAAACAAGTGCCTCTTTAACTAATGAATGATCAATCGATAATAATCATAAAACAATTACTATTGTTAGAACATGACATTGGCAAGGACTTTATTCTCACATTCAAGTCACGAGAACTATAAATTGTGATCAGGAAGGTGACGCGCAAATAAATCTAATTGTCTATAATGTGTGGATACAATGTTAATTTTTTCCTAAGTATGGGTGTCTTGCCGTTTAGGTGCGATCACAGAGTAATAAATAGGTAACAGAGTGACAATGAATCCCACTCACAGAATTACACACCTTAAAATCTTACATTTTGGTCGCGTGACAGTTATGCTATAGACATTGGAAATAGATACCTCAAAACGACAGTAACAATCCAATCAACGCATTGTAATATTTGCAATAAGTCTGATTAGAGAAATTAACAATCAACTCAATAATTAGATAATGTTGAGTCGGATAGGCTTTGTAGCGTTGTACTAAACGTATAGCAAACTAAGTTAAGCCCGCAATTTCGTCCGCATGCAAGTAACATAACATCTTATGTAATTTTGTAGCTTCCATCAGTGAAAAAAATAAATAAATGTGACGAGTTAGTTTTGGAGACAACTCCTACATTCTCTCTCTATGTTTGTTTAGATCCCAAATTTATCGCTAGTAACAGTTTTATACTCAGTGTTCGCGCAGTTCATTCTCTGCGACTATATCCCTCCGTTTAGTGTCTACTCCGTGGGCTCGTGGCAGACAGGGCAACGATGCTTCGGCCGATGATTGATTACAGCGGATGCGATAGACGACGTACTGGGGTTAGGTAATATTGGATGGAAGGGCTGAATGCTAGACTGATTAACGATCGGATCTTAGTAATCAAACCGTTAGCTGAAATTATTTTTGATTGGTGATTTGGAATGAGCGTTTCAGAATAAAGAAAAGGAGGGTATATTTCTTCCTCAGGTTTAAATTTTAGCAAAGATTGTAAATAAACCCGAATTATATCTTATCTTATATTAAAAAAAAATGTAAAAGTAACGGTAATATTATAATGACGCAGTAGCCTTCAAATTATGTTAGGTCTTAATATTATAAATAAATAAATATAAATTACAAAAAAGTAATTAAATTTACTACTTATGTATGTGCAACACGCTAATCCACTAATAAATTAAGTCAACAATTCACAATATATCTAAACAAATAAAAATATTAAAATCGATGTTTAATTTGATATGGCGCCAATCGATTGCGTCACCTCATTGACTATAAAATAGTGTCCCGCAGTATATTGTATCGCCCCTAATTAATACGACATTTATGACTGTTCGAGTCAACGGTATAGACTTGGCTGTTGCTTCACAGGTTCTCTGGTTTTAAGAGAGAGATAAGAGAAATTTATTCGTCAAAAACACGTGTAGGTTTACAATCAGTAGGAATTATTACAAAAAAAAAATATATATATTTATATTTTATTAGCTTTATTATATAAAAACCCCCGACACGAAAAACCTCTAAAAAACCTAAAAAAATAATCCAAGCGTCTTAGCGTCGGGGGTCCGCTTTTGTTTTGCGCTTGTACTAAGCGGTCTACTTAGCGGTCCCCCGACGCTAAGACGCTTGGGTTATTTTATTTTAGGTATTTTAGAGGATTTTCGTGTCGGGGGTTTTTTAAATTTTTAATTTAATTTTATTTCATGCTTTTTAAACTTAACGAAACCAAGAAAAGTTATAAATTAAAAAAAAAAAAACAACTTTTAGGGGGGAGCGGGAGGGTGCAGCCCCCGCAGCGATGCCCATAGTGACATGATTTCAAATTTCGAATCGACCAGACCTGGGAAAGTTGTATATTTCCCTTCAACTAGAAAAGAGGTGATGAGCTTCAAACGGCCGAGCAGATTTTCTCGAAACATAGCTAAGAACACTCTCGATTAAAACACCTTTCAAATGAAACCAATTTTATCAAAATCGGTTCATCCGTTTAGGAGCTACGATGCCACAGACAGACACACAGATACACAGACACACAGATATACACGTCAAACTTATAACACCCCTCTTTTTTGGTCGGGGGTTAAAAACACTAACTGTACACGCGACTTCGTCCGCGTGGAATTAGATTTTTTCTAAAATAGAAGCAGCAGTTCCAGAGATTAGCCGGAACAAACAGACAGACAAACAAAAATTGTAAAAAATGTTATGTACCGTATGTACATTCATATGCATGTAGTGAAAAGCGGTTATTGTAATATTACAAACAGACACTTAAAATTTTATTTATTTGTATAGATGTATAGATATAGACAGGTTTCGAACTCTTTGATAAAATATCTAAGAACATGACATAAACTCACGCTTTTCCCCGTTGGAAGGAATAGATAGATAGAAACTAAATCCCGTTCGTTCCTTACATACTCATTAAGGCTTGATAACGTTCATACATCCGAGTCAAATAAAACTGTTGAAGTACATACTCCGAAAAACTAAGTACTGTGAAAACCAAAACTGCCAGAAGAATCTACTTTCGCACTTTTTAAGGTTCCGACAAGCCGCCTCTTCGATACAAATACTTATGTATCTCTTCTTTATCGAGTGGTTTATGCCTAAAATGGTATCAACATCAAATCAAAATCCTAACTAATATTATAAATGCGAAAGTAAGTTTGTTTGTTACCTTTTCACGACTAAACGGCTGATCGGATCTTAATGAAATTTGGCAAGAAGATAGATTTCAACCTGAGGAAGGACATAGGCTATATATTATCACGCTACGACCAATAGGAGCAGAGCAGCAATAAAAATGTTGCGAAAACGGGGAAAATGTGACGCAGACGAAGTTGCGCAAGACAGCTAGTATTTTATATTACATAGGCCTACATGGGCACTTATAAAACGTCGACAAAAGGTGCATGGTTCGGGTTGGTCGTTTCCTATGGAGAAGAACCGGCAATAAACAATAATGGTTTTTTTATCAGTGGTTTTTATGCCGCCCATGGGCCTCTGAATTGGCTTAAGAGTACATGCTGTCAAGAGATACCAACGTTCACACCACTAGGCTAACACTGTGTTTAGCAGTGAAATAGGTATCTGTCAGTGTCCTCAGCTGGTCCCCACTGACTGACTAATCCACATACTGATTGAGGATCGTCATAATTCGATGCTAGGATCTTAAATCAAGTAATTGATTAAGCAACAATATATTGCAATTCAAAATCTGTGCCTTTTAGTATTCAAAGCTAGACATGATTAAGGTCGCTATATACTGAATGCCTTGGATTTGACCTTAGGCGCTGAATGAAGACTAGCAGAAGCCATAGCTAAACAAATTGATTGCGACAGACAATAAACGAGTTTCTGTACAAATTAACTTAACACCAGACCGATTTCTTCATTGAAATACAAGCCTCACAGTGATGGCAGACAACTGAATTGCTATCATTGTTAACATGGTAATATTCCGTTTTCAGCGTCAATGATAGTGTTAGTGGCCATGTCAGTTTAAAAACTTCTAACTGAATTGCTGTTCGCACCATGTTGTTACTGTTACCAAAAGGAGGATTTAGCAGCCTGTTATTTTGATCTGAATTATGATCGGACTTAAAGTTTTGCCAATATCAATCGGGAAGATACATAGGGTGCTAGCAAGTTATAATAAATAAGAACTTAATCTGCCAAGTGCGAGTCGGACTCGCGCACGAAGGGTTCCGTACCATTATTTATAAAAACGTGCAAAAAAATCACCTTTTTGTATAGGAGCTCCCCTTAAATATTTATTTTATTCTGTTTTTAGTATTTGTTGTTATAGCAGCAACAGAAATACATAATCTGTAGAAATTCCAGCTGGGTAACTATCACGGTTCATGAGATACAGCCTGGTGACGGACGGACGGATGGACAGCGAAGTCTCAGTAATAGGGTCACGTTTGACCCTTCGAATACGGAACCCTAAAAACCATCATCATGAAATACCGACGTGCCAACCTAAACATTGAAAGCCAATCTACAACGACCAACAATTAATTGAAGGCATCTCCATAGCAATAACAGTAACCATAGAGAATATGAATCATTAGACGCGAAACCTACAGTCTTCAGCATGAGTATGTCCATGGTTCCACACCAGCATACATACGATAGAATATGCCTATACTACCTACGTTCAGCATAGGAAGCTCATTACGGTGGGCAGTCGCATGCATAATTAATGGTGTCCATAAAACTGTAGCGTCCTATCGATTCCTAGTATTTAGGAGTACCCCTGTTTGTGTGTCTATGGAAAGAGACTTATGACTATTTGGCTATGCGTGATATACATATAGAGGTACTTAACTAGTCTTTTTAGGGTTCTGTGGCCAAATGGCAAAAAAATAACCGCATAGATTCGTCCTGTCCGTCTGTTCGCCAGTAATTTACAGCCATTTTTTTGTAAGATTTTCAAGGCGTATGATAGATGATCTTGAAAAAGGCATTACAATAAACGCACAGTATGCATTAAACTAACATTCTATGCCGGGACACCTACATGTTTTTTTTATTCGTAATTTCTTTACCCTTTTGTTAAACGGAGCATAGAATACACCTTCTATTCAACATAGATAATTAATTAAAACTTTATTAATTACTATAGATGACAGACAGCCAGGACGAACTTATATATGTTTCTTTTTTGCTATTCGGTTACGGAACCCTAGAAAATATAGCAGAAGTATGATATTAGTTTTCCGAAACTATAGCATGTTGTCAAAAAGAATTAAATTTTATTTATAAATCATATTTACGTTATACTCGTAAATAGCTCACTAATCGCCAGTTATCGGAAACTTGCCCCAATAAATAACGCTTGCATCTTATTTACATAGTGTTATCATCGTTACCTTGTTATTATCGAGATGTTCTACAACATTCCGAGCTTATCTCTCGAGATCCGACTTTGAACTGTGTCTATGATTTTCTCACCGTACGACTTTACAGGGTCTTTATACAGGATGTAACCGAAAGGGTATATACATACTTAAGAGTGTGCTACAGACTATCAAACTGACATGAACATGTTTCTCCATCGGACAAATCTCGTAACAGCGAAAAAAAAAACAGCTGATCCATATATTTGATTCGAATAGGTATTGAAATTTTGTATGAGAAGCAGATTTTTTTTTTCCCTAATACGATGTTTGTCCTATGGAGAAACATGTTGAGTTTGATGGTCTGTAGCACACCCTTAAGTATGTACTTATATACCCTTCCCGTTACACCCTGTATAAGGCCCCATTGACACCTTGGATAATTCGTTCCGGTGAGACAGGTCAATTGATAAGAGCGTTTACGCCATACGACATTCCATACAAACTTTCAAGTCCTTGTTTTCCGAAATGACTGAACTGAGTTTAATGAAACTTAATACGCATAAGCAGGATATATAAATGGTGTAAAACACCTCTTAACGAAGCCGAAAGGCACTGGTTCTCCCTGTCATTGCGATATTTTTTTTGTTCTACACCATACCTGGGAACCTTCTAGTTACGGAGATATTAGGGGTCAAAGTTCCAACTTTTTGACAGGTATTTTTTTAAATACAAGTTTTTATAGTAAGATTTTTACTTTAAACACCTCCACGACCCCCGTACTATTCAATCCGTCCATCAGCACAATGTTTTTCAGTGCGTTAAATTGAGTTCTACCACAAAACATGATTTTACATCCCCCAAAAAAAAATCGTTTCCCAGCAATAATTTTTGCGTAAAGTTACTTAGTTTCATGTACAGAATGCTTGGTTGACGGCTTCGTGATGAGGTTATTTACACGGTGTATATGGTCTAAAAAGTTACTAAAGAACATTTGCTTGTGGCAAAAACGCAATAACACTTTGTCCAACCCAGGAATCGAACCCGGGTCTTCATGCTCAGCTTTCGCGGCTGCGACCACTAGACCACGAGGCAGTCACTACGTCTAGTTACGAATAGACCATGGCCTGGATAATGACATAGGATACGAAGATTTTTATCCTCGTAGGAAGTTCTCGTGTGTGTTAGCTCGAGGCTAAATAATAACAGACGCACGGGTCGATCTTTAAGGTTAAGCCATGCTTGCCGAGGTTGGTCCGTGGATGGGCGACCTTAATTACATATCGAGTTTCCTTCGTGCCTCAGAAAGCACGTTAAGCCGTTGGTCCCGACTGTCATTTGTAGATCTTTGACAGTCGTTACGAGTAGTCAGAAGCCAAAAGTCTGACATCCAGTCATATCAAGGGGTATCGTATTACCCAGTTACTGGATTGTGGAGGTCAGATAGGCAGTCGCTTCGTGTAAAATACTGGTAGTAAGCTGCATCATGGTAAGACTGGAAGGCGACCCAAAGATAGTTGGGACAAAGAGGCAGATGGTGGTAGGAAGTTCTCGTGTAATAATTTCCAATCTCCACTGACAAAAGCTAGACTCCAAATAAACATTTCTAAAGCTGTTCCGAAACAATTAATTAGTGAGAAAAAATATTGACGCCCAAAGTTTGAACAATGGCCGACAATTAATGCTAATGAGTCCTTAGACAAATCTCCGAAAGAAAAGGCGGCTCATTTCTGAAATTAAACTTTGAGATTTGAAAAATTGTCACGTTCGGCGATCATCAATTTCTGACACGAAGTCACACTTTTTTAAACAAACACAAACTTTTTCAGGCGGAATGGGCGATTTTAGCCAATTAAACTGAAATTGCGTTGAAAAGATCTGTGTCATAATTTTTTCTTCTTTTTAAAAACATTTCCCCACACTAGGAATTACTCCTGTATCGTGGGTGCGTTTACAAACATTGAAACTCACATACACAAACAGCCAGATCCGGAACAACTATCTGTAGGCCATATAAATATTTGTTCCGTGCGGGGATCGAAACCGCGACACGCAGCGCAGCAGTCGATTGCTCAACTTTACACAATAAATGCTTAATGTTACACAATAAATATTACATTAATTATGTTTTATCGATCACATCTGCATCCGATCTTTCAAAAACAAAAAAGTTTTTTTTTTTCTTAACGTTGCCCCACACTAGTAATTTCTCCTGTATCAGAAAAAGGAAACAATCGATCCCAAACAAACTTTATTTTAATGGGAAAAGGTTGTTTTCACGTGGCTTAGAGGGAGCGTCACACCATTTGCCACACATACGATGTGTCACGGCCGTACGAGTCGGTTTTACTACGTAGGCGCGCATCTAAATACTTCACATCAAAAATATTAGAAAACATCTCAACATTTTATTCCAATCCTGTTACCTTCTGATGACCCCCAATCAATCGCAACTCCCAACAATCTAAAAATTTCCAGTCAAGTAAACCCTGAATTAATTTCATCCAGTGATATTTGATGTAAGTCTCAGCTTTAAATCCTCAAGATCCGACCATCCCAGCTGAGGCGGTGATCCGACCTGATCCAGGCTAAGTGGAGCAAAAACTTGAATTTTAACGGAGATTATACTTTAAGCGACGGATGAGGCAGAGGATCTGTAGTTGATTTTATAGTTCTAACTATGAGAAAGGTATGGTGGTGATATTTTCACGCTTTGTATTACATTGGTCAATTAACTCTAATCTAACACTTATCATTGGTTTATTTTTTGACACATAACATGACATCACGCCTGTAATCCTCGAAGAGTTAGGAACCGGTGTACCTAAATAGACCTTTTTTTTTTTTTGATGTGGCCACTCGCAGTTCGACCTGCTAAGGTTGTTACTTCATAACCGGACTATACTGTGGTGACCTCAAATGAATGTAAGGGCCCCAGCCAGGGCTTACAAACTAGATATACTAAATGACCGCTCGCTAAGGGGGTTCGGACCTCGGCTTAGGGAGTCATTGAGGGGTGGGCAGCAAGGGACAGGCTGGGTCATATTATTATTATTTAGGGAATTTAACGCTACATGCTCAGCGGCGCGAGCTGGCTCGTCGAGCAAGGGTCGGAGGTTACCTAAATAATGTCGCCAGTTATGTTTAAGTCCCATGTAATAGAGGGCAAGACTATTGCCATCAACTGGGCGCAATTCCAGACTCCGTGACTGCTACCGCAAAATTCCTCATGGAAAAACCCAATAACACTACCCCACCCTGGAGTCGAACTAAGGACCTCAAGCTCAGCAGACGCGCTTGCGACCACTTGATTAACATACCAACGAGGCAGTCCCTTATCTAATACACATTATAATATAACAGTGGCTTGTATACCATCATTATCACTAGCTTCTGTGGCGACCTGCAAAAATCAACTTACATCAAAAAGTACTACAGCACCATCTATAAGAAAACAGAAGAACTAATATGGTCTCAATCGCGCAAGCAAAGTTTGCATCGACTTAAGAGTATATAGAGAAACCCGACAACAATTGTCGGGCTGTTGCCAACCAGACATAACACCTGTCTGGTCGGAGGATCCTCCGACCAGATAGTAGATAAGTTGCTTTTTGTAGGTCGCCACACTTCTAAACATGTAATAGCCTAAATACGCATTAATGTAGGGACGGTGACGGACAATCCTGTCCCTGACCACTGTCATACTGTGAAAACACGGACTCATAGTAATTCAAAATGAGGAGACACCCAGAACATCTCCTCATTTTGAATTTCTCCTCATTTTGAAAACACGGACTCGTAGTAATTCAAAATGAGGAGGAATCCAGAATTTCTCCTCATTTTGAATGACTACGAGTCCGTGTATGCATAAGCAGTGATCCTTCATAGCTAAACCTGTGTTGGGGCTTGCCAATCAGATATTGCATGCTTACGATACTCTTGCAGAAGATAGTATGATAAACTCTTAGTAGGTGTACGAATACTAATAAGACAACCCACAAGGAAACCCAGCAATGCATCGAAGAAGCGCAGTTTCTATTTTAAGACCTGAAATCATCATCTCCCTAGCCTTTTCCGAACTACTTTGGGGTCGGCACCCAGTCTAACCGGATGCCGCTGAATACCAGTATTTCACATGAAGCGACTGCCTGTCTGACCTCTACAAGTTTTACAACCCAGTGTCTACTGGGTAAGTAACCTTTGTTTTGACTGACTGTCAGACTTTCGGGCCACTGACTACCTTTAAGGACTGTCAAAGATCTACAAGCGACAGCCGGGACTAACGGCTTAACATGATTTCCGAGGCACGGAAGAAACTCGATATGTAATGGGTGGTCACCCATCCACGGACTAACCTTGGCAAGCGCGGCTTAACCTTAGAGATCGACCCCGAGGGGCTGTTATTATATAGCCACCATATAATGAAATAAGCACCCCAAATCGTTGCATAGAAGAATATCGAGTGCCTGGGTTCGATTGTTCCCAGGTCAGGCAGTGTTATTAGGATTTTCTATTGGGAATTTCTCAGTAGCAGCCACGGAGTCCAGATTTGTGCCCAGTTGATGGCAATAGGCTCGCCGTCTATAACATGGGACTTAAACATAACTGGCGAAATAAGGGTGTTCTATATAAGGTACCCCGCTGCCTAACCCTTCGCGGATTATAGGCCTGATGTAATGTAATGACTAAAACCATTTTCATTGTCTTGGCAGTCTTTAAAAACAAATCTGACGACAACGTTCCATAATAAGAACGGATTTAGGTTCATCAAATATTCCTCTTTGTTTTCTGCCAGTAAATTCCGGGACGTAAACTCTTAGGACTTTGTATCCACTTTCCTCCAAGGCTTTTACTTTGTAGAATAGAATAAAAGTTTACTGCAGTGTGTTAGTAAAAAAATCCATTCCATTAGTTGGAGACAAGGAGTCCTTGTGTGAAACATTGAGCTAGACAAGACGGATGTGGTTAGTTAAGACCCGTATTGCGTTGTAGGATGCCGCGTCGATGAGGGCGCATCCACACGGCTTTATATCCGTGGCGATTTTTTATTGGACATCACAAACCAGTTTTTCGGCCCTAGAGGTATAAACATGATCGAGGAGTTCGTGGCTAAATAATAACAGCCGCTCGGATCAATCTTCAGGTCAGGTCTAGGTTGGTCTGTGGATGGATGACCACCGACGTACCGAGTATCATTCGTACCTCAAAAAGCAAGTTAAGGCGTTGGTCCCCCTGCCAGGGCTGCGGGTTGTTCGAAAGAGATACCGCGGCCCTGGAACACAAAGGGCTAAGAATGAACATGGGTGGGTTTTAGTCAGTCAAGTTTGACACTCCCTCCCGCTCCGCCCAGAGCGGGAGAAGTCATTTGATGATTTCCCATCCGCAAAAAAAAAAGAAAGGCGTTGGTCCCGGACTCGCGGCTGTCATTTGTAGATCTTTGACAGTCGTTACAGTAAGTCAGTGGCCCGAAAGTCTGACAACAAGTCTTACGAAGGGGTATCGTATTACCCAGTACTAACTGGGTCGTGGAGGTCAGATAGGCAGTCACTCTATGTAAAATACTGGTATTCAGCTGCATCCGGTTAGACTGGAAGCCGATCCAAACATAGTTTGGAAATAGGTAATAGATGATGATACAAAAACCATAAAAGATTCCGACAAATTGAGAACCTCCTCCTTTTTTAAGCCGGTTATAAAGAAAAGCCAAAATGATTCTCCACACCTATTTCAAACTAAACTTTTATCTTGGCAGCACAGCCAACTATCAGACCGACACCAAGTCACCATTGCGGGCTAGCCCTAACTAAATAGTTGGGAGCAATTTGCATTTTGATACAATTGGTCCGGCCTGCGTTGTAACTTCGCAGCGTCAACTGTTTGGATGTGCCGTGTCGTGATTGTGTATTGGGTTATTAGGAATTCATGTCACCTATCAAAGTCTTTGGGTTTTGTCAGACAAGTCTATTTGCATCGGTTGACTTGACTGTTTCTATGCGGATGCAGGTTGAGTTTATGCATGAGTACTGCATTTATGTTAGGGAAACTTTAGCCTTGAATACTGAGTCGTATGAGCTCATCTGCTTCGCATACCTGTATAGCAATACATAAATCTATGAGATTGTATATTAATTTATACAGACGGACCCGTATTTTTGTTGACGGACTTAGAGAGTAGACCACCAGCTATGCTAGTGCCATTAGTTTTACAGCTGCCAACCAACCCCATTTCTATGATCATTCAAAGAACTGTTTTAGAAGATCCATGTTTAACAGATGACGGATTTATTTGTCTTAAAGTTTATTTTACTAAGAGACCATAAACTTTGAATTGTCAACTACGCAATCAGGCCTGTAACTTATGCCCTTAGTTAGACTAGATTGTCTGCTTCCTAATTGAGTTAATAAAAATAAGCTTTGTGAGATTTACTCCTCATAAAAACATTCCAATTTTTTTTTTGTTTTTTTTTACTTTGCCACACACTAGGAATTTCTCCTGTATCTTGGGTGCGTTTACAAACATTTAAACTCACGTGATATTGGAGGTCAAAGTTCCAACTTTATCACAAGTAATTTTTTTTAATACAAGTTTTTAATGTTATAGGTAACTTTACTTTGAATTCCTCCAAGACCCCCGTAGTATTTAATGCAATCATCAGCACAATGTTTTGAGTGCGTTACATTGAGACCTACCGTAAAACGTGATATTTCACAAGAAAAAAGTAATTTCCAGCAATATTTTTTGCGTAGAGTTTTTTGATATACTGATTTACAAAATGCTTGGTCGACGGCTACTAATGCTAATGGCCCGTTTATACCTTTGTTATTATAAGCCAGTGGACAATTTACTAATGAAAAGAAAACAAAACACGAGTACGACATACGAATAGCGATATTCGAAAAAAAACTAGACTCGTCTCGACCTCAAATTATTCAAATGCCATTCGGAATTCGTCATTTTATTTGCATGCAGAATAACTTAACGTAACAGGACTCGAAAAGTGTTTATTATTATGAAATCATGAATGAATCGAGTCATCGGCTTTCGAGACGAGTCGACAGCTGTGGACCAGATGCGTTGACTAAGAGATTTGTAATTTGTATGATTTATTGTCAAGACTATTTTACACTTTGTCTTAGATCTAAAGATCATCATCATTCGTCATCATCTGCCTAGCATTTTCCCAACTTTATTGGGTCGGCTTCCAGTCTGATCAGACTGCCTATCTGCCCTCCACAACCCAGTTAGTATTAGGTAAAACGATACCCATTGGTAAGACTGGTTGTCAAACTTTCGGGCCACTGTAACGACCTGTAATAACTGTCAAAGATCTCCAAATGACAGCCGGGACCAACTACGGAGGAAAGATAATGTAATCTTAGATCTACAGATAATGTATTTAAATAGAAAGCTGAAATAATAGGACGCTTAAACACAGCTGTTGCTTTAAATTGTTTTCTTTTTATGACATATATTATAAAATTAGTGGTTACAAAATGGATAATCTCGTAATTTATATTGGGCGCAGATGGTTGGATCGTACATTTGTGTTACACAGTGAATAATTGTTCTCGTTTGCAGAATTAAATATTTGTTTTAAATGGTTGTGAAATGCAGCATGTCAGCATGTGGCGTGTACACAGTTTCACACGCATTTTTGGTACAAAATGGAAAGTGTTTGTTTGAAACTGAATAGGATTCGGACTGGCCTCTCTGATTGTATTGTGTTAGTTCTTGGAAACAAAAGGGCACTTAGCATGATTCATACTTTGTCGATGACGTTTTAACACCATGTGGGTGTGACGTGACAAAAGTATGAATTTGGAAACATAGCATACATGGAATTATTAAATACTTTGATAGGCAAATAGGCTTTTTAGGGCGAATGATAGCCTACTCAAGGAAAACCAAGAGACTAATGGTATACCAATAAAGTGTAATACATGTTGTAACCGCAGTTTGAAAACCCACAATTGCTTTCAGCCATGAATTACTAAACAAAATACTTATAAAGAAATAAACAGTAATTCTAAGCTCCTAACATATCATTATCAAACATACGAAGCTCTAATACCATATACTTGTGGAAGAAATCTCGATTACCTAGTACCAAACAAAAGTTGAGGCACTAAACCTATGGCCTTTTTTAGCGGACTAAGGGTGAATTGCACCAATGAAAAAAGACCACGATCGCCACACCTAAATCGCGGTTCACAGCTGCTGTCACTGTCATAGTGGCTGATATGAAATATTGACACTGACAGTTCTTTACGCGGTTTAGATTATTGCCACAGGCAGCTGTTGACTGCGATTTAGATGTGTTGTTCGCAGTTTCATTGGTGACATTGGCTCTTAGAGAACTTTCATTCGACGGTTCACAATATTCACACATGGATCACACGTCAACATTCCACACTGTTCCACTATCATTAACACTAAAAATGGGATATGTACCAAGTTTAGTATTTGTGAGAGTTCCCGATATTTCGCCGCAAGCACCATGATCACTGAAGATAAACTGAATTTATTCAACAAACATGGCAAATATCCCGTTTTCAGTGTTAATGATAGTATTAGTGACTATGTCAGTTTAAAAACTTGTAACCCACTGTTCGGTTGGGAACATTGCAGTAAGAAAATTCTGTTAGTCATTACAAAATTATATATCATCATCTGCTTAGCCTTTTCCCAAACTATCTTGGGGTCGGCTTCCAGTCTAACCGGATGCAGCCGAGTACCAGTATTTTACATGAAGCTACTGCCTATCTGACCTCCACAACCCAGTAACTGGGTTATACGATACCCCTTAGTAAGACTGGATGTCAGACTTTTGGCTTCTGACTACTCGTAACGACAGCCACAAATGACAGCCTGGACCAACGGGTTAACGTGCTTTCCGAGGCGCGGAGGAAACTCGGTATGTAACTCGTCACTCATCCACGGACCAACCTCGGCAAGCACAGCTTAACCTTAAAGATCGACCCGTGCGGCTGTTATTATTTAGCCACGATCTCCTCCCATACATACAGTAAATAAATCGCTGATCATGGCCGTGTGTACGGGCCTTCATTCCTTTATTTATTTGTAGGACTGTTTCGACCGATCTTCGTCGCAGTAAGCTAATAATAGAACTTCTCGTCTCTTTCAAAGGTCATTGTTTGAGGCAATTAAAGGGTTCTCAATTTAAAGACGTAAGACATAAGATACATTTTAAAATGAAACCAAAACCGGGAACCGTAATTGAAGTAATATCCCCTAAGTTCAAAAGGTCCCATAACAAACATTAAAAAAATATGATAGATTAAAAAAAACACGCATTAGAGTTGCGTTATTTTATTTTTCGCATCCAGAAGGATGCAAGGGTTTGCTGAGAACAGCAAACCCTTTCATTTGATACCCATTTAATGGGAATGCATAAAATATAACTAGCCCGTATAATTTGATACAGAATAATGTTACTTAAACGTGCATTTTCATCTATATACCTAATAAATAAAATTGAATTTTGTTTTTAATATTAAAATAACCGCTTTTTACAACAATGCATATGAATGTATATACGGTACATAAATATGTATACTTACAAAATTTTTTTTTTTTACACGTTTTGTCTGTCTGTCTGTTTATTCCGGCTAATCTCTGGAACGGCTGGACCGATTTTGACCGGACTTTCACTGGTAGATTAGCTGATGTAATAAGGATTAACTTAGGCTTCTCTTTTAGATTAAAATCTTTCTACGCGGACGATGTCACGGGCACAGCTAGTCCTAAATAAATATGGACGCTTTCTGCTCAAACGGGAACCGAGAAGACGCTCAAAAACTTCTAAGATTTTTTTACATGGTTAGTTACAGTTAAAATGGAATCATTCTTACTCAATCAAGGAAAAACCGGCCAACAACTTTTCCTTTAAGAAAACTTGAAGTACAAACCAAACATATAATTTACAAACGGCCTAATAACTTTCTCCGGTTCAATAATAAAGTAAACATTTCTTTCGCCGGCAGCATCTAGTTCCCATCAACAGTTCAAATATTTGTTCAGGGGCCACGTCGGCCATTTTAACTTGGAACCAATTACTGGCTGGACTATAGTTTGGCTACTTTAATTAGGATAGTGATCAAAGCTGTGTTTAATGTTGAAATATTGTGTGGGGCATTAGCTAGTTTTGTTGGCAGAATAAATGTGAAGTTGTGAACTTGTGACATTTAATTTTGGATCTGAATTGAGGAGACACTACTCCTCAAATAAGAAAATGGCACAGTTTTGGTAAACAGGTGCTTTTACCTTCATTTTTAGCTCCAGAACCTTGTTTTTTAGGGTTCCGTACCCAAAGAGTCAAACGTCTGTTACCAGGCTGTATTTCATGAACCGTGATAGTTAGCCAGTTGAAATTTCTACAGATTATGTATTTCTGTTGATGATATAACAATATATACTAAAAAGTCTAAAAACAGAATAAAATTAATATTTAAGGGGGCTCCCATATAAAAAAGTGATTTTTTTGCTCGTTTTTATAAATAATGGTACGGGACCCTTCGTGCGCGAGTCCGACTCGCACATGGCCGGTTTTTGTTAACTCTATAAGGTTATTGTTTTTATTCCGAACTGAGGGTTGATCCCGACACTATGGGATCTGGAGGCGATGGTCCTCGCGCGCCTGCATGAATGGCGCGCGGAGGCACTACGCCGGGGGGAAACTCCGCTGCCGCGGCAAATTGTCGCTCAGCGGACAGACCTCCGGCGCGATCTCATGGTGGCATGGAGACAGCGACTATCGCAACCACGTGCAGGGCACGCCACAATAGTGGCGATAAGTCCCCTCTTTGAGGAGTGGCTAGAGAGGCGGCACGGCGCCCTCACCTTCCGCCTGACGCAGGTCCTCACCGGACACGGTTGTTTTGGGAGGTTCCTGCACCGAATTGGGCGGGAGGAAACGCCCGGGTGTTACCATTGTGAGGATCGGCCGGAGGACACGGTGGAGCACACCGTGGAGCTCTGCCCTGCTTGGGCTGAGCACCGCCGTGTCCTCGTAGCGGCGATTGGCGGCGGTGACCTCTCGCGACCGGCCCTGGTTCAATCCATGGTCCGGAGCGAGAGGGAATGGGAAGCCGTCGCCTCCTTCTGCGAAGCAGTCATGCTAGCGAAGGAGGTGGCGGAACGTGAGAGGGAGAGAACCTCACGTCCCAGCCGCCGCGGGAGACGCCCCGGGCGTCGGGGGGCAACCAGTGGCCCCCGGCCACCGTAGGCGCGAGCCTGTGGACGGTGAGTAATGGGCTAGCTCACCGTCCGTCCGTCTTATGACGACAGGCCGTGTCGACGGCGCGTACGTGTTCCACGCGCGCCTCAAGGAGATGTCAGCAAACCGGATGGGGCCCGAGAGGGCCGATGCCTGCCAGGGCTGCGGGTTGTTCGAAAGAGATACCGCGGCCCTGGAACAAAAAGGGCGAAGAAGGAACATGGGTGGGTTTTAGTCAGTACAAGTCTGACACTCCCTCCCGCTCCGCCCAGAGCGGGAGAAGTCATTTGATGATTTCCCATCCGTAAAAAAAAAAAAAAAAAAAAAAAGGGTTGATCCCGAAGTAAAAGTTGTTTCTGATAATGAGTATCTACAATCACCCCCTATAAGGTTTTGAGGTAAACAAGTATTAAGCCTGTATTTTGTTAAAACCTTATTGAAAAATAATGAACAATGAGCAGAATTCAATAAAGGGTTTTTTTTTAATTTCTTCAAAACAACAAAAACTTCAGCTCCATAACACCAGTCTGTAACGAACAGACCGAAAGTAGTAATCAATTCGCTGGCACTTAAAAAATGAAACGTAAACAAAATGAGAGCAAAAGCAAGCATGACCCGAAAACAGAACCATATGTTTATTAATTACGTTAAAAGCTCATATCACTACATACGACCGCGCCTGTCGGTCTGTACTATCGACGTCGTAACCTCGTAAACAAGTGTGATGGATATGGTTTTGCTTCTATTTATGGAAGATTTTGAGTGTTTTTTGCAGAGGTGATGCATGGAAAGGAGGCGGTAGAGAGGGAAAGAGAGCATGCCTCTCATACTACCCGTACCATAAGACCAGCCGGCTGTCGAAGGGCGCTTAACGATCTCCAGCGACCATAGGCCTGCTGGCACCGAACTTAGGCCTGAGTCATCGCCCAACCAGTCAGGCCCAAAGAGTGGCCCGAAAATCTGACAACCAGTCTTACCAAGGGATTTCGTATAACCTAGTACTAACTGGGTTGTGGAAGTCAGATAGGCAGTCGCTCCATGTAAAATACTGGTGCTCAGCTAAATCCGGTTAGACTGGAAGCAGACCACAATATTGTCGGGAAAAGGCTAGGCAGATTATGGAATTGATAAAAGTACACCGTCACTGCCATGGAAATGCCTGTTGATGTATCTGTTAGGATCAGATGGAAGATGCTTTTGCTCGTTCCTGACTCTCCAGTCAATCATGTCATCCTCTCACCACAAATCAAATTTGATCTTTATAGCACAAAAGATAAGAGCGAATTTTTTTTCATCAAATAACCGGAACAGAATTTCGATCTTCTATTCACGTGCGATTACTTAAACAAATTACATCATCATCCGCCTAGCCTTTTCCCTAACTATCTTGGGGTCGGCTTCCAGTCTAACCGCATGCAGCTGAGTACCAGTATTTTTCTTGAAGCCACTGCCTATCTGCCTTCCACAACCCAGTAACTGGGTAATACGATACGCCTTGGTAAGACTGGATGTCAGACTTTTTTGGACTACTCGTAACTACTGTCAAAGATCTACAAATTACAGCCGGGACCAACGGTTTAACAAATTACATAACATATTGAATATAATATATCTTCGAACGCTTTGATATAATATGTGGGAGCTCTTGAATCGTTCTTTATGTAAGTATATAGCAGTATATATCAAGGTGATTAGGTAGCCTTGTATGAGTCACCGTTAGTGTCTCCCAATGTAAGCGTGAATGAGTTGCGATGTGAATGTCTTGGTTTTTTATCTGGCTTGTGCTATCTTGTTGAGAAATCGTTGCTCGTCTTTGAGATAACATGTTTACTTAGAAATGTTAGTGTGTCCTGTTGTCTACACAAAGATTTGTATGGTGTATGCGTCAACAACTTTTTTTTTACAATTTTACTGTTTTGGCGCCAGAGTATCCCATAAAATTTCAAATTTTCTTACGTTTTTTTGCATTTTTTGTTGTAAGTATGTTAATTAAAATGTGATTCGCATCCGTAACAGGTATACATATATGTTTAATACTAGCCCACGGCTTCGCCCGCGTTTTTTCGGTAATTGTTCCGCAGAATAACACCACCGGGATAAAAAGTATCCTGTGGATTATGTGTTATACCAGACTATTATCTACCCCTATGCCAAATTTCATCCAGATTCATTCAGTAATTTTTACGTGAAAGAGTAACAAACTTTCTCGTTTATAATATTAGTAGGATTATAATACTTTTAGTTCATTTAATCCCATCGAATGACTATTTCACTGCCCTGACGCTTCCTTCTTACCATCTTCTTATCTCTAATTATTTTAATTCTTACCTCTGTCGTATACGGTCTGAAAAATAAATCATACGTAATTTTCAATGGTTATGATGGCTAGAATTTCTCGGTGAATTAAGTAGATATACACTTCCACAAACTGGATTTTAAATATGACAGATTAGCGTAAGTTTTTTTTTTTTGCGTTGGGTTTGCTCTTGACTCTAGTCTAGGTCAGAGATGACAGAGACAAAGTCGACGATGATACGAGCTTACCCAGAAGAAGCCTGTTCACTCTAACTTTGAAGAGATTAGAGTTGCAAGCGTTCGGAAAATACACTAAAACAACAACATTCGTCAAATTGCCCGGACTTTATGATAAAGTTGGTACAGTTGATCGAGTAGCGAATTTTTTTTTACACAACTGTAAACACATGGCGACACATGAGCTTTGAATTTCCTCGCTACTCGCTTTGGATACATTTCCCGTACAATGAGAGATCTGCATAAACTGGTTTTACATGGTTTGATTGGTCGTCGTTGTAGCATTGTGAGGATCTCAACTGAAATTAGTCGAGTGATTCTAAAATGTCACTATTAGTAAGTAACGAGGGACCTCACTAAAAACGCGGTACAACACGAGTTCTTGACAGGACGCTATGGCTCTGAAATTTCGTTCCCGTTGGCTTAGCTGAATCTATCCTCTGACCTCAGGATTCTTTGTGCCCCGACTTAGGGGTTCTTTCCACTCCTGCACGCTACCTACTGCTGTGCCAGTACGCAGCCTACCCTGCGCACGTGGCTCTTCGCTCGGGCTTGGCGCTGTGCGCTAGCCTACCCCAGCGCGCTACCTACTGCTGTGCTGGTGTGCAGCCTACCCTGTGCACGTGGCTCTTCGCCCAGGCCATGACCTGCCTACCTGTGGCCTACCCCACGGGTGCCTGTGCAGCCTACCCTGCGCAGCCCTGCCATGACTTGCCTACCTGTGGCCTACCACGGGAGCCGGTGCCTGCGCAGCCTACCCTGCGCGGCCCTGCCAGTGCGCTGCCTACCTACCTGCCTACCTGTGGCCTACCCCACGAGAGCCGGTGCCTGCACAGCCTACCCTGCGCAACCCTAGCCGCTACCGTTCCGGAGGCACGAGGTTCTGTCTGCACGTGCTGCCAAGGGACGGTACCCTTTTTATTTAATGTGTTAGTGAACAGAACAAAGTGACAATTACCCGCGACCTAGTTTAGTGCTCTTATTTCGTATGTATTAACTGGTCCAGCTGTTTTACTTTACTCTACCTACCTACCTATTTGTTAGCGGCCTGCACAGCCTACCTTGAGCAGTCCTAACCGTTACATCGTGCGTACTAAAGGAAGATATATGTATTATGAAGCTATGCAATGTATATCTTCTATTCTTTCGTTTTAGGTAACAATTGAGTTATGAAGTTGGCTACAAATAATATTAGGTAAGTATTGTACCAATGTTCTCTTAGGTAACAATCTGGATACAAACAGATCGTTATAAATTGACGGAACGAAAACAGTAAACCACGTTCATTTTAGACAAGCTAGTTCAAATTATATCATGAACTCGTTAAAATAACGGTAACTGCGATACTGAGTTAATTTTGTTACTTTTGATACAACATTGAAATTATTTAATGAGATTGCGTGCCGAGATAGCATCTAAGAAAAGTTGGAAACGATTAATAAATTATTAAGTCGTAATATTTTATGTAAAATCGATTGATAAACCTCGGCAAATATGTTGACTATATTAACGATCATGTTCACATTACTTAAAACATATAGATTTATCGATATTCTTAATTTATTGGTTTTGTTACGACACTCAAGTTTTCTTAAATGTGTATTTTGGCCAAGACCTCACCGTCTCTCTATGCCGTGTTCCCTAATTTATGTCGAAAATAATTCTACAGAATCGTACACACGGAGACACATCAAGTTATACATTTCCAGTCATGTAGCCTCACTAGCCTCGCTTTGCATAGATTTCCCATACAATGAGAGATCCGCGTAAACTGGTTTGGTATAAATTGATTGGTCGTCGTGCGTACTATTGGGATAAGGTATGTCCTCTTAAGGCGACAATAAGTGCCCGCGACCTTGAGCGAGTGGGAGGAGCATGCGTAACGCTTTAACGCGCACCAAGATTATTCTAAAAAACAACCCACCTTGATTTATCAAACACAATACAAATAAAAGCCGTATACTAAAATATGGGTTGTTAAATTGTCTTTCAGATGGTCAAAGTTTCATGCAAATATGTCCGATAGTTTTTGCGTTATTATCGTTTTTTTGTCCGCGAATTTACAAATTAATTACACTATGTTCTAAAAATATAATTTCACATTTACACATATCAATTTATAAAGAAAATTGTCTAGTATAACATATTTTTTTTTAAAAGAAATAAGACTAGAAGTTTAGACGTGATGTTCAATTTAAAATCATTAAAAGTCGTCGATCTAAGGGATTACTATGATGGGCTGCGGGACTGTTCAAAAGAGATACCGTGGCCCTGGAACACAAAGGGCTAAGAAGGAACATGGATTGGTTTTAGTCAGTACAAGTCTGACACTCCCTCCCGTTCCGCCCAGAGCGGGGGGGGGGTCATTTGATGATCTCTATTCGTAAAAAAAAGGGGTGACTGTGACGTCTAAAAGCATTATTGTTTTAATCTTCTTCCAGTGTGGGAAAGAGACGGAGCTATAGACTACATCTAGCGCCATCTCGTTTCCACTCTGGAATAAGATTAATACAATACTGCTTTATGACGTCATGGTAGGCCACCTGTGCGTGTGCCAAGTATCGTCGAAATCCGTTAGTCAATTGTATATTATTTGTCAACTTTAGTAACGACTCCAGCCCTTATCCGTAGTACAAATTAATTCCACGAACCGTCATCTATTTTATGTTCAGTTGGCCTACCTGTACCAAATATTATTGTTTTACTCCTTTACCAGTATGGGAAAGAGATGGCGCTAGGCTTCCCGTATAGCTCCGTCTCTTTCCCACACTGGAATAAGAGTAAAATAATTCTGCTTTAAGACGTCACGGTAGGCCAGCAGTACTGCATAATCGTACCGGCTCAAACAATGTCTGGTCAGAAAAGGCAACAAAAAGTGTGACAACAATGGGGAGGGTCGGCCGCGTTGTCGTCCGGCCTATTTTCACACGTCTCGGTGCCCAGCTACCCACTGTCCCCTCGCCGCCATGGTAGGTAGCTGTCAGTCAGTGTGTTTTGATTGCAGGATCATGGGACGGCGCTTAGCATTCTTTTGTTTTTGTGAGGTGGAATTGAATTAGCGGTTTAAACTTTTGAACGGCATTGTTACATGTACGTGACAAGCAAGCGCATGCCCTGTACGCCAACGACGCAAATATGTGACAAAAAATGTGGTGGACTATAACATGAAATAATCAATTTAAATCATAGCTTTTGGGTGTGTTTATTTGTATATATTAAAAATGTGATCTATATATACATGTATATCTTAAATATTAAATGTCTTAACAAGAAATAAGTTAGTAAATTATCCGTTGTAATGTCCAGGTGACTATAGTTACCCGTTGCGCATGTCCACGCCCACTCGGAAACTTTGCTGCGCAAGCGCCCCCGGGCAGCTTCCCATTTAAAGCTTATTATCTCGTAAACTACTGCAGCTACACCAATATAAAAAATACGGTGTATAGCTGAAACTATACGGAATCTACATATGCTAAAACTATATCCAACAACTCGAGAGAATTACTTAGAAAAAAATGTAAACTTGAGAATATGTGTTGAATATCAGTAAAATATTTGTTCTTACTAAGTTTTTACCAATAATTTTGTAGTTTGTGTCAATAAAACCTATTTATAATGAAACTAGACTATATAACCTTTTTTTTGATACCCATATGTCCTTACTTGGAATGTTCTGAGTAGCACAATGAACCAAAACAATAGACCCTTTCCCTCATTGATTCGATGCCGGCGGCGGCCTGCGTATGTGTGCGTGAGCGTGTGTATGTGTGCGTGAAAGATGGCCGCCTAAGGCTAGTTTACAAAGGGATTGAATTTCATGTTGTGATTTGTGTTGAAATGAGACACTGATGGGATATTGTATTTATTTAATATTTTACAACAAAGTAGGTATTGAAAATGGAATGCTGTAATGTCCGCGTAACCATGGTTACCCAATATTTTTTCCGCTTAAATGTCCGGGTAACCACGGCTACCCAATAATTTTACACCGAAACGTCCAGGTAGACAAAGATTGCATTTCAATTTCAATTGGTATGTAGGGTAGGTAGGTAGGTAGGGTAGGGTAGGGTAGGGTAGGGTAGGGTAGGGTAGGGTAGGGTAGTGTAGGTAGGTAGGGTATGGTAGTGTAGGTAGGTAGGGTAGGATAGGTAGGTAGGTAGGGTAGGGTATGGTAGGTAGGTTGAGACTTGACCGCTTTGAGACACCTGGCTAGGCCAGTGAGAACAGCCTGGGGCTGGCTCATCTGCTGTAACTGGAGCTCCAGCTTCATCAGCTGTAACAAACAAACTTGTATTATAACCTCATTCTTACAAAGTCTTATTATGGCACAAACTCTATGTTGGCGATGGCGGGGAGATCTATAACAATCAAGACGTAAGTTACTAAGGATGATACAGTTAAAAAACTATTTTACTAGAAGAATGGGACAGCCTGGGGGTCTAAAGTATACCTTCGGCTACCGGTGGGCTAGCAGCAGCCATAATACATGGCTACCTTTCAGGAGATGGTTGTCCGTTAAACAAAATAAAACTGACAAACTTCTTTGCAGCTAGGATTCAGCGAATAGCTGGACTATAAAGAAAAAAATAAATTACCATGTTGCCCGCTTGCGCGGTTTGACATCGGGCATAAGCATCAGCTCAAGCTGAGCGCGCTGCTTCCACTCCTTAAGCTCCTGCCAGGCTTCAGCTGAGAGTGCATTCACCCGGTGTAAGAAGCCCTAACTGGAGCGAGCGGATCCTCCAGAACGGCACTGCCAAAAATTATATGCAACATTAAAACATAACGACATTAAACATACTAACTTGCACAAATTAATTATCTTAAAAACACACTGAATAAGATACATACGGCTGCGCATCCACCTATGCCTCTCCCTCACCACTCTTTCTACAACACCCCGGTCCCCGGGCTGGTGCTTCATCTAACGCCTGCCCCAAATCACGGCTTTCATCATGAGACCTAAAACATAGACATAGATTCTATAGTTTATTTTTAAAGATACACATGCACACACACAGGGCCACACACAAGTCTGAAGAACTGAAAGAAAATTTGAGTTTCAGGTAGCCTGACCTGCTGGAGTCTGTAATTCCATTTCGAAAATCATTGAAATTATTATTATTGGGTAGCTGTGGCTACCCAGACAATACAGAGGATAACAAAACACCAAATACAAGAACAAAAATCATAACCTTCCTTTTTCGTTCGACGTAGTTAGGCAAACCAAAACGCAGTTTTTTATGAGTAGTAAAACAGCCTTATTTATCGTATTTGTGTAAATACACAGGTAAAAACCGTTAAATCTGGTTTTTAAAAATGTTCTAAAAATTGCTTGGGGAACAAAATTTTTAACACATAAAATATTGCAAAATTTCGTTGTATTTTACTGTTTTATTGTGTGTAAATACTAATTATGAACTAATTTCCATATTACGAGCATTATATTAACGATTTTCGCAATAAATCCATTAAAATAAATAAAAAACTTTACGAAAATCACCACGGTCAACATGGCGGATTTTTTTCACATTTTCATTTTAATATTATCGTTTCAACATACTTTGAACCTACGATATTTATAGTTAATTGTAAAGCTTGGATATTGAGGTTTATTTTGATATAATACACTATACGTATTGGGTTACAAATAAAATTATACTTACATTTTAAAGTCGGCGATCACTTTGAGTCAGAGCAATAAAATTTGACACTGAGAAATTGAAGTTTGACATTTTATTTCTCAACAAATATGCCGACTTGGACACTCGGGTTTTGAGCATTTGACGCGTAATTTAATAGAGCAACACAGAGAATAAATTTGTCCTGATATTCTCGACAGCTGACATTTTTTAGAACGTTTTTTTGGAACAATTCGAACGCACTACAAATGGGTAACTATGGTTACCTGGACACTTGACCGGAAAAATTATTGGGTAACTATAGTCACCTGGACATTACAGCGGTTACGTGTTTTGAAATCCCTTTTTTTTATTTGTAAGTATTTGCGGTGAATTTGTCTTTTATAGAACTCGATTAAAAATAGCATTCATCATCATCTTTTGCCCTTGTCCCATTTTACTACCAGCAGCCCTCCCCCCTGGCGATGCCCATGGTGACAAGTGACAAGATTTGAAATAAAAAAAAATAGTGCGTGGAATCCCTCCGCGCGGAAGAAGTGAAACTTCGTAACACTACACGCATGCGTTCGAGTGCCACGCATTCACTCTCGTTATTTTATTGAGCTTCTAAATAATATTTTGTTGTTTTCTTGTTGTATTATTTTTATTACATAAGTTTATCGAGGTTATTCTACTCATGGAAATTGAGAATTTTGCATGACTGTTTTCAAGTCATCTTGCGTACCTAGTAGACCAACGTAGTCACACATCTTGTAATACTGTCATCTCTTAGTGAGTTTTAGAAAATATTCCCCCTCCATGGTAGTGTTAAACTTGTTGGAAGTCGCATAAGAATTTTCACTTCAAAAACTAACTTTCCCAAAAACGGTTCATCCGTTTACAAGCTACGATGCCACAGACAGACACAGATACACACGTCAAACTTATAACACCCCTCTTTTTATGTCGGAGGTTAAAAAGTAGGATAAGCAGTCACCATTCACAAAATTGTTATGTTTATTAGCGCATTTGGTGATTTTCGTGGTGGAAGTGAGCCTAAATTAAAGCTGGCAATTTTTTAATTTGGTAAGGCAAGCGTGCTTCGTAGTAACTAATGAGATACTGATGAAACGTTAGTAAATAAATTAAAACAGTAACATTAACGTTGGTGCATGAGATCGTAACGCATTGTTATACATTTCCCTGCAAATTTATTATTTTTTATTTAGTTAGTCCAATTATTTGTATTAAACACGAAAGAAAAGTAAATTGTGTGCCGCAATATACGTATTGGGTAAGTCATGCGTGTATGCTGTGCGTATTGCACGGCGACCAATCAAGGTATACAAAACCAGTTTATGCGGAGCTCTCATTGTACGGGAAATTTACACAAAGCGAGACCATTTTATGCTGGAAGTGTATAGCCGCAGTGTGTACTATTTTTGGGTTCCGTACCCAAATAGTCAAACGGGACCCCATTACTGAGACTTCGCTGTCCGTCTGTCACCAGGCTGTATCTCATGAACCGTGATAGGTAGCCAGTTGAAATTTCAACAGATTATGTATTTCTGTTGATGCTATAATACTAAAAACAGAATGAAATAAATATTTAAGGGTACACCCATACAAAAGTGATTTATTGCTCGTTTTTATAAATAATGGTAGGAACCCTTCGTGCGCGAGTCCGACTCGCACGTGGCCGGTTTTTTTATACAAGTTAACATAAAATGGAAAACGTTCATAATGATGAACTTTACAGAAGTTAAAGCAATAATTAATAGCTTCCTCCTTAAACAAAAGAAAATAAAATATGAATTCTTGCCACAAATAACTTAATGTTTAAACGGTATTACAGGCATTTAAAAACAAGTGCGGTAACAAACGTTTGCATTACTAACCGTGGTTAATATATTCTAATGACTTATATAATTGCGGCTATTATTTCCATTTAAACACACTTTATATTGTTCCATAAAATAATCAAGGTTTATTGAACACGTGTCCAATGTTACTTTCAGGATAATAGCGATGTAATTTCAAAGCATATTTCCACTTTGATTGACATTTGAAAACTGTATTTAACTGCTAAGATCCTCAAACACACCACAAAATAGGTGGGTTAAATACGGTCTAACCCACCTCCTAACCATCGAGTATAAAATAATCTAACTGTCATTTCCTATAGTAAAAAAAAACCGACTGACAGCGAGTAGCGCTTCCATTTTTCAATAACAAAATATCTAAACGTTTTATAACATTTTTAAATATCACGCCTTTCCCATGGAAAGATACAGAAACTTCAGAAACCCTGCTTCGATCCTTACACATTATAAAAAAAACCATTAAAACCCACCATCTTCTAATATTATTATATACTTTAATATTATAAAGCTGAAGAGTTTGTTTGTTTGTTTGCTTGAACACGCTAATCTCATGAACTACTGGTCCGATTTGAAAAATTCTTTCAGTGTTAGATAGCCCATTTATCTAGGAAGGCTATAGGATACATATCATCACGGTACGACCAATAGGAGCGGAGCAGAAGTGAAAAATGTTGCGAAAACGGGGAAAATGTGACGCAGACGAAGTTGCGTGGGACAGCTAGTCTAACCATAAAATACTTTTGCCACTTTCCACAGCGGTAGAAATACAAAACAAAAAAACAGCAGACAGCTAGTTACCAAGTAGCGCCGCGCCATCGCCAGTACGCTTCGGACCCGGTTGCAACTCCGACCGTGCACTCTCTTTTATTTCTATTGACAGAGCTCCCTTTTTGTGTATAACAGTAGCACGCTCTGACAAATTTTATTACCGTTTTGTTACTTGCCTGGACTTCTGGACGGTTTGTAATAATTTTGGTGGACTATGGATGTTGGTAGCAGGTGTGATGATTGCCTTTATTTATGCCTTCTTTGAAAGACAGACAAGAACCATTTGCAAATATGGCCCACTTGCACCAACATCATCATTCTGTTTCCCATATCCCAATTCATTTCGGGTCGGCGCAGCTTGTCTTATTCTTCAATACTTCTCTATTACTCGTTCTCTCATGAGACACCTGTTTTCTTGCCAAATATCATCCTTCACACAGTCTATCCATCGCTTACACCAACATAACATCACTAAAATTAGATTTCGCGCCAAGTCTGTAGTGTCTCTGTCAAACGAATAACAGAAATAGGACAATGCTATTTGAAATAGGTTTTGCCATAGACAGTTTTTTTTAATTGTTTTGTTTTTGTTTTTTTAGATTGTTTTTTTTTTCTTTTCTGGGTCGTGGTGAAAGTGGGCTTTAGTTAAAATAACACAAAACTATATTTTATAGTATAACATAACATCACGCCTGCAATCCCCGAAGGGTAAAAAAAGGTACAATCCAAGAAGTATATATACAATACGCTAGTTATGTTTATTCTTAGGGACAGTGGGCATTTCAATATCCTGAAATAAGAAATATTTTAATAAAAAAACATCTTCTGATATCAACACCCGTATTTATAAACAAGTCAAGTGTTGATTACTTAAGTAAAAATCATTAGGTATTAAAGATACGATTTTTATTCTGTAGTTTAGTAAATGCTTGAAGTTGGAACTGTCAAAAGTTAGAGTTCTTAGCTTTGCTTTCTTTCACGGTTCTTAATTCGTTTAAATTCTTGTCTATTGTATTAAAATGTTTGCTTGTAATAATACTAAGCTGTAGTAATTAGTTTAACTCGACAATAATAGTCTTTAGTATCAGAAGATGGTTGATATTATAGGATTAATTTATAGAAGGCCTAAAATTTTATTGAGGGTCTGTGTTTTACTTAAACACCCCAATAAATTGTTAGGCCATGGCCTCTCAACAACTTCAAATCGAGCGATGAATCGATTCGTGCCTCGACTTAATAGCTAAAGTGGAATTCGAGACCTGTGCCTCGACTGTTAAAGAGACAATCGATACATTGCGTGCCTTAATGAATAAAAGATAAGTGGAATTTAATGTTTGTTCTAGGAATAAGCAATGTACGTCGACGATCTGTTATAGGGGCGTTCGTGTCATTGGTTTAATTGTATTCGGACTTCGTGACAAATACGTAACTTAGTACATTGTGGTAAGTTTTAATTTGTCATGGGTCAACCTGGGTCCGAAGTGACAATTATCTTGATAATATCAAAAATCATTATCTATGTTACTTTACGTATAATATCCGAACGCATTTTGGTACTTCTTCGCGTATCTAAACGAGCTGTTGTATCGTCTCAACTTAAAAAAAAACGATCACAAGCATTGTTTTTTTTTAACCCCCGACCAAAAAAGAGGGAGTGTTATAAGTTTGTTATAATAAAATATTATAAAGATTTGATTGTTTGTTACGATGTAACTCAAAAACTCCTTTACCGATTTTAAAAGTTCTTTCACCATAAGAAAGCTATATCTTTACTGAGTAACATAGGCTAGGTATATATTACAATTTCCGCGGACGAAGTTCTAGTTTTAGATTTAAAAAAAGGATTGTGTGGTTTTATGAAACCACGGTAAAAGTGAAACTTTTTTCACACTATAGACATTTAACTAAAATATTTTTGGAATAATATTCCATTAAGGGTATAAAACGGGGAATAGGGATAAAGTGAAAGGCGGTCTGACGAGCGCCTTTCACTTTATCCCTACTCCGCGGCCGAGCGTCACGCGACATGCAAAACACAGACGAAAAAGTTAGAGACGATGTAATAAAAGTTTCACTTTAAAAAACAGTTCTTTATGTACATAAGTGTATAGTTTTCTTTGTTACTCATCACAGTCATGGAGTGGCACCGAATGTTTCCTTCTTCCATACTTCTCTATTATTTCATCTGATCAGAAACTTCTTTTCCAGCCATATCATACTTCACACAATTCATGCACCGTTTCTTTGGAATGCTTGCTAATTGTCAACTTTGACTGCACCTTTATTATTTTGATCGATAGTAGAGAATCTTGGCATGTATCTTTAGATTTTAAAGACACTTTTCTGCATACTGCATACAGCCATTTTAAAACCGTTTAAATCATTCATCTCTGCAATACTTCATTCCAGCCAGTTTTGTAGCGGTCTATGTCTAGCGGCACTAGATAGTCCCCAACCGTGACACGGCTTAGTTGGCTATCTTTCTATCTTGGTGAAAATTAAACTAACTGTTTACTAGTTTTTTCTTCGCGCATGCGGAAGCTGAAATTATGCCATAGGAACGAACTAACGGTATAAAAATTACCTAACTCAAAGCATTTATTTTAATTAGACCGTTATATGTATAGACACTAGCTGTAGGCCTACATTTGACAAAACTGGACCCCTGAGACAGCTAGGCGGGGTCGCGGCAGACCAAGAAGAGGATGGCGGGACGTCTTGGATGGTTTTCTCGTTAATTTCGAGAAAAGGCAAAAAACAGAGAAAGGTAGAAGGAATGGGTGGAGGCTTTTGCCCAGGAGAGGGAAAGATCAGGCTAACTAAAAAAAAGGACACTTGAAATTCAAAGATAAAAGGATGAAGCTATAGTTCCAGACACAAGGCATAATAACTTGTGAAAGTACTGTAGTGTCCCATTCCAAAGCGTAGATCTCTATGGAGAAGAATGAGCTATGTCCTATGGTCATGGTCGAAATCCGTTTAATACTTGAAAAGGTGAAAACCTATCAGACAGTTCAGTTATTATTAGTTTGGATATCAAGTGCCTTGTCATAATTTAGGCTAGGTTTCAATGTGCCCTTTTCCAACATATCGCACTCAAAATATTATGTAAATTCACGAGTAACGTTTTAAGATACGCCTAACATGTTTGCTCACCTGCAAAAGATAAGCAATATTTGCATTGATAAAACATGAGTCTGATGTCTGTTTATCCAGTATAACTAAACCGAATTCCAGAACTTGGTTACGTAAAAAATCTGCCGAAATCCTGTGAAGAGAAATGCGTTATTTTATGTTTTACTCCTATCTTAGTTATGCGAAAACATTAGCATAAGATTAACTATTCAACGGTTGGTGACTTGTTTTTTAGGGTTCCGTAACTCAAAAGGAAACAACGGAACCCTTATAGGATCACTTTGTTGTCCGTCTGTCTATTGTGTGCGTACTGTACTCTTACTCTTAAAGCCTTTTTTCTTCTAGCACAAGCCAAAATACTGCTGTTTTTTTTTGTAGCATTTTGGCGTCATAGGAGATGGTGCCTCATTAGGTGGTGGCAATCCACCAATCAAGCTCTGACTCTGGGCTTCGTAACATCTTTCTTTATCGTGTGCTTAGTGGCATAACCTGGTGACAGTGTTTTATGCCGTCTATGGGCCTCTGAAATGGCTTTGCCGTCGAGAAATATATATCTCGGGCATGGTACCTTGTTTTCCTTCACCGGAACAAGTGATATTTATGCAATACGGACATGAATCCGAAGAATCAGAAGAGCGTATCTTGGGATCGAAGTCGAGACCGTTGACTTGGCAGTTCGAAGGTCACACCACTTGGGTGCACTACTCCGTGCTGTTACTGAGTCGTACTCAACCATAACTAAATAAGACCACATGCAACTTCTACACTTCGATCCTCATTTTGTTCCAGTAAATATAAGGGCGCTAAGACTTATGCGTACAGCGTACTGATACGGGTTTGGGAGCGATTAGGCTCCTTACATGCCGTTTGCTTTATTGTGTTGGCGTTTCCTTCCAATTCATTGCCATTTTATGTCTTTTTAGTTCGATAGAGCTAACTGTGCGGTTTAGCGATCGAGTTTTGGCTGAGTAATAGTCATGTAAGGTATCTTCACATAGGTATTTAAATGATCAACTTCTTCTGCCATTTATTTAGGCTTAAATTTTTACCGCTATTCCGATCTTAATTCTTTGATTATTAAATTCATAACTTTTTGTTTGACAACTTCCACAAGCAACCATTTTCAAATTAGCAACTTACGAAAACTGCCAAACTTAGCCATCACTTAGAAATTATGAAGAGTGAAAGGAGTCCTTAAAAGGTCTTAGATATGTTTATGCAAAAGCCTAGACTATCTGCCAACACAAAATATGCTTTAACCACTAAACATTTCACAAACATCTAAGGTACATATTTTAAACGCAAAGCGTGGTTTCAATTTATGCTTTGGCATTTGGCATCTTTGCATTGCGGTTAAGTACGAACAGATTTAAGTAATTATTCTGAAGATTTTCTAACGTTATTTACTACTTAGGCATTTCTTAGATTATTCAAGGAGATTAAAACGTAAAATCTGATGCTGTCGCAAGTACAGCTATAAAAAGGCAAAGTAAGATTTCGTCGCAGATTTTTTTCCCTAGTGATTTTGTATTGCATCCAATAATTACTATCATATTTGCATCCGAACTTCTGTTTTTGGAAATAAAAGGCGAACATAAACGTAACTCCGGGTTTTGGAAACCGACTATTTAAATGTTGAATGTGTATCTTCTACTAACTGAGTATCACGTACGAACAAATGTTTACTGATCAGATTTACTGATTAAAAACAAATTAAGGCTCCAATAAACAGGCGACTAAACCATATCCCACTTCGACGTTGTCGAGTGTCTGTCTGAAACTTAAGTTGAAAGGGTCTTTCTGGCACCTGGCAGAAGAGGCAGACAGGGATGTATTATATCCATTGTCTCAAGTAAAGCTGTTCCATTCAACACTGAATAATATTCAGGGTGCGACCCTCCCCTTTTCATTACATTAAGGGGATGTTATCTAGTATGGAACACCCTGCCAATATCGTGTTACATGTTTTGTCAAGGTCAAAGTGAATACGATATTATAGAAGCTTAATATCGGCGCTTATTATTTCCAATTGGTTATTAGGAGACGGATAAAAATAGTACGTAGGCAAGTACGTTATGATATTATGACCACTTAAAGAACATCTGTTTTTTCAAGCCGTTTTATTAATAGACTGATATCAAATATTGAATTGAGTGTGTTTTTTGTTGATATAATTTTTATTTCATCATTTCAGCCGAAAGACGTCCACTGCTGGACATAGGCCTCCCCCAAGTGTCGCCACATTGACCGGTCCCGTGCGACGCGCATCCAGCGGATTCCCGCAACCTTCACCAGTTCATCGGTCCACCTAGTGGGAGGCCTTCCAACGCATCGTCTCCCGGTTCGCGGTCGCCATTCCAGAACTTTTCGGCCCCATCGGCCATCTGTTCTGCGAGCAATGTGCCCTGCCCACTGCCACTTAAGTTTGGCAATTCTTCGGGCTACGTCGGTAACCTTGGTTCTCTTGCGGATGTCCTCATTTCTGATTTGATCACGCAAGGAAACTCCGAGCATAGCTCTCTCCATTGCCCTTTGGGTGACTTTGAGCCTTCTGATGAGGCCCATTGTGAGCGACCACGTTTCGGTCCCGTATGTAATCACTGGCAGCACACGTCGAATCCGACTCGGCTGGGCAGCGTTCGGAAAGCTGCGTGGTATCTTCTCGTCCAACTTACCGCAGTGCCTCAAGACGAAAGTCTATGACCAGTGTGTGCTGCCAGTGATTACAATTTTTATTTAATCAATCAAAATTAAATGGTGTAGTCAGTCTGCTCAAATCCATTGTAGTAGCTTTTTCTTTGGAATTACCTAAGGGGCAACCTTTTTGTAACGAGATTAAAGATGCGAAATAAAGTCAAATAACTGTTGGACCGTTATTTCAAACAATTCACGTCATTTAGCAATTTAATGGAGCATCTTGTACATATTTACTTTGTCTAGTTGGTTGCTCACATTCACATTCCATAATCAGAATGTACAACGTATGTAGGAATCGACATTAGTATATACGGTATTTCTAATTAAATAAGAATAAACTTGTATTTTATGTAGACAAATACCTTGGTACTTTGAACATCAAAGGAAAGTGCATTCATAAATATCATACATATAATTAAAATGATGTAGGTAGATCATATTTCTAGCTAGGTACCTTCTCGGGTATCAGATCATGAAGCCCTATTAACGCAACAATTAATTACTTCATAAGTAGTTATAATCCTAGTTTGAAGATAATCAGTATTACATTCTTATTGTAGCTTTTAGGCCCGCTTCCACGACGAATCACTAAACGGTTTGGATTAGGCGCACAATGCGATATTCGCAAAATGACATATTGGAATTTCGCAAAATGTCATATTCTGAAAACGCCATAATATAGCAAAACGTCACATTAGCAAAATGGCATTCTGGCATAATGTCAAATTCTCGAAATGTATTGATGATGATAATGAATTTGGACGTTGATATGTTTTTATGAATAACACCATCTAGCTGTAGATCTAGAAGAATTTCTGCGTGAACTTATTTTTCTACAATTATACAAATAGCCATTATTTATGTAAAAAATCTTACTTATAGTGACTCTTAGTGGCACATTATGTTATGTAACTTTTTGAGAATATGTCATTTTGATAGTGTGGCATTTTGAAAAAAGACCATTTGCGAATGTGTCATTTTGCTAGTGATATTGAGAGAAGACATAAAATAATGCCTTATAATTAATGGCAAGAAAGGACGTGTCTCTCTGATGAGATGACGATTAATTGAGAAGTATGGAAGAAGAAGACATGCTGCGCCGACACCAAATAAATTGGAATGAGGGCAGGATTATCATGATGAAGTACATATTTTTTTAAATAATAATTATAGCTAATCTTTTAAATAATTTTATCGATTTTGGTAGCAAGCTGAGGGCTATACTTGTTAGTAAATAAGTATCTAGTTAGTAAGTATCTATGGTTCTATCTATGAATCAACCCAAATACTACACACCTTTCGATTATACCATTCGACATAAGGTAGGTAGAAGCAGACGGTATCCAAGGTTCTCCGATCCAATCACAGGTTTTATTAGGATTCGATTCGATTGGAAAGGTCTAAAGATCCATTCAAAGAGGCACCTAGGCAGATAATGAAACTAGTCTAGACAGAACTGATTAGTAACTAGTTAATTATGTAATACTTTATTAAGTAGGTACCTAATACAAGTATGCCACATGTAGTAGTAGTTAGTTAGGTCTTAGCACTAATATGTAAATATTTTACTTAGCAACTTTCGACTGCCTCGTTGGTCTCGCATGAGGTCGTGGGTCCGATTCCCAGTTTGAGCAGTGTTATTGGGTTTTTCCTATCAGGAATTTCTCAGTAACAGCCTGGATTTGTGACCGGTTGATGGCAATAGGCTTGCCCACTATTATATAAGACTTAGACTCAGAGGCCAAAATGTGGTTGTACTTTTTAGGTACACCTCTGCCTAAGCCATAGGGAAGTTCAAGGCATGAGTTATGTTGGCACTTTTAAAATTGATTTTCTCCAACTGTCATGATTGTAATTTACGTTTTCTGTTTATTGTTACGGATATACATATACCTGACTCCACTACTGAATGTCGAAGTTTGAACTACCTATATGGCTATTTTGGAAATTTTGAGATCTTTCTTTTTCGTGTGATTAGATATGCATCCTTGTCATGTAGTGTACATTCTGTAAAACGGCGAGAGAGGATAATTATGGTAGCTTTAATTCATAGTAACTTTGAGATAAGACAAAGTATGATGATCTTCTCAGAGCAGCAATCGATATTTAACACGAAAATTGCGTTTGTATTTTGTTAAGAGTTTATTTACATAGTTTACGTACTTATAGTTTTTTTTTTCGTAGTTTGCTCGTGACGTGGCTGTACATAGTACAACACAGTGGTAAGTACTTAAATAGAATATTTCCGCTTGTCGGCGAGTCTCGGTTTACAAAGACAGAATTCCTACCTAGGCAGTACCTAGCTTTAGATACCTATTGTCATTGTGAGGGGACTCTAGGCTCAAGGAATTTGAAGAATAGGTATTTGAAGAAACTATTGCCGTCGCGCTGCGACCGACCAAGCCCCCGTAAAGGGCAAAAGGGACAACTGCAACTCACGCTGATTTTACATACAAAAATCGTGACCAAAAGACGTTTTGTATTCCACTGTTTTCTTCTTCAAATCTAAACTGATCTAAATAATTCTTATATCAAAATTTAGAGGAAAATCTAAATTGTCTGATAGTCGTGTGAACATGGCGGTAAAAACGTGATAGGGGCATGTATTAATAGACGAATTATCCACGAAGAAAACAGTGGAATAGGTACGTTTGTATGGAGAAAGGCCCACTAGAGTCCCCTCTTAATATTTTCTCAAGAACATTGGTGTGTATCTATCTGACTAGCTAGGTACAAAACCTTAGGAAGTCTTCTACAAAGTGATTTTATCACGTGAAGGTTGTTAAAGTTATGATTAAAGTTAAGCATGAAATTGTTAATTATATATTCCAAAGTATCTACCAACTCCGTTATTAAATCGGTTAAAAGGTAGGTTGAGGTACTGATGCCAAGGTATCTACGTAGGTGACTGGGTAGATACTCAAGTACTGTGTAACTGTGTTCCAGATAGTATATGAGTCAGAATTGAAAAAGCCCTTCTTTTCCAGTGAAGCAAATGAGTTCGTTATTATGAACTTACTAAATAACACAAGGTAATGGGTTCACGGCAATCTATGCGCCCGTGCCTGCAGCCCGCTATGTAGGTGTGCGGTGTCTCAGCTTTCTCCCAAAACGTGGGCGATACCGCGCTCCCATTCATGATCCGTCTGTGTTTACACCGCGACGCACACTATCCAGCGATAGTTAATCACTGATACGGAAACAAAATAACGCGACACAAATCGATGGGAACGAACGCGATAACGATTGTTTACCTGCGATTACTGCACATTCAAGGTAACCTACCTATATAAACGTTAACGTTCACACGTTAATTCACTACAGACTCACAAGTTAACTCTCATAGTAAAACTCTGTTGACTAGTGTTGACATTGAATACAGTTACGCAAGTCGATGCAACTTTACCACAAATTAAACTCGGCGCTACGTTCACAAAACCAAACTCACGTTCCCTGTGTTCACACAACAAAAAGCCGGGCGAGTGCCGCATTTAAGACGGTCCCCCTTACCTCTGTCGCTCGAACGTATCCTGCGAGGACTACACAAGACAGCCATAGGTATATCCTCAAATGCATCACAACAATGTGAACCGGAACGGTCGCACCAGCAGTATGACACTATCACACAATAATAACACAGCACAAAACAATTTGCTGTTATGTTATTTCACTAACACCATACACACGGGTCGGAACGGCGCGCGAAACGACATGCGGCGTCGGTTTGCGATTGTAGTAAACTGAGTGGCGCTTGGAACTCGGTTCAGTGCGTTGAGGGCGCGCGCCCCGCACGCGGCGACTTCGTAGCTAACTTCGCTCGTGTTCAAGTACGGTCGTCGCCCGATGGTCGATGGAGCTATACACAGAGTACATTATTATATGGAGCTATATTTCGCGTCACGCACTCCTATTTATTACGTCGAAGAATAATGGCCCAGTCGTCGCGCTCACAAAAACAGGCCCCTAATTCTCTTTCCGTTCGATCAACGCAACGGCCTACAGCTCCGTAGTCGCTTTCCTGACGCATTCCCACAAAGAAACTTGTTCTAATTTTGGTCATGGACAAGACAGAAATATTATTTGCTAGGGCGACGACCGTCTGTATAACATTGAAGATACGTCAAAACAAACAAGTCGTGCGATAGCTATCTAAATGCGTCCAATACAATTTATTCCCTGCCAAGACAGAGATAACATACCCTAGTTTCATGTTTGAATTGGTACTTTGAATGACCAGTACATTCTAAAGGAGACCGTATTTGTGAGATTATTAAACAGAGAGTACCCTTCTGAAAGCAAAAGTGCTTTATAAGTTTCAGTAGCACGCCGTCTACAGTCTGCAACTTGATGAACATAAATACAAAATTACAAATCTAGCTGTGTTGGTTGGAATAAGGTGGACTAGGTACATTTTGAAGTAACGCCATCTGTTGATACTTGGTTGAAACCAAAGATAGAAACTACACTCTTGTAAGATTTCATGAGATAACCAACACTATGTTTTACATTCTTAGATAAAATGGCGAATTATTTAATATAAGTTTATTATAAAAACAGTTTCGACATATTCATCTTGTGCCATTGTGCTGTGGTTGAAACTGTTTTTATCAAGACCGCAAGATCGAAGTTGTTCTTGAATTTTACTTTCGACTTGTTGATGCCTAGATATCCCAATAGATGGCTCTTCTTTAATAATTGCCATTCACAAATAGGTAGGTAGGTAGTATAGGTACATCACCACACTGCACTAAAGTTCCGTAAAACATAGTCACGTAAAAATATAGATTGTTTTTACACTCTTGATAAAAAGATAAAGAGCATTTACTGCTTTTAAATACCTACTCTTTATCTGAGGATAGTTACCCAGACCAAGCCAACAACATGTTGTACGCAAAAACGAAAACTGGAAATAACTATTTTAGGCTACTGGTACTTCTGCGATCTACTACTAAGAACATAATGATTGTGTAGACCAGGGATGGCGAACCAATGGCACGCGTGCCATTGATATTAACCATACTTTCATCTACCTATGGCCTTCGTTCATTATTTTCAGACATGATTAACATTACTTATAGATTCATTTAGCTACCAATGCATTTTACTAAAAGTAACCTCTTATAACCCTTATTCAAGTTATTTATCATCTAATCTGCAACACAGAAGTCATAGGTACCTACTAATGTTACTTTCGATTAAGTTACACGTATAACAGATACCTTTAATACTAAACAGTGCCAAAAGTTGTTTTTCGGAAGTAAATAAAGAGTTTTATGGCCTCATCACACCATTTCTTTAGCAAAAATGGCACGTTGATACCTAAAGGCGGAAACACACTTACGTTTCGTGGCGTGTCGTGACGCGCCAGAAGCATTCGGTTTCATACATCGTTGCGACATGATACGCCATGCAAATATGTCTCTAACCATATTAAATGTATGAAACCGATTTGCTTCAGGCGCGTCACGACACGACACGACACGTAAGTATATTTCCGCCTTAAAGGTTCGCCACCCCTATTCAACAAAACTATCATGTCACAAAATTACTTAGTTACCCACAGTAAAAAGTACCTAACATTACAGTATAATTTTTTGTTCAATACTTATAGTCTTTATTTATTTATTTATTTATGCACACACAAAATACTTAAAAGAACAGTACATTAAGATAGTAGAGCACAAAGGTACTGCTTATTTCAAAAGAAATTTCTTCCAGCAGACCTGCGAGAGGAAAGTTGGATTGGAAATGTAGACACAGTGTGTAGAAAGGACGAAATAGGAAAATTTAAATTAGAGCTTAAAACTACAATATACCTTATAGAATAAACATACATACAAATATACACTTATACACATATAAAAAAAAAGGTAAATATATACCTATAATATATATTAGAATATTACAGTATAGAGGAAAGGTAATGCTCTTTAACTTGCTTTTTGAAGAGAAATAAAGATTTAGAGTCTCGAATGTTAGGTGGAAGTGAGTTCCACAAACGTACTGCATGAACGGAGAAGGAGTAAGAGTAGAATTCAGTTTTATGGGATGGAAAATTAAGATAGTGCCTAAGGTGGGATCTACACAGAGCATCAGGAGAACGGGTAAAACAAAAACGGTCACGCAGGTAGCTGGGATAGGCTGGATTATAAAGGATGTTGTATAGGAGACATAATATTCGAGTGTTCCTGCGAAGACGGATAGGGAGCCACTTGAGTTCCTTACGAAAATGAGAAACATGGTCATATTTCCTAAGACCAAACGCAAAACGAATACAAAGATTTTGCAATCGCTCAAGCTTGTTCAACAGCTCCTCGGTGGCATCCAAATAGCTGGCATCAGCGTAATCAATAATTGGCTGAATCAGAGTTTGAGCCAAGTAAATTTTGGTTTTAAACGGCAGGAACCTCTGTAATGATTTAAGCGAGTGGAAGGAAAAGTGCACCTTCCGACTAACCTCATTCACTTGAGCTCGCCAAGAAAGGTTGCTGTCGATTAAGACACTAAGGTCCTTAGCGTGTTCTGTGTCCTTAGCTGTTTCAGCATAGGCAATGGTCGAGCAACCCAGAGTAAGTGGAGTCAAAGATGACAAGTTAAGTGCAGTGCGATAGAATCTGCTGCCTATGATCATGGCCTGCGACTTAGAAGGGTTAATCTGTAAGCCGTACGACTTAGCCCATTGATCAATGCTCTTCAGGTCCTGATTCATGGCATTGATTACTGATTCCGCATCAGCCAGCAAGAAATGTCGATATAGCTGCAAATCATCTGCGTAGAAGTGGAAGCTGGAATTAATAACTTTGGTAACAGAATTTATGAAGATAGAGAAAAGAAGAGGAGAGAGAACGCCACCCTGAGGTACACCGGCAATGAGATCACACCAATCAGAGTAGATCTCTTCTTGGCGGACACACTGAGAGCGACCCCGAAGATACGAGTCAAACCAGGCTACCGCAGAGACAGAGAAGTTTAAAGATTGAAGGATCCCAAGAAGAATATCGAAATCCACTGAGTTGAACGCGCAACTAAAATCAAGTAAAACTAAAACAGTCGAGAGATTTATTGTCCATAGCCCAGCGGATATCGTCTGTAACTTTCAGGAGTGCAGTAACAGTACTGTGGCCAGTACGGAAGCCAGATTGAAAAGGGGAAATAAGGGTATTAGATGATAGATAACTGGAAATTTGACCATGAACGATGTGTTCGAGAACTTTGGAAAGGAAAGGAAGAATAGAAATGGGTCTGAAGTCAGATAAGGCAGAAGGATTGCTAACTTTAGGAAGTGGTATTATGTGAGCCTGTTTCCAGGCTGACGGAAATACACCAGAGAATAAAGAAAAATTTACAATATGAGTTATGATGGGGAGCAGCTCTGAGATTATAGGTAACAGGTCATTCTCGAACACAAATTGTCATGGCCCGCAGCAGAGGAGGAAATAGAGAGAAGGGATTTTTTGACAACGTCTTCAGAGACAGGACTGAAATTAAAAGGTGTACAATGAGGTAACGGCAAACTAGAGAGCTCAAGCAAAGTTGAAGCTTTAACGCTAGGGTCCAGAGAAACAGGTGGAAAAGAAAAGTGCCTGTTAAGAGCGAATAAGTCGACATTTTTACAAGTATTCGTGGGAGATTTGCCGATACCGACAGACTTTAAAAATCTCCAGATATCAGAGGAGTTGCGATCAACGAGAGATTCGTGGAAATAGCGTCTCTTGGCATCTCGACACAGACGATTGCAGCGGTTACACAGAGCTTTAAAGTGAGTGAGATTGAGTTCCGTGGGTCTTCGCCTATATCTACTTTTCGCCTTATCCTTACGAGCTATGGCATTTTTAATTTCAGTAGTCATCCACGGAGCAGGATTATGTTTAATTTTGATACGCCTACGTGGGGCATGTTTATCATAAAGACCTAAAGTAATGGCATTGAAGCTGTTCACCTTTTCATCGATACTGGTGCTTTCGATAACATGAGTCCAATTGATATCACCAGCATCGCGTTTCAAACTTTCCAGGTCTATGCTATTAAAACTCCGAAAAAAACAGAAACGATGCTTACGTTTCGGAGGTCGGATACGATAAGAAAGGTAAATGAGGTCATGATACGAGAAGGTTGCAGTGAGTTGCCCAAAGTCAGCAACATTGTGAGGTGAAGACACAATCATTAAGTCAAGAAGAGAAGGCGTGCAATTTGGGAAGTTATGAGTTGCAGAAAGAGATAGAATTTCAAGATTAAAAGAGGACAAAAGCGAACGGAGTTTATGTGAACGTGAATCATTTCTTCATTTCAATCCATTTTTGTTCGGATATTAATCTTTTTTATATTTGAAGCCGGAAACTTGGACGTTTACTGAAGATGACTTCACACTTATTTAAATCAGATCGGCGCTTTCGATAGGCAGTAAATGTTGACCAGTACGTCTACCATGAGTTGTCATAGTTAGATCGCTTGACGTAACTGCAATAGTTCCGTCAATAAGCAAATACTATAGTTAGCTTTTTCAATGGTACCATGAGCTGTGTTGGTCCTTACTTACTACCAAATTCTAAGCAAATGAAGACCAAACTTGCAGTCGCTGTAGTTTAGTTTACTACACGGTGACGTAGGATAGATAACTATAGTGAAGACGGAAACATACTTACGTGTCGTGTCGCGCCAGAAGCAAATCGGTTTCATACATTTTATATGGTTAGGGACATATTTGCATGGCGTGTCGTGTCGCAACGATGTATGAAATCGAATGCTTCTGGCGCGCGTCACGACACGTAAGTGTGTTTCCACCTTGACTCATACTGCGCATTTTAGTACCCAACTGTCCGCTAGAGGCGCTGTAAAAGTTTTCATACATTTTTTTAACTACAGACGCTAGCGAGTATAGATTGTTAAAACTCATGGTAGACGTACTGAGTCCACCCGAAGAAATAATTACACACAGGTAGTCTGCTACTATCTTTCAGCTCAAGCTGATCTGCAATGTCCGTCTGAAATCTACCATCACTGGTCATGCATGCATCGGTGAAACTCGAGCTAAGCCGAGTGGCCTTTTTAGCAACGTTAAAACAGAATATTTACCTTGTATATAATTAGTTTAGAGTTCCTGATATTTCCCCGCACTGTTGCAAGAGCCACGATCACGGAGATATATCCGATTTTGCAGCCTGTGTTATAGGGTGCACACATCTGACGGAAGATGCGATGCGCATCGTCGATCGTATTAACAACGATACGGCCGACGCATCTTTCGTCAGTTGTGCGGTCGGCAGAGATCAGAATACTAGAGTTTATTTGTCTAAAAGTCAAGGAAGTAATATGAGACAAGTTAAAGCAAGTGCCCCCCCCCACAGCATAATTGCTAATAGTTTGAGAAAAGATCTTCCTTCAGCCTCCCGTTGACTTTGGCAATGGGATCCACGTTTCTGTGCCAGCTAGGTACATCCAGGCTTAACGCCCATTGATAAGGAAAAAACCGCCATTAAAAATTACAGAAAAGATAAGAAATACCTATTAAGTTTAACACTAGCTGTTCGGCAGTTTGCTGAACTGGGCCTTTTTGGCGCAGCCGTGAGACACACAATATTATTTATTTCTTTCTGTTTAGTTTTAAGTTTTAACTATTTTTTTTTGTTGCGTGCGCTTGTGGCATGTGCCAAATAAATATGTTTTCTTTTCTTTTTAACCCCCGACCAAAAAAGAGGGGTGTTATCAATAAACAAAATTGTAACCCTAGCTTCTCAAAACAATGTGGAATACAATCAAACACAATGTTATAGTGCCACCATCAATATAATTGGGGTTCAACCTACTATTACAACTAAACAAAATAAAAGCAAAAAGTTGAAATTCTTAAAACATAATTGAGTAGGAAACTCTTTAAGACTTTCTGATTGTAATGTAAGTATGGGCATTTTATTCCTAATGGTCTTTGTGTTCCATTTCTACCATCTTTTGTTTGTGACGGCGGATAGCTTCCTCATGGCGCTTGATCTGTTCCTTGTGGAAGGCGATCTCCTGACCCAAGTGACTCTTCAGGTTGGTGATTTGTTCCTTTTGCTGAAAATCATAAAAATAAATGTTAATAACATGTTCTGACAGTATTGTTTAGGTTTACTTTTAGCAGTATGCTTGCCGAGATAGGGCACAACTTGATGTTTATTTAATCCATATTACTGAATATGGATACTTATACTGATAAGAGTACTATTTAAACATCATTGACACATTTGCCTTTTTACAAATTGTTAAAAAGAAAAATAACCTCCACAAGTGACACTAGTATAAATACTGGCTGCCATTTACTGTACCAGCAGGATGAAGGCGCCTTATAAACAGAAGGCACTCATCACAACATTTTCTTAAGGTGTATTGGTGATTTCAGAGTAATGTAAAATTATAAGTCCAGATTTCCTTAAATTGTTCCTGTTGTTGTTGTTGAATCCTTCACCATCAGACTTAAAAAAGTTAAATGTATTGTTGGCACAGAATTCAAGCCTGCCATTACCACTGCATGAGAACTCATTTAGTTTCTTCAGATGCAACACCAAACAAATTTAGTTCCTTTGCCTGGGTGCTAGAGTTGCAGACATGAGCCTGATATACAATAAAATATCAACAACAATCAACACACACAATTCATTTAATGATATGAAGTGGAAATTATGTTTTTCCTATTGTTTATCTGGACTTTGTCGAGCTTCATTGTCTCGGCGCTGTTCTGGTGGTCGCCACTGTTGATTCAAATCAAATCAAAATCATTTATTTCAAGTAGGCCAGTTACAGGCCCTTTTACATAGTCGAACAACAATAAAAATGAAGCTACAGTCCCAGTCACAAGACATAATAACTGTGAAAGTACTGTAGTTGCCAATTGTAATGATGCCACACCTTGTTGTAAAAGTACTGCTCTTCCAGAGCTTGCTCCCTTTTGCCAAAAGCACCACCAGACGCGCGGATGGAGCCACCACCGCCACCACCCCTGCCGGCTCCAGAGCCAGGTTCACCGCTGTACATTCTGAAATCAACAAGTTGGTGATTGAGTAAAGATATTTCACATTTTTGGATGGGATATTCGACATCCTACAGATATAAATGGATTAAAAAATAACCTTTTTTCTTTAAAACACACTAATCAATACTAAATTAACGAGACCATATCTGAATAGTTTGGAAGACTAGAACATGAAATTAACAAATTATGTTGTTGTTTACAAACCCTGAATCCAACCGACAAAGGCAACCAACAACTAACAAAGTTTAGTAAGAAAAGTAACCACAAAGTGATTTTGTATTCTGGCAACTGATGATTACAAATGCATGACCTGCATCACAAATATTTTGTATTCTGGCAACTGATCATTACACCTGCATGACCTACATCACAACTATTTTTAAACTTGTCTGTCATGTACAGTCACAGACTTTAATTTGATGAGCCACTTTCAAACTTTCCAATTAAGCAGTTTTATACATCACACGATTACACGATTAAACACGAACCGATCAAAACAGATGACAAATTACTAATAATCGGAAATTATCTTATCCACAGAGATTGAAGAATGACTAATAAGTTGTCAATGAAAATCCATAAGTTTTTTCAAACTATTTTATACTGACCTCCTTTGAATTAGAACTCATTAAATACTAGTTATTTCTGAACACCTATGGACAGTTGAAATGTCGATGTCAGCTAAATCCCCTGAGTAGACTCCCACAGAAAATCTATGGAGTTTAATGGTGCAGCGATGGGATCACCGTAATGAATGAAGAAAAGAAGTTCTGGCTCAACATTGCCAAGAAGTATGGGATTGGGAAATCATGCGAGGAACTGATATTTGCACCAAATTGGTTAACTCCATGCAATCACAACTACAAGCTGTAATAGATAGCCAAGGAGCATGCACTAGATATAGTCAGTTCAACAATATTTATAGATAATCAAAATATAATTATTATTGAAAGGTTGACAATTTTTTTTTTAACTTAGTACAAACAAAAAAACATAAATAAAATACACTATCAATTTTTCCACAGTGGCAGCAGTTAGGTGATATTAATTAATCTTGGGTTAGAGTTTTCTCGATGTTGAAATTACCAATTATAATTTCTGTATTGTAATGTAATGTACTGTGAAGTTATCAGGCAATGTAATGGACAATGAAATTGTAGTACAATAAACAAGTCATGATGGAAAATAGCATATATCATTGTTTCTAATTTTGTATGCACAGTAATTTCACAGAACATAGGACCCCCTTGGGTTCTTAGTACTTAAATACATCTATGAACTCCATAGTGTTTATTTTAAAATTAATAAGTACCTAAATAAAAGCAACAGAGCTCTTTTAAAATCAGGCTCAGCACAACTATAGATAGGTGTTCCTATCTCATATTATAACTACTTGAAAGTGTAAACATCAATAATATACCTCTGTAAGTAAAATATGTGCTTTGGATGTGGATTTGCAGGCACTAGCCTATAAGACGAGTAAAAGTCAAGTAATGAGGTGTACATATATCACATAATTATGTACATTATCATAATCAGCCTATAATTTTCATATGCTGGGACCCAGGCCTTCTCTCTACGAGTTAGACTGCATGATGTGCATATATACCAATGTAAAAATGCAATTATGATGACAACAAACTATTGCATGGTTGGAGATATACTATTGACAAATGCATATTAGCATTACAATCAACAGATTACTTTACTGTTGAAAAACAAAGCTATTGGAGTCATGCTAGCTTTGGATAAACAAACAGTGTTCGTCTAAAACAGTGGTAAATCATTAATACAGATTTAATATGCTTAGAAAAGAAGGATTTTATTGCACAATCTACTTTGAATTTAGAACACAGTTCTTATTAATAGTCCGGCTAAGCAATCACAACCTCAGCAGGTTGATCTGCAAGAGGCCATACAAAAAAAAAAAAACTTCTTATCATCTTCTAATTTGAAAACTATTTCACATACAGTATCTAGGACACTGGAATGAGAGGGGAATGTGAACACTCTTACCTAGTTTATAAGAATTTAGTGAATTGCTAGGACTGATTTTGCACTAATTAAAAACGTAAACACTGCGCAGTAAAAACATCGACTTACGGTATATATACTCTGACACCGGCCAAAGTACTGTGTCATACAGTCATAGATAGAATAAAAACAAAATCATCATTTGCTCTGACGTTGATGTTGATGAGATTAATCATGATCGAAAGTGAAACTTGACACAGAGGGGGAAGTATTGATGTATTTTTAGTAGTAAAATAAAGGGCAAATAAAAAATTTCAAATATGAAGGTTGCGTAACTTGACATGCCGGTAGGAATCCTTACCTCACGCTAACAATAGCCCGCGACAGATTTGACCTCATTCTGGGAATTAAACTCATGATTGAAAAATGTAAATGGAATTAACTGACGAATTCTTCAAGTTACTGATTATGTGAATGGATAGTTTTCTTTCTAATGGATACTGCAAAGTGTGTGTTGCCAAGTGCGATGCCAGTGTTGCCAACTCAGATTAAAAAAAAGGCGCAGGCCAGATTAGAAAATTATGTAGAATTAGGTCAAACTTGCATAATTTGGAAAGTTCGTAGATCTTTTTTTTTTAATGAATTGAAGATGTTAGGGTAGGTGAAACTGAATAACACGAATGTTTTGTCATAAAATTTATTTAAATTATTCCTTATCCTTTTTTTGAAGAGTAACATTCCGCTCTTCGTCACTGTCACTGCTCATTTCCATAATTCAACTCAATTAAACTGAGCAGAAAGCTGAAAAGCAGTCAAACAAATCGAAATATATTTTTTTAGGATATATTTTACACACTGACATGAGATGAGATGAGTCAGAGTCACAGCTTTATAAAATGCACACTTTAAACTTGTTGTGTGGCGAGACGACTGTAACGGAACACCCGCCCGAATGCACGTTATTTTGCTTTGTAAAATTTAATTAAAATATGTAGATTCTAGGACTGAAAAGTTCGTCGGTTTGTGGATAAGGACTAAAATACATAATACATAAATATAAATACAAAATACACACTAGAGGGCGCTATTATAAGTACTTCAAGATGTCATCTACGAATACGATTGTTTGTGCTGGATGTCAACAAAACCCACCAGACACGGCAATGCTTATCTGCTATTTTTGTAAAGATGTATATGATCTACAATGTGCCAACACGAAAACTGATCTCTTCAAGAAAATGACCCCAGAGCAAAAAAATACATGGCAATGTCAGGCATGCCGATGCAAGGCTCCAAAAATCGGTAATATAGATACTCCTATACGACCTCAAGACTATAAAAGAGCAAACCAGCCTAATTCCCCTCTGGAAAATACTACCAACAATAATATTACCATCAGAAAGAAGACTTCTAATTTCAACAATGATAGTACAATATCAGAAGACTTGAGCTTTCTCGGTGATACTATTCCTAAAGAAGATACGAATATTAATATAAATACGGATATCCCAGCGACCTTCTCACTAAAAAATATGAGCGAAATTATAATACAGCGTCTAAAAGAAAATAATAAACATATAATATCAGAACTCCAAATTACAATTGAAGTAGAAATAAAAAAAGCAATTGCGAAGCTTAAAGCGGATATAGATGGAAAAACTGACTTCTTATATAAACAAAACGATAAAACAATTCATGAAATAGAAGAAATAAACAAAAAAATTGAAAAACTAAGCATTGAAAACGAAACTCTGAAAAACGAAATTAAAAATATGAAGCACCAATCAACTACAGAAATTAAAGACACTGAAAACAACTCCAAGAAAATAGTAATCTACGGCTTCTCCGAATACTACAATGAGTCTGACTATGAATTACACAATAGATTGATTGAAATGTTTTATGAAATTCTGCATGTAGACCTAAACGGATACTTAGAAGAAACATATCGTATAGGAAGATTCAGCACAAAAAACAGACCCCTAGTTATTGAGCTTCTAAGCAAGAAAATGGCTAGGTATATTGTTGAGAACAGCCACTATTTCCAAGGAACTACCATACATGTCTCCGAATTTCTAAATAAAAATGCGCAAAACGAAAGGAAATTAATGCGTGAGGAAATGCTAAAAGCACGGAAAAATGGACAGCATGCAGTAATACGTAATAACAACTTATTTGTAGATGGGAAACGGATACAAACTAGAGAAGAGGCGACCATAAAGAAGCCACACCGCAGAAGCTCTAATTCAAACGAACAAATAAACAACGTCGACAAAACCCTCATTACAACTACACAACATTACAAACATAATAAGGAATATCCTAAAGGCACTACTTTTCGAAACCACAGAACAACAATTTAAAATTTTATATCAAAACATACAAAGCATATATAACAAACAACATCTACTTGAGGCCTTCATCCACGAAAAAACAATATATAACGTTATATGCCTTTGTGAGACCTGGCTATCACCAGAAAAATTGAGTAACTTACAGATTAGCGGCTACAAAATTGCTGCATCTTACTGTCGCCGTTCTCGAGGAGGCGGCGGCGTCTGTATCCTATTACAAAACCATTTCGAGCACAAGGAAATTATTGAAATTGTTAACATGTCTGTTGAGTATTGTATAGAATTATGTGCAGTAGAATTACCTAAAGAGAATCTACTTATAGTTACTATATATTGGAATAGAAGGGAGGAGGAAGTTTTTACTCGAAAATTAAAAGAAATGATGTATTTTATTAATAATAAATATCTGAGATATAAATTAATAATAGGAGGAGACTTAAATATAAATATCCTAGAAAACTGTCTAAAAACTAACTTGTTCTTAGATCTAATGTTGGAACATAAATTCATACAACATATTAAAGAACCCACACGTATCACACAAACTAGCTCAACATGCTTAGACCTTATTTTTTCAAATTTTGATTCAAGACATACTTATACCACCGTAGAAGAAATAGGCTTCTCAGACCACTGTGCAACCAGCTTTCACATGAAATTACCTAGCGACAGAAATAAGAAAACAAACTGGTTTGTAAAAAAAAGATTATAATACCCAAAATGTAGAAAAGTTTAAATCTGAACTAAAAAAACAAAACTGGAATGAAATAATACATCCAAATAAAAATGTAGATGAAAACTACATTTCTTTCAATAAAATATTAACTAAAATCCTAAATGAGTGTATTCCGCTGCAGCAAATTAAAATAAAAACGGTATATAAAAAGTATTGGCTAACTAAGGGTATCAAATTATCTTGCAAAAACAAAAGACTTCTTAAAATACTTACCACTAAAACAAACAATCCCACATTATCAAAATATTATAAAAAATATGAAAAAACCCTAAAGCAATCGGTAATGACAGCAAAAAAACTACAATATATAAATAAAATAAAAAAATCATCAAATAAAGTCAAAACCATGTGGAATATAATTAACGAAAGAACAAATAAACCATTAAAAAACGAAAAAATAACATAAAATTACATAAAGATGATAAATTTGTAACTGAACCCAAGAAAATAGCAAACATTTTTAATGACTTCTTTGCTTCCATTGGGGAAAAAACCTCAGTAGCAAAAGGAGCGCCTGTGATGTGCCCCACAGAAAACACCATGTTTCTCAGCCCTGTCGATCCCTACGAAGTAAATAAGATATTGAAAAGTTTAAAAAATAAAACGAGCTACGGAGTAGATGAATTTCCCCCATCTCTACTTAAGCAATGTGCAGACGAACTAACCCTACCATTTTATAAATTAATTAACCAATCCTTTGAAGAAGGAACTTTTCCAAATCAACTTAAAAACTCACTGATCAAACCAATACATAAGAAAAATTCCAAAACCGACCCTAATAACTATCGCCCTATCGCGCTGTTACCAACTGCGTCTAAAATCTTTGAAAAGGCAATGTGTGACCGCGTATACTGTTTTTGCGAAAAATATAAAATACTTGACGACTGCCAAAACGGTTTCCGTAAAAATAGGTCTACAACGTTAGCAGTCTATAAATACGTACAAAAGGCTCTAACTATTATTAATAATAAAAACTACGCCATAGGTATGCTGCTTGATATGACGAAAGCCTATGACAAGGTGCAATTTAAAATACTGTTAGACAAGTTACATGGGATAGGAATACGAGGAAAAGCTCATGAATGGTTTGCATCATACCTTAAGGATAGAGTACAATCAGTAGAAATAGAATATTTTGATAACAATACAAATGAAATAATTAAAATTAGATCCGACAGTAAATCAGTAAACGCGTCAATTCCCCAAGGCAGTGTAATAGGCTGCCTTTTGTTCCTTATATATATAAACGACCTCCCTAAAATCATAAACGGACCATGTGTTCTATTCGCGGACGACATCTCTATACTCACCTCATGCCAGAACGATGACGATATAAACGCCAAATTAAACTCCCTTCTTTCTGCAGCTGTAAACTGGATGGAAAACCATAATCTAGAAATAAACTTCACCAAAACAAAATTAATAACTTTTCACCCCCATCAAAAATCCCAACTAAAACTAAATTTCATTTTTAACAATACTAAACTGGAACAAGTTAATGAATTTACTCTCCTCGGCTTGTCCATAGATACTCACATTAATTGGAAATCCCACATACAAAAAGTAAGGGCAAAACTATCAAAATTTTCATATGCGCTAAACGAAATAAAAAGAACTACCAATCTGCAAACTGCACTTGTTACTTACTATGCATATGCCCATGCATGGCTCAGCTATGGGGTCATGCTTTGGGGAAACAGTACAGACTCACAAACGTTATTTATTTTACAAAAGAAGTTAATTCGAATAATAACCAATATAGAGCAAACAGATAGCTGCAAACCGCACTTCCAAAAACACAAAATACTCACACTTCCCTGTTTATATATCTTGGAATTATGTAAATTTGTCAAAAAACACCCAGACTTTTACACCACTTGCGACGAAACACAAACAAGATATACTTTCAGACACAACAAGAACAAAATAAACATACCTCAATCCCGAATCAAAATGCACTCATCCAGCCCTCTAGTAATGTCCACAAAAATGTACAATAAATTGCCAAATGACATTAGAGAAGTAAAAAAAACGCATATATTTATTAATAAATTGACACAATTTCTAAAATCCAAGGCATACTACTCAGTAAAGGAGTTTTTGGAAGACAAATCGATTACAAAATAAAATTATTTTCTCTTTTATACATCAGAAATTATGAAATATATATAATATAATATGGAATATAGGAAACCAAATAAAAATATGAATACATAAATAATAAAATACTTACCTAGTAATGAAAATCCTTCTAAGAACTTCTTATTATCCACTTTTAATAATTAATAACCTGCCTAGAGAAAATATGTTCTGAATCAAGGAAATAATTTAGGATAATGATATAACTAAGCAACTTAGATTGATCTCATTAATTATAAAAAAAAAATACCTAATATAATATAATACTATTGTTCTTAATAATTAATATTTTAATGTTGTTTTATTATTTTGTTGTGTTGGTTTATAGTGTTAATATTGTAGTACTATAATTTTATTGTTCACGATTTGTAATAAGTAATAATGTCACTCATAACTATAATTATATTAATGATACTTATATTGCTGTGCCCTAACAGGGTCCATAACATTGGTCTTAGCTTTAAGCATTTTATAACACCTTTAAAACATTGTGGAACGCAATTAAATGAATATGAATATGAATACATAGATCTACGTAAAAAGACACAGAGTTGGCAACACTGCAGATTTCCTACCAGAGATAATTTTTGTTTTCTCGAGCGAGCGAGCGGAATAAGTATTTGGCTTTTAGATCATAATGTTTCCTTCCTTTATACAAGTTTGCATTCTGGTCAAATTTCAGGAGGTGGTAACAAAAGACATAAATAATCAATAAAAATTACGGTACCTAGTTAATTATTAATAAACGCTTATTTTTTTGGTTGTATAAATGTGTAAATTTTTTATAATAACCCCCTTAATGTGGTTTAGGGAATAAGAAATGATCGAAAAACGTTTGAGATTGTTAGTAAGTGTGTAAGCGAGGTTATAGGCAACAGTACTTTCACAAGTTATTATGCCTTGTGACTGGGACTGTAGCTTCGCGTTTTATTTTGTTTTTTTTTTTACTTTCAAAAGTGCCTGTAATTGTCTAATTGAAATAAATGCTTTGAGTTTGAGTTTGAATAGGGCTAGAACCAGATTCCGCGTTTAAAACACGGGTGGTTCACTCTTTCCGATTTCCGTAAATAAGAAAAAAAAAATTGATTCGGGACGAGAATCATTAGCATAGTTACCTCCTTTAATTTGACGAGAATGCAAAACAACACCTTGTATTTTTGGATAAAATTTTCAATATGAGCCGTTGATTTGGAAGTTCATATTTTTTTTGTAGATAGCACTCATAAAAGAAAAAGGTGTTTTCAAATCATCAAGTGGCGGAAATTCACAGTTTACGAGATATTTTTTTAAAGTTATCACACTAATTGTAAATTATCACGCCATTTGTGGGTTGTATAAATTGTCATGGTAGACGTCACATTGACATTTCACGTTCCGTTGACGGTAGAGGTGTATTTAATTTAATTTTATGTATTTTTCTTTATTTAAATATAATATATTTTTTTTTTCACATATGGTGTGTACTTAGTTTCCACAATAACCGTGCTGTATTATGCAAGTACAATTGTACTTTGAATTTTTTTACGCAAAAACACTACGAAAATTCTTCGTGTTTTATTCTCATTAAATGAATATCCAAAAAATACCCAGAACGGAATCAGAGCACCCCATTTTCCACGTGGTCTTGTCTGCCCTACCTCAAGAGCGAATATAAAAACCAGAGGTGTGATGGGAGAGCGGCCCAGAGGCAAGGCGACCAACAAGTCGAAGCCGGTAAGCCAAGCATGAGTGGCCGTGGTTGTCACGCAAGGGCGGAAGGGCTGCTCTGCCCGCAGCGCATGAGATAAGGTGGAGTCAAACTGGGAGGGGAGAGGGAAGCTCCTCCCCAGTTTGACTAAATACTAACCTAAAACGTTAACCATGGATATTTCCATAACCATGGAGTTTCGCGAGGTAGGAATGGTACAGGGGGTAGCTACCCCCCCCCCCTTACCCACCCCATAAATCGATGGACCATAATGGAAATTTTAACCCAAAGGGCTCAGAATATATATTTTTTTTAAGTAAAACAGCCCCACACTAGGAATTTCTCCTGTATCGTGGGTGCGTTAAAAACATTTAAACTCACATAGACAAACAGCCAGACCCGGAACAACTATCTGTAGGCCATACAAATATTTGATCCGTGCGGGGATCGAACCCGCGACACGCAGCGCAGCAGTCGATCGCTCAACCACTGCGCCAACCGTGCCGTCATAAATTAAATCAATGGTAACTGAACTACTTTTAGGCAAATGTTAATACTCAGTCAAAGACTTTTTATATGATAAAAATTTATCCTGATTATGATCGTATAACTTATGCCTGAATATAATATTATTCATCATCATCATCATCATTAGGCTATTATGTTCCCACTGCTGGGACACAGGCCTCCTCTCTATGAGAGGGAGTGGGCTGTAATCCACCACTCGGGCCCAGTGCGGGTTGGTAGATGTCACATGTCTTCGAATTTTTAGTTCTAGGACATGCCGGTTTCCTCACGATGTTTTCCTTCACCGTTTTTGAGGGCAGCGGTGATGAAATAAATTACACAAAGTAATGCGCCTGCCTTGGTTCGAACCCACGGCTTACTGCTCGTAAGTCGGGGCTGCCACCACTGGGCCACCGCTTCTCTCATATAATATTATTAATTTACTTCATTTTAATTTCTGTTTTGTATAGTTGATAAAATTTAGTTTATATTACCAAATATTTTAATGTATGATACAATTTGCACGCCGACTGTAGCCGATCTTAATAATTTATGTACAACATCTTATACCTGTACCTACATTCATCTATACACAGGCTGAATTTTTCAAATAGGCATGAATGGCCAAATCCGAAACTAGCAAGGAATATCGAAAAACACTCAAAGGTGTCTCGAACCCGATTTTCATGAAAACTAAAACTGCGTCGATTTATGAAAAATCAATATTCCTAGCCAGGAACCGAAAACATTAATTTTGAAAAAAATATCGTACGCTGTATTATTACACCATTCGATAGTGTCACTACTAGGGATCAAATTCTGGTAAGTAATGAAATGACTAATTATTATAACCCAGTCAAGCCATATTGGTTACGTCCGAGTATCATAATTTATTCAACAAAATATCCGGCAAATTGAAAAAAACGCAAGAAGATTTAAAATTTCGCGGACCACCCTGTTGCTTCCACCTATCGAAATTCAACCCCAAACGGGAAAAAAGGATTGGAAACATTAGTATAACATATTTGCTTGAAATTTACTATTTGTGTTTCTTGATTGAATTGATAAACACGTATTTGAACGATTTTAAAATTTCACCTCTCAGACGATAAAAGGGGTGACAATTTTTAGGGTTCCGTAGTCAACAAGGAACCCTTATAGTTTCGGTATGTCCGTCTGTCTGTCTGTCTGTCCACGGTTTAGCACAAAAACTATTGGTACAAGTTGTAATTCGGCACAAGTATACACGTTAATGACGCCAAAAAAATGGTAAAATAAAATTGTGAAAAAAAACATGATTTAGGGTACTTCCCCTACATGTAAAGTGGGGTTAATAATTTGCTTTTTCGTCCTTCCCATAGTGTGGAATATCGTTGGATAGGTCTTTCAAAAATATTAGCGGTTTAAAAATACCGTTTTTTGATTAAGTAAACCGTTCGTGACTTATCAAGCCTTAAAGTACCAATTTTCGTTAGAGTTAAGTGTCCCCCCCCTTTACCGACTAAACGGTTGTAGTTAGAAATTCAAATGTCACGGCAGTAGTATCGGTATATAACGAAGTTTAAAGGAAAACTATCACACATAAGTGGGCTTTACAAGTATACGAGTAATGGTCGACCAATTGTATTTGACTCAACAATTTCGAAAAACTACATAGAAATATCGATAGATGGCGCTAAGCGTCCGTTGTACTAAAACGAGTCTCATTTGCGGATCATACAGGGTGTTTGGTGTATCGTTTGCCAAATCAAATAGGCTGAAAGGAGAGGTCATTTACTATCTCTTCACGCCCTTTAACTCATTCCTTGCCACACCGGTTTTTTTATAACAACTTTTTAATTTAAATTTTGAAAAATTCCAAAATTTAACATTTTAGGTCGAATAAAAAAATTAAAAACTTGTTTAAACTTAAAATTTCGATTTAATTTTGAGGTGTACTGTTGTATGATTCTATCAATTTCAAAATTACTTGCTAGGAACAATTACTTTCTTTTTTAATAGCTCTTAGTTTTTGTAAAAGAAAAATAAACTTAAACTCTACTTTAAATGGCTATAAAAAAAAAACAAAAAGCGATTGGGATCTTCGAATACTTTTAAAAAGTTCTCTAGTCTGTCCCCTTTCCAACGGTATGCAATATGCCCAAAAAAACGTTAAATACCTTTTCATTTTTAACCAAATGTGTAATCGAGACACTAGCCTGATATTCGAAATTACAGTAAAAACAGTCGTTTTAGCATAAATAACATGCCTCAAGTAAGTAGATAGATACTGTTATGTCACTAGTTCCGGACTTCGCTTGTTTATTGTTAATTCCTTATTTTATACACTGTGACATTTTTATTAATTGTCAATTGACATGTATAAAATAAATTCTGGTTCAACCTATTTAGGTCACTAACATTCTTAAAAAACCGGCCAAGTGCGAGTCGGACTCGCACACCGAGGGTTCCGTACAAACCTGTAGGAAATTTGATTTTGATAATTATTAAAAATATTTTATTATATGTAAGTAACAAAAAAAAATACGCTTTTCGCAATTTTTCCTTTATCTTTTTATCATTATAAGATCGTCGTTATAAGATATTGCTTTGTACCAAAATCAAGATTCTGAGTTCACGGGAAGTCCCCCGTAGGTTTTGATTCTCTTGCAAGTGTCTAATTTTGCGGAATTTTGCTGCATAAACGGCTGTATCTTTGATTGTGTAGGCTTAGAAGTTTGATTTTTTTCACAGCTCCAAGGGACTTGAGTATTTAATATAAATTCCAGCTAGATTCCAGCGAGACTTTTACGCGTTCCTGAGAAAAAGGGTCTTGACAGACAGACAGACGGACGGACGGACGGACAACAAAGTGATTCTGTTAGGGTTCCGTTTTTTCCTATCGAGGTACGGAACGCTAATAAAAAAAACGCCGAAATCTACTTTTTTCTAACCAGAATAAATTCTCTGGCTTGTTACTTTATCACAGACTTATAGGCAACTATTGATCCTATACTTACAAGTCACGCGCGAGCGAGGCCGCGGGCAACAACTATCATCTATAACATTTAAATTACTATTTTCGTCATTATTTTTGCGAGAGTAACGCACACGTGGGCAATAGGGGATGATCACATTTTTTTTTCTTTGTCCGTCGGGTAGTTTATTGAAAAGTATTGGACACGTATTTTTTCTTTTTTCACGTGGTCATAAAATTACGGAGATATATTGAGTTGATGTGGCGCAGTTTTATACCTACTTGTGACGTAGTGAGCCCCAACTTTGAGTTAAGTAACTTTTTGATATTTTGATAAAACAAAAAATACGTGTCTAATATTTTTGTATTACCTGTCTGACGGACAAAATAGAATGTCGTTTTTTTTGACCCAGTCCGCACCCCTATTGCCGCGGCTACTACTTAGCAAATAAAGTTCTGATTCTCTGCATGCTGTTATTTCAGCTACTTCAGCAGCTGCGGACTTTTAGCAGTTATAGCAATGGTTCAGATATGTAGGTGACTAACCAATAGCAATTTACTTCAGAGAGATGCAACGTACTTACTTATCTTAAGCCAACCCCTGCTGCTATTTAACCAATTTTCCTTAGGAAATGCATCCATATCATTTAAGCAGTACATAAAATAAAATATGGATCTTAATAATAAAATCAAATTATTCATGTGGACGTCTACTATCACAATGATGTTGACGTATCTAAAACCAATTATGTACCTACTTTAAAATCAGCCAGTGTTTTTTATGACAATAAGGTTAAATTACACTACACCCGATAATGTTGTCAAGTATTTATAGCCCGAAAGCGGGCGCGCGTCGTGTCCGTCGCGTGAGACGCGATGTTCATTGCCTTCACATACAAAGAGGGCGCGGTTCGGGAGCGGGTCGGGCGCGGGCCGGGCGCGTGCCGGACGCTGTTCGGGGTACCCGACCTAGACGGCGGCAACGGTTGCTATCAAAACGCAATGAGATGTCGGGGGTTCTAGACACGGACGAAGAATGATTATGTTTTGTTTGTCAGATTTGAAACCAGAAGCTTGTCGTTTTGATTATGTTATGGCTAGAAATCAGGGAGACTGCTAAGATGACAAGAGAGAAGTAGGTATAGAACAAGAAGAAGTGTGGCGCCATCCCCAAATAAATTGGGATAATGGCAGGAGAATGACGATGATGTTGGTTAATATTTAATTCTTGCTACACAGAAGCAAAGGAGACCTGACCCACCCAGCCACCATACATTTTTGGGCTAATTTCAAAAGTACCGGGCAACAAAAAAAAACTTATTATTGGAATAGAATACACCGTGTAAATCACCTCATCACGAAACCCTCACCCTGCAAGCATTCTGTACATGAAACTAACTTTACGCAAAAAATATTGCTGGGAAACTACTTTTTTTTGGGAGGTGTAAAATCATGTTTTGTGGTAGAACTCAATGTAACGCACTCAAAACATTGTGCTGGTGGATGGATTGAATAGTACGGGGGTGGTGGAGGTGTTTAAAAACCTTACATTAAAAACTTGTATAAAAATACTTGTCAAAAAGTTGGAACTTTGATCCCTAATATCTCCGTAACTAGAAGGTTCCCAGGTATGGTGTAGAACAAAAAAATGATCGCAATGACAGGGAGAACCAGTGCCTTTCGGCTTCGTTAAGAGGTGTTTTACACCCTTTATACCATACCTAATATTTTTTATTAATACACCTAAGTACTACAAAATATCTGAGATCACCGAGATTGGGCTAAAATATGTTTTTTGTGCTAGCTAACTGAAATAAACGCAATATTTAAATAGAGCTTATGGATATAAATACATATATCTACAATCGCGAGATATCCAGTGTCAGGGAATATTTCCTAGAGGCCGACTGACGTGACGTGGGGATGCAAAAACATGTGGTCGCGGACAAGGGCGGCACACTCTGAACTGGCGCAAACCGACTATCGGCACAATGATCGCTGAGTCCACACCCCACATGTCGACAACCGCGTGAGCCAAGTCAAGTTAATTGATTTGCTTATCTTTCTCGGATTTCACGAGATTCTCGTCATGCGGAACCGTTCAGTCAAAAATAATTGCGTGCCGCTCTGATCGATCCACCACCACTATATCAGGCTTATTGGCTACAATAGTCCTGTCAGTACCTAATGATGGATTGATGTTGATCCCAGTACAGTGTGGTATTGTCATTTTCGAGAACTGGGTCGGGCACATACTTATAGTACGGCACTTCCGATTCCACAAGGCTGTATTTTAGAGCAAGTTGCTCATGGGTAATCCTGCCTACAAGGTTGTGTCTGTGTAAGTATTCTCCGTTAGCTAGACGAGAAAATGTAACTGATTGACTCGCCCGCGCGCCCGGACGGTGGCATGCCCGACATAATATGTCCACAGTGACGTTCTTCACAATAAATCTACAGTAGTTATTCGTCACTATAACTTCATACATAATAGCACAGACAGATCTTTCGACAGAGAACGGAGCGTCGCCTGGCTCAGGACGTTGATAGATCTAGTTCGGGCCCATGCAGTAGGTACGTCGATTCTGTAAAATTCGGAAAACAACTCGCATCTCACATCGCTATCCACTGTCACTTCGCGTAAGCTTCAAAATGACCGATGACCTTACAGAATGCCACTTCTTACGTCATCTCATTTTTTATCTGTCAAAATCTCCCTGTTAATTTAGTTCAACTCGCACCTTTCAATCGGGTTTTTAGAATGCCAATCAAAAAACTCACAGCGGATTCAGATTCGAAGTTCTAAGCGAGGTCTTACAGAATCACACTGCTTGGTCCGGAAAAGCGTCGTTGAAGCTCCTTACTCTGCCATACCTCCCTGCTGTCGTAAGTGTCAAACACTCTTTGCTCCAGTTCAGAGTATAAAGCCTTTGTCCGCGACCACTTTTCGATGCATCTCCATGTCGGCCTCTAGGCAATTTTCCCTAACACTGAACATCTCGCGATTGTGAAAGAGTCTTGGCATTAATGATAAGGAGTCGTTATTAATTATTTATAAAACTTGGGTATGGAATTTGGGTGGCATAATAAAAAAAAATATCCATAAGCTCTATTTTATTATTGCGTTTATTTCAGTTAGAAACTCTTCGACGAAATTAGAACCATAGACTATTCAACCATGAGCGCGAAAATGTAAATATTTTGAAATGTAAAAAATATTTTCTAATTTTTCTTTTTGATACTATTTGTGCTAATGATTATAAACAAAGAAATAAATCAACTAACAGGTTTATTCTATGCCAGCCTATGCCCGCGGCTTCGCACGCGTGGAGTTCGATCACTGTCCCACGGGATCGTACTATCGGGATAAAAATCCTATGTGTTAATCCAGGTTATAAACTACCCCTGTACCAAATTTCATCCAAATCCGTTAAGTAGTTTTCGCGTAAAAGACTTACAAACATCCATCCATCCATCCATACTTACAAACTTTCGAGTTTCTAATATTAGTAGGAAGAATGGAACTTACGCCATGTCTTGTTTCTTCGCCCACAGAACGTGCTTTAATTTTTGTTCTGCAATAATCTTGTTGAGCTCAGCAGTCTCTCTCATGGCTCTCATAACTTGACGCTCTTCTGTCAATGTCTCCATTTTCATTTGCTTTTCTATTGCAGTATACCTAACAGAAGAAATGAAATATAAAGTTAAAATTAAACAGGGGTAATAAATAGGTGGCACAACAGGAATTAACGACCAATAATCTTAGTTCAAAGTATTCTGAACTATTTCTGAACAGTCTGTTCAGCCCTTAACTTTGACGCTGACAATAAAATTAAAAAATATTGTGCGTGGAGTCCCTCCGCTCGGAAGAAGTGAAACTTCGTAATACTACACGCAATCGTTCGAGTGCCACGCATTCACTCTCGTTATTTTATTGAGCTTCTAAATAATATTTTGTTGTTTTCTTGTTGTATTATATTATATAACATAAGTTTATCGAAGTTATTCTACTCATGGAAATTGAGCGAAGGCTGGTCACACCGAAGATTCGAATGCATGACTGTTTGCACGCCATCTTGCGTACCTAGTAGAACTACGTAGTCACAAATCTTGTAATACTGCCATCTCTTAGTGAGTTTTAGAAAATATTCCCCCTCCATGGTAGCGTTAAACTTGTTGGAAGTCGCATAAGAAGTTTCACTTCAAAAATGGATCTTAACGAGTAGGCAAAAAAAATTATAAATCACTTACTTAAAGTGTTCTTGTATGTCACTCTGAAAGGGAGTAGTAATCCTATAAGCTTCGTCCACATTAGTATTAGGTATATCAGTCATGGTCATAGCAGCGACAGTTCTTCCGTTACAGTTGTTTGTATTCATTGGAATATTTTCTTCTTGTCCATCTAAATCATTTGCTTCAGAGATTTGCTCAGAAACTGATGATGCAGACGATTCCAGCTGGGTTGTGCTATTGGTTTTATCTTGAGGCATTTCGCTCATATCAGCATCTATAGAAGCTGAGGTAGTATCAATACCACTACAACTTGGTTGGATTACTGGTTGGTCCCTGAAATAAAAAAATAATAGTTAAAAAACGTAACTGTCAAATCAATGGCAACAAATGTTTGTGTTTCTACGTGAATTGATATTAAAGTTATGACTATCGAGATTAATGAATATTATTTACGTGTAGACATTGCCAGTGTAATTACGATAAATACTAGAAAAAGCGGTGTTACACTTACTCATCAATACATTCAGTTTTAATCTCAATATTAGCTGTCATTGAAGACGAAGATTCATTTAAATTTGCATTTTCTCCGGTTAGAACGCCGTCTTTCACTAATTCAAGGATATTGCACACTTCTAAAGATAATCTTGAATAATTTTGTAGTTGAGGTCCGTTTAAGGCCATTTCTTCACGAGCTATTCTTTTCATATTCTGCCACTGCGTCTTCACTTTCTTTATGGAACTACCAGTAAACTTACAGCCAAATTTTAAGGATAGCGCTCGTAGTATTTCGTTCCATGCTACGTCTTTCTCTTCGTAATGGTTCGGACCATTGTTGGATTTAGTAACAACCACTTCTTTGCGTTCCTTAATTAACTCGAGCAGGTATTGTTTTTCTTCAAGGGACCAGTTAGGTGTTCTTAGTCGTCGATGATTATTCAGTTTCATAATCTTGCCCATTTTTTGTGATGCGTCTTGAGGGACGTGGTTGATCTTTTGCAACGATTTGTTGCAAACGATGCACTCGACGTCCAAAATTATAGGTTTCCACATTTAAAAACAAATGAACGGCAAAAACGAGTGAAAACTTTGACAAGCTATAGACAGCGCTGCTAATTATGTACTGCTTAAAATAAAAACCAATTTTCGAATGAAGTTTGTAATGGACTATTTTTGAATCATAGAATCAGTGTGAAATAAATGAATTAAAAATATTTTCAGTGAGGCAACGAGGTGTATGTACTAAGCAAATTATTATTTAGTTTAATTTAATTTATTTTCAGTGCGGTTATGCAAGTGACTGGCCACTAATAAAGCGCGAAACTGAATTTGGTTCTAGCTGATCCATTTTTTTTTAAAATTAGGTATCCATAATCAAAACTTTAAGTGAAATTAGAAATAAAAATAAAACCTCGGTAAACTTTTGGATGCAACTTTAATTTTCTACAAATAGGTGATTTTAATTAATACTTACCTACTTGGTTAATTTTTTCATTAACGTCAAAATGATTGATGTTTTAATTATGCCCTTTTATTTATTTTTAAGAAATTAGGTACTATGGAAAATAACGTGTGTATATTTCCTGCTATTTTATGAAGGTAATGTTGTACTTATTGCGTATGTTGGTGAATTAGTTTTAATTTTAGTTAGTTCTCTATATATTTTTTTATATTTAACTTATTAAAATATACAGCATGACAGATGGAGTTTGTAGATATAGGTATGTACATATGGTTTTATACATTAGGTGCAGCAGCGGTAGGTAGATTAGTTTAGGTAAATACGTATTTGTTCCTGATTTTGTGACTTGTGTAGACAAAACTAGGTAAATCGTATAATATCAAGTAGGTTTAGTACATAGAATTTTTAATTGAAAAACAAAATGGTTGTGTCTGCGCAAGCTTGTGGGGTCGTGGGTTTGAGCTTTGGGTCGGACAAGGTGGTACAGGGACGGTTTCCAAAATTGGTGGACGACTTGGCTTGGGTGACAGGTAGTTATCAGGATCTGGGGTTCAATCACATTGGGTCGACTACATAATCTAATCACGGAAGTTTTCTTCCAGATCTATTAAAAATATGATTTTGAATAATAATTATCATGATTTAGATCCACGTTATCGGCACCTAAAATCATGATAAAATTTAAATTCCTCTGTCAGTTTTCAGTTTTGACAGAGTTCAGCAGACACTATAGTTTTGTTGTTAATTTACCTACTATATTTACGACAGAAGAACCCAATCGGAAACGGGAAACCTGTTTTACTGGCCCTTTCACCCGTCAAACCCTTGTCACACCTAATGTTATTACGCCTATCAGGGACCAATCGAGGCGTTAGTTTACGTTCCAGTTGTACATGTAAAATAAAATAACACAAATGGTTTCTGACGTATGTGGCCATGGTAGAAGTTCAGCGTTTCTCCGCTAGATGGCGCTAATCTCATACTAGGGTTTCTAATTGAAACGAAGCTTTGCATGATGATTCATTTCTAGGTATTTGGAATTATGTATTTTTAGTTTATTACTTTATAATAACGTGTTTAGTACCAACACGCATTAAATTAAAGAAGTCAAATCAATTTAGATGTGGCTGCCGTCAAGAACTTTGACACTCTGAAAAAGAAATACGGACCTAACAAACAAGAAAACCTCTGCAAACCCCTTTATACAAATTACTAGCTGCTGCCCGCGACATCGTTCGCGGGTTTTTTTTTTTTGGTACGTAAAATAGATTTTGGCCGATTCTCAGACCTACCCGATATGCACACAAAATTTCATACAAATCGGTACAGCCGTTTCGGAGGAGTATGGTAAATTGGTAACTAACACTGACACGAGAATTTTATATATAAGATGAGTATTTAATTATATAACTATTTCTTTAGGTACCTAATTGTTTTTTTTTTGTGTAGACTGGCAACACGGAAAACACTATGGTGGCAGTACATCAGTCCCATGCGATTTTCTCTGAAATTAGGTAAGTACTAATTAAGTAATTACGTCTATAAATTACCACATAAAAATAAACGTACCTAATCGTAAGCTATAACAATTTTTGATTCGCAACGTAGGTAGGTGTGAGGTCTCTGGGAAAAATTGAAAACCGCCTAACTGTCTTATTCGTGCACCGAGGGTTTTCGATCGTTCAGTAGGTACTTTTTTTTTTTTTGTTAAATATCAGCCTACTCTGTCCCACTGCTGGGCCACCTCTAATGGTTTTCCAATTTTGCCTTTTCTGATAAATAATTATTAATCCAGATCGTCACTTCAACGTTGTGTGAGGGCTTTGCTCGATGTAGAATTTCTTTTTTCAGGTAATTCTTTTAACTTTTTTTACAAATTGCTACTAGGGTGACAATGCTCTAGACCTATAAACGGGGATCATGAAAATATTGTAAAAAATACGGCTTTTCTAGTATCAGTATCTGTATATGTGCACATAGGCACATTTTTAAAAACATCATACTAAAAATAAAGTAAGAAGTATAGAATATTCTTTTTTTCAAAATTTCTCATCCTTTGATGAACAGTCTGGTGTTGATCTAGCAAGAGGATTGCTACCACGTAGGTGATCAACGGTATCTCCTTATCACTCAAATAAGTCCATACGTGTCGGCTTCATCAAGTTTTTTTACACCCCGTAATTTTGAATATACTAGTACCAGGTGCGGGGTGCCAGCAAGTTATGACACAATAATAACTGTCCCAAATGTTAGTACAAAATAATGGATACCCTATTAGAAAAAGATGGCATCCACTCTCGAAGTTTTCTCGCTCAGAACACTTTTGAGTTGCTCGTACTCATTTCAGTTAGTATATAAGTTCCTAGTGTGTTCTAGAATTACGTTGAAAAAAAAAAACTTGTACGTAGATCTGGATTTACTACAATTTTAATCTGCAATTCACCTGCACGTTTCAATATTTTTGTTTTCGACTGTTTCATATGATTTTGCTACAATTAGGTAAAGCTTGTTCCTTCTGTACTTACCACATAATTATATAACGTTTTTCCATATAATTTGATTCATGAATAAGTAGATAGATAGAGATCTTTAAACCACCTCAACAAACGCTAAAGCTGGTAAAAAGAAGTCATCTGTTTAAAAAAAAAAACTTTTTTTTCTTATCTTATAGTAACTAATTACTAGATTAAATCCGGATGCTTTATTTCAATAATAATATTCAATATTTAACCAAACCAGTTTCCATACGCTACGCGCCCAAAGGTAATCGTTCTTTAGCTTCAAAAGTCTACAAACGCCAGTACGTCTGCAAGAAAAAAAAACAGCACAAGATACTTAGCGTATTAGTCAGACAAATGCATTAATTATATAGGAATGGTAAATAGTTCATCATTTTAATTATAGTTTTGTTAATAAGTTAGAAAGCCTCAAGCTTGTCCCGTGGTTAATGAAGACAGTCGCTTGTAGAGGCTCCACAGCGCTACACGTTTGTCAATCTTTTTTTTTTACCGTATCCAGAGAGTATCGTTGTTTTTTTTTAACTAGGCATAGGTGTTCTGTTTTTCGGTTTAGTGTAGTTGGTACCTGATTAGAAACTCAGTGAATATAATGTTATTTGTTTAAACGGTTTTGCTATAAATATTGTGAAACAATCAGCTTCCTTGGGTTTCCTACCGGTAAGTTTTGCAATAAGTTTTCATTTTCAAGATGTTTTTCTTGTTATAGGTTCGTATGTTTATGTTGTATGTTAAAAATAAGACACTTTATTGAGTAACCAATTCAGAAAACGGGGCTTTTCCTCACGCGACTATCCGTATTTTACACCATTATAAAGCATTCTAGTACCTATGTGAAACGTACCAAAAGCTTTTTATCCCAGAAGCTAAGCAACAAATAGAAATAGACTCATAAACTTTTAAATTGATTATTTCATAATATTTTTGTTTGTAATAACTACACGAGTTCCATGTCCTAATGACCGTTTCCTCTGAGACATTGTCTTGTTCTTTGTCGGGGTTTTATTATCTTATCTGTTTATGTACTTGTTTATATACTACTTAGCCTGAAATTGCGTCCAGAATGAGAAACCTTTCTGTTTCTTCATGACTACTTATTTAAACACATTAGACTTTCTTGTATTCTGTGATTTTAGTAATAAACTGAGTTCGCCTGTTACAATAAATATTGGCTAATTTATGACAGCCCTTGCAGAGTTTCAGTACGATGGCTTGTGTCTGCTAGAATTCTAGAATAAAACCTAAATACTCAACCTCATTTTTGTGACTAACAGCATGATTGACTGTTTATATTCGCACCTGTAATAAACTACCACTGGCCCTTTAGAAATACCGTAAGTTGTTTATGAGGCTAAATAAAACGAACAGCCGTTTTATTCAGTTCATCTTGACATGAAGTACATTCCGTTAAAAAAAAAGTCACGTTGCCGCCTTTTGGCCATGAGAGTTCGGAACCCGTCCTAAATTGTTGTGCAATAGTACCTCCAAACACCAACGATTTTAATGTTGCCATCCAAATGGGAATTTAATTGGAATTAGTATAAGTTCCATGCATTCTTTTGAAATGAGGTAATCCCATATTGTTTCATAGTTCAATTTGTCGATTGAATTTCTCTTTAGGGATTTAACTCGTTTTTTATAAATTGTATTTTTTTTTCCGATTGACGCGAAGCCCTAAAGGTGGGTAATAGTTTTTGCCTAGATAAGAGTTATTGCAATAATCCTCATGAAAAAAAAAACCCTGAAACGAACCTTTTGGGCTTTTTAAAAGAAAGCGTTCCTAAATCTGTACCGAAGCGCCATTGATGAGTAAAAATGTGAGTTGACATTTTTAAGTGACTTTAAATTAGTTATATAAATATGTAGGTACTCAAGTAAACTGGTTGTTGTGGTTTTGGAATGCAATGCTAGCGACCAAAAAATTTTTAGTAAATATCAACAACTTATGTAAAGTGTGTCACTTTATGGTTTTTAATAACATTATGACTTCTATTTCAATCTATACAAATTAATAAAATTGAAGTGCCTGTTTGCCAAATCAAAATAACAGCTTGTTACTGAATTCATATGAAAAAAAATATAATATACGGTAAGGGTGTAGGTACGGATCTTTTACTGGGAGATAGCCGATGTTTTAAGGAGTAACTTAGACCTTTATTTTGGAAAAAAAGGATAAGAGTTCCGCGCAAAAGAAATAAAACCCTTGAAATTGTTGACAAAATCCGTTGAAGAGTATCGTGTTTTCAACGATTGGTTCAGCGACGAGATTTGAAATTTGTAACCGACGGGTGTGTGGGTTTAGGCCTTCTTCAAGGGTTGACGGGATCTCTTCAAGGAAAATACGTTTATGCTGATTTAAACGATATAATTATTAAAGAGGGACACAGTACACAATATCACATAACTTAAAGGTTTAGTTTTAGGGGTGCTCTGCGAGCGCGAGTCGAACCGTGTCGCGACGCACAGAGGTTGGGTAACGACTCGCGGGCCGTAGCGCGCGAGGGCTCCGCGTGTGGCGTGTTTTCGGCGCCAACGTTCAACGCACCTGATTGGTCGTTGAGGCGGATGTGTGATTGGCTGCCACGTACAGTGCAGCCAACTTTACTAATTGCCGGATTCTGGGCTACATACTCCCCCTCTAGATCCCGATTACGTCCTCGATCGTGATCTAGCCCTACACTAAGGTCCCTTTGGACAGGTTGCAAACGAGGGCGGCCTCGCTTTTTCTTGGGTACGAGCGGTTGAACCTGTTCTTCTCCTCGTACCTGAAACGGAGTCAGTTCACTAACGTGGAACTTGCCCAATACCTCAGCGGAATTTTCAGCAGACGCGATCAGATATGTTGTCGGACTCATTTTCTTCAGCACAATATAAGGTCCATCTCTTTTAGGGAAAAACTTTGCAGTTTTTGATTTGCTGGCATCACTTATCTGGCGAGTAATCAATAAAACTTTATCACCAACATTAAAGGCTTCACCTTCGCGTCTTGACCGATCAGCATATAACTTTCTTTTGTCTTGCTGTTTTTCTACTCTATCACGAACTTCACTAAGTGAGTTCAAAAATTTGCGAAGATAAGGAGTAATCTGAGGCACAAAATTTGCTTTCTCTAGGATAGCCTTCGGATCGTTGTAGACCTCTAACGGAGATTTCAACTCACGAGCAAAAGTAAGGAAGGCTGGAGTAACTCCTGTTGTTTCACACCCTGAACTGTTCATGCTGAAACGAACAATCGGAAGCTGTTTAGGCCAGGATGGATGATCTGTGCCAACCAATTGTGCCAATCGGGTTTTCATATCACGATTTTTCCTTTCAGCTGGGTTGGCTTCCGGGTGATAGAAGGGTATTAGGTCCTGTGTAATACCTAGTATATACATGCATTTTTGCATGACAGCAGAAACAAATTGAACACCGTTATCTGATTATCTGATATAATACGACGACACAACCCATAACGTAGGAAGTATTCTTCTATGAGAATTTTTGCACAAGCAGAAGAGGTGGCTTCTTTAAGAGCATATAATTCTACCCACCTTGTTGCAGTGTCCTCTACTAATAGGATCCACTTTTCCCCATTTTCACCCTCAGGCAGTGGTCCAAAAAGGTCTATAGCCAATACTTCATTTCGCTGGTTCAAAATCGGCGTTTGAATTAGACCTGATGGTTTCTCATTCGTCGCTTTATATCTCTGGCAAGTAGCACAGGATTTAACATACTCGGTGATCATTCTTCTCATGCCAGGGAAAAAATAATTCTGAGCAACCTTCTGGTAAGTTTTTTCAATTCCAGGGTGACCCGCTATTGGAGCATCGTGACATTCGCGTAGAATCTCTTCACGAATGCAAGCAGGTATTACCAATTGTGGTGACTCGTTGTCAGTATCTGGGTTATAACGGTAAAGTATACCACGGTCCAACAGGTAACCACGTTCTGTCCAACGTCGAGTCGCAACTTCTTCAGTATCTTCAAGCTCCTTGATAATCTTGTTAATATCTGGGTCAGATTGCTGTTCTGCACGCAGTTCTGTAAGGTCACGCGTCGGTAAATCCACTATCACAGAACATATTCCGCAGGATTCGCGAGACTCTTCTGTGCAGACGGGGCGACTAAGCGTATCTGCCACTACATTTACTTTTCCAGGAGTGTATTCAAAGTGAAGATCATAACTTTGTAATTTTAGTGCCCAACGCACTAAGCGACCTGATGGTGACTTTAATGATAAAAGCCATTTCAACGGCTGATGGTCGGTACCTATGACCACGGGATGTCCGTCAATATATCCTCGAAAACGATCCACAGCCCACACGACTGCTAAGGCCTCCCGCTCAGTGGTCGAGTAGTTCCTTTCAGCTGAAGACAATAAACGGCTGGCAAACTCGATAGGTCTCTCCTCGTTCTTCTCGCCTTGTAGCAGTACTGCCCCTAGAGCATAATTACTAGCATCCGTGCGTAGAATGAACGGCTTGGAGTAATCTGCCTGAATAAGGATTGGCGTGGATGTCAACAGCTTCTTTAAAGCACTGAAAGCTTCTGTTTGTTGTGGGCCCCATGTCCATGACTGGTTTTTTCTAGTCAATCTAGTAAGTGGTTCAGCGACTTGAGAAAACCCGGGAATGAATTTTCTGAACCATGAACAAGTCTGGATGAATGTCCTCAGATGTTTCAGAGACGATGGTGGCTCCATATCCAAGATAGCTTGAATCTTATCCTTATCAGCTGAAACTCCTTCCTGTGAGATCACATGTCCCAAATATTTGACAGATTCTCTTACAAACACACATTTTTCACGATTAGCACGCAATTTGAATTTCATAAGCTGCTCAAAAACGACACGCAGGTCTTCCAGGTGTTTAGTAAAACCACCTACTGAAATAATTAGCAGATCGTCTAAATAACCTAAAATGGTTATATCCTTCAACGCAGAACTGGAACGCATTCTGTCAATTAAGCGTTGAAAAGTGGCTGGTCCGTTTTTTAAACCGAACGGCATCCTCTTAAAACGAAAAGTTCCAAACGGAGTGACAAACGCTGTTTTGTCTCTGTCTTCCTCTTTCACAGACACTTGCCAGTATCCGGATCTTAGGTCAATTGTACTCATGTGACAACTGCCTCTTTTGGTAGACTGCAGTAGTTCATCAATGCGAGGCATTGGATATGCGTCCGACTTCGTGATCGAATTTAATTTTCGATAGTCGACGCAAAAACGGAAACTACCATCACGTTTAGGTACTAGCAGGGCCGGGGCGCCCCAAGCGGACTCACAATCTTCAACAATACCATCAGCTAGCATTTTCTTGAGCTCTTGTTGCATAACTTCCTTCTTTGCAGGTGTCAGGCGATATGGTGGCGTCGCTATCGGCGCATGATCTCCAGTGTCAATATGATGAACCACATATGGTGTAGGCTCCCCAATCGGATCAAATAAATTGTGAAATTCCGAGAGTAATTGGGCAAGCTCATCACGTTCCTGGTCCTGCAAGCATGTCCCCTCATCTTCCCGCAAAACGTTCATAGCGCTATATGAAGTGTGGTGAGGTGAACTGGTAGACTCTAAAAGAAGTTTGTACTTTTGATCTTCATTTTCAGAAAAATGCCACAAGCCTCGTGTGAAATCTATAGTGAGACCAGCATTTTTAATAAAATCTATACCTAATAGAGATTCGTTATTTTTCGCGTCGGGGAAAATTATAAACTCGGTAGGTACCATATTATGGAAAAGGCCCACCTCAACTTTAGCAATAAGCACCTCCATAAGGCGCGTGCAACCATCCGCTAGTCGGATGTCCCGAGTGCACTTAGTAAGTGGGTGGCCTTTCTCTACCAAGACGCGATGAAGCGATTGACCCGCAATGCAACCTTTTGCACCAGTGTCTATCAACGCGGTCCCATTTTTCCCCAAAATATTAATTTGCAACAAAGGCCTACTATTATTAGACTCCCCCTGGATTCGACCCTGTGCACGCGCGATACGCTTCTCACAATCATTCTTACAATTAACAACATTATATACATACTTATTACTATAAGAACTTAAATCTAAACAAACATTATTATTTTTACACAAAGAAAAATTATCACCTAGCTCTTGGTCTATAATTGTCAGCTCCTTGCCTATGATAACATTATCAGTGCAAAGGTCGATAGAGAGCTTATTGTCCGTTACACAGCTATTAAGCGAATCGTCGCGATTATCACAATAAAGTTCTAAACAATCCCCCGCAGTATTTGCAGGGTTACCTGACGTTCCAAAGTTCGTATAAGCGGTGTCGGCGAGCGGAGGGCAACTAGCGAGCTCACGCGCGGTTGCTAGGCAACGGCGACTGCGGGCTCTCGAACTTAGTTGCGGCGGCGCGGGCGCGGGCGGTTCGTGAGCGACCGGCGCCGTAGGTACCACAGGCTTACGTGCGAACGAGCTGTGGGCTGAGGCTGCGACGGGCGCGCTGTTACGCACGCTTTCCTCGCTTCCTTGGCGAGAATCGGGATGCTCACGCATTTTATTTACGGGCGACGATGACACGATTGAACAAAACTCGTTTTTTGTATTCACTTTGCACTTTTCACACTTAGACCTAATTACGTCAGGGGCACCGCACCCAAAACACTCGATTTTCGGTTTAACACTGTTTTCTTTTTCACTGTCACCTATTAACTTTTTACAATTAGCCTTTTCATGTCCCCATTTCTTGCAATAATTACACGACAGTCTTTTACGAGATTCCTTAACTCGGGTCAATGAACTATCGCAGCTGGCGGGAATGACCGCGCCGGTGGCGGCAACTGGGACGGCAACGGAGTGTTGAGTGGTGCTGGCTCCTGTGCTAACGCCTTGGACTGGTGTGGTCGTTCGCTGCTTCTGATCCGCGCCATTTTCCAGCGAATCTTCAATTGCTCTAGCACGTTGCAACAATTGTTCAAATGAAGAAATCGAACTTCTTTCGACACGTTTCCTTATTCTACGGTCTAGAAGGCCGTAAACCATATCTATTTGTACTTTTTCACTTAAATCTTCTTCGGGTAATTTCGAAATCAGCGCTCGAGTTTTCGAAATGAAAAGATCAGTCGGATCCGTATTTTGCCGTAGTGAAAATAGGTCTAGGTAAATACGAAATGGCGGGCGGCGCTCACCGAATGCACTTCGCAGTTTTTCAATGGCGTCTTGCCATGAGGTGACGCCAGATTTTACACCTTGCCACCATAATGCGGCTGAGTCTGTTATTAACATAGAAAATCCTTTAATGGCATTTTCATCGCTGATATTTACGCAGTCCTTATATACATTCACCGCGTCGATAAAACCTTCTATGTCTTCCGCTTTGCCACTAAATCGAGCGGTACACTTGGTGAAGTTACCGGCGGGAGTTATTAAAGACGCGTCGAAATGTTGCGCCGGCGTCGAGGTACGCACCTCGTTGATGAGCCGCGCGAAGATGTCAGCTTGGCTCTGCTGCAATGTCTGTATCAAAGCCGCAAATTGCTCCGACCCCATAGTGATTGTGGAAGGCTCATCAGCCCCATCCTCTTCAGATCCTTGCTGCCTTGTTCGTGGCATTATTGCCTTTCGCAACGAACAGAAAAAAAAAAATCCTCGTCTCACGAAGTTGAAGGCCCCTACTGTTAGGGCGCCAAATGTAACCGACGGGTGTGTGGGTTTAGGCCTTCTTCAAGGGTTGACGGGATCTCTTCAAGGAAAATACGTTTATGCTGATTTAAACGATATAATTATTAAAGAGGGACACAGTACACAATATCACATAACTTAAAGGTTTAGTTTTAGGGGTGCTCTGCGAGCGCGAGTCGAACCGTGTCGCGACGCACAGAGGTTGGGTAACGACTCGCGGGCCGTAGCGCGCGAGGGCTCCGCGTGTGGCGTGTTTTCGGCGCCAACGTTCAACGCACCTGATTGGTCGTTGAGGCGGATGTGTGATTGGCTGCCACGTACAGTGCAGCCAACTTTACTAATTGCCGGATTCTGGGCTACAAATTCCAATACTAAAAATATTAAGGCATTCATTTCATTTTCTTCACCATTCTTTTAGCTTTCATGTTTCCAACATTATGGTAGTCTTCTGGTGCTCATGGCTTAATATAATAAAAGGCGCACGGGTCAATGCTTGCCAATTTGGTCCGTGGATGGGTGACCATAATTACATACCGAATTTCCTCCTTTTCCTCGGAAAGCACGTTCAGCCATTGGTCCCGGCTTCATTTGTAGATCTTTGACAGTCGTTACTAGTAGTCAGAAGCCAAAAGTCTGATATCCAGTCTTACCACGGGGTATCGTATTTACCAGTTACTGGGTTGTGGAGGCCAGATAGGCAGTCGCTTCATGTAAAATACTGGTACTCAGCTGCATCCGGTTAGACTCGAAGCCGACCCCAAGATAGTTTGGGCAAGGCACATGATATGGTGGTCTTAAGGCACCTGTATCATATCGTTCTTCGGGTACTGTTGCATTTTAGTAGGTACAGTAGGATCAAAAACGCCTGGCCTGGTTTTTCTACAGTAACAAGGTACGTCATTGGAGTTCAACATTACCTAGTCATGCTAATCAGAATTGTTCTTTACATTTTTCTTTTTCGATTTTTTAATACTCAACTAGCTTATAACCACGGTTTCGCTCGCTTTTTTTTCGGTAATTGTCCCACGGATCGTACTACATGGATAAAAAGTATCCTTAGTACTATGTCAGACTATTATCTATTCTTGTGCCAAATTTCATCCAGATCCAATCAGTTAGCGTTAAAGAGTAACAAACATCCATACATCCAGACATCCATACATTCTCACAAACTTTCGCATTAATAATATTAGTAGGATACAATTTTAATATTTTCGAACTATAAACAAGTTTCTCTGCCCTAAATATTCCTAACCACTCGTCCAAACAGAATCAAAGTCGTTAACCGCAGCATGGCCTTCTAGTTCAACAGAAAAGTTAATTTATTCCCGTCAACACGAACGCGTAGAATGTGTTGTGAAGTTTGTACTTGTGGTAACTTGATAGTAACGCCAGTGGTTAAGTTACCAGCCGTGGAAAGCGGTCATGTTCTCCCCTACCATTGGATTACTTGGCTCACTTCCTGCATGCTTGCTTGCTTGCTTATACGGTAATTTTTCCTAGATAGAGTGTATTTTTCTTTCTGACTGTTTCTCGTCGCATGCGCAACTGCTGTGCATGAGATCCTGGCTTCGATTCCCAGGTGTTATTGGGTTTATCGTCAGGTATTTTTCAGTAGCATTCACGGAGTCTGGTTTTGTGCTCGGTGGTTGGCCTTTAAGGATGAATTAGGTATTACATGGGGCTCAAACATAGCTGTCCGAATGTGGATGTAATATTGGGTACACCACTGCCTTACCCTTCGGGTATAACAGGCGTGATGTTATGTGTATTTTTCCTTGAACTAACAAATATGGTAGAAAAATCATAGTTCTTCAATCACCGTTTGGCCCGGATCTCGTAAGAAACAAATAGCGGCTGTCAAGTTAGTACAAATTCGAAATCTCAATAGGGGTGAAGACTGCGTAAAGAAAACGAAATTCTATTTTGTCCGTCAGACAGGTAATACAAAAATATTAGACACGTATTTTTTGTTTTATCAAAATATCAAAAATTTCTTAGTTAAAACTCATTAAAGTTGGACAGTGGGGCTCACTACGTCACAAGTAGGTATAAAAATTACCTACACGTGACTTCAAGCGCCATTTCAACTCAATATATCTCCGTAATTTTATGACCACGTGAAAAAAGAAAAAATACGTGTCCAATACTTTTCAATAATCTACCCGACAGACAAAGAAAAAAAATGTGATCATCCCCTATTGTATAAGCCAACAAAATAAGAAAGTAATTCTTTGAAGACTGACAGTACAACCACAGTAGTATTGAAGTTACAATTATGTGCCCAAGTTACAATTAAGTTTGCACTTAATTTGTCCATTGTTAACATATCTCTAATGATAATGATGTTATAGAAATTAAGTAATAATTACATCGTAATCCCACATTGCATGAATCAGTAACAACTTGATTTACTGACTGCTGATTTAATTATGCACTAACGAGTACGGTAGATTTAAAAATTGACGTACTTTTAGGACTTCTTCAAATATACTATGGCTTGGTCTATGAAACCGGAAGGACTCGAATTCTTTAAGCTCTAATGAAAATTTAGACAGCCTTTATGAGGCTCTAAATTAAGAATTTGATGAAAAAAATTAAAACTTATACCTGCGAATTGAAAGCACAGGAAGGCAGCAAAAAGAAAAGCTCATTTTTTGTCGACTTTTTGTGTCGCCGCGCCGTCAGAATTGAGCGTTGAACAAACCTTGCCTCAAGTCAATTAGTTTGTGATACATATTAATTATTAATAGCGGCAGGATATCGCTTGGTAGGCTAATTGTGATACCAATCAATCAGGTCGGAAAAAAAGGTTGTTCAAGTGACTAAATATAGGTAGGTAGAATAGATGAACGTCTGGATCATATTCGGAAAAAAACTTTTTAGCAACCTAACAGATGGCTCTTACACAATCATCTTAGCATATCCTAATACTTTCGTTAGAGAAGACAAAAGAAACGAAATATGGATGCGTGTGGCAGATGCTAAGTCTAGAAAGGTAGGGATGCTTCTAAAGGTGGGGATGTTTGGAAAGAAAATGCGTGCTTGGCCACCCCCTCCCCTCGCCTGAGTTATGAAGAAGAAGACGCAGATAAGGGCACACGATGAATTTTTCACTTGTGTGTGCCATTATGGGAGAAATTCACAGTAAAGTAAATGATCGAGTTCCTGTTCATGATATAACCTATAAACACACATACATGAGTATGAATGTGAATGGGTAAAGAAAAGGAAGACCAAAAAAACTATGGATGGACTGTGTAAAGGATGATATAGCAAGACAGGAGGTGTCTGACGAGATGACGAGTAATAAAGAAGTATGGAAGAAGAAGACATGCGAAGCCGACCCCAAACAAATGGGATGAGGGCAGGAAAATGATGATTAGCTATATACAGTCTCATGGGGTAGATATGGTAGCTAAAAAACCATGACCTTAGGACAATGTAATGACCGATAAACTAGAGTAACCTAGCATTAAAAACGTATCCGAGCGGATACGAGAATGCCAAACGGAAATACGGTAGACAAACATTACACATCCATACTTCCATACTAATATTATAAATGCGAAAGTCACTCTGTTTGTTTGTTTGTTACCTTTTCACGACTAAACGGCTGATCAGATCTTAATGAAATTTGGCAAGAAGATAGATTTCAACCTAGGGAAGGACAAAGGCTATATATCATCACGCTACAATCAATAGGAGCGGAGCAGCAATGAAAATGTTGCTAAAACGGGAAAAATGTGACGCAGACGAAGTTGCGTGGGACAGCTAGTCCGATATATGAATGAAAATCATATCCCTGTACAGATATAAATATTTACTTGACAGCTAATAATGTCAATGTGCTTCTCTCATATTCTTTCTGCCCTTATCCCATGTAAATTAGGTTACGCGCAATACGTTTTTTCTTCAAATTGGAGATACTCTATAATTCACTCCTTTTTTCTTACCTTACATTATATCCACAATCCCATAACATCATAGGTACGTCTTATCTTCGGTCTTCCTCTCGCTTACAATCCATCAAAATTTATATTGATCTCTCTTTTTATTATCAACTTGTGTTGAATTAAACTATTCAGGCGAAGCTCATGACTAGCTAGAACTAGTTTGGCATTTTCTTGGATTCCATTGACGTAAGATACAGCTGGAATTTAGGCAAAAAAGAAAAAGAATTAACTAGTTTTGTCTTATGATACCTTGTAGATATGGCCTTGGTTTTAACCACAACGGTTCTCAACAAAATTGTCTCGGTTTACTGTCCCTGTTTCTTGGTATTGTATGTGTGAAGGATCATTAATTTCATAACACGCTTCATCGTTTTGTTTCTTTTGTACTCCCTCAATTTCTAGTTGTACTTTATTTTGGGTTTAGTTTGATTCATGTTCTAAAAGATGTTTTATTAGTGATTTCAGTTTCCTATTTATTTAATCATATTATCATCAGATAAAGTCTTATGATCACAGTGTATGGTCAAGCAAATTTACGTTTAAATCTACGTTTGTAAAATTATTCGCCAAGACTGCCTTTTTTTGTGTGGTGTTTTTTATTTGATTTATTGCATCTTCGCTCTAATGAACATCTTAAAATTATCGTACAAACACAACATAATCATTATCCAATTTAAATTACTTAAGACGCTTTAATCAAGGTTAAACTGAAAGCCGACTTAGAGCCCAAAGGCTAGGCAGATGATGATGATGATGGTGCTTTATTCAAGGCCTAATCATTACAGGCTGAACTAACTAGTCTATAATTTAGCCAAAACTATTAGTAGTGTGATTTAATACTAACAAAAAGCGAGTCTTTTCCAAATACATAGAATACTTTTTGTTACTATGTCCATTATATTAGTCTAGGTGACGACACCGGTACAATTTGTATCAATTGATATTAGGACGCGACGGGAAATGGTTATTTCCTTTATGATCTGTTTGATTTAAGATTCCGGCGTGAAATATGGTATGGCTAGGTTCGACGATCGGTAGTCGGTAGGTCTTCTATTTTTAGAATGTTTAAAGCACGATGCTATATTAATATCGTTTATTCACATACATGCTCATCAAAAGGCAATGGATTTAAAACGTCTACTGTACGGCAAAAACGATACATTGTTTGGAATTCCACAAGGCACGATTCTGGGTCTCTTGCGCAACTTATGTCATTTAATGTTAAAACAAAACCCTGTTATCTAACAGAAAGTATTCTATGTATTTTTGTCTTGCTTGATGTAAATAAAATAAATTTAAAGCAAAAATTCTAAGCAAATAAAACATTGGTAACTCATGTAGCTTTAAATAAAAAACATGTTAAAGAGACAGGTATTTTATTTAAAGCTACCAATGCATCAATATCCAGTAGTCTGAATCCTCGTCTTTGTTCAAGATACATTTCTAAAAAGAACCATATCCCGAAATATCCCAATTAAAGAAAAAGCTTTTGGAAGTATACAGGCTATAACGGAAAGGGTATATTGTTTGTCCGCTGGAGAAACATGTTCAGTTTGATGGTCTGTAGCACATTCATAAGTATGTATATATCCTGTCCGTTACACCCTGTATACGTAATGAAGGGGCCGCTCTAATACAAAATATACTTACTTTAGAAATAAACCTCTTTAATTCGGTTATAAGCAGTAAAATATTTTGAGTGATAAGATAACTTTTCACTCGTCGTACCCATTCATGTAAGGAAGCAGAATAAGTAGAGGCATTGTCACTTGGTTTTGGTATAAGAGGACCACTGTTCACTACCGTAAAAGATAAAAGATTAATCCGCTACGATTGCCTCGTCTAATTATGACATTAGATATTTTTATGTGTTAAGTAATCGTTTTTTTTAATTTATTTTTAAACTCTCAACAAATTCCACCTTCTTTTCGCTTCACTCTGGGCCATTTTTACACAGTATCTATATATATAAAAGAAAGTCGTGTTAGTTACTTCACTTATAACTCAAGAACGGCTGAACCGATTTAGCTGAAAATTGGCAGGGAGGTAGTTTAGAGCCAGGAGAAGGACATAGGATACGGTAGGGTAGGGTAGGTAGGTAGGGTAGGGTAGGGTAGGGTAGGTAGGTAGGTAGGGTAGGGTAGGTAGGTAGGGTAGGGTAGGTAGGTAGGGTAGGGTAGGTAGGTAGGGTAGGGTAGGTAGGTAGGGTAGGGTAGGTAGGTAGGGTAGGGTAGGTAGGTAGGGTAGGGTAGGTAGGTAGGTAGGGTAGGGTAGGTAGGTAGGGTAGGTAGGTAGGGTAGGTAGGTAGGGTAGGGTAGGTAGGTAGGGTAGGGTAGGTAGGTAGGGTAGGGTAGGTAGGTAGGGTAGGGTAGGTAGGTAGGGTAGGGTAGGTAGGTAGGGTAGGGTAGGTAGGTAGGGTAGGGTAGGTAGGTAGGGTAGGGTAGGTAGGTAGGTAGGGTAGGGTAGGTAGGTAGGGTAGGGTAGGTAGGTAGTGTAGGGTAGGTAGGTAGGGTACCTGCGAATTGAAAGCACAGGAAGGCAGCAAAAAGAAAAGCTCATTTTTTGTCGACTTTTTGTGTCGCCGCGCCGTCAGAATTGAGCGTTGAACAAACCTTGCCTCAAGTCAATTAGTTTGTGATACATATTAATTATTAATAGCGGCAGGATATCGCTTGGTAGGCTAATTGTGATACCAATCAATCAGGTCGGAAAAAAAGGTTGTTCAAGTGACTAAATATAGGTAGGTAGAATAGATGAACGTCTGGATCATATTCGGAAAAAAACTTTTTAGCAACCTAACAGATGGCTCTTACACAATCATCTTAGCATATCCTAATACTTTCGTTAGAGAAGACAAAAGAAACGAAATATGGATGCGTGTGGCAGATGCTAAGTCTAGAAAGGTAGGGATGCTTCTAAAGGTGGGGATGTTTGGAAAGAAAATGCGTGCTTGGCCACCCCCTCCCCTCGCCTGAGTTATGAAGAAGAAGACGCAGATAAGGGCACACGATGAATTTTTCACTTGTGTGTGCCATTATGGGAGAAATTCACAGTAAAGTAAATGATCGAGTTCCTGTTCATGATATAACCTATAAACACACATACATGAGTATGAATGTGAATGGGTAAAGAAAAGGAAGACCAAAAAAACTATGGATGGACTGTGTAAAGGATGATATAGCAAGACAGGAGGTGTCTGACGAGATGACGAGTAATAAAGAAGTATGGAAGAAGAAGACATGCGAAGCCGACCCCAAACAAATGGGATGAGGGCAGGAAAATGATGATTAGCTATATACAGTCTCATGGGGTAGATATGGTAGCTAAAAAACCATGACCTTAGGACAATGTAATGACCGATAAACTAGAGTAACCTAGCATTAAAAACGTATCCGAGCGGATACGAGAATGCCAAACGGAAATACGGTAGACAAACATTACACATCCATACTTCCATACTAATATTATAAATGCGAAAGTCACTCTGTTTGTTTGTTTGTTACCTTTTCACGACTAAACGGCTGATCAGATCTTAATGAAATTTGGCAAGAAGATAGATTTCAACCTAGGGAAGGACAAAGGCTATATATCATCACGCTACAATCAATAGGAGCGGAGCAGCAATGAAAATGTTGCTAAAACGGGAAAAATGTGACGCAGACGAAGTTGCGTGGGACAGCTAGTCCGATATATGAATGAAAATCATATCCCTGTACAGATATAAATATTTACTTGACAGCTAATAATGTCAATGTGCTTCTCTCATATTCTTTCTGCCCTTATCCCATGTAAATTAGGTTACGCGCAATACGTTTTTTCTTCAAATTGGAGATACTCTATAATTCACTCCTTTTTTCTTACCTTACATTATATCCACAATCCCATAACATCATAGGTACGTCTTATCTTCGGTCTTCCTCTCGCTTACAATCCATCAAAATTTATATTGATCTCTCTTTTTATTATCAACTTGTGTTGAATTAAACTATTCAGGCGAAGCTCATGACTAGCTAGAACTAGTTTGGCATTTTCTTGGATTCCATTGACGTAAGATACAGCTGGAATTTAGGCAAAAAAGAAAAAGAATTAACTAGTTTTGTCTTATGATACCTTGTAGATATGGCCTTGGTTTTAACCACAACGGTTCTCAACAAAATTGTCTCGGTTTACTGTCCCTGTTTCTTGGTATTGTATGTGTGAAGGATCATTAATTTCATAACACGCTTCATCGTTTTGTTTCTTTTGTACTCCCTCAATTTCTAGTTGTACTTTATTTTGGGTTTAGTTTGATTCATGTTCTAAAAGATGTTTTATTAGTGATTTCAGTTTCCTATTTATTTAATCATATTATCATCAGATAAAGTCTTATGATCACAGTGTATGGTCAAGCAAATTTACGTTTAAATCTACGTTTGTAAAATTATTCGCCAAGACTGCCTTTTTTTGTGTGGTGTTTTTTATTTGATTTATTGCATCTTCGCTCTAATGAACATCTTAAAATTATCGTACAAACACAACATAATCATTATCCAATTTAAATTACTTAAGACGCTTTAATCAAGGTTAAACTGAAAGCCGACTTAGAGCCCAAAGGCTAGGCAGATGATGATGATGATGGTGCTTTATTCAAGGCCTAATCATTACAGGCTGAACTAACTAGTCTATAATTTAGCCAAAACTATTAGTAGTGTGATTTAATACTAACAAAAAGCGAGTCTTTTCCAAATACATAGAATACTTTTTGTTACTATGTCCATTATATTAGTCTAGGTGACGACACCGGTACAATTTGTATCAATTGATATTAGGACGCGACGGGAAATGGTTATTTCCTTTATGATCTGTTTGATTTAAGATTCCGGCGTGAAATATGGTATGGCTAGGTTCGACGATCGGTAGTCGGTAGGTCTTCTATTTTTAGAATGTTTAAAGCACGATGCTATATTAATATCGTTTATTCACATACATGCTCATCAAAAGGCAATGGATTTAAAACGTCTACTGTACGGCAAAAACGATACATTGTTTGGAATTCCACAAGGCACGATTCTGGGTCTCTTGCGCAACTTATGTCATTTAATGTTAAAACAAAACCCTGTTATCTAACAGAAAGTATTCTATGTATTTTTGTCTTGCTTGATGCAAATAAAATAAATTTAAAGCAAAAATTCTAAGCAAATAAAACATTGGTAACTCATGTAGCTTTAAATAAAAAACATGTTAAAGAGACAGGTATTTTATTTAAAGCTACCAATGCATCAATATCCAGTAGTCTGAATCCTCGTCTTTGTTCAAGATACATTTCTAAAAAGAACCATATCCCGAAATATCCCAATTAAAGAAAAAGCTTTTGGAAGTATACAGGCTATAACGGAAAGGGTATATTGTTTGTCCGCTGGAGAAACATGTTCAGTTTGATGGTCTGTAGCACATTCATAAGTATGTATATATCCTGTCCGTTACACCCTGTATACGTAATGAAGGGGCCGCTCTAATACAAAATATACTTACTTTAGAAATAAACCTCTTTAATTCGGTTATAAGCAGTAAAATATTTTGAGTGATAAGATAACTTTTCACTCGTCGTACCCATTCATGTAAGGAAGCAGAATAAGTAGAGGCATTGTCACTTGGTTTTGGTATAAGAGGACCACTGTTCACTACCGTAAAAGATAAAAGATTAATCCGCTACGATTGCCTCGTCTAATTATGACATTAGATATTTTTATGTGTTAAGTAATCGTTTTTTTTAATTTATTTTTAAACTCTCAACAAATTCCACCTTCTTTTCGCTTCACTCTGGGCCATTTTTACACAGTATCTATATATATAAAAGAAAGTCGTGTTAGTTACTTCACTTATAACTCAAGAACGGCTGAACCGATTTAGCTGAAAATTGGCAGGGAGGTAGTTTAGAGCCAGGAGAAGGACATAGGATACGGTAGGGTAGGGTAGGTAGGTAGGGTAGGGTAGGGTAGGGTAGGTAGGTAGGTAGGGTAGGGTAGGTAGGTAGGGTAGGGTAGGTAGGTAGGGTAGGTAGGTAGGGTAGGGTAGGTAGGTAGGGTAGGGTAGGTAGGTAGGGTAGGGTAGGTAGGTAGGGTAGGGTAGGTAGGTAGGTAGGGTAGGGTAGGTAGGTAGGGTAGGTAGGTAGGGTAGGTAGGTAGGGTAGGGTAGGTAGGTAGGGTAGGGTAGGTAGGTAGGGTAGGGTAGGTAGGTAGGGTAGGGTAGGTAGGTAGGGTAGGGTAGGTAGGTAGGGTAGGGTAGGTAGGTAGGGTAGGGTAGGTAGGTAGGGTAGGGTAGGTAGGTAGGTAGGGTAGGGTAGGTAGGTAGGGTAGGGTAGGTAGGTAGGGTAGGGTAGGTAGGTAGTGTAGGGTAGGTAGGTAGGGTAGGGTAGGGTAGGTAGGTAGGGTAGGTGTTGAATTATTGTTTTGAATAAGTGAAAGTAGGTTTTATATGAGAATAAACTTTTATATTTTGGAATTACAATTATGTACTTTACTCGTAGTGTCACAGAGTAGAGAGCTTATATCATAAAGTATAGAGTAACCAGAGACACAGTCTAACATACTAGGAAATTACATTAGAAGGCGCGAAATTTAAATTAACATTTCAATACTCCCTTCAAATTAGAGCCTTCTGTTATATAAAGCACAAAGTATTAAAACATAAAACAAAACAAACAATAGCCTTAAAACATACAATATGAATAATATTTAGTTACAAGTTTTGATATTAACCTAAAAATAACTACTTATAACTATTAAGTTTGCACATGCCTATGTTACTTCTCATAAATATGAATTTATCCTTGGACAATGCTTTAGTAAACATATCAGCATATTGATTGTTTGTGTTTACATAGTTAAGACTGATAACATTTTCATAATATTTTTCTTTAATAAAGTTACATTTAATATCTATATGTTTGCAACGCTTGTGAAATTCACTATTTTTAATAACGTTAATTGCACTTTGATTGTCAATGTTTAAAATCACAGACTCCTGTTTATATTCACTTATTTCCTGTAATAATTGTCTTAGCCACATGGCCTCTTTAGTGGCAGCACAAGCAGCCATGAACTCTGCCTCAGTTGTGGACAAGGCCACTGTTTGTTGCCTCTGAGATGACCAGGTAATGGCGGCCCCATTCTTAAGAAAAACATAACCAGTTGTTGAACGCCTTGTTTCAACATCGTTGGCAAAGTCAGCATCACTGTACCCTACTACATCAGTGCTGTCTGGCTTTGACATGTAGCACAATCCATAGTTTTTAGTATCTTTCAGATACTTGAGTATTCTTTTGACAGCATTCCAGTGAGATTCATCATGACAGTTTAAGAATCTACTCACCTGACTGACTGCAAACAAAATGTCTGGCCGGCTTACTGTTGCTGCATGTATGAGAGATCCTACGGCTTCTCTGTAGGGATATTTTTTTTCAGGTAGCCCATCAGTCTTTATGAGTTTGACATGTGGATCAGATGGTACACTGTTAGGGTTTGCTTCAGTCATATTGAACTTCTTTAATAATTGCTCAATATATTTGGTCTGGTGTATAAAAATATGGTTATTAGATTTTTCAATTTGCATTCCTACAAAGCAAGAAGGAGGATATGTTTTGACATCAAAATTAGTTTGAAGATCATTAATTACTTCAGTTAAAACTGATTTGTCTTCACAAAGTAAAAGACCATCGTCAACATAAAGACACAAATAACATGTTATTCCTCTAGTTAATCCAATGTAAATACACTGATCTGCTTTACATCTTTGAAACCCAAATTTCTTTAAAACTGAATTAAATTTTGTATTCCAACATCTTGGTGCCTGTTTTAGTCCATATAAGGATTTGTTAAGTTTACATACCATGTTTGGGTTGCAGTCCAATCCCTCAGGTGGAGTCATGTAAATTGTTTCTTCCAGGTCACCATACAGGAAAGCAGTGGTGATGTCGAATTGGATTATCTCTAAATTTTTCTGAGCTGCAAGTGACAATAATAATCGTATAGAGTCATACCTCACTGTCGGCGCAAAAGTTTCATCAAAATCTATCCCTTCTTTTTGTGCATATCCTTTTGCACATAGCCTTGACTTGTAACGAGGACCTGTTGGTTCGTTTTTGATGCGAAATACCCACTTACATCCGATTGGCTTGGTGTTTTGGGGTTTTTCTACCAATGTCCAAGTAACATTTTTAGAATGTGATTCTAATTCTTCTTTTATTGAATCTTTCCACTTTTCAGATTCGATTGAGGTTAACGCTTCTTTGTAATTCTGAGGAATAAAATTTAATTCTTCACTGCAGCACAGGTAAGTTTTATCTATATTTTCATTTAATTTTGATAATTCTCTGTTTCTTGGTCTCAATGTTATTTTAGAAGGTGTTGACGATAGTTGAACATTTCTATTTGGTTTATACTCAGGATCTAACTTATCTTCTTCTTGATCTGACATATATTCACTAGTGGTATTTAAAGTATCTGATGTGTCATTAGAATTCAGAGATGTAAAATTATCATTTTGTTCCAATGATGTATCACACATTGTTTCTTTCTCTGTCAGACTTACAGGAAGATAGTTTCTTTGTACTGTGGTCTCTAAGAAAACGGCATCTCTGCTTTTAATCACAGTTTTTTTTAGTTTATACCCTTTTGTATTATCACAGTATCCGATGAATATAGCTTTCTGTGATTTACTGTCCCACTTCTTACGTTTTTCTTTAGGGAGATGAATCATAGCTTCACAGCCAAATATTTTCAGATGACTTATATTTGGTTTCTTCTTAGACCATATTTCTTCAGGAGTTTTAAAAGCCAATGAACGTGTTGGAGATCTATTAATGAGGTAAGCAGCTGTGTGTATTGCTTCTGCCCAGTACAGTTTAGGAAGTTTTGCATTAATCAACAGACACTTTGCTTTTTCCACAAGTGTACGGTTCATGCGTTCGGAGACACCATTTTGTTCGGGTGTATAAGGCACAGTTGTTTGATGGACGATACCAGCTGTTGCTAGGAGCTCAGAAAAAGCATTGTTGACATATTCAAGTCCATTGTCTGTACGCAAACATTTTATTCTGCACTCCAATTGATTTTCAACTTGACATTTAAATTCTTTGAATTTTTCAAGAGCTTCTGACTTTTTCTTTAAAAAATAAACAAACACCTTTTTTGAAAAGTCATCTATAAATGTGATAAAGTATTTTGCACCACCAATGGAAGTGGTTTCCATTGGTCCACATATATCTGAATGCACAGTTTCAAGTAAATGTGTAGCTCTTGAATGACTTGACTTGAATGGCAGACGTGTTTGTTTTCCTTCTAAACAAGTCACACAGGTCATATTCTCATCTTTCTTAGATAATTGCACACCATTAGTATTTTCTTCAATTTTCTTTAAATCACTGAAATTGAGATGCCCCATCCGCTGGTGCCAGAGATAAATGTCTTGTTTATCAACATCAGATATGTATGCTTGAACATTGTAAAGATTTAGCCGGTACATATTGTTGATTAAGTTAGCTGTGGCAACTATTTTCTTGCGACTGTTAAATATTACACAGCCTTCATTATTAAATTTCACTGCACCACCATGATTTACAATCTGACTGACCGATAGTAAATTTGTTGCTAACTCAGGCACATATAAAACATTTTGGAATAAAACTTTGTTACTCCGACCTCTGTCATCACAGATATCCAAACTCAGCTGACCAGAGCTTTCTACTGGTAAAGATTTGTCATTTGCAACTTTAATTGTCTTCACAGGTGGCACTTTTTCATTATGCAATAATTGTTTGTGTCTGGTCATATGCATTGAGGCACCAGAGTCTACATACCAGGCATCGCTGTTACTGACAGAAGCTATGAATGCAGCGGCATAGCTAGGACTTTCATGTTTCTGTTTTTGCTTAGACTTGCACTCTGTGCTTATATGGCCATATCCGTTGCATTTGAAACAACGTGGACCTTTTTGAAATGACTTCTTAAATACCTTTTTCTTTGAATTTGTTGCAAAGGCATTTGTATCACTATTGCTCATTTTCACATCCTGTAATATTTTAGCTTTAACTGAATCGGCACTGATTTTCATACCGGAACTCTCGATCGCCATGATCATCGGTTTGTATGTCTCAGGTAGACCAGAGAGAAGCAGGGTTCCGAGCCACTCATCATCCACTTTAAATCCGATATTGCGGAGCTTATGAGCTGTTGTGACGACTTTACTAACGTATTGTTCTACATTTTGACACTCTGCGAGGGTTGTGGTACATAATTCACGAAGTAAACCTACTCGGCGTGTTAGCCCTGAGTCATCGAAAGCACTTGTCAGGTTGTCCCAAACTTCCTTCGCTGTCCTCGCTTCTTGTATGTGAACATAATTCACGGAGTCCACTAACAAGATTATCTTAGATTTTGCTTTGAGATCACGTTTTTGGTTTGCCGCGTCGCCGGTTGGATTTTCTATACAGTCCCATAACTCCTCGTGTTCGAGGTATGTTTTCACGGCAAATCTCCACGTGGAGTAGTTATCGCGGCCAGTTAGTTTTTCTATCAAGGCCAGCGGGTTATTTGAAGACATTTTCAACACTTGTAAAACTTTTTAGCGGTTTCACGTGCGTTATTTTTAGGTTAGTTTTTAACAATTTTTGAGCACTGAGCACTATTGTTCGATTTGACTTTTTCACTTTTCAGGGCAACTGGGCCCATAACCTGTTGAATTATTGTTTTGAATAAGTGAAAGTAGGTTTTATATGAGAATAAACTTTTATATTTTGGAATTACAATTATGTACTTTACTCGTAGTGTCACAGAGTAGAGAGCTTATATCATAAAGTATAGAGTAACCAGAGACACAGTCTAACATACTAGGAAATTACATTAGAAGGCGCGAAATTTAAATTAACATTTCAATAGTAGGGTAGGTAGGTAGGGTAGGGTAGGTAGGTAGGGTAGGTAGGTAGTAAGGGTAGGGTAGGGTAGGGTAGAGTAGGTAGGTAGGGTAGGGTAGAGTAGGTAGGTAGGTAGCGTAGGGTAGGGTAGGTAGGATAGGGTAGGTAGGTCGGATAGGGTAGGTGGGTAGTAAAAAGTGCATTGCAACGCATGCTGGGTACAGCTAGTAATCGATAATTAAATAATAAGATTTAAAAATTCATTAGTGGAAGTAAAAATGTTTAGCGTTACCATCTTCCCCAAAAACTTGATCTGGTTTGGCCGTTAATTTAATAAGTACTAATTAACACACGATGGAAACAAATACACAAAATATTATTAACTTCAAAAATAAATCTAGGCTTCGATGCGTATTTATATTTTTGTTTGTTGCGTTTACGTTGCGTACCTATATGTATATCTTGTGTAGAAACCAACTGAACAGGTTCATTTTCAATATTTTGTATTGTAACCTCTATTTACACACGACACGATGTAATCATGTGCATCGAAAGGAATAGATTACAGATCAAATTAGATTTAATTAACAATCAATGCACAGCTGTTGAAACAGAATGACAGCTCTGAAATCCAATACCACACAATTAAAAATGAAACATGAAACTTATTACCATATTTTTACAACTTCATTTGCTTTAAATGTTACTTTCGCAATATGTTGAGTGATAATTCACCAAATAGATGCATGGTTGAGTGCGTGTTTCATGTTTATAAGTTTACTAGCCCACGGCTTTGCCCGCGTTTTGTTTGGTAATTGCCCTAATCGTACTAAAGGGATAAAAAGAATCCTATGTGTTATTTCAGACTATTTTCTATCCCTTTGTCAAATTTCATCTAGATCCATTCAGTAGTTTTGACGTGATAGTACTCTATCACGTGCTTGTTACTAAACAAATAAAATTCAAATACATCCTCACAAACTTTCGCATTTCTAATATTAGCGTGATTTTCCTAAATTCGGTATGACTATGCATATTTTTGCGGATGAGTCCGTTGCTGCATCCTTCATCCAGGCCAAGATCTATTTGCGGAGTTAACACCTAATTATTTCACATAACATTTAATGTCATGGATTTGCGATAAGTCACGCCTGATTCTGACTTACCTCTCTTTTGCGTTTTTTTTGTTCTAGTGCCAATGACGTAACACATCAAAATGAAGGACACGGATCTAAAGTTGCCCACGCGCAATGTGCTGACCGGGGCAGTAGTGAACTGGGCGGATGATGAGATGGGGTTCGGAGATAGTCCCAGCAACCTGACCTTAGCATGGAAGGACCTGTCCGTTTATAGGAAGAAGAAGACGCAGACGAGCATATGGAGGTCTCCTGTTTATGAGGAGATTAGGGTTTTGCATGGAGGTATGTATTTCAATTTGATTTTTACTTATGCCTTACATTTTTAGCAGGTTGCCTCACGAAGGTAACTTAACAAAAGATGGTTATTGTGGCTCAGTTAAGGCAATCCGTCCAGATTTGTCCAGAGAATCCAGATTGGTTGCCCCCCTAACCGACCTTACCAACCAACCAACAACATATTATCAAAAGACTACTAAGAAGGGAGTTTAAAAACTAAAATATCTAGACATAAAGGGTGTAAAACACCTCTTAACGAAGCCGAAAGCCGCACTGGTTCTCCCTGTCATTGCGATCATTTTTTTTGTTCTACATCATACATGGGAACCTTCCAGTTACGAAGATATTAGGGGTCAAAGTTCCAACTTTTTGACAAGTATTTTTTTAAATACATGTTTTTAATGTAAGATTTTTACTTTAAACACCTCCACCACCCCCATACTATTCAATCCATCCATCAGCACAATGTTTTGAGTGCGTTACATTGAGTTCTATCACAAAACATGATTTTACACCCCCCAAAAAAAAGTCGTTTGTCACCCTATGTGAAATGTTTTCTTTTAGGTATGTTACTGGTATGGTGCACATAATAAAGAGTATTTTATTATAATATGTACGGTTTTATATAGACGCCCAGCCTTTCGCAAATAGTGTCTCTTCAGCGACAAGAAATGCATTGAGGCTTCCATAAATTTTGACCCGGAAGAGGTTTTCTCAAACACAATTAAATGTGATCTATTTTTAAAACAACAGGTGTCACTGCTATTTAAATTAAAGGTTAGCCAATAAATCCGCATATGGTCAATATTATGATGAACAGGTGGCTTTATAATCATAATTAAAATTAATAATCGATAAATAATAATAATGGCTTGGTAATGAGGAGCAGCACAACCTGGGAACTATATTTTAAAAAAGCGTAACAATTATTTTTTATAAAATTAATAAAACCGGTATTTTAATGTAGTTTTCTTACTAAAGTTAGTAACTTAGTCTATGGTTTTATAGAGCAAGGATATCCTAATTTTATGTTTTAATTGGGAAACCCCAGAAAAATAAACGTTTTTTTTTCTTATTTTATTTTATGATATGCTATCATTATAATGGCATCGTTCAAATACAGAACACAAAAGGCCGCATGCTGCGCTAATTTTCTTGTGTTTTTGACATGGCTATAATGTATTATGTGTGAGTTTAAAATATCTGTTTATTATGCAAAACATATTGTACTTTTTATTTTAAACAAAAAATAATGTAAATTCAATCTGGCGCGAACTTTTGATATGTTAGGTTACACGCAAAAGCCAAATTTTACTCGGAAAAGGAGTTCATCATCCTAATTTGAAGATTAAAGTCCAGTGGCTTTAAGTCCTTAGTTTATGATTGATATGATAAAATTTTATTTTGTATTTTTGTTAATTTATAAAATTACTAGCTGTCCCGCGCAACTTCGTCTGCGTCACATTTTCCCCGTTTTCGCAACATTTTTCATTGCTGCTCCGCTCCTATTGGTCGTAGCGTGATGCTATATAGCCTATGTCCTTCCTCAGGTTGGAATCTATCTTTTTGCAAAATTTCATTAAGATCCGACCAGCCGTTTAGTCGTGAAAAGGTAACAAACAAACTTACTTTCGCATTTGTAATATTAGTTAGGAAGTTAGGATTAGGATTGTCATGCTAGTTTTCAATAAATAATCGGTGATTACGGCAAGAGACGCAGAGAACCGGGAAGTTTGTTGAAGTAATGTACAGAAATAAGGGAAGGCCTTTAACCAGCAGTGGATGATTCTGGCCTGATAAATGATGTCATCATCATCATCAGCCTTGAAACGGTGATTAAAATTTTAGTTTCTACGTTTTCTAAAGTTTGTAGATCAATAGCATCGTAAAACTTCTCAACTAAAGGGAATCTTTGTAATCAAATAACAATTAACTTATTATTATAGAATAAATTTAATAATTTAAATTTTAGAATAAATCGAACAAATTTTATAAATAAATACATACAAAGCTGTCCATTATTGCACAATGTGCACTTAAAGTTACCAATATGAGAACAGGATTTCACAATTTTAAGCTAAAAGCTATCTCTGCAACAGTTTGACGAAGAATAGAAAACTTAATGCAATGCATAAATTATAGTAATTAAAGATCATAAATAAATTATTCATCTTTTCTAACAATAGGAACTTGACCTCAATATAAGATAATAGACAAATATCAATCTACTAGCTTCTGCCCACGGCTTCGCCCGCGTTTTTTCGGTAATTGTCCCGCGGGGTCACACTACCGGGATGAAAAGTATTCTATGTGCTATTACTATTATTATTATTGACTTTTATCTATCCCTGTGCCAAATTTCATCCAGATCCATTCAGTAGTTTTTACGAGAAAGAGTAACAAACATCCATCCATCCATACTTACAAACTTTCGCGTTGATGTAGGATTATGTTTCTACTTTTATTAAACGTATACTTTAATTTTTTTATTTAAACTCACTTACACAAACAGTCAGACCCGGAACAACTATCTGTAGGCTATACAAATATTTATTCCGTGCGGGGATCGAGCCGTACGCCTGCAGCAGTTAAGGTAGGTAATCGCTTAACCACTGCGCCAACCGTGCCGTCACCATGCTGCACCGTTGTCGAAGCTGAAACTTTTACACTAAATAATTTACGATTCAATTATAATGTTTTCCACGATGTTAATTAGTGATTCAAATACATATTATAACCGGTTTATGAATAATTTAAAAAAGAAGTTGATTTCCAAATAGTTTTTATGTGGACCCAAAGCCTCAGATTGTTCGTGTATTCGGTGAAAATGTTGTAATCTAATGCAAATGAGCATGTAGGTGACATAAATAATTAATTATGATTTTGTACCGGATTTGTTGCTACCTGTTAGGTAAGGCCACGCATAGTTCACGGCACAAACCTTCCCATTATGAGCCTACAACAGCCCACTGCTGGACAATCGCACGCCACTTAACTCGATTCTCAGCAACTCTCATCCAGTTGCTACCAGCCCTGCGAAGATCATCGCTCCACCGATCCTGAGGGCGTCCCACCTTATGCACCACAACACCTTCCCGTTGTTATCAAGTTTAGAGAAAATACGGTTTATTCCATCAATCCGCTCTTGGCCCGCTCCATATCACAAATAGGAGGACAGTTTTCCAGACACATGATTATTGCTATCGAAATTTGAAACATAAGATCACATTGCATTTTGAGTGTGTTCACCAGTTATATCGTACCGTGCCTCGGAAAGCACGTTAAGCTGTTGGTCCCGGCTGCCATTTGTATACATCTTTGACAGTCGTTACAGGTTTTCAGTGGCCTGACAGTCTAACAATCAGTCTTCCCAATTGTTTAGTCCTAACGGGGCTATGGAGGTCAGATAGGCAGTCGCTCCATGTAAAATACTGGTATTCAGCTGCAGTCGGTTAGACTGGAAGCCGACACCAAAATACTTGGGAAAAAGCTAGGCAGATGATGAGCCAGTAGGTAATATCGTAAGGCTATCTATAGCTACCCTTTTGATATGACTGGTATATAGTTCTACGACATCAGAGTTAGGTCAGAGGTTAGGTTATAGGTTTTCAGTTATTCCAATATTATAAGTTTTGAAAGTAAGCTATGTATTGATCAAGTTTTTATAAAGGTTTTTCTTTTCAGTCAATGGCATCGTCTCGTCCGGAAACTTAGTTGCTTTAATGGGCTCTAGGTAAGTTGTCTTTTTTTAATTTAGCCTCTACACTGCATTCTCTCTACACTTTTACTTTCAATTTCCTCATATCTAAGGGGTACCAAAGATAACCAAGCCATATCTGTGGTACCCCATGTGCTAAAAACCCTTTCCTCCCTAGTGGTGCCGGCAAGACCACTTTACTGGCAGCCATCAGCCGTCGCGACAAAAGCGCGATGACTGGCTACCTGATGCTGAACGGCAGACTGGCTGGCGCTGACCTCATCTCCAGAATCTCTGGCTTCGTGCCGCAGGAGGACTTGGCTATCGAAGACTTGACTGTCGCTGAACATATGGAGTTTATGGTAAGTTTCATCATTAGGACATCAGATGTTATAGTGCCTGACTCATCTGCGTCCCCCCTTCCTGACTATGCTGGAATCGGCTTCCATTCTAAGCGGATGAAGTTGGTTGTCAGACTTTGGGGCTTCTGACAATCAATCTACTGAACGGCCATTCAAAGGGCTTCTAGGCCCTAACGGTGGATTCCCATTACTTTCATAAAGACAAAATTTCACCTTATATTTTTTTATATTTAGTTAGTTTATGTAAATATTTAGTTTTAGAAAATACTTTTAGTGACGATTTACTGCAATAAATAATTCACCTTGTTGGGGGTCTACAATCGTTGTAGCTTCTTTTATTTGTTTTAACACTTTAAATTATAAATATTTGTTTTTATAGTGTGTCTTTAGAAAAGAATGCGGAAGATTTGTTGTCCCAATGAATATATTGAAACGCAGTTAATTGAAATGTTAATTGCCATCAGTTGTAAAACAAGACACTTAACGAATTTTAGATGACACTTTATTTAGGAATGCCATTTTAAGTAAATACATTCCGTATTCCGTTGTTTATAAAGTTCATAAGACTTATTTAGTCTAGTATGGCTTTTGTAAACCATGAAAAACATTAAAGGCTTCATCTGAAAAATGTGCCATCACAGAAACACAGTAACAATTTACCTGTTTAGGTGTAAGCATTGAACCAATAAGGATGTCGATGTAATAATTTTTAATATTATTCATCGCCTCATGTTTCTCTGGTACTGACAACGATCTTAGATGTTTATCTGATACGTTATTTACATCACAATGATCTAACATTTCGCGATACAATCTAAATAATTTATTATTTAACAAAACAATTTATTTAAATAGTTCATAGGTTAAAAGGAATGATTAAGTTGAGACGTGCTTAAATTCCATCGCCTCCTTACTTAAGTAGTTAATTAATGAATTATTTGTATCGCTTAAAATTGGCCAAGTTTTTTTGGGTTCAAGAAATGTTCATACAGCTGGAACACAGGCCTACTCTTTGTGGGAGCGATTGTGCCTTATTTATTATATCACGCGGGCCCACATGGTGTACGACACAATGTTGCACCACTGCTTCGAAAACCTCACACCGAGAAACCGAGCAGTGGTGAATGTGGTGATGAAATAAATAACTCCGAACTGAACCTATGGCTCCTAAGTCAGTCGTTGCCCCTGATCTAGATTTCGTTTAACAGCATGGTTTTTGTTCAGTTTTTTTTTTTATGATGATGGAGAATGATGATGAATTGATGATGGGGCTTAACTTGCTAAGAAAATGCCAATAATTTGTATACTCCTTGAGCTGACTTGACTTAAAGAAACTCTTTCTTTCGCCTAGGCTCGAATGATGATGGACAAACGATCGACGAAAATAGTACGAGCAAGACGCGTTCAGTTACTCCTGAGTGAACTCGGAGTCAACAACTGTAACAAAACAAAGCTGAAGGCACTGTCTGGAGGAGAGAGGAAAAGAGTTGCTTTGGCTGTACAGGTGAGTGACAATAATCATAAAATTGCTCAGGTCAATGGAACAGATTCTAGCAAAGATGTTATGGAATCATTATCTGAATACGTAGACCAAATGAGAGTACCTTGAACTCATCTTAATCCTAACTATATATATTTATAATATTATGAATGCGAAAGTAAGTTTCTTTGTTTGTTACCTTTTCACGCCTAAACCACTGCACCGATCATCCTGAAATTTTGCATATGCTTTGTCAGGTGTACAGAACTGAAACTACCAAGAGGTACCTTTCATCCCGAAAAAAGTACTGTTCCTGAGTGATACAACAATAACGCCCCTGTGCTAATAGATGGTACCACAAGTTCGACCCGGTTATTGTCAAATTAAAGCTAGCAAAGTCGCGGGCAAAAGCTAGTAAGAAATAAATGGAACCACAATGAAATCCAAACAAAATTATAATACTCAAAAACACATAAATGAAAAATCACTTTTTGAAAACAACAGAATAAATATCAAGACGTTTAAATATTGCTACAAAATAAACATACGGCCCATCAATAAATGGTGCCAAGAATGAGAAAGTACCTGGCCGTTTTCGTTGTTAGGGTAAAAACTAAAACATATCCTCTTCCACAGCTCCTAAACGACCCTCCCATACTATTCTGCGATGAACCAACAACAGGCCTAGACAGCTGGGCAGCAGCCGCCGTCGTATCCCGTCTAAGAAACCTAGCCATAGGAGGAAAGCTGGTCGTATGCTCAGTGCATCAACCGGCTTCCGGAGTTTTTGAGCTGTTCCACCAAGTCGTGCTGTTGGCCAATGGGAGGATAGCCTTCCATGGAACTATTGAGCAGGCTGACACGTTCTTTGCTTCGTAAGTACTATTATCTTTATTTTTTTTTCATTCTTTAGTAAAAAAATCCACAGCTCTTTAACAAGTGGATTGGATTGGATTTTTTAAATAAAGAATTAAATGTTACAGACAATACTGGATTTACAATTTACTAACAGAAAGAAACAAACCGAAATGCTAGAACCATCTAAGCATATGAAAGTGTGTGTGATGTGTGTGGGTGTCTAGGAGTGTGTGTGAAGAGTTGAAGTGGTGTATCTTTATGTAATTCTCCAAGGTGTATTTGAAAGGTGGAGTATTGGAGCACCTGCCACCTTTTTATGATGTCTAGAATTCCTCATGAATTGGCATTTATTTGGATTTGGGCAGAACAGTGGATAAAGTCAGGCTCCTAGCGACTAAAAATCCACAGTTCTTTCCAATACCCTCATGGTTTTGGAAAGAACTGTGGATTTTTAGTCGGGGATCCAGGAGATATTTGCACCCTGTATGTATGGATCTCCTGCCATCTGCTTAGAGCACTTACTACCACTATCAGGTCGGGGCTTTTGACATAAGCTTATTTACTACGATAGCTTTCCTTTGTAGCATCACTACAAAAAGTACTACAGCAACATAATACAAAAACAGAGCCATCTATGACACAAATGACTAACATGAAAATTCTAAATCGAGCAGTTTTTATTATTAAACGGTTTTTAAACGGTTTTTTAAACGGTTTTATTTAGCTCACCCCGTTTGTTTTATTTATTCTTGGGTCAAGTTTAGTAATTCAAATTTCACCCTCTTCCTGTCAACCGATTAATCTGAAATTTTGTATACACTTTGGATTTTGGTGACAATACAATTATGTTTATTCATTATCATTATAAATTCAAGATGGCCGCCGCTACAAAATGGCGGATAATTTATGTTTTATTAATCCCATCAATATGGGTATCAAATGAAAGGGCTCAACAAGCAGAATATAATATACTATAAAAAATTGAAATCCAAGATGGCAGCCGCTACAAAATGGCGGATAACGTAGGTTTTATCAATCCCATCAATATGGGTATCAAATGAAAGGGCTCAACAAGCAGAATACAATATACTATAAAAAATTGAAATACAAGATGGCGGCCGCTACAAAATGGCGGATAACGTAGGTTTTATCGATCCCATCAATATGGGTATCAAATGAAAGGGCTCAACAAGCAGAATACAATATACTATAAAAAAATTAAATCCAAGATGGCAGCCGCTACAAAATGGCGGATAACTTAGGTTTTATCAATCCCATCAATATGGGTATCAAATGAAAGTGCTCAACCAGTATAATACAATGTACTATATAAAATTAAAATCCAAGATGGCGGCCTCTACAAAATGGCGGATAACTTAGGTTTTATCAATCCCATCAACATGGGTATCAAATGAAAGGTCTCAACAAGTAGAATACAATTTACTATGCAAAATTGAAATCTAAGATGGCCGCCGCTACCAAATGGCTGATATCAATTTTTTATCAATCCCACCAATATGGGTATCAAATAAAAGGGCTTGACAAGAAGAATACAGTGCACTATACAACCTCAATATTTAAGATGGGCGCAGCCACCAAATGGCGTATAATAATAAGATTTAAATTTAGAAATTGAATCTGTAATTTAGGTATCTGATTAATCCAGCCTGAATCCACCACCCAGTCAAGATTTTGTATCGTGTTGAGGACTGTGTGGCGTTAGGGTGGCTAAAAATGATACGTCGTTAGCGGTACACCACCCAAGTTAAGGTGAAAGGTTAAAACGCGCCGAGAACTGTATGGCATTAGGGTGGATAAAAATGATATGTCGTTAGCGTTTTTTAAAGAAAATTAAAAAAAAAAAAATTAAAAATTAAATTAAATTAAAATTTTATTGCCTTTAATACTATCATGGGCTTCTAAAATACATAAAATGCAGGGCAGCACTGTGGATCACGCAGTCGTATACTTAGGTGCGAAACTGTTTGAAGAAGGTCAAGCCTACGTGGCTCTTAGTAGAGTAAGATCTTTGCAGAGACTACGTATAGAGGAGTTGGACTGCAATAAACTAACGGGCAAGAAACCTTGCAATAATGAAGCACTAAATGAATTAAACAGAATGCGAAATAAAAACTAAAAACTAGAAAATAAAAATAGGTAAAAAAACTTTTTAAGTTAAACGGTTTTATGTTAAACATACATTACAATGTTTAAGATAAATGTACTAAAAACCAAAAAATAATAAAATAGATACAGTCGTGGGAATTATAAACATATGCATAGACTAGACTAAAATAAAACCGTGGGGCACGTCAATTGTCACACGTCCAAGCTAGCAAGCTCGATTATAAGCGAGTTTTAGGGTTTCATAGTGGTGAGCGAGTAGTACTTTTATATCATATGTTTTGTCGATTAAAGACAAACTACGAGCAGTGAAACGATTCCTTGCCAGCCAGCAGTGTGAATGTCCAACGATAAACTAGTTGAAACATCTCTTTTATTTACATGGAGTGTATAACTATTGGAATTTCCATGAGCAAGAAAATAGTAAGTAATTTCCTCACCGTCTGCGGGCCAACTGCCTATTTTAACGACGAATTAAACGATTCTTCTATCGCACATTAAGTCGATAATTTGTAGACAATTAACGTGCCCCACGGTTTTATTTTAGTCTAGTCTATGCATATGTTTATAATTCCCACGACTGTATCTATTTTATTATTTTTTGGTTTTTAGTACATTTATCATAAACATTGTAATGTATGTTTAACATTTAACCGTTTAACTTAAAAAGTTTTTTTACCTATTTTTTTAGTAAGGTTATCCGCGACTTAAGACGATATTGACAAACCTGACAACAACTGTCGGGCAATAGCCTCTCAGACACACCACTCATCAGGTCGGAGGATCCTTCCTTCTCTATGGGGATGAAGAACTGCTCACACTCTGTTCTTCATACCCTATTTCATCCAGAAATAACACCCCTCTTTTTTGGTCGGGTTAAAAAGAAGTTCGTTTGGCTTTATAGAGAATCCTTCTTGGCAGTGATTGTTGTTGTGAGTCATTTTCTTAAGCGTAGTCTATGTTCTTTCTTCCTATGTTTCAAGCAGGATATATCATCATCATCTGCGGCTGAGTACCAGTATTTTACATAGGACGACTGCCTATATGACCTCCACAGCCCAGTTAGTACTGGGTAATACGATACCCCTTGGTAAGACTGGTCGCAGACTTGCGGGCTTCTACTGACTACCTGTAACTACTGCTAAAGATCTATGAATCACATCCGGGACCAACGGCTTTCCGAGGTACGGAGGAAACTCGGTATGTAGGTGATCCGAACGGCTGTTTTTATTTAGCCACGAGCTCCTCTTTTAAGCAGCATATACTTACCTATTATTACTTTACCAACACGTGCAGTTGTGTCTTCAGCTAAATTTGCATTGGGCACTTAACCTTCGTCTATATTTTAGCACCAAGCTGTCTAGTTCTTTTTAAAGTTAGCATAATTTGCGTTAATTTTGTCTCTATTTGGTTAATTATGTATTATATGCACCAACTGGTTTTTTAAGACAAAGAATTTTAATATTGTCTGTCTGACTGCGACAAAATGTGGTACTAGGAAATGCTTTATTATAATAAATGAATCATTACTTTTTATAGGGAGCTTGTAGCTAAATAATTACAGCTGCTCGAATCAATCACCAGATAAGCCGGTCTTGCGTAGGATGGTCTGTGGATGGGTGACCACCCATTAGATACTGAGTTTCCTCCGTGCTTCGGAAAGCACGTTAAGCCATTGGTCCCGGCAGTCATTTGCGGATCTTTGACAGTCGTTACAAGTAGTCAGAGACCTGAAAAGTCTGACAACCAGTCTTACCTAGGGATATCCTATTCCATAGATATATTAAACTCCAGTACCTTGTGGTTGTGGAGATCAGATAGGCAGTCGCTCCATGTTAAGAGCTGGTATTCAGCTGCATCCGGTTAGACTGGAAGCCGATCCCAACATAGTTAGGAAAAGACTAGGCAGGTGATAATAATGACTTTTTTATGGGGAACAAATGACATGAGTTTTTTTATGACACAATAATTAATCTTTTAAATGATTCTCTTGGCAATCAAGATGATTGCTGTACTTGAAAAACTGATGAAACCAAACATATTATCATAAGCTATTAAGTTTTTATTAAGGTTGGCCCTTGAATGTGAATATTATGTTCAATGGTAAACAAACATGATGGGTCGCATTAAGGTTGCCCTTTATATGAATTAAATTAGTTTTTTAAAACGAATAATGGGATCTTGACCTTACACGATTTTAATACTTGTCAAGTTGCTCCGCTCTAAAAGAAACGTCTGAGAAATTGGCGCCGTATTTCTATATAAATACAGTTTTATGTAAATGGAAAGTATTTATGGAAATCAATTAACATTATTCGTAACAATACTGGAAAAGACAATATAGGAAAAGACTATCAACATTCGAATACGATTTCACAGTCCTTTTTTATCTATACAAATAAATAAAATTGAAGTGTATATTTGTAATTTCCAAATAACAGCTTTTTACTGAATGCATCAAAGTATACATATAGGTACGGACTTATAATAAAAATAAACATATTTTTTTCAAATGTTTGTCTGTATGTTGATCTGTCTGTCTGTTTGCTCCGTCTGATCTCCGAAACGGATGGATCGGTTTTGACGGGACTTTCTATGGCAGATCGCTGATCTTATAAGGAGTAAGTAAGTAGGCTTTAGCGCAGAAAAAATACCCTCACAATAGTTAACAAAATCCGATTCAAATAGGGAAGTCATATGGACCAAGCAAGATGGATATGGACGAATGGTGTGGAGTAACCAAGATTTTGTAACAATATTTTGTTTTAAAAGAGTGTTCATGGAGTTTCTTGCCCATTCTTCTCCATAGAGATCTACGCTTTGGAATGGGCAACTACAGTACTTTCACAAGTTATTATGCCTTGTAACTGGGACAAAAAAAAAAACGCGAAGCTACACTTCGCGTTTTTTTTTTCTTTTTGACTTTCAAAAGTGCCTGTAATTGTCTAATTCTAATTGAAACTAAATGCTTTGAGTTTGAGTTTATATTTTTATAATAATTTCACACGGAAGAGGATCGCGGGCAACAGCTTCATATCAATAAGTTTTTAATAGGCAATTTTCAATCAACGAACAAACCGCGTGTTTGTCGCCAAGAGGATCCGTTACCTAACGAAACAGATAAGGTCCCATTTAATATTTAAATAAGTAAACGTTATCTATGTAATCTTAAACCACTTTAGATCAAGCAGTTAGATTCATATTGATTAACCCACCCATCTTGAATTTGTTAATTTGAAGGCCATCTTAATGTTATGGCTTCGTGATTTTCACTTAAACTTGATAGGCCCACTCAGATATTAAAATATTATTTCATCGTCATCTGGGACCCTAAAATGGCCGCTTAAGCAGAATCATAATAGGATAACAATATGAATCGCGCTAAAATTCGTAGAATGGTCACAGACGCAGTTAATAATAGGAAATATCCCTCTGCTTAACGTATTCTCAACTATATTTGTAATTTATTTAGTGTGGTATATGTTGGGGTCAATTCAAATTAAAAGCTTGTGGCTAAATAATAACCCGGTCGCCAGCCGCCCGGATCGATCTTTAGGGTTAAGCCGTGCTTGCCGAGGTTGGTCCGTGGATGGGTGACCATAATTACATACCGAGTTTCCTCCGTGCCTCGGAAAGCACGTTAAGCCGTTGGTCCCGGCTGTCATTTGTAGATCTTTGACTGTCGTTACGAGTAGTCAGAAGCCAAAAAGTCTGACATCCAGTCTTACCAAGGGGTATCGTATTACCCAGTTACTAGGTTGTGGAGATCAGATAGGCAGTCGCTTCAAGTAAAATACTGGTACTCAGCTGCACCCGGTTAGACTGGAAGCCGACCCCAAGATAGTTTGGGAAAAGGCTAGGCAGATGATGATATTGGGGTCAATTTAAACTACTAAGGTAAGGTAATATTTGCACGAAAGAAGAAAAATGCCCCAAATCTAGCTCATGGAGGAAAACTTCTTGAGATTGCGTGAACTGCTGGTAAAAAAACCTTTAATCGTTAGATGCGCTCGGACGCGTCAAAAAGTAGGTAATGGTCACGTCACATATTTCGTTGATCGACAACGAATTGTTTCGCTCAGTCATACTGAAAATCGTATTTGTTCCATATCTATAGAATGCTAATCTCACTTTCATGCGACCTTAGTGCAATTTAAGATTTTGGTCCTGCTACCAAAAAAAGCTGTATCCCCAAAGCTTCGGCATGAATAATCTAAAACCCGTGTATAGCCCGACTCATAAATCGGAGGATTATTTACATTTAAATAACCTAACGCTATTAGCAAAAAACAATAAAAAACACGTGCACATTTTCTCAAATAAAAAACGACAAGGATATCGAAAACTGCATAAATTGTGTACATAACGTTTTCGTGTGTAGGTCAATGAATAACCCCAATAGAATTTCAATAAACCAAAAACAAATGTCGTTGTGTTGTTAATAAAAATAAAATAAAAAACAAAAAGTTCTAGGTCATTCGAAGCTTTATTTGGCTTTTTCAAACTTGACTGTATTTGCCGAATTTATGTGACATAATTATGGACTCTTAATTTGCAAACCCGGAATGGGGCATTGTATTTATCGCAGTTTTTTATGACTACCTATGCCTAGGTTGAGTTTTGCCTTTTTAATATTTTCTAAATTAAATATTAGATATAGCTTAAAAACAAAAAAAAACACGATTTAGGGTGATGTCATTTTATTTTTTGTATTCTTCTCAGCTAACCCTTTTATTGAATAACCATATAATGGAATTCATAAAAATAACTAGTCCGCCATATTTGTGAGTCTGCCATATTGGATTTAGAATGACGTCACTTAATACCATTCACTGTCATCTTAACTAAACATGTAGGTATGCAAAATTTCAGTAGCTTTTCGGATACCGGGAAGTGGGTCAAATTAACTTTTAAGATTTTTTTACATAGTTACGTTACGGATGAAGCTAATAAAAGGGAACCAGGTAGTCAGAAGCCAGAAATCTGGCACCCAGTCTTACCAAGGGGTATCGTATTACCCAGTTACTGGGTTGTGGAGGTCAGATAGGCAGTCGCATCATGTAAAATACTAGTACTCAGCTGCATCTAGGCTGATGATAATGTAATGGGGGCGAGCTTTTTGTCATCAAGCAGACAAATCCAGGCTTTGTGGGTACTACTGACAATGACAAATTCCTGAAGGAAAAACCCAATAGTTCTAGGAATCGAACCCAAGCCCTTATGCTCAGCAGTAGCGCTTGCGGCCACTCAAAATCAAAATCAAAATCAAAATATTTTTATTTCACATAGGCCTATATGGGCACTTGTAAAACGTCGACAAAAAGGTGCTCGGTTCGGGTTGGTCGTTTCCTATGGAGAAGAACCGGCATGAAACTCCATGGTTACTCTTTTAAAATCATTTGGCTTTACAATTTTTCTATGTTACAGCATTGGCACTTAAGTATGAGTGGACATCGTAGGCCCGACAATAAGTCGTTGCTTACTACAAAGCGTAGAACAAGATAAAAAGTTACCAAGGATCTAGGAATCTATAAGGCCTACAATGTCCATACATTTACAAACATCGGTAAATAAGAAAAAGAGTCTATACAAAGTCTCTCACTCGACCAACGAGCCAGTTTACAATTCCTGATAGTATTTTTAAATTACTGACGCACCTTATCAAATTAAGAAATCAAACATATAACTATTTACGGACTCCACAAAGTCAAGGTTGAATGAACTACGTACAATAATTTAGTGCTAATATATTCAGTAACACTGATAAGATTCATCTAGATAATATCCCAGAACAACCATGTTATCTGTGAGAAAATCTCTAGTTAATGCTCTGCGGACATGTTTGACTATTAGGAAACTCGAATACCTGATGATGATAAGATACATGTATAAATAATCGATAAGATACATGTATAAATAATCGATAAAAAACATGCTAAAATCTTTTTTTTTTCCGAAATCGTTGATATTTTGACGTTTATGTATATCCGTATTGATTTGTCAACAAGAAAATATCTTCAGAGGACTGTTCTCTTCTTCTTGGTCGACGGTAGCTGATTTTTTGGGCCTTCATGCATTTATAGGCCCAAATATAAAGTTACAAATTATGAGGTTGGAACTTAACTGAAGTAAACCTTCTTTAGTTCAAGGTTCTATATGGACAGTGTTTGATTCAAGGAGTATCACATCATAGCTTAAGCATATTCAGACTTTCATGTTCCCACTGCTGGGACACAGGCCTCATCTCTTTGAGAGGGAGTGGGTTATAATCCCCCACGCGGGTCCAATGCGGTGCAAAGATAACCAGTACATCTTTATTTGTCCTCCCCATGTTTTCCTCCTTAAACTCTTATGGGCTTCAAGATTAACATGCATATAGGTTGTTTGACACAGGTATCCTCTCTGTTGAGAGGAAGTAGCCTCAATAATCCATCACACAGTCTGTACACGGCACAGTACTCTGGTTGGTATCAGCAAGGTCCAAAACTTATCGGTAATATCCAAACAAAAATTTATTGAATTAAAGGGATTGGAAAAAAAAATAGTTATTTCTTTTGTTACTGTGGGTTACTAGATCGTATCTCCCATTAATCTAACTAATGTGTCTAAGCCGGAAACTTTTGTATCTTATCATATAAATATCACATGTCTTCGAATTTGGTCTCCTCACAAAGTTTTTCTTCATCCTTTTAATTCCTATAAACTTCAAGATTAGCCCCATAATCTAACTACAAGGTGTTGTTTGCATCATCGTCAAATTCAAGGAGCTAACTATGCTAATGATTCTCGTCCCGAATCAATAATAAAATGGGTAGGTAATTTTTTTTTTTCTTATTTACGGAAATCGGTAAGCGTGTATTAAACGCGGCCCGTCTGGTTCTTGCCCTATAAACTCGCACATACAAACAATCTCAATCGTTTATTCGATAATTTCTCATTGCCTAAACCACGTTATTCTGAACTATTGACAAACTTAAACAACCAAAAAAAATCAGCGTTTATTAATAATTAACTAGGTACCGAAATTTTAATTGATTATTATTTATGTCTTTTGTTACCACCTCCTGAAATTGACGAGGATGCAAAACAACACATTGTATAAGCTATGGTACTTTATGATAACTAAGCTAATTACTCCACAGCCTCAGCTTCAAATGCCCTCTCGGCTTCAACGCGGCAGAGTACTACATATCTCTGCTCGGTATCGAAGCTGACAAGGAGATGGAGAGCAGGGATCGAATCCGGCGCATATGCGACGAATACTCACGGTCCGACATCGCTGCTGAGATTGATAGCAAAGTTGGACAGGTTAAAGACGAAACTGAGTACTTTAATGGCGAAACTGATGGAAAGGTTCGTAAAGATAATATTCAATGTCGTCAAAAACTTTTTGGAGGCTTATCTGGGATGAATGATGCGAGTTGGCGAAAAGCACACCATCGTGAGAAGAAATGGGGAGACGTCTTCGCCCAGGTGTGGGACAATACGGGCTCACAAAAAAAGGGGGTGTCTGGGATTTTTCCGTTTCGTGTTTGCCTCTTGTTCATGTTCTTCCTGTAGTTTTATTTAACAATAGCTATTTCAACAGGGTAATTGCGTCATTGCAATAATATTCATTGCGTTATTTTCGATCTTGGGCACACGAATTTTGCAAACCCAATTGCGAATTTTCTTTGGATTATTTGAAAGACGCATTTGAGATGCTTCAGTTTGAAGATAAAGCTCTTCTAATCTGAAACTTTAATGGCTTTGCCATTTAGGAGATAATTACACGTATCAAATAGCACTTAAAACAGAATTTAGTTCCAAACGAGTCGTTTATAAATTCTTATCTGTAATAGGAGTACAATCAAAGATAGCAAAGATTTTGTTATTCACACGCTCTAAACTTGTACTAATCTATAGATTTAATCTCCGATCGTAAAGATATGAACCTTTTAACAAATGCTAAATGAACTAGAAGTCTTCGAGATAATAACATGTGCCAAAATATTATTCATAAATTCTATCTGAGCAATAATGCTATATTATGTTTAGACCAACAATATGCTAATACTAAAATAAATAATGAATTTATTGGTCTAATATTTATAATCTTCTCACGCCAATAGAAATCAGATGTATTATGTACATCAGTGATGAATATTTGAATCCATATAGGTTTGATTTTATAAACATTAATTTTTATAGTTAAATGTCCTGGCAAACAAATATTTATGACTTCATCATCTTCTGCGTTTCTCAACTGTGTTGGTGTCGGCTTCCATTCTAACCGGATGCAGCAGAATATCTGTATTCTTCTTTGATTGTAATATGCTTTGTTTCAGGATCAATATTATGAGAGATATATTACTCTGTAAGTATTTCATTGGCAGCTTTTAATTCTACTTTTTGTTTTTTTCTCTTTTAAAAACGGATTGGATACAATACTACGAAATCAAGTTTACAAACTTGATTCTGTTGCTTTTTTTTTTTTTGTTAAAATCGCGCCGAACTTTTTCGTCCATGACATATTATATGTATACTTCAAGAAATCTAATTCATGTTCCTATTGTTATGATCAGACTAATGTAACATTCGTCTGTCTGTATAGCTTCGTCTACTTTTTAATAGGTAAGAAAGTCAAATGTAATTTCTGCTTAATTCTCTTTTTCAACTCTAGCTGTTCTAGAAAGGCTATTTTCAAATGCATATTGTATTTCAGAGTCAAAGTGAATTACTTCGTACAATTCTACTGGCTGATGTGGAGGAACTTGCAAGCGCTCAAACGGAACTACAGCATTTGGATCGCTGAGTTCTTATTGCTCATGGTGAGTTTTAAATATGTCAGCTTTATTAGGCAATAGTTCTATAGCTACATTATTTTCATTTTTATCAATTTGATGATCACAAGTCTGTAGTCTGCTTTTATTTTGGAATTTTACAACTTTTGTTTATCAAAAATTTGCAGAGGACATACCATTCATTTCTGTTCCGTGAAAATAGATCTTGACTATTTTAAATTATACTTCTTAAAAACTATTTCTAGGATTTAAGCGAATTACCCAGTTAACTAACAAGGATGCTTATTATTGTGATAATCATGTTATTTCATGTTTTACTATCATCTTTAATTCTACATCTTTATCTATAGTTCGTGGGCCTGATAATCTCAGTTCCCTACAACGGCCACTTCGAACAGCTGGACCAGCGTGACATACAGAACGTGGAGGGTCTCCTATATCTCACGATAGCAGAGACGATATTCCTCTTCATCTATGCCGTTTTCATCACGTTCCCCAGTGAGGTGCCCATACTGCTGAGAGAAACAGCCAGTGGACTGTATTCGCCGTTACCTTATTATTTGTCGAAGATGATCTTTTGGGTAAGTTTTGACGAAGCAATGTTCCCTTAAGTTTTAAATTTGAGAGTTCAAAATTGAGATTAATTAAAGATTTTGTGGTTGCGATGTCTTGACATCGCAACCACAAAATCTCGGGGATCCTTGGATCCCGGGTATAACCAAGATGAGACTGGGTCAAACCAAGGAAGCATGGCAGAAAAGAGAGTTGGAGTTAACTCACCTGCGGATGTTATAATTAAGATGACAATGACGATGTCAATGCATAAGAAAACATTGATGAAGTCATTAATTATTCAACCCCTCTTAGTATATCCAAATTTTCATGCGAGTCCATTACCAACGAGCCTAATTAGACTACAGAAACCTTTCTAGTTTTTGCTCAACATTTAAAGATCAATAAAGAATAGAATCATTTGTGTATAAATCAGTGATTAGAACAAGCACTTAATAATATAAACTTCTAACATAATACCTCAACTTCTAACATACTAAATTACTCTTTTACGTCCAAATGTATAATTCATTAGTCTTCTATACAGGAGCTATTAAATAATTTGATATAAACTGATGAACTAGAAAGTTTTCTATTTTATAACGAGGCCCTTTAAATTGTGACACCGATGATCGAGCATGGTCAAACCAGTTTTACGGTTAACGTCGTTAAATTGTATCTAGTGGTTTTGGAATATTTCCTATTTTATAGTTGTCAAGTTTGTTATCAATGAAAGAGTTGTTTCAATTAAAATCATGGTTATCAAAATATTTTCAAACAGTTTTATTACCTAAACTATTAGCCAAAAATATGATAATGATGTTGAATCAGTAATTGGTTATAGATTTATATTTGAAAGAATATGTCAATTAGTAATTTATAATTCCCTGTATATTATTGACTGAATTTCTTTTTAGCCTAGTTAATTAATTTGTTATTGGAACAATTGCTTTCTGTAATTACACCAAAGCGCGCAGCAAGCAAGCACTTTCATTAATAAAAGAAAAATAATAAGTCCACTAGTAGTACGCAACTGTGTATGTGTGGTGATAAAAATAATAAAGCCACAATGGTTAAAAAAATGTTATCCAAGACAACATGAGTAAAGACAGAGCTGTGAACTCGAAGGTTGATACAAAATTAATGGTTGAAGCGAAAACCAAATAAAAAACCTTTGAGCTGGATGGACATTTCAGTATAGTTACCAATCAACACACAACAACTTACAAGCCAACTGGTTGCTTTTGGTACAAGCGTAACGTGACAAACTTGGCAGTTCTGCATTTTGCTATATGGCCTCACTGAGACCTGAGCTCACATTTTTTCTATGCAATTTCTTCTAATGGTTTATCTCTAGTATCTTCAACCTCTTTGTTTTAACATAATATTTTATCTACTTCATCTTCCAGATACCCCGAGCAGTGATAGAACCGACACTCTTTACGACTCTCATATTCTTGGTCGCTGGTCTCCACGGCGGGTTCATGGGCTGGCTAGGCTTCAACTTCGTCTGTATTCTCTGCGCTAACTATGCGAACGCTTATGGTAAGTCAAACATGGTTTTTTATGTTTAGTTTTTTCTCTCTCTCTCTCTCTGCCTAGTCCCTAGTAGATGACCTTGCCTATACCTGTACCTGCTTAGTTAGTAATTGCAGTCGTCATTTTGACTACTAATTCTGTTCCAATTTCAGCATAGGACTTAAAACATCTAAATTGATAATAAATATTAAACTGAACATAGAAATAACTTGTTCAGTAGTATCCAACGTTTTAGCTGACAAACTTCAACCTATTCAAAATTATAAATTCAAACCTAGCTCAAAATTCAAACCAAATTCAAAAATCTAATATTCTAGTTTTCTGGAATATTCCATTTTATAATTGGCATTGCAATTCTATTTTCAAAATTCCAGGCTCGTTCCTATCATCGACGTTCAACTCAATGGAGACCGCTGCACTGGTATCCGTACCATTCGACCTAATTGGCACTATGTTCTCTGGCCTTTACCTGAACTTAGCTAGCGTCTCACCTTACTTATCCTGGCTTAGATTCGTATCAGGGTTCTACTATGGTGTCGAGAGCATTTCTATTCTCCAATGGGATTCCATCGAAACCATTGAATGCGTAGAAATCGATGGTATGCCCTGTATAAGAACAGGGACTGATGTTTTAAGGCGATTTGGGTACGCAGAAGAACATTTTTGGCGTAACTGTCTCTGTTTGTTCAGTATGTACTGCATAGCTCATTTCATCGCTTTCCTCATGGTAATCAAGAGGAGTAGGGGTACACCTGTATATTAGAAAATAGTTCAATTGTACATAGCTTTTAAAGATAGCATTATTCGTGTTTGCAATCTCGCCCGTGCCATAAAGGTGTACAGGGTGACTTAGTTCAGTAAGTTTAAGTATAAATGTGGCCTTATTGTTAAAGAGGATTAAAGTAACACAAAAATCTTATTATTAAAACTCAACTTTTATAACTGAAAAGTTCTTAACATTGGCAATAACTTTAGAGATCTGATGAATTGGCTCAATAAAATTTATGAAGTTTTATATAATGTGCTTGTTGTTTGCTTTCTTTACCCTGTACCTACCCGATTCCTTATCCATTATGCACGTAAGTCCCTTTTGTCAATACTGAGCATAAAAGATAATCACGGACTTATGACTAGTCATTCGTTCAGTTAATCTCCCTTTCAGTAAAAAAAACTTGCTTTTTAAAGCTCGTTGGACTAGCGTTATTGCTATTCGATTGGATTTTTGTATTTGACAAAAAAGACGTTAAAACCAAGGCCGTAATAAATATTAATAATGGAATATTCCATCGGATATCCAGGGCTTTCATTGATGAAAGTCCATTGTTAAATAATAATGTTATTTTATCATTATAACTTATACCTTGACTGAAGTCCATCCAAAAAATTGGAATATTCCCATTTTGACATTCCAGGCTCATTTCTATCAGCGACGTTCGACAAAATGGAGACAGCAGCCTTAATCTCAGTTCCGTACGACTTAATAGGTCTCATGTTTTCTGGAATCTACCTGAACCTAGCCACAGCACCTGCATACTTCTCCTGGCTTCGGTACATCTCAGGGTTTTACTATGGGACCGAATGCATTTCAGTTTTACAATGGAATTTAGTTGACACGATAAATTGTGTGGATGCAGAAGGCTTGCCCTGTATCAGGACTGGCGCGGGAGTGCTGATCAGGTTTGGATATGATGAGAGGAACTTCTGGAGAAATTGTGTGTGTTTGGTGATCATGTACTGTGTAGCGCATATTGTGGCTTTTGCTATGGTTGTTAAGAGGAGTCGGGGGACGCCTGTATATTGATTTTTGTGTACTTCTAAGGATATTTAATTTGTTGTAAGAATAAAATAATGTTAAAAAAAATATAGAAATGCGTGTTTTTATTTTATTTTAAAGCGGTATTCTAAATGGTGACTCAGTCATAAAGTAAAATTAAAACTAGATTTGTGTCAAGATTACTGTTAGTCGGTTGTTAAGCCAAGATTCACGACTGATCATCATGAAGCTCTACGTCAATTCTGGATATTTCTAGAGTAGATAAGTAGATAATAATATTGAAATCCTAATGGTTATTAAAAGGGGTTCGAGAAGTGGTTAAAAGGTTCTGGATGAGTTCGAACCGAGGCAGGTACTTTTTGCAGGGGTTCTTGTTCTTCTCTATTCTTCTTCTTCCCTGTTCTTAAAATGGCGATGGAAAAGATCGTGAAGCAACCAGCCGTTCCAATGCCTTAGAACCTAAACTTCAGAGACACGAGACATACACCAACACCAACGCCTCCTGGTGGATCATGGCCTCGAGCGGTCTGTGTTTCAGCACTGGGTCGTTATATGCTAATTATTAGAAAACAAATCCACGTCTTTTAATTAAATTAAAAAAAGTTTTCAATAAGTTAAAGTGCTATATATACTTAATCCCTAATACAATAATTAGTCTAGAACAAGTGACACGACTTATAATACGTCATGTACATCCTTGAACACAGAGGAGTTCATTCACCAACAAAATAATTTGCATATTATTACAACATACCTAAACTTTTTGCTAACGGCCTTTTTACAACCGGCCATAGAGCTGAAACGCCATTTTCATAACTGACCATAGATACTAGAGCTACTCTTTAGTCGTATTAAATTTTGAATTCCGACTTTAAGTTGACAAATTATACTATTAGATAGATGCTTAATAGCCGCAGAGAATAATAACATTAATCATTAAGCCACCCAAGTGTCGAAATGATTGGTTATGCTAGAGCCGCGTAAGATAAGCCATTTAAATCAATTAAAGTCTACAAAAGCATTACAGAACGTATATTTAGAAAAGATGACTGCGTTGGGTTGGTACACTGACACGAAAAAAAAAGCATGATAAAATTACTGGAATAAAAAAGAGGCACCAATTAGAATCAAGTAGAAAATGTTGGTATGCTTCGTGTATAAATTGAAAACTATTTTATAGCTAATAGCCTCATAATAATAAATACGGTTGGCAACATAAAAAGATGAATAATAGGCACTTTTCCACGTGATTTTATTAAACCCGTTTTATTCGTTACAGTACTTTTTAGCCTTTCATTTAATGGCCAAGAGTTTGAATTACACGTATTTATCATCTGTTAATTTTTTATGCAATAACAAATATCAAATGCCTATAGCGATAGCAAAAGTCCTATGTGAAAGCACTTGTGCTTCTGACTGCACTAATTTTCTCTTTTATATTTTTTACATTCCCTTAAAACCATTTTTGAAGAATAAAATAGCAAAGATTGAAGAAATAAAATGGAAACAAAGATGAAAGAATTAAAATGGCACAAAGCTCTCCAAATAGAAGTAAAGTAATTTTCTTGTGGACAAGGCCGATTGCGTGGGATGCTTACGACGACCAAGCTTTACGAGGCAAAAAAAACCTACATTGTAGAACCGGCCAGCGATACAAGTTAAATAAAAAAAAAACTGGACACGGCTTTTTTTTGTTATTGACTGAGTTGTCTAAATTATAGCTTGTACCTAATTGGGTTGCGTAGGTATGTACTTTGAAATAATTGATTTCGCGTGTGAAAAAGTATTGTTTTTCTGCTGTACTTAAGTATTTAGTAGTCGACGTTCGAGGACATCTTGCAGATTGACGACCAAGTCAACCACCTTACTAAAGCAATGTTAGACAGCTACCACTCAGCCTGCCCTGTAACCACTCCGTCCTCTACACCGGGGAAGCAACCCTGGTGGGGTGCGGATCTGGAACGCAAGCGCAGGAAGGTAAGGACAGCCCTGAACAGAGCCATGAACAGCTGTGCTGATAAGGACTGGGACGCGTACAAAGCGGCCAAATCCGACTACAAAAAGTGCATCAGGTTCAGGAGCAAAACTGGATGGCGCAAATACTGTGGCAACATCGAATCATGCCAACAAGCTAATAGGGTAAGGAAAATACTGGCTCAGCAAAACACGACAGGGCCCGTTGTTCTCCGAAAACCAGACAGTACACTCACCACATCAACAGAAGAGGCGATGCGCGTCCTTATTGAAACTCACTTCCCAGGATGCGCTTTCGCTCAGGTAATTGAGTGGACAGAGACAAATCAAACACCCACAGAGAACGACTGGCGCTACGCACATAAAGTGGTAACGCTGGAGAAACTCCAGTGGGCGATCCAGTGCTTCCATCCTTTTAAGGCGGCAGGTCCGGACGGGATCTTTCCCGCCTTACTACAGTGGGGGGGTATCTCCGTTGCCGACAGACTGGTGTCCCTAATGAGAGCGTGCCTGGCCTTTAGATACGTTCCGAAAGGATGGAGGGAAGTGAAAGTCATATTCATTCCAAAGCCAGGTAAGAGTGACTACACCAATGCCAAATCCCACCGTCCAATCAGCCTAACCTCCTTCCTTCTAAAGACCATGGAGAGAATATGCGAGAGAGAGCTGAGGGAGGGCGCGTTGAAAACCATACCACTACATAGCAACCAACATGCATACAGCTCGGGTAAGTCCACTGAATCGGCACTCCACCTGGTAGTCAGTCGGATTGAAGATGCTATACATCAGAAGGGTACCTGCCTGGGAACCTTCATAGACATCGAAGGAGCCTTCGACAAAACCAACTTCTCCAGCATCAGCTCCGCCCTGTCTCGTCATGGGGCGGAACAGGTGCTGATTGACTGGATTACTAACATGCTGAGCAAACGAACGGTTCGCTTGGAAGGACAGCAGCAGATGGCTCTGATAGCCAGAGGTTGCCCCCAAGGCGGAGTTATCTCCCCCCTCCTTTGGAATCTGGTGATAAATGATCTCATCACCAAACTCAACGCCAGTCATTTCTACACAATTGGGTATGCAGATGACCTCGCTATTCTCATTTCGGGAAAAGTGACAGGCACAATCTGTAACCTCACCCAACAGGCGCTACGCATCGTGGAACGATGGTGCAGGGAATATGACCTTTCAGTCAATCCCACGAAAACTGAGTTAGTCATGTTTACCCAAAAACGAACTTTAGGACCTTATCGCTTGCCTAAACTATTTGATACAGAACTTCAGTTAGCCACCGAAGTTAAGTACCTGGGAGTCATCCTAGACAGTAAGTTAAACTGGAGCAGTCACTTAGACAACAAAATAAACAAGGCGTGCATCACCTTCTGGCAGTGCAGAAGGATGATAGGTAAGAAGTGGGGCCTATACCCCAAAATAATACTTTGGTTATACTGCGCGGTGATCCGTCCCATGATCTCGTATGGGGCGGTGGTCTGGTGGCCACGCACCAGACTAGTCACAGCCTCAAACAAACTCCAACGCATGCAAAGGCTTGCCTGCATGGCAATTACAGGCTGTATGAGAACCACTCCGACGGCGGCTCTCGAAGCCATGCTGGAGCTTCCGCCGCTCCATCTGCACATACTACAGGAGGCAACAATGGCGGCAGTACGCCTCAAAACACTTCAACTGTGGAGTAAGACCAACACGCAACACACTGCGGCACTAGAGGGATTCCACAACGAGTTCCCCCTGGCGAAAGCCATCAACGATCGGGTACCAAAACAATTTGTATTCGACAAAAAATACAAGATCCAGCTCCACGAGGACCATCGCTGCGAGGGTTTGAATCCTGCAGAGTTACGGATCTTCACGGACGGATCTAAAACAGGTACAGGTACTGGGGCCGGAGTCTTCTCAGAGGATCTCAACATCCATATAGCCGTACCACTGGGGGTCCACAACACGGTATTTCAGGAGGAATGCATGGGCATTTCCCTGGCCGCATCAGCCATCTTAGCCAGGAGGGCTAAGGACCACTCTATCCGAATACTTTCAGACAGCAAGGCTGTACTGTTAGCACTAGACAACCACACGGTCAACTCCGGGTTAATATACGAGTGTCACCAGCGCCTAAACCAGGTCGGTAATCACAACAACATAACCATACAATGGATTAAGGGCCACAGCGATTCTCGGGGCAACGATGCAGCGGACGAACTCGCTAGAAGGGGTTCCAGTATGGCAGCAGTGGGACCTGAACCCATCGTGCCACTCCCCTTCGGGTATCTACGGACTCTGGTAAGGAAACGCACCAGAGATCAACACCACAAACTGTGGCTAAACCATGGTGAGTGTAGACAGGCCAAGGAGGCACTTCCCACGATAGATAGCCGCCTCACCAAACGGGTGCTTCGGTTGACCAAATTACAGCTCCGCATAGTCACAGCCGCCATCACTGGTCACGGCTCCTTTAATAAACACCTCTTTGTCCTAGGAGTCACGGATAGCCCACTGTGTAGAGCCTGCATGGAGGAGGACGAGACAGCAGCCCACGTGCTTCTACACTGCCCAGAGGTTGCAACATACAGGGCAAAGTACTTAGGAAACCCAGGTACTCTCCGCGAGATTGTCAGCAACACCAAGGGGCTGCTGGCCTTTCTCGGGGAGCTGGGGTGGTTGGAGTAATGTTCCCACCCGTACGCAAAATACGCGCTTTAGACGTGGAGTTGCGGAAATCAGCCCGCTATACAATACAATACAATACAAGTATTTAGTATCGTAATTTAATTTCGTATTACAGCGTATATCCAATGTGTCAATGCTGTCAGCATTTGGGCTTTTATTTACCGTTGACACCGTTGCGGATGAATTTTTTGATGCCCTGTGATTCTTGACTCCTGTTTGTAACGTTTAGGTTTATTATATTTAATGTACAGATATATTAAATTTAAATTATGATATATTTTGTAAGAGTTTAATCAATATTTAGGAAACTTCCTCTCTAAAAATATAGTTATGATATTGTCCCTATAATTACTTCCTAATTTTGAACCTGTTTTATTAAACAACTTGCTTCTATCTAGCTTTAACCAGTTTTATTTTAAAACACTGAATAAATTTCCGGATTTTTGTCTTAAACAACTGTGTTTTTAGGCGCTGGCCTATGACATGAAATTCGATACTGAATACCTAATCTCCAACATTTTGCAATATTTTTCTTGAAAATCCACTTCGGAAGGTGCATTTTATTACCTTTTATTTACTGCAAATAGATAATATATTAATTTAATCGGTTTTGGAGACGATTATCTTGGCGCCACCGCATCGCAAAGTATGTCATAACACTTTCTTGAATTTTAAACAACAAATAAAACAAAATCGGTATTTTCAACAGTTTTTAATTTAAAATAAATCTTATTCTAATAAGCATAGCCTTTCCTTTCCTCCCTCTTTAACCCTAGGTACCCCAGAACACACCAAAATAAAGTTAATAACAGAAAACCTAAAGAATCTTGGAGAATGAACTCCTGCACGTAACCATTTTCTAATAACACTGCCGCACCGTCTTTTACGCAGGTTAAGGTCTCGTTTGTTGGGCAATCTAGAAAAAAAAACTAAGTTACTCTAAATAATTCCTGCCACAATGACGCCTCAAAGACCAAAGCACCGAATACAGAAACGAAAAGAGGCGGCAATGTCGCTATCAAAGTACGAACAGAAGCATTCAACATTCATCACATCAAGCATTGTTATCCGTCACCCCGCGGCTGTTTCGTGCCCTAGCGGTTGTTGAGTCAACTACTCCTGATGATGTCCCGCGGAAGACGTGTCGAGAGTGTGAGACGATTGAGTCACAGATATAATAAACAAGGATTGACTTGAGTGATATAGGCTGCTTAGCGGTTGCGGTCACGGAATAATACCCTCATAATCGTTTTTATTAATAACTAGCTGTACCCAGCATGCGTTGCAATGCACTTTTTACTACCCACCTACCCTATCCGACCTACCTACCCTATCCTACCTACCCTACCCTTACTACCTACCCTACCCTACCTACCTACCCTACCCTACCTACCTACCCTACCCTACCTACCTACCCTACCCTACCCTACCTACCTACCCTACCCTACCTACCTACCCTACCCTACCTACCTACCCTACCCTACCTACCTACCTACCTTACCCTACCTACCTACCCTACCCTACCTACCTACCCTACCTACCTACCCTACCCTACCTACCTACCCTACCCTACCTACCTACCCTACCCTACCTACCTACCCTACCCTACCTACCTACCCTACCCTACCTACCTACCCTACCCTACCTACCTACCCTACCCTACCCTACCTACCTACCCTACCCTACCTACCTACCCTACCCTACCGTATCCTATGTCCGTCTCCTGGTTCTAAGCTACCTCCCCACCAATTTTCAGTCAAATCGGTTCAGCCGTTCTTGAGTTATAAATAGTGTAACTAACACGACTTTCTTTTATATATATAGATTTTCCAACTCTTAGAACATACTTGGAAGTGAATTAAAGTTGGCGTAATCTATAATTTATGTTCCAAAATAATTTACGACCAACCTTTTAAAGTCGCACAGTAAATGATGGCCCAGCCATGGAATGATGAATGAGCCCTTAAGTTGTTCGTATAGGTAAAACGCTGGTGTTATAAAAGGTTTTTATACTAAATTATTATCTACGCAAGTATCTTACATCGTTAATCTTCTTTCTAAGAAACACTTCAATAGTAGATACTGTTGGTTTGAAGGTTTTAATTCTATGGTTAGTTTTATACAGGGTAAGTATTCGGAAGATATTTAAAACACGTGAAGGAAAATCTAGAGGCTATTAATTGATGGTATTAAATAATTAATCGAAGCCAGTTTCTTAGAAATGACGTTTGTTTTGTAGCTGGCATTTCTAGCCTCATCGATTTAAGACATACACTACTGAAACTGGACTAGCATGTCAAATATCAATCTAAGATGAATGGACCTAGAACCTGGCAATAATTTTGGTGCCTTCAGTAGCGTTCATCAGTTCCTATATGAAGTGCAAACAACAGGATCGGCATGACGACATTAAGTGCCCGATAGTTTGTAGAACAGCACCACATTTACACCCCTGGACAGGTTTATCTATGAATTTCCAACTGGTTTTTAAAAACTATAGGTTGGTACTTCTACTTACCGATATACTCAATCTGCCTCCAATAAATATTGCTGATCGCATCCATAGCGTAGTAGAAATGCGATATATACTTGACAGGATACATCCAGGGTGGCAAGGAGGACAGTCTCAGAAATGCTCCTGACATGAGGAGCAGTGGAAGGTCAACGCAGGGCATCACGTCACCTATGATGCCCGTGGAGGTGAACAGAGCTGCCATGCCGAGACCTGGTGGATAATATAAGAATAGTACGTCATTGGATGCCGCTGCTATAAAGTAATTATAATCATCATCATCGTACAGCAGTCCATTGCTGGATATTCAGGGAAGAGGACATCGACGCACAAACGGTTCCCATGTCTGTATTGTAGGTATTGCACTTTTGTAGGAAACAGCATATAGTATTTCTACGTGGGGCGGAGGGGGGTTCAGAATACGTGTTAACGTTTGTTCGTCGATATCCTGTACCTGTAGTCCTTTCCAATCTTTTAACTTGGATACTCTTATCCAGCTGCTATCAGCTACCCTGCCAAGATCGAGACTCCACCTAACCTGAGGGTGTCGCTGCTCAAGAACACTACTAACATTTATCGGTTCAATAACTTATGGCTGATAAAATTTCAAGTTCAATAACGTGTTTTTGATTGGAGATCGTAAATTAGAAGACGCACCCGCGCTTGGTTGAGTGACGTTGGGTGACTGATAGAAGCTGGATTAGAGTTGCTGAGAATGGAGATGAAGATTGGAGAGGCCTATGCAGTTTGATTGTCGGAATGGAGGTGCAGCAGTAGACGCTGCAGAATGATGATCCTCCCTCAGTAGGCTCGATTTTGCCCACAGGCACCTTCAGTCACGGCTGTCCCACACCCCTATCCAGCCTCAATTGGTACCATATCAATAATCGAGATTACTTCATATTAAATGTCAAAACCATAATAATGTTGTGTGCATTCCATAACTATGTTTTTTTTTGTGCTAGGTGTCAGTTGTCAGATCAAGTTAAGGCAGTGATTTATCATTGTAGTACTGTACAGGTTTTGAAAGGAATCATGTGTAGGTGAAGACAATCTTAGCAAGTATTTAGTTTCTATTCATAGAAGGTACTAGTCAATTTGCGTAGGAACTACATGTATAATGTTCCGTTGTGTGAGTCAATTAAGGGAACTGGGTCGTATTGTTACTACATTAACAGACTACGAGTAAAGCGTTCAATATGTCAATGTGTTGCATCAAGTAGAATCTTGTAACGATTCACTACTCCTCATGATAATGTTAAAACGTTTCAGCGAGCTTCGTTTAAGTATAGCATAGGTGTTAGGTTGTCATAATAGCAATCGAACGAATGAATGAGGATCAAAAGGACGGTGAACTCCGTAGCTGTCATGATGTAGTGAGGGAGATCCACTGCTAACGTCGCGATGGACACTAACATGATCGGCCACAACCAATACTCTTTAGAAATCTAGAAGCCATGAACAACTGTGAATGCTAATGAAAGAGAGTCTAATAAATACTGTTTCTTTCTATAGAATTTCTGAAGTACAGCATACAGCAACAACGAAGTAGTCAGAGTACAGCAAATAACAAGGCCTTTGATATCACGGTATGTGTCTCAAATGGAGTCGGGTAGGACAGCTAGCAAAGCGCAGTTATGGCATGCTGAGTAAAGCTGTGACAAAGTGGTGTCTAAGGCGGTAATGCGACGATTATACTTAGTCAAGTACAAAAGTGAATTTCGCCCTTAATTATCCTTCGAAATAAGACCTATTTCTTATATGTTGGGCTTCTAAAATACTATGTTCGTATCAACATAAAATAAAAACCAATAGGAAAAACGACGTTTGTCGTTACAGGTGGTCAGTGGCTCGAAAGTCTGACAACCAATTTTTATCTAGGGGTATCGTATTACCCAGTACTAACAGGGTTGTGAAGTTCAGATACGCAGTCGCTACATGTACAGTACTGATATTCAGTTGCATCCGGTTAGACTGGAAGGCAGATGATAAGCAAATGATGATGAAAATAGTAGAAAATCACTGTTGAAGTTGCTACGTGATTACATAGTGCTCGCGACAGTAAAGCTGCGGACAATGATGGTTATCTTACCATAGGCAACAGCAGGTATTGCACTGAGGATCAAAAGGATGATGAACTCCGTAGCTGTCATGATGTAGTGAGGGAGATCCACTGCTAACGTCGCGATTGACACTAACATGATCGGCCATATTATGCAACGTGGTATCTGTGGGAGAAATAAATTAAAGTAGTCGCGAAAATGAAGAGATACATCCATCACTTTTTTTTACGTATGGCAAATCATCAAATGACCCCTCTGGGCGGAGCGGAAGGGAGTGTCAGACTTGTACTGACTAAAACCCATCCATGTTCTTTCTTAGCCCTTTGTTTTCCAGAGCCACGGTATCTCTTTCGAACAGTCCCGCAGCCCTGGCAGGGATACATTCATAGCTAAGCCTATGGTTATATAAGCCCTTCAACTTTCAATGCAGCACTATTGGGCCACTAATTGTAATTGGTATCCGACTTTCTTGGATACACAATAATAGTCGAGTTAGGTTTTGGAAAAATATGCTTTCAGTTTCTTATACTGTTCCTGTTATTCAGCCTGTGACATCCCACTGCTGGGCAAAGGTTTCTCCCCATGACTTCGATCCAAATCCTTCGATCTAGGGCCAGTGTGGATCACTGGTCGTTGGTTTTGTTCAGCTCGTTCCGCTATGTCCAGCGAGGTCTACCGCGTCGCCTTCTGGCTGTGCTACTTTTAGACTGGTGATGATATTTTTTTGCTGTTTTCCTTCATAGTTTACTCCTCCTGCCAGTTGCCTTGCGTGTTCGATTCACTTTAGTTTGCTTTCTGTGACAGTTTTGCTTAGAACTGCTCAGTTCAACTTATAAAGCCTAATGAATCATGAAATCAGCAGCATACTGTTGCTACGAAAAACCAATGTCTAAAAATAGCAAACAAGATAAACAAATTATACAAGGTGTAAACAGAGCCTTCATAAAGCCCATTTTTTTTTTTCATTTTAAGTTTGGGAAATCATCAAATGACCCCCCCAACTCTGGGCGGAGCGGGAGGGAGTGTCAGACTTGACTGACTAAAACCCATCCATGTTCCTTCTTAGCCCTTTGTGTTCCAGGGCCACGGTATCTCTTTCGAACAACCCGCAGCCCTGCTTCACAAGGCCCTCAACAAAGCATTCTGTACATGAGAATAAATAAATAAATCTACGTTAAAAAAAATGCTAGGAAACTCCTTCTTTTTAGAGAAAAATCACGGTTTTTGGTAGGACTCAATGTAACGCAATCAAAAATTGTGGTGATGGATGCATTGATAGTACAGGGGTTTTATTTAAAGTAAAGTTTTAAAATTTAAAACTTGTATTTTAAAAAAAGTTCTGTTTTTTTTTTATTTGGCCTCCAATACTCCGTAGCTAGAAGGTTCCCAGTACGGTCCAGGACTTAAAACTGGTCGCAATGACATATAGGAGATCAAGTGACTTTCGGATTATTACACCCATTATAAAATATCATAAAAAAATACTCACAAAGCTCAATAACCTCGACACAAAGTAAGCTGAGCACGTATACACCCCAGATTCTCTCTTGAACAGCGCAATCTCATACTCAAACGCGTACAGGGCACTGTACGAGACCCCAAAGGAGACCTCACTGGTGATCAGCCAGAGGAATCCCCGAATCTCTTGGACCCCTCGTTGTGTGGTCCCTGATGCTCCTACATAGGCTACGCCCAGGACCATTGAGGTTACTACCTGAGGAATAATAAGGTGATGTCATACAGGCTGGAAGGAACACCGACGCGAAGACATGTTACCTTTAAATAACAGTTAGCATGGATTAAACAAGAAAAGATGGAGATGAGATGGAGAAGGATTGCGTGAGGAATGTTTTGGAGGAAAAGAAATGACTGCAGACAAGAGAGAATGAAAGAAGAAGTAACAAGAGATAAGGATAGGAAAATGGTGAGTACCTAACCATAGAATTTCTTGCGCTTTCTCTACAGAGGAAACGACCAATAGGAACCGAGCGTCTTTTCGTCGTGCCTATTGTTATATACATATTGCAGTTGGTTTTCATTTATAATTTCAAGGAGTATAGTGAAGAAGGTTTTTTGAAAAGGGGAAGATTTCGAATGAAGTCTGTCTGTGCTAATTCAGATGATTACGTATTCTAATAATTCTGCAAATTTATTCAGGAGGATATAGTTTATCCGGGTCAGTGGTATTATAATCATATTTTAGCGATTCAAACGACGATACTAAATTAGCCATTTGAACTTTATGTCTAAGATAAACAACCAAACAAACCTGTTGTTGTTTTGCAGCTGTTAACACCTGACAATGAAAAGCCATGGTTGGCCAGGATGTCACAGAAGCCTGTTGTCAAACAGGATATAAAAATAACAACATTTAAAAAAAAAACAAAGCTAAATTAATTGTTTATAGGCACGTGAGGCATTCCCGTTACAAATCTAGATATCGTAGACCGCATGCCGCGTCGGTGGTCTTGAGTTAGCATATCATAGTACAATGTTCGGAGTTCTCTGATTTTTCAGATTCATGTACTTTTTGTATAATTAACTTGCTTCGGTTAAGGAAAAAATGTTGAGGGAATGCATGCCTGAGCGATATTTCTCGATGGCATGTAAAGCCAGGGGCCATGGGTGGCATATCACGTTGACACCAGGTTAAGCACTAACCACATGATTTAGAAAGAAGTATGGAGTTTTATTGTTTACTACTGCGGGGTTACCATGACGCTAAAAACAGTGAGAAGTGAAAAAGAGACGGAGCTATACAGGTCGTCTAGCTCCATCTCTTTCCAACTCTGGAATAGGAATGGAACAATAATGTTTTAAGACGTCATGGTACGCCACCTGGCCTGCAATCTACCGTACCGTATCATTTGCCGTTTAGGTTGAACTTGAAGCCTAATTAACAATATCTATCATGAACAGGTCAATAACTTACCACAGATATAAACAATTGTAACAGTTGGTTCTTAATTTCTCGCTTCAACGTCAAAGATAGCCGCCATAACAGTAGATATACTTGCTTGAACCAATTTCGTCGTATACTGAAACAAAAAGGGGTCTTTTAAATAACTATTATAGGTACTATATACATTACAACGATTAAAAAACTAATAAATTAAATAACTAAAATGACAATCCATAAAACTAATATCCATACTTAATATTATAAATGCGAAAGTCGCTCTGTTTGTTTGTATGTTTGTTTGTTTGTTACATTTTCACGACTAAACGGCTGATCGGATCTTAATGAAATTTGGCAAGAAGATAGATTTTAACCTGGGGAAGGACATAGGCTATATATCATCACGCTACGACCAATAGGAGCGGAGTAGCAATGAAAAATGTTGCGAAAACGGGGAAAATGTGACGCAGACGAAGTTGCGCGGGACAGCTAGTAAACTATAAAAGGGCGTCGAAAAACTCCTCCTCAACGCTGTCAGCTGGTAATGTGCCCAAGAGACTGGCGGCATTGCCACGTTTTTGCAATACTTAGCTTCTGGCCAAAGTAAAAGCCAGCCCTTGGGTCACGGGAAGCGTCAACTAGGCAAAAAAAAAACATACAAAACTTACGAAAGTAGATAAATTGCTCAAAAGTTCATCTTACATCTAAAAGAAGCTGAATGGCACTTATTCTCCCCGCGTCGTCGCTGTGATTTTTTTTTCTAGACCGTACCTGGCAACTTTCTAGTTACGGAGGTACTTGGGATCAGAGTGTCAACTTCTCCACAAGCTTTTTTTAAAAATACAAGCTTTAAATGTCATTACCTTAAATACCTCCAGGACCCCCGTACTATTCAATGAATCTATCAGCACAATGTTTTGAGTGTGTTACATTGCGTTTGCGTCCTACCGCAAAACTTGATTTTTCACCCCAAAAAAAGCCAGTTTCCCAACAATAATTTTAAGTAGAGCTACTTAGTTTGATGAACTGAATGCTTGGATGAAGGCTTCGAGAATGGTCCGTTTATAGTCTAGAACAAAACATGACAAAAAAAATACTAGTTTTTAAGTTCTTTAATGTAAAGAAGGTCTTTCTAGATCTTGCAGCGTGATCGGTTGAAGAAGAAGCATATTAACTATAAGCGCGACAAGGCATATATTTCCAGAAGCAGATGTGTATTTCCATTTATACAAGGTGTAAATCACCTCATCACGAAGCCGTCAAGCAAGCATTCTGTACATGAAACTAAGTAACTTTACTCAAAAATTATTGCTGGGAAACGACTTTTTTTTGGAGGGTATAAAATCATGTTTTGTGGTAGAACTAAATGTAACGCACTCAAAACATTGTGCTGATGGACGGATTGAATAGTACGGGGGTCGTGGAGGTGTTTAAAGTAAAAATCTTACATTAAAAACTTGTATTTAAAAAAATACTTGTCAAAAAGTTGGAACTTTGACCCCTAATATCTCCGTAACTAGAAGGTTCCCAGGTATGGTGTAGAACAGAAAAATGATCGCAATGACAGGGAGAACCAGTGCCTTTCGGATTCGTTAAGAGGTGTTTTACACCTTTTATAGATATTTTCCAGTAGACTTTCCACTAGATAAAAAGATAACGTACAGCTATACAAAGAAAGGTTTTCTTTCCGTCGTATATAATACTGCCACAATCTCAATTTGGCAAGTCATAAAAGTTAACATTACAACCGCGGGGGTAATGGAAAGGGTATATACATACTTAAGGGTGTGCTGCAGACCATCAAACTGAACATGTTTCTCTACCGGACAAACATCGTAATAGCAAAAAAAAACAGCTGCCCGATACATTTGGGTCGAATAGGTATTGAAATTTTGTATGGGGCAGCAGATATTACGATGTTTGTCCGATGGAGAAACATGTTAAGTTTGATGGTCTGTAGCACACCCTTAAGTATGTATTTATTTATTTATTTATTTTATCACAAAATCCACAGCTCTTTACAATTTTAACCTAAACTATTTTAACTTATTCTACAGCCAATTAAGGATTTACAATTTAACATCTATAAATAGCTTAAAAATACAGCGTGGGTGAGTGTGTAGGAGTGTGCCTGAGGAGTTGAAAGTGGGTGTGTGCTGTGTGAGTATGTTATAGTGGTGTGTGGTGATTGTCTGTGATTGTGTATTTATTTATTTCGTTTGGATGTATTTGTCAGTTCGTCACAAACATGTATATTGTATATACCCCTTCCGTTACACCCTGTATACATAGTACCTACAATATTAAAATCAGCCATTAATTCGTCACGTGAGCACTCACCCAACTAACATTATAATTAATAAAAATAATTATACTCTTGGCAGACAGATTGGTGCTGCAAGCGTCAGGTCATGAACTTAAGTCACCTTTTGGTACAAACACTGGCGTACGTGCTTGACCTTTCATCTGACTCGACCAGACGATCTCAATATTTAAAAGGCACTAGTTAACATATTATTAATTCAAAACGTTATCATAACAACAATGGCAAGAGTCGTTTCATCGTATATATTTGGATGTCGCTGGAATATTGGAAAAACCGTTTTTGTAGAAATTTCTACGGTTTTTGCAAAAGACTCGGTTATAGGTGGCAATAGGCTCGCCCCTATTACATGAGATTTAAACCTAACTGGCGAAATCATCATCATCAGCCTATAATGTTCCCACTGCTGGGACGCAGGCCTCCTCTAAGAGAGGGAATGGGCTGTAATCCACCACGCGGGCCCAGTGCGGGTTGGTAGATGTCACATGTCTTCGAACTTTTAGTTCTAGGACATGCCGGTTTCCTCACGATGTTTTCCTCACCGTTTTTGACAGCAGCGGTGGTGGAATAAATTACACAAAGTAATGCGCCTGCCTACCCACGGCTTACTGCTCGTAAGTCGTGGCTGCCACCACTGGGCCACCGTTGCTCTAACTGGCTCACAGGCGAAATTTGGGTGTTCTATTAGGTACACTTCTGCCTATTGCCTAACCCTTCGGGAATTCCCGAATTCGCCTGTAATTACAGCTTATTATGATGCTGACAAGGCAATCTTAGTCAAATCACAAACTATGAAGATGAGCTTGAACGCTGATTGGCTGATATAAATGTTTTACGAGACGGAGACGGAGGTGCTCATTGGCTAACAATTTTACTCGAGCCATGTTTGGACCAACCAGAAAAAAGATGAAACTGAATCAATTCTTAGATAAGACAATCAGCAATCAAGTTTCCGATCTCCCAAACAGGTTTTATGTTAAAATTCTAAGATTTTCGCAAATAGAACCGTGATTTCCAATTATTCTGCGACATATCATATTCTATTTTTAAATATAACATCTGCATCAGAAGTTAGTAGACGTACATACTTTATATTCCATTTTAATTAAATGCTTATTTAATATGTATATTAAATAAGCATTTAATTAAAATGGAATATAAAGTATCACCACTATCTCCGTTTTGGATTGATTTAAGACTGTTTTAGTAGAAAAAGGATATGCCTATCTAGTTAATAGGAGGCATTTGGGCTTCATTTTTTTATCGTCTATATCATTTACATATAGCAGACTTAGGGTCAGCTCACACCAAGACGCGACGCTGCGCGCACTTGTGAGAATTCAGAATACGTTGTGCAACGTACCTATTCTGAATTTTCACAACGAAATGTCTATCTTTTCGTGTAGATAATAAAGTTATATTTTGAATCGCTCTTTAAAAGTGTGCGCGCAGCGTTGCGTCTCGGTGTGAACTGACCCTTAATGTCTATACGTTCCAAACAAAATCAAAATTCAAATACAACTTTCTCTTGAAATTGTAATTTTATCTTTGAGACATATTTCAATTATGTATTTAATAAAAAAAAAACGGCAGAAAATACAACAGAAAGTATAAATACACAGTTACACACGTCAAACTTATAACAACACTCTATTTTAGTCGGTGTAAAAAATTACACTCGATAGAAAAAAACGCTAAGCGGTCTACTTAGCGGTCCCCCGACGCTACGATGCTTGGATTAATTTATTTTTGTTCTTTTTTTCGAGGTTTTGTCTGTCGGGTGGTTTTCTAAATTTTTAAGTTAATTATTATTTCATGCTTTTCAAACTTAAATTATATTTTCTTAGGGTTGACTGTCCCACTCCTGGACATAGGCCTACCCCATTCCGTCCACTTTTCTCGGTGTTTAAAGACCTTTCAAACGAAACCAATTTAATCAAAATTGATTCATCTGCTTAGGAGCTACGATGCCACAGACAGATACACAGATAGATAAGTCAAGCTTATAACGTATGATCTTTTTTGGTCGGGGGTTAAAAAAAAACAGTTTCAAAAGGTGCAACGTGTTCATAAATTTTAGTTCGTGACTGTACACGTGGTAGTAGACTATGGCGTCCGGGTGACAACGAACATCTCGAGTCCATGGAAATTAGCATGCGACTCTTTGCTACGACTACACGTTTTAGATTTCCATAACGCTTAAAATATTTGTATCAGTAATAATACAGTATGTTAGGTTAAACGAGGGACATATTGAGGGAGGGTATTCAGTATTCGATTCTCGTCCCAAATATGTAAAAAACCTATAACGTATATAGAAGAATTTTTAATGTTTTTTTTAGTGCCTAGATATTTTGGACTGTCCTAAGCCAGGTAAGTTTAAAGTATGAAGGGAAAATGGATTATACCTAAGAGTCATTGACCCGCTCACATGTTCTGCGATAGTATTAAGTCGCTAGCGCAAGGGTGTATACACGTTGCGTGACATTTGCGAAAATTTTGGTATGGTTCTGTCTGTTATTTATCAGTGTTTTTTTTTTTGTTTATATTTTTATTAGTATCATGTTAGCATGTACTATTATGGGTTTGAATATGTCCCTCGTTTAAACTAACATACTGTATATTTGGTTTTGTATCTTCAAAGAATCTTAGCTTATTTTATTTAACACGATGTGTCCACAAAAGCTCATTCATTGCATTGACTTGAGTTGACAAGTTGAGACATGATGTCGTTGTAACGTGCCAGCTACACAAAAAAAAAACAAAAGTATCTTATAATTTAGTTGCTGCTGATTTCTGGAACAACGAAAAGATTTCTGGAAAAACAAAAAAATGTTGTTCAAGGAATCATATAAGCAGCACCTCTCCACAGCCTTTAATTATTGTTATGGTTGAATACATAGTTGCATGTCAAATTCCGTATAAACGTTTCCTCCAAAAATTTGGCAAGCAATTTAAAATTTTAGTCATTCAGTTCAATGTAGACTTTGACAAAATCGTCCAAAATATAGTCTTCTAAGATTATTCTTAGAAACTACTAAAAAGTAATTATGTTTAGGAACTGAGTTCAATTCGACTTTGATTCAAACAACAGCAGTCACAACCCAATTTAAAAAGCATATTTTTTGTACCGCTACACTTAAACGCCATTTCTCAGCCCATCTTAACTACGTACTTAACATAAAACATACTCACGTTCTATTATAACCGTGGATCACATCGGGTCTCTCGGAACTAGTACAATCGGAGTACTCCAACCGGTTTTGGGATATTTCCACCAGTTTCTGAACATTCCCAGTGGAGTTAGAAACCGCTCTGATGTAGAATTCGGCCGGATTGTAGTTCAATGGACACCGCAGGCCTATGCTGGGAACAAATACATCTATATGAATAAAAAAACTTGAGAGGTGTCAAGGGACACCCGGATGGAACGAAGTTCCTTTCACGTACATAATATCAATACATTTTAGATTTAAGTTAGTGTGCGAAAAATAAAATATTTAATTTAAGGAAGATTAATCCTTAATTCGAAGCAATACGTCTTACTTAACTGCACAACCGAATTTGTACTTTGTAGTTCGGTCACTCAAAATAATAATCATATCTATCCATACTCACATACACACCCCAATTGTACGTAATTTAAGGAAATTTCAACTTTATTTTAAAGAAATAAAGCTTACAATAGCTTACTATAGCAAAAAGTGTCGTGACAACTTTTCGTAAGATTTTTTCCGTCTAGCCCCCCTTCACAACGCGCGATAAGGAACTTCGTTCCAAAAAAACAACAAAGCATCACTTGCGGACGGTTTGACCGATATCGCAGTTTTTTTTTGTATTCGTCTTTGCCAAGACAAGGTTTGTAGGAAATAAAACATTGATATTTTATTAGAAAATTGCAACCGTGCGAAGTAGGGGCGGTTTCCTGAATTAAATAATAATTTTGATTGGCGGAATAAAGCGAACAATATAGTCATCTACATGTAATAACCAACTGATTGGTTTCTGTATATTTAAGTGTAACGTGTCAACCATGGCAGTTATGTAATTTTGCTGCATGATCAAACTGAGACACAGACATATGGCTACACTGGCCATGGGATCATGGAGTTTTTCTATGAAGTTTCTTCTGATAACTTCTCAATTATATCTTTTTTTATGTATGGCATCTCGCAGCCATTGTTTTTTTTTTTTCTTTTAAAAAAAACGTTGCCCCACATTAGGAATTTCTCCTGTATCGTGGGTGCGTTTACAAACATTTAAACTCACATACACAAACAGCCAGACCCGGAACAACTATCTGTAGGCCATACAAATATTTGTTCCGTGCGGGGATCGAACCCGCGACACGCAGCGCAGTGTAGTAGTCGATCGCTCAACCACTGCGCCAACCTATGAGGCTGTCGTCTGCTTAACCGGACTATCCTGTGGGTGCCTTGAGTGTAAGACCTCCAGCCAGGGCATAAAAACTTACAAACTAAGCGACTACACGCTAAGGGCACCCCCTGTGGGGTACGAGCCTAGGCTTAAGACGTCGCTGGGGGAGGACTGCATGGGGACAGGCTGGATCTGAATAATATTATTATTTAGGGGCTGATTTAAAATTGCTGGCACAGAATCGCGGGCTGGCTCGAGCGAGGATCGGGGAGGGCATGGACCGGGACGTCGCGACGGACCTCGACGGCGAGGTCGGAAAGACGGCGGTTTGCGTCTGAACTTTTTGAGTGTACTACTTTCTTTGCTTCTTTCCTGGAGGAGGGTGATCATCGGGGATGACGAGAGTATGTCTCTACTGAACTAATGCGCGAGTGTTCGTAGCGGGCGGCTGCTGCGATCAGGGGATTTCGGTGCTATCACTCAATAGTATCTGATCATGGATATATTGAATACTAGCTGTTGCCCGTGACTTCGTTTGCGTGGAAAGTTTGATGTAAACGAATGAGAAAAAAGTAAAAAGCCTATGTGCTATTCCAGATTATAATCTATTTCTGTGCCAAATTTCATCCAGATCCGCTGAGCCGTTCTGGCATGATTGAGTAACAAACAAACATCCATCCAAACTTTCACATTTTTTTATCTTACTACTATTATAGTAAACACATTTTATACCTCTTTTTCTTGAAATGTATCAGTAGCTATAGACATAAATAAATCATATTATTTTTAGCACCTAGTCGATTAACATACTTGATCATTAAGAAAAATGATTTTAAATGAGTAGAACGGCGCGCCTACGAATAAAATTTTGTTTCATAAAAAACGATTGTTTACGAGATGCCTGTATAAATAGGACATTTAAATTGTTCTTTATTAAAAAGGAATGAGTGATAGACAGTATAAATATGATTATTTTGTAAAGGACAATATTTTATTGAAATATTTAGGGTCTACGCCGCTACGAAACACTAAAATATCGTTTTATTGACAAAATATGGATATTGAGAGCAATTTGTCGCATTTATTATATTTTATTACACACATCCCGTTGATATTTAGTTGTCTAGATTTAAGAACAACAGCTTAATTACATTAACGTTTTAAATATTGGTAATAAAAGTTTGAAGAGAATCAATTTACGACCGACGGCTCACCGGGGGTATCGACAATTAGCATGCAAAATTTCAAAGCGTTGCATTAAATTCACCCTAAATGGCGTTTCTAATATCTTCTTAAAAGCTGTATATAGTAATAAATTCAGTAGTTTTTAAATAATAATAATATTCTTTATTTTCGGACAACAGTGATCCAGCGTGTTAGTAAACATTAAAATAACTTAATACTAGTATTAGTACTTAAACTACAACACAGAAAAACCCAGATAGACTAGATAGCATTGTGAAAAGTACATCCAAAGTCAAAGTACAGCATTCTAAAAACTGTGGCGGAAAGTATCGACTCTCCGATTATTAAAGGTCTTGTGAGAAGAACAATCCCTAAACATTAATTTGGTAATGTTTAGGGATTGTTCTTCTCACAAGACCTTTAATAATCGGAGAGTCGATACTTTCCGCCACAGTTTTTAGAATGCTGTTGCCACTCGCCCGCAATCTTGACAACAGCTTAAAGTTATGCTTGATTATGCATGCAAACAAATAAACATTTTCTATCATTAGTTGCTGACTCATACCCATTGTTGGAATAAACCACTTAAGGCATTTGCATCCGAACGTCTCCGTTTATGATAATATTTTTAATACATTTCTGATTGCAACACTGTCTATAAATAATCCAGCATTTTTCACTAATAAAATCTACAAAATATTTTATTACATACACGGCAATAAATTATATTGTGAAGAAACAAAAATGTCTAAATAAATTCGATATGGAACTAATAATGACATAAATGTTTTGCAGATGAAATATATAATTATTCCCATGTGCTCCAAAATTCGGCTCCAAAACAAAAAAGCGACGAATGAAAATGATTTTATGGGCACGTCCCAACTGGTATCTTTTTGTTGATGTTGCTATTTTTTGTCTCTCTCTGGCACACTAAGGTTTGTTACGAGAGAACTCAATTAAGAATTTGAACAAAAAGTACTAGGAGAGAATAATCATGAAGACAATGTTGGTGCCGTAAAATAATCTTTTTTAGTGAAAACCCATCAAGAAGTAGGCTTGCATGAATTCAATGTGGTATTTATTCTAACAGTTCCGTCTGCACACACAAAATCTTGGCTTGGATAAATTCTAGGTGGCTATTCTGTAACCATTTATGACTTTTTACTTCAATGTTATTTTTTTAATAAGTAAGTGTAGTTCGTTTAAGTATTATTGGAACTATGGTATTTTTTGGTAGATCTCCTGGGTCTTAACTGTACTTGCCAAACTTAAAAGGAGATTGACCAAAAGCAGTCTTGAAAAGTTGCACGTATGAAAACCAAATTAATACACAAATTATTTGCTTATTTTTTTTATTACAAGCTTTTCACTTCAGGAATTTTGTTTTCGTATCCGGAATTATGATTTTAAGATAAACAGTAAATTAACGATTGCTAGGTACATTTCCGTATAGTCATGATGGACGTTTCATTCTCTTCATTTGTACGAGTTACGTACAAATGAAGCTTGAGCCTTTACATAAAAACATCACGAAAATGATATTAAACTCATAAATAGCTAAATAATTAGTAATATCATAATTATAACGTAGGTACTGTATATGTATTTCATAGTACCGTTGGGAAAATATATTTTTTTGTGCTTCGTCTCACGCAAATGCAACTGTCAAGGCAGATGACAGACGTACCGGTAGGGATGGCGATTATTCCTAAACAAGATTGATTTTTAAATCTAGCCAAATCGCAGGAAAGAATCGATTCAGAAATAAATTAACTTCTGATAGATCGATTTCCTAGAGATAGATTCGTTGGTTACCCCCCAAGTACTGAATCCTAAAAAGCACGGTAGGTACTGATGATCCATAGAAAATAGATGCTTGGATCGTTTAAATAACAATATGTTTATGTAATAAGACCACTCGCTTCAGTATAAAATAATAATATTTTTATACTTAATCAATCGCCTTTGAAAAACAGCGGAACTCGTTTTCAAGTTTCTAAAATCGATTAAAAAAATCTATAATTCATTGTTTGTGATCAATAAAAAAACTCAATTTACTTGACCTATAAAATTGAACCTAGATCGCCATCCCTAAGCCGGCGCCTGCGGAAGCCGCCATTACTGTCGATTGAGAATAGACACCGCGATTTATCTCTCCACTTAAATAGTAATACTTACGGAAATTCGTTAGTGTTTTTGTTTAAAACAACTTGATGAATACACGCACACTCAAAAGTTGACGAAACGAGGCTCATCATCATCATCAGCCTATACTGTTCCTACTGCTGGGACACAGGCCTCCTCTCTATGAGAGGGAGTGGGCTGTAATCCACCACGCGGGCCCAGTGCGGGTTGGTAGATGTCACATGTCGTCGAATTTTTAGTTCTAGGACATGCCGGTTTCCTCACCATGATTTCCTTCACCATTTTTGAAAGCAGAGGTGATGAAATAAATTACACAAAGTAACGCGCCTGCCTGGGTACATGTCGTCGAATTTTTAGTTCTAGGACATGCCGGTTTCCTCACCATGATTTCCTTCACCATTTTTGAAAGCAGAGGTGATGAAATAAATTACACAAAGTAATGCGCCTGCCTGGGTACATGTCGTCGAACTTTTAGTTCTAGGACATGCCGGTTTCCTCACCATGATTTCCTTCACCATTTTTGAAAGCAGAGGTGATGAAATAAATTACACAAAGTAATGCGCCTGCCTGGGTTCGAACCAAGTCTTTGGTTCGAACCCACGGCTTACTGCTCGTAAGTCGTCATGGCTGCCACCACTGGGCCACCACTGCTCCCTAAACGAGACTCAATGTATAAAAATCAAAATAATTACGGAACGGCACTTTTGTGATGGTATTTTGTGATGATGTATTTTCTTTTGTGATGGTATATGGTGGCGAAATGTTACTTTCCAGTTGGGAAGTAGCCGATTCTATGCGTTGCTCTTTTGTTTTTTTTGGGCGCATTGCAATAATCCGAAATATAATGTTCTTCTTGACCAACAAAATGTTGTGAGCGCCGGAACAAATCAGTGTATAATTTATTTGATTGGCTTTACGTAAGGTAGGCGGTTGCTGGTTGCTATGGGCAACCTTCCATATAAGGTGTCGTATGCTATTTCAGAATGTAAAAATAATGACCAATTGTTTTGACTGTCCTAACTATCTTTGGAAACCTTTTTATTTATTTATTGGATCGCCAACAGAGGCTACATACACAATTACATGCATGCTAATATATACACGGACAATACAAGTGTGCGCTTACAACTATAGGTGACCATATCATTCACTTATTATTTAAGTAGGTACAAAAAGTTTGTTACGAAAGAAATAATTAAAATTAATCAAAATACAGTATCGAAAGAGAATCAACATGAAAAGCAAAACAATAAGGGTACAAAATAATAAAAACTAATTCAAATAAGATGAAAACTTTAAGGATTTCTAAATAGTGTAAGTACCGCTAATAAGTGTGTTTGTTTAGCACAGCTTATTTATAGAAAATAGAAAAATCCGAAAGCAAGTATGTCTATTAAGTCAGTTAAAGATCCAGCTTCTTAAAAAATACTGTACCCATCAGCGTTCAATATTCTTGATATGATCATAATTTACAGAATCGTTATATTGGTTTACAAAGACTACAATGAAATGGTGGGTTAGGTGCTGTATTCCTAGCTAGGTTCATAGATAACCTGTGTGAAGGAGTACAGTGCCGGTTCCCTATGAAAGAAAATAATTAAATCGTACACAGTATGCACTAAGTACATTGTGATGTGCCACCTACAAACAAATTTTGATGTTTAACTATAAGACATTTTTTAAAGTGAAACTTTTATTATATCGTCTCAAACTTTTTCGTCTGTGTGTTGCATGTCGCGTGACGGTCGGCCGCGGAGTAGGGATAAAGTGAAAGGCGCTCCCAAGAATTGTTAGTTAAATGTCTATAGTGTGAAAAAATTTTTCACTTTTACCGTGGTTTCATAAAACCATTTTTATATAGTGTATTCTTTTTCAGTTTTACTAAGGGGTATCGTATTACCCAGTAGGCCAGTACTAACTGGGTTGTGGAGGTGAGAAAGTTAGTCGCTCCATGTAAAATACTGGTATTCAGCTGCATCCAGTTAGACTGGTAGCCGACCCCAACATAGTTGATAAAAGGGTAGGCAGATGGTGAGTGTGTTATTTTTCAGAAGTACGACATGCAAACGGCGTACAACTGCATCGTCTTCCTTTCCTTGTCCCATATTACTTAATGACGGCGCAACACGTTAGTTTTTTAGGGCTCCGTACCCAAAGGGTCAAACGGGACCCTATTACTGAGATTTAGCTGCCCGTCCGTCCGTCCGTCTGTCCGTCCGTCTGTCACCAGGCTGAATCTCATGTACCGTGATAGTTAGCCAGTTGAAATTTCTACCGATTATGTATTTCTTTTGATGCTATTACAACAAATACTAAAAACAGAATAAAATAAATATTTAAGGGGGCTCCCATACAAAAAGTGTTTTTTTTTTTATAAAAAAATGGTACGGAATCCTTCGAGCGCGAGTCCGACTCGCACTTGGCCGGTTTTCGTCACAGAAAACATATTAAAAACTACTCCTACCTTTCAAAAACATCCCTACACTCATCCTGGGAGCCATGGAACAGGAGCTTCCCCTCAGCCATCAGCAGTACGGAGCTGAACTCCTTGAACAGGTCACTGGAAGGCTGGTGGACGGAGCAGATGACCACTCTACCGGAGGTGGACAGCTTCTTCAGGACCGCCACGACGAGGAGTGCGTTGTAGCTGTCCAGGCCTGTGGTGGGCTCGTCGCAGATCAGGATTTGAGGGTCTGAGAGAAGCTGTGGAGGATGATGTTTTGAATTAAAGGATTTTTATTACTTGTCTGTCGGTCTTTTTATATCTTTGTCGGGAGAAATGGGGAGAAGATTTATTTTTTCTAAACTGTAGTGTGGTATTTACATGCTTTGTAATTTTCGAAATTGAGTAGCAATAACACTAAATGCACGCATTAAGGTGATGTCGATCCAAAAACGAGCGGCAAGAGCGGCGGTGGCCCAGTGGTTGCAGCACCGACTTACGAGCAGTAAGCCGTAGGTTCGAACCCATGCAGGCGCATTACTTTGTGTAATTTATTTCATCATCGCTGCTCTCAAAAATGTTGAAGGAAATCATCGTGAGGAAACCAGCATGTCCTAGAACCAAAAATTCGAAGACATGTGGCATCTACCAACCCTCACTGGGCCCGCGTGGTGGATTACAGCCCACTCCCTCTCATAGAAGAGGAGGCCTGTGTCCCAGCAGTGGGAACAGTATAGGATAATGATGATGATGATGATGATCCAAAAACAAGGATTTCTTTGAAACTAGGAACGGAAGCATACAAAGAAAGTATCTTAACTGGTGCCTTGCAGCTGTCCGATAGGAGGCAGATCTCCAGCTGTGGCCAAAGATGACGATGATGGTTTTTAAATTTAGTTTTTGTAATTTCTCATAGGTCTAGTGGTCACAAACGTGAATGTTGAGCATGGAGGCTGAGTTCGATTCTCGAGTCGGACAAACTGTTATTCACAAGATGTTAAACGTCGAAATAAATGGTTTCAAGCAGTGCGACGACCTAATTTCAAAAAATTTTTTTTTTTGTTGGGCATCTTATTTTGAATTTAGTATTTTTTTTCAAGATTTTTTCAGTAGCAGCCACAGAGTCTGGATTTGCGCCCGGTTGATGGCAATAGGCTCGCCCCATATTACAAGCGTAAACATAACTGGCAAATGTGGATGTACCATTAGATCACTTCTGCATTACTCTTCGGAGATTACAGGCGCGGTGATATTATGTTATGTTTTTGTAATTTCGTTCAATTAGTTTATTTTTTTAACTTTGCCCCGCTTTAGGAATTACTCCTGTATTGTGGGTGCCTTTACAATTAATTCACCTGGTACAACTATCTGTAGGCCATACAAATATTTGTACCGTGCGGGGATCGAACCCGCGACACGCAGCGCAGCAGTCAATCGCTCAGCCACTGCGCCAACCGTGTCGCCGAGTTGTCTTACCGTGGTAGCTAGTGACAGCAACCTCTTCTCACCCCCCGACAACCCTCCCACAGGAGTATTTATGTGAGGCTTTAGCTTGAATTCTTCAACGAAACTATCCAGAGTAGCCTGGTTTCGTGGATCCTTACAGCTGCCAAGCTTCATTTCTGTCTGGAACAATAGACTATGAAATGATTAAACTGATAAAATTAAAAGCTGAACGCCGAAATGGGCTAAATAATTAGGGGAGAAAGACAATGAGGGTTGAAGGATTCAATCAATAACCAAGTGCTTTCTTCTGAAACTGCTAAAAACAACATATATTTTGCTTCCTGGCACTTATTCTAGGAATCAATTGCATGCACACTTAATTGGGTTGTTGTTTTTTTTTTTTGTTATTAATTGAAATATATATCACAATATACGTTAAATAACAAAACTGTTTTCAGTTTTTTTTTCGCTCTAATTAAAAAGTTATATTTAATAAAATATTTTTTTGAACCCAGAACTGAAAACACGCCGATTGTTCCCGAACAAACCCGAGCGCGTGTGACGTCACCATGGTACAGCTTATACAGTGTTTTGACCATACATCAATCAAATCTTCTTAGTATCGTCATTATATTGAAAAATATATAAAAAAAATATTAAGCGCTTGTTTCATACCAATATGTACGATAACTACAAAAACAACTGCACAATTTTTTTTTCTAAATGTTCCACAAGATGTTAAAAAAGTGCTGATTATCAGCCTAGTTTGAATAAATGACTTTTGATTTTGATTTTGAAACGTCGAAATAAATGGTTTCAAGTAGTGCGACGACCTAATTCCAAAACATCATTCATTTTTTGTTGGGAAGCTTATTTTGATGTTAGTATTTTGAAATAAAATAGTAATTAATAACTATTTATGTAAATAACTTGAATAAGTACAATTCGATAAATGAAACATAACTAACTTCCAAATCATAACTTATAAAAATCATATCATTAAAAAAATACTTTTTATAATTTAAAACGATTAAATAATAAATTCGTATACCCTTAGTGAATAAATTCGTATACTCATATTTAAAATTAATTTTAACTGCGCATAATTATGTAACTAGAAAATAGACTTTTAATTTAAAACTATTCGTGATTAAATTTGTTAAACAAGGTTATAATAAGGTTTAAAACTAAATATACAAAAATAAAGTCCATGGGACAAACAGAACTCAAGATTCACGGTGTAAATCACCTCATCACGAAGCTGTCAACCAAGCATTCTGTACATGAAAGTAACTTTACGCAAAAATTATTGCTGGGAAACGACTTTTTTTTTTTGGGGGTGTAAAATCATGTTTTGTGGTAGAACTCAATGTAACGCACTCAAAACATTGTGCTGATGGACGGATTGAATAGTACGGGAGTCGTGGAGGTGTTTAATATAAAAATCTTACATTAAAAACTTGTATTTAAAAAAATACTTGTCAAAAAGTTGGAACTTTGACCCCTAATATCTCCGTAACTAGAAGGTTCACAGGTATGGTGTAGAACAAAAAAATGATCGCAATGACAGGGAGAACCAGTGCCTTTCGGCTTCGTTAAGAGGTGTTTTACACCCTTTATAATGAAAATTGTTAAGTGAAACTTTGTCAAAGTAAATTTTTTAGTAGTCCAATTTTTTTTTTGTGTTTCACAGTCGTGTGTTTCTTTTGAAAACTTTATCAATTTTAAATTGTTTAAAATAGATTGAAAAAAAAATAGGAGTTTTTTGCATCGACTATTATTATAATGTATGATAAAGTTTTGAACAACGTATTTCTTTCTGTGCCTTTCTTCAAGGTTTTTTTTTGATAGAGGTATCGAAAGAACTTTTTAAACTTCTATGTTTTCTCAATACTTAAAACTCTTTCACACGTTGAATACATTCGACAGCAGACGTAATCACAACGGAATGTTTTTTTTGTTTTTCTATCAGTGCACACAAAAGATTCCACTTTCCATTTTGACATTTTTGATTTCATTAAAACTAGAATGTTTTATAATATGTAAAAGCAGGATATTGTTTGCTATACAATAGAACATAAGGCCGCGTTTGCGTCCTCAGATGATACTACATACTTGCGACGCGGCAGTTGTTTATTTGACATTTTTCTTGTGGGGGTGGGTACTGCCGACCGCATCGCGTCGTGGTTACTGGTGAAATTCTCAATAGGTTATTTTTTTTGAAACAGGTGTTCTCTACATTTTGAGTAGTATTGCATGCCATTTTGGTATTGCAGTTTTGTAGGCAATAGCTCTTTTTTTAATAACTGACGAAAATGTTCTATGTGGGGGCTTCAGAATGATGTACTGAATGTGGTAACTGTTTTAGCGTCGGTGTCCTTTCCATCTTGTATACCGGTGAAACGACGTGGATAGGGATGCGAAGGAGAATATGTACAAAACTTTGAATGGGATTTCATCGTTGGATACAAATAACTCGTCACTAAAAAGCTATTGGGATTATTTCTGTTTTAATTTAATAAACAATAGAGTATTTTTAGGCTACCAATAATAAATAACGTGAAAATACCTTTCAAAGTTTCGTCCCTATTCTCCCCATTATCCGGTACACTCTCACACTCACACTGCTTCAGAGTGTCTCGGTCTGGACAGCCACATTTTTATTTCGTTTCTCCGCAATTTCTGTCGTAAAACGAGTGTCGCTTGAACGCGTAGCTTGTGGCTAAGCAGTATTTCGATTTACATAACTTGATAATAGCTACGATTATCTAAGCAACGTGTTATCATAATAAAAGCATTGTTTTAATTTAAACATGCAATGAATGCAAAAAACCTTGTCCAAAATGACATTTACAGAATCGTTATGTAAAAGTGTTATAAATAACAAATTAATTAGCGATCGACAGTTATTGGCGTCTGGTGGGTTTTTCCGGTACGAAAGATTCTTCTGTTTTTTACAAAATTAGATCATATAGGTAACCTATTTGATTTTATTTCTCATGCAAAAACACAATCAAATCTGCGGCGTATAGCAACTAAGTTGGTTGTTTGGTTGTAAATTATCAATTTAACCTAAAATTGATAATTTAGGCAGGAGCCTCGCATTCAGGCAATTAATAGGAAGGGTTTTATTTGGTCGACGTTTTCTATTCCCCCACAATCCCAAATCAGTCTCATTTCATTTATGTACAAGGATCTACGGTGCCATCTTGTTTTCTCAATACACTTTCACGTAAAAAAATCTTAAAATTTTTACCAAAAAGGCTCCCAAAGTCATTCAAACGCAAAAGATCCTTGCAACACCCATTATCGCGCCAAATATTCTTGACATTCAAACCAGGAAGCCAAATAACCATAGACAATAAAAAATCAAACTGACCATAAACACCAAATGTTCCCTGACGCTCAGCCCGTCCATAAATACTTCGTGCTGAGGGACTATCTCAACGGCTCCCGCGCATTCCTTGACATTTCGCGCCCATAAGGTCACCGACCCTGTTGAAGGTAGCGTACATTTTCCAGCCAGGGATACTAGGAAAGTGGTTTTTCCGGCACCGCTGAAATTTATGTTATTATTTATAGTGTTTTTTTTACTGAGTGCCTTATTTGCTTGCTTGGACTCCACTACTGAATGTCGAAGTTTGAAATATCGACGTATGTTAGTTCTAAAGTACAGGATCTCGATATACGTCAGTTCGAAAGTTCACTGGAGCGAAGTATGCAAGGCCGACGTATCGTTAGTTAGAAACCCTAAAAGCATAGTCGACGTAGCCCCGCTACGCGGGGCTCCTATTTCTGTCTGCAGGGTTTACAGTAACCTAACACGAAGGGGATGTCGGGGTCTTAGTTCGCTCGCTCCGCTCGCTCACTAGACCCTGCCATCCGTTCGAACCTAACCTGTCCGAGTCGGGGTGCCCCAAGTCCAGAGCTCGCTTCGCTCGCTCTTTAACAATGATGCTTTCTGACTAACGATACGTCGGCCTTGCATACTTCGCTCCAGTGAACTTTCGAACTGGCGTACATCGAGATCCTGTACTTTAGAACTAACATACGTCGACATTTCAAACTTCGACATTCAGTAGCGGAGTGTATTATATTATACTACAATTACGGGCGAAGCGCCAGGGTGGCCATCCAAATTATTTTTTATGCGTTTTTCGCAATTCGCAGGTCAGAATTAAAAAAACGAATTGAATGTTGAAAAAGAAATGATGAAAAGGATATGATGAATGAAATCGCAGACCACCCTGGCGCTTGCACCTTAATAAAATAGTGGCAATACAATACAATTACACTCAAAATACACTTATGATTTTTAAGATATTTATACGGATTCTTGTGGTTTCAGATTTAGCATAAATTAAACTTATAAAAACAAAAATATTTGCTTAATTAATTAAGATTAAAAGAACGGATGCGCCACTGATAAGTAATTTTATTTTTTTCTTAATTCTTATGAAATTGGTAAAATTTAGATAAGATCTGTTTGTTATCTCTAATTTCTATTGAAAACATTATTTTGTTGATTTATTTACCTTGGTCCTATGACGGCAGCAAACTCGCCACGTCTTATACATCCTGTAACTAAAATGAAATATTTAATTTAAAAAAAAAAAAAAACGCATTTGAACCGTTTCATTTGATGATTTCATGGAAAAGCATGAAAAAATTACCAGTCAGCCATCTTTGCTAGTTCACGCTAGAATCACGTCACTTAGCGAATCAAAATGCAATGCAATGCATTGTCATCCGAGCTTTAATCTAAACATGAATGTAAATTGTGGGAAATAGCCAAAATAATCAAAGATTATTTAACAAACAAAAACCGCGTTAAAAATAAGAAAAAGATTAATTAAGTCACCATACTTCTCGTCAGCTGTCAATGTCAAATCAAAGATTTTTTTAATGTACAAAATATAACATCACGCCTGTAATCCCCGAAGTGTTGGCAGAGGTGTAAGTACCTAATACCCACACCCACATTTTGCCAGTTATGTTTAAGTCCCATGTAATAGGGGGCAAACCTATTGCCATCAATCGGACACAAATCCAGACTCCGTGGCTGCTTCTGAGAAATTCTTGATGGAAAAACCCAATAACACTATGGGGAATCCCTACTCGGGAATCGAACTCAGGGCCTCATTCTCATCATCCCGAATTTTAATGTGTTTTAGATACACTAATAGCTTGTGGCTAAATAAAGACAGCCGCACGGGTCGATCTCTAAAGTTAAGCCGTACTTGCCGAGGTTGGTCCGTGGATGGGTGACCATAATTACATACCGAGTTTCTGTCCGTGCCTTGGAAAGCACGTTAAGCCGTTGGTCCCGGCTGTCATTTGTAGATCTTTGACAGTCGTTACGAGTAGTCAGAAGCCAAAAAGTCTGACATCCAGTCTTACCAAGGGGTATCGTATTACCCAGTTACTGGGTTGTGGAAGTCAGATAGGCAGTCGCTTCATGTAAAATACTGGTACTCACCTGCATCTGTTTAGACTGGAAGCCGACCCCAAGATAGTTTGGGAAAAGGCTAGGCAGATGATGAGATACACCAATAGCCTCCTCGAAATAATTTAAGTTGTAAAACACAAATATATTTATCAATAACAAAATAATATTTAGATGACATACCATTATTAAGAATCACAGTTTTACTCTTCGTAGGTTTTCTTCTCCACCAAGACTTCTCCTCTGGGGTCCAAACCTTGAGATCTTTGACTCTGATGACCACATCATTTTCCTCCTGCTCCTTATCATACTGAAATCATCACAACTGATATTAAGCTTTTTATTGCCATGCATGAGACTGGGGTCTTTTGGCTTCGTTTGTACAGCACGCGTAGCATGACCACTGTAGAAACGAGATTTGTCTACGGAAGAATCGACATTATGACAGATAGACAATGACAATGTGTCATACCTTTAAGCTGTAACAAAATCAAACTTCTATGTCAAAGCAATCAAAAGAAACAGCAATTTAAGCCGCAAATTTTCAAACTCGCAACTACTCGCAAGGGAAAAAAAACCTCAAGGGTACTTCCAGTCGACCTAGAATCTTGAAATTTGGCATGAAGCAATGTTTTATAGCACATATAAAGGAAAAATTCCGAAAACCTTAAATTTTTAGTTAGATCACATATTTTTATTTATTCTCTTCAGTTATTTTGGTTTGTACGGAACCCTCGGTGCGCGAGTCCGAGTCGCACTTGGCCGGTTTTTTAACAATTATTTGACCTTTATCAGCTACAAACCAAAGTCAACCTTATCGCCATGCAAATAAAGATCACTATGAATTGGCAGTGATGACGTCACAGAAAAGGAAATAACAGCTGTTTCATACTAGCGCTGGATGTATTCTGATTGTGGCATTTTTGTACGAAACAGCTGATTTTCTTAAAAATCGAGGGACTATTTAAATTCTGGAGTCTATCCATTTGGTGACGTTGTGGCAAAAAGAAACATTATTCACTTTTGTTCACTGTTAAATACACCGCATCCTAACGCTTCGGGGATTGGACGCGTGATGTAATATGCTATGGTGACATGACGTTTTGTCACCAAGATAAAACAATTCAAATCGCCTCATCCATCAATTAGTTATACTTAAAAATAAAACACTTACCATTAAAAGTTTATTTGAATACAGAATCTAATCTTTCTACACACCTAAATAAGTTTATATCTTTTCGAAATTATTGACTTCGCATAAAATCGGAGTCGTAAAAGAAAGACGGGATTTCTGAATAATCACTTGCAAATACTTTACAAATGGAGATTGATAAACAAATGCACTATGAACCTTATGCTGCAAAATATAGGAAAGATAATGACAGACCTGCGAACTCAATCACTAACTAATACTGGTATAAAATAACTTCTAAAGCCAAAAAACGTCTACATACCGAGCCCAACTCCATTTCACTCACAAGAAAATATTAAAAAACACTGCTGTCCAACTAAAAAACACCAATTAACATCATTATAAAAAACAAAACCACAAATTGTGGCAACAATTAGGAGAAACTAACTGACACGAACCAGACTGCCTCAGTAAATACGGCAATCATTCTTTAAACAGATAAAGGTGATTAAAATAGTTTATGAGTCTATTTGTGAAGACATGCCAGCATGCCCTATAACAAAGACTTTTAAAAACTAAATGCGAAATGCGTATCAAGTAATTTCCAGTTTTGTATCGATGCAACTTTGTGCTCAGATGTTCCTCAAAGCATCTTTGCTATGATAGCGAAAATGCATAAAATGTGACATTTTGCTCCGTTTCTTAGTGATTCGTACACACAAAGATGAGATAGCATGCACTATAAATATCACATAGTACAGTTATAAACTGTTGTACTCAGTCGGTACTTACAATAAAACGTATATCTCATGTAACATTTTTCTCGTCATTTTGTGATCTAAGCGCAAATGAACAGTTGTTATACAGGATAACCCTAATTCTTTTAATCATTATCATCTACCTGCCTTTTTTTTACGGGTGGGGAATCATCAAATAACTCCTCCCGCTCGTTTCAGACTTGTACTGACTAAAACCGATCCATGTTCCTTCTTAGCCCTTTGTATTCCAGGGCCACGGTATCTCTTTCGAACAGTCCTGCAGCCCTGGCAGGCATCTGCCCTCTCGGACCCCTTCCGGTTTGCTGACATCTCCTTGAGGCGCGCGTGGAACACGAACGCGACGTCGGCACGGCCTGTCGTCATAAGACGGACGGACGGTGAGCTAGCCCATTACTCACCGTCCACAGGCCATCATCTTCCTGCCCTAGTCCCAAGTTATTTGGGGTCGGCACAACAAGTTTTTTTCTTCCATTTTCCAGTCATTCTTCATTTGTCACGCTATCATTTACTCCTTTTTCCTTAATTTCTTACAAAATCCATCCATCTTTTCTTTGGTCCTCCTGTCCCTTTTCCTCCATCAGCTCAAATTCTCGTTGTAAAGGTTAAAATATAAAACCACGCCTGTTATCCCCGAAGAAGAGCAGAAATGTACAGTCACGAACAATAATTAATATTATACGTGACTGTACCTAGTAGCAGATACACATTTCGTCAGTCATATTTTTTAAGGTGATAATTTCAGCAGGCATGAGTCTGCACGTCAGATCCAATCATGCCAATAACTATAAAATAAAAATCGCCAATAAAATAAAAATTTTGTTTTCATTTATGAAAACAAAATTTTATTGTAATTGACGAACATAAAACGGATAATGAAATTGATAGCATAGAGTTGTAAATGGAAACACTAGACATGTTTAAGAAATAGATAAGCATAAACATTAAGATTAGGAAGATGCATAGATATCAAATGATATTATCAAAACAGCTTTTAACTCTTACAAAAAACAAAATACCAATTAGGTTTGACTACTCACGGAGTAATTTAATGTGTGCAGAAATAAAACATACCTAATTGAAATCTGAATTGAATTTATTAGGTAGGTATGCCTACCACGTTCTCTAACATGAAAAACCGGCCAAGTGCGTGTGGTATGGATATAAATTATTTTTAATATTATTAAATTATTTTTATAAAAAACAACAAATCTAAATTTGTTTTTCATAGTATGTTAATGAAAAACAAAGTTACTGCTGCAGTTTGATGAAAATGTCCTATATCTCAAAAACTAAACACCGTATCTTATTTAAACCAATTTTCGTTAAAAGTTTTTTTTACGTTCTATAATCCTAAATATTTTCAGAATTTTCATCCTCTTACTTTATAAATTAGAGGGGGGGGACACACATTTTACCACTTTGGAAGTATCTCACGCGCAAACTATTCACTTTAGAAAAAAAATATATTAGAAACCTCAATATCATTTTTGAAGACCTATCCATAGATACCCCACACGTATGAGTTAGATTTTTTTTTTTTGAGGTTCATTTCTAAGTATGGGGAGCCCCCAAAATGTATTGTTTTTTTTTTTCTATTTTTGTGTGAAAATCTTAATGCGGTTCACAGAATACATCTACTTACCAAGTTTCAACAGTATTACAGTATAGTTCTTATAGTTTCGGAATAAAGTGGCTGTGACATACGGACGGACAGACAGACAGACAGACATGACGAATCTATAAGGGTCCCGTTTTTTGCCATTCGGCTACGGAACCCTAAAAACGGGTGGGAGATCGAGTGTTTGTAATATCTACTATACAGAATCCGTCCAAAGTGATTGAAAACATGTCTTAATCACGATTTCATACTTTCATATCGTAACTGAAGTATTTATAACAATAACTAGCTGATCCCGGCATGCGTTACAATGCACTTTTTCCTACCCACTACCTACCTACTACCTACCTACCACTACCTACCACTACCTACCACTACCTACCACTACCTACCACTACCTACCTACCTAAGAACCTCCTCCTGACAATAACAAACTAAACAAAAAAAGAATTATCGAAATCGGTTCGTGCGTTCTGGAGTTATAGCGTCAGGAAGGAAAACCCGACTTATTTTTATATAGTAGAAGATATACACACATGCGTAGAATTTTTATGCTTTTAATATCAGCCAATGCAACTAGGCACTTACTTGCATTGGCACAATTATGTCATTTTTCGTCATCGAAATTTAAATAATCTAAATAACATTTGGCGCCCTTAATCTTTGCTCAAACAAGCCAGTGTAAACTTCATACATAATTCATTTTATAACAGGCTGACATTGCGTTTGTGACACATTCCTACTTATCTTTATTAAATCGGAGGCTATTCACCTGACCCCAATATGTGGAAAATATACAAAAAACAAGTGTGTACCACCTGTTATTTGTTTTGGGATTTATCAAAGAAAATTGCTTTGCTTTTGGATCAAAAGCCTATTATTGCATTCATATAAATAAAAATAAAAACAACATTTTTTTTGGGGAGTGGCCCCCACCTGGCGATTCCCATGGTTCAAGTTTCGAATAGAGCAGACCTGGAGGTTGTTTGTATCCCTTCATCAACTAGAAAAGAGGTGATGATCTTCAAACGGCTGAGCAGATTTAGCTTAGAGCACTCTCGATTAAAACACCTTTCAAACGAACCAATCTTATCAAAATCGGTTCATCCGTTTAGGAGCTACGATGCCACAGACAGACACACAGATACACCGATACACACGTCAAACTTATAAAACGGATGGCACGGTTAGCGCAGTGGTTGAGCGATCGACTGCTGCGCTACGCGTTGCAGGTTCAATCCCCGCACGGAACAAATATTTGTTTGGCCTACAGATAGTTGTTCCGGGTCTTGCTGTTTGTGTAGGTGAGTTTAAATGTTCCTAGTGAAATTCCTAGTGAGGGGCAACGAATTTATAAAAAAAAACCCCTGGTTTTTGGTCAAAGGTTAAAAATACATAGTAGTTGAAAGCTTTTCAGAAAGTTATAAGTTATACTTGTACATGTGTTGTTTTTGAATGAAAATCCTTAAATTCTTGCCTGTTAGTGATCAACATCATCAGCCTATAATGTTCCCACTGCTGCTGGGGCACAGACTTCCACTCTATGAGAGGGAGTGGGCTGTAATCCACCACGCGGGCCCAGTGCGCGTTGGTAGATGTCACATGTCTCCGAATTTTGAGTTCTAGGACATGCCGGATTCCTCACGATGTTTTCCTTCACCGTTTTTGAGAGCAGCGGTGATGACATAAATTACACAAAGTAATGCGCCTGCCTGGGTTCCAACCCACGGCTTACTGCTCGTAAGTCGGGGCTGCCACTACTGGGGCACCGCTGCTCCCTTCTGCTGCTGCTTCGTGTTAGTGATGCTTGGTGTTATTTTAATAATTAGGAATATTTAACTTTTTCACGTAGATATAATTCACGGTTCAGTTATGAAAACTTAACTTTCAACTGTACTTTAACGTAAACCAAAACTATGTTCTATTTCTGTCTTCTAAAAACCCATAAGCCATACAAATCTATAAATAACGACCATGATTATTTTAACTAGGAAGTAACTAAATAAGTTTGACCTTAAAATAGCACGCGTAGAGTTCAAAAACCCGGAAAATAATAGGGTTATGTAACATAGATCGCTCATAGCTGATTGATGGATGAAAAAAAAAATGTTTACAGCCTCCACACCATAGACAAGCACGCCATGGTAATTACCTACTCGTCAACTGTTGTGTGTTCCTCTATAATAAAGATTCTTTTATTGAGAAAGTGATGTTACGTGACTTCGCTCATATTATTTATTTAGAGACGTAAGTTTTTTATTAAATAATAATAAAGATTTATGGTTACACTAGATTACAGGGCAAAGTAGTATAAGATAAAGCACAGGCAAAAGTTTCTTAATCTAGTTAGTGGGTGCCGTACTTGTCTCCTAGATAGGTTACAAAATAACCTGTGTTTAGGAGAAACAACTTTGATTGCACCATTACTAGTAAAACCTAAATGACTGCCTAAATCGGCTGACCTCATAAAATGAAAATTGATGGATTCTTCGACGCATTTACCTACAGCATCGATGAAATTGATGATCATTCAAGAGATTCTACACGAAAGAATGAAACCAAAAACCAAATAAGTCTCCATCCATCGTAGGTCGCGTCATCAATTTACATAAGACGATTTGCAGCCAAACGCAAACCTATTTACTATTTTAAAAAAAAAGCTTGTAAAAAAACAGATGTCGCGATCACCTAGTTTCATGAACTACTACTGACTAGAAGAGTCTAGTCAGTAGTAGTTCATAGGCGATACTTCCAGGTACGAACCACATGCAACCATCAACATCAACAACATGCAATGCCAGGTATGATACCCCTGCGAACATCATGAAATGCTCCTGTAACTTCACTCTCATAATCAAATCAGAATACATCTACGAGTATCTTCTTTAAATCAAACTACAGCATTACTATGTTGCAGGTGTTATTGTTTAGAAGAATAACCTACCTCATGCCTCTGTTTCGTGTAAACATCATGAACTTGCGTGTAAGTAAGTGCCTACAACCTACATTTATCTAGTCTAGTTTTTTTGTGAGGTGTCCAAAGTTAACAACTTATTAAATTCATTGTCTAGACAAGACATACAGCTGATAATGATGTCCAGATCATGTCTTAAGATGGTTAACTAATAACTGGGTTGTGGAGGTCAGATAAGTCAGAAAAATATATCTAAAGACATGGTCTTATGATATATTTTTATTGTAGTAGTAGATATATTTTATAGTAGTGTAGTAGTAGAGTTATTTCTAGAAAAGGAAAGAAAAGTATAAGATAAGGGCAATAGAATGATGATTTCTTATGGCAAATGATTCTTATAGGTTGATCAGTTTGCCCATTTTTACCTAGAAACTTAAGTCAGGATTACGTTAAGTTTACTTTTTAGACATTGGCCTTTATGTTTAATAAAAACATAACGATACTTATTTTTTTTTTCAAAATTAACTAAATTTACTTAATCGTTTATTTATTTGTTCTAATACCTATTAATAAGGTATTTAACATCGTATTATAAACGAGTTACGTACATAAGTAACACATAACGAAAGGCTTAGCTGAAAAGTTAAACCTTATTAATGTTACCATATTGATTAAATATGTAGAATCTTTAAATAGTTTAAAATCGTTAAAATATGGTTAATGATGTAATCATTAAGAAACTAAATGTAATTATAAATGTAGCAATTTGTTTAAACGTGTTTATTGTCATTAAAATTCTTTGGGTATTAATTGAGTGATCAATTATTACAAAATCAGTTCACAAAGTTAGTTCTTATGTTCTCTCTGGACGACACTTGTTTTTGATTTCTTATGTGGCTGGGCCAACCAGACTTACCAAGAAGGGGTATCGTACTGGGTTGTGGAGATCAGATAGGCAGTCACTCTATGTAAAATACTGGTATTCAGCTGCATCCGGTTAGACTGGAAGCCGAATCCAAAATAAAATAAAGAAGAAAATAAAGAGCTCGAAATTTTTAACACCCTGCCTTGGACAGGTTAGAATTATTTTAACGTTTCATACAAGAGTTACTTGGTCGATTTACAGACCAAGTCAAGGTGCAAGAGGAAGTAGGCTGCAAGAGCGAGCCAAGCGAGTTAAAAAAGAAATTGTACAGCCACTCTTGGACAGGTTGTAAAAATTCATCAATTAATTATCATTTTTTATTAAGCATTTATTATTTCATTTTTTCATCCCGCACGTGCGCCCCCTCCCTAACCTAGGAACGTGCCTACTTTGCCTTAGGCCTCTGCCTATGGTTTCTGGATGTACGGTGTCTAGTTTCTTTCTTTTCACAAACATTAGTTATAAACAACATTTTTGTTACCTTGCCTTGCATGTACTTTTTTGTCTGAATTAATCTGGTCATTTGGAACTTGGAACTTACTGACAAATAAACAATTTAACGTAGCTGTAGGTAATATTTTATGTTGTTATAGTCATCTTCAACTTCTGTTAAGTAATCTATGTAGATTACTTACACACAGATACTTATGTATGTATGTTCCTTCTACTGAGTAACCTGGACACTATAGCCTTTATATTTCTAAAAATGATTATAGATTTCGATTAAGGAATTAAACACCGGATGTTTTATCAATGTCGATATCTGATAACGACATCAAATTATTCATTTTCGTCACGATTACTGACACCCTCGTTATCGTGTCACCTCGCGACCACCGCTCACCGGCGACACCTCGTTTGTCAAAAGCACCTGTCCACTAAAGTAATTGTTCTGAGGGCCACAACGATCTATCATTAAACTCCCACACATTCGGACTGTCGTTAAGGATTTTCCATTCATATGCACTTTCCTTACCTTTTTAAAAAGTAACTAGCTGGTGCCTGTGACCTGCGTCTGCGTGACATTATTATAAAAAAAAACTCCATTTGAATCGGATTTTGTTTCCAATTTCATGGGTTTTTTTTGGACGAACCCTAATTCGTTTTCTAAAATAAAAGTAGCCTTAGTTACTCCTAATAACATCAGCCATCTGCCAGTAAAAGCTACCGTCTAAATCGGTCCAGCCGTTTTGAAGATAAGCCGGAACATATAGACAGTTTTTCTTGTTATAGGTAAGTATCGCATATACTTTCTCATGCATTCATTAAAAGCTTGTTATATCGAAATTACAAACAAATGGTTAGATACTAGTAGTTTGTAATTTCGATATAACAAGTTTAAAAAAACATCTATACAGATTAAAGAATTTTTGTGGAGTGGCTGGTTTAGCATCGAGGTTGCCCATGTGAATTCTTGTAGTGGGCTTAATCATGATAAAGATGTTGTTGATTTTGATGGTCCAATTCTATTTCAAGTTTTGTATCTTTTCGTCACCTTGATATTGTCTATTAAAAGAAATAAAAAAAAACTATTGACGCAAGCCGCATGCCTACTTCTACTTATCTCTCACGCACTTACTTAGATAACTGCTATCTATTTAAGTTCCTTAAGATGCATTATTTTAATCCAAGATGTGTGCCACAGGCATACGGACAGGTTTTGATACGGGTTCCAGTTCAACTATTAGTTTGTATCTTATTACTGGTCACAGATCATTTTCTATTACTTTTATTTGGAATGTCGTTGATATAATAGGTAATAATTATAATTCTTTTTTGTTATCGTTAGACATAGGACACCATATGTCCTGTTATTTTAAGCTTCGTCTAATGTCTCAAATCTAAGACTTTAATTAAAAGGGGTTATAAACTTTTTTATTTCCGAACGAAATTATCACAGCCTTTTAAGGAAATTTCCAAACGCCTATTTGACGCTTCCAGTAACTCAAGGGCTGGGTATCACCTTGGCCAGAAACTAAGTATTGCCATACAACGTGGCAACGCCGCCAGTCTCTTGGGCACATTACCAGCTGACAGCGTTGCAAACTTTTGACGTTTTTAGTTTTAATTATCTTGTTTTGATGTATATAGTTTGTGATCGAAAAACTAATATTGTATAGATTTTTGTTTAACAACTGAATAAATCAAATAGGACTACTGGGTTCTTAATCAACATCTGGGGGGTTACTATGACGCTTAAAACATTATTGTTCCATTCCTATTCCAGAGTGGGAAAGAGATGGAGCTAGACGACCTGTATAGCTCCGTCTCTTTTTCACTCTGGAATAAGAATGTAACAATAATGGTTTAAGACGTCATGGTACGCCACCTGGCCAGCCTTTTCCCAACTTGGTTACGGTTGTCTTCCAGTCTTACCGGATGCAGCTGAGTACCAGTATTTTTTTACTAAAGGTATTTGTGGCGCAGAATAGGTTTCTGCATGCATGTTATCATGTGTCTAATATTCGACTCAAGACGTGTACAACCTATAAGGTGTTGTTTTGCATCCTCGTCAAAATTCAGGAGTTTGCCACAAAAGATATAAATGATCAATTTAAATTACTGTATCTAGTTATTTTTTAATAAACACTGATTATTTTGTTTGTTTAAGTTTGTCAGTCTATAACGTGGTTTAGTGAATCAGAAATGATCGAATAAACGTTTGAAATTGTTCGTATGTCTGAAAGCGCGGTTATAGGGCGAGGATCAGACTGGCCGCGTTTAAAACACGTGTAGTTCATACTTACCGATTTCCGTAAATAAGAAAAAAGAAAACCTATTCATTTTGTTATTAATTCGGGTCTAGAATCATTAGCATAGTTACATCCTTGAATTTGACGAGGATGCAAAACAACATCTTGTATAATGAAATAGTAGTTGGCCTCAGAGATAACTGGCTACTCTGGCTAGTGGCTGATATTATGTGATTCAATAAAACGAAAAATTTGTCCATGACTAAACATTTTATTTTAAAGTAACAACTCTCACACTCTCATACAATAAGTAGATAATACTTATTACAATAACCGTAAAGTACACTATCATAATATACCATATGACATATATATGACTTCAGCCTAATGGCACGAGTGACTCTATACAGCTTTCTTCAGAGTCAAATACAAACTTAGACAAACTAAATTCAATCATAGGCACTTTGATCAACCTCTTCAAAATGTCGAGATATGGCGGCCTAATACAAAAATAATAACTAATCGTTAAAGTATACATCATTAGGTTGTAAAAAAGCTTAGAAGGAAGACGAATCCTAAAAGGATTGAACAGAAAAATAAAGATTTATTTTAAAACAAAATGGAGTCCGTAAAGATGACTAACGAAATAACAGATTGAATTTCAGATGAATAAAAAAAAGAAATGTCTAAAATCGAATTTCTAAATTCTAATTGAATTAAATCAATATCGTCTATCGAACAAAAAGTGCATTTTAAAAATAGAGAGTAAAAATTTAGAATCAAACGTGATTGGTCCTTGGGTAGGGAGCGTTTGTGTGACGCATTGTGATTGGGCCATTTTACGAATGGCGGTCGGTGGTTGGTCAGCAGGAGCAGGACTTCGTGGTTCCGTCCCGACTGTTCTCGCCGTTGGCAATTTTGTGGGCAAGCGCGAATTTTTCAGCGTCTCTGTTGTCGTTGCTCTGGAGTAGTTTGTCGTTTAAAAGTATCTGGAATCAGAAAATGTTGCCAATTAACAAGAAGTTTACCTTCTTATGTAAATGTAAATTGAGACCATTGATATTCTGAAAATGTAAATTACAGCACAAAATTCAATAGAAATTTAATAACCTAATGGCCAACAACACGTGCGCCATTGAATCATCAATGATCTAAATGGGGTTCTTTATTGCACATTATGATAAAAGAAAAAGATTTTCAAGAATAAGCAAATGTCTCCACAATCAACAAGACCTTACTGCAAGAAATACTGATTAATTAGAGCTAACAATCATCACAGCTAAGATCTTTGACACAGAAACATCGCGGGTGCAAAAAGAGAGACGAACATTGAAATTGAAGCTGATCATGCATTCATAATTTATGCCACATGGCAAGATCTACATAAAAACTACTGATTTAAAACATCACACACAATCATTACGAGTAAAACAAGTTATTAATAAGTACAGTAATCAACAATATTAATAATCAAGGTTGCAAAATACACGAGATCTTTTTTTGGCGATTCCTGTTTTTCATTTGACCATAGTTGCTACTTATGGTTACAATCTTGATCATTAGGCTTAAAATTAATTATTAAACGAGTTTGCATATTTTAATATTTAATCGGATTTCAAATTCTTGGACCCACGCTAGAAGCATAGAAGAAAATATTGCACAACATTTAAACATAATATGCTTCAGATGAAAAAGTGGATTCCTGACAACAAGCTTTAAAAGGCCATCGAATTTTTTTCTCATTGTGTCACCGTCGCGACGTATGGCAAATACAACAAATTTTAACAAAAGTTCATAGAAGCCATAATTTCTAGCACTTATTTCAAGTTTTGAAAATCGGAAACACCAAGAATCGATGGCTTCAGGTTAACATAACATATAAAGTGCAAGAGATTTCAATAGCAAGTAGTATTTACTAATGTATGGACCATTAGTAAATACTACTTAATATTTAAATCTCTTCTCTCTCTTCTACCCATGGTAGACAGAAAAATATAAAGATAGGTATTGGGATAATGTAGGGAGAATCTAATTAAACATCATCTTAACATGAAACCGAGTAAGCAGAGGAAAAATCATGGTCGCCGCCACGATCAACACTTTTAACCAATCAATGTCAAATTTTCCATTCTCACGCTTGTTCATTATATCATCCAATACCATCTATCACCGATTCCAAAAAAGGCCTACAATTTGTCTTCGCATACAGCAGTCATTAAAAGATAAAACAGACATTTATAACGGCCACGACTAACATAAATTTTCCGGCCTACCATGGACGGTAGCTGCTCTATGGTACAAAAAACAAGCGTGTTTAGCTACAGCCGTATTGCACAACATTATAACAGAACCAACCAGACCTCTAAATATATGAATATTTTAATTATTTATTTATTCATAAAGGCATATACACAATTATTTAAAATTAAAACATTCCATTCAATATTTATATTCATCAGTTGTCAGTCCATTAAATTATATGAGCGGTCCAAATTCCGTAAGGTTAAATAATTTAATATTATTTGGTAGTTAACATTAATATAAATACAATAATCGTAATATTAGATTTGAATAATTGGAATTTTGTCATAAGTGTCTTAAAATCAACAGATTTGAATCGTCTTTTCTTCGGCAACGAATGTCTCGTGGCCAGGCTGTCAGATGTAACAAAATATCTGCATACCTAGGGTACTAAGATTTGCCTCTTTGAGAACGGTTTTTCTAATTTTGATAAATTAAATCTAGGGTCATCAGTCTCTCAATGATCCAACATAGTTTAAATCAATTTCGTTAATGCAGGAATTTTCACAAAAGCTTTAAGATTACGGAAACTAAGTAATGAGAATCCCCATAATTTGGAAGCACCAATAACTTCTCATTTGTGAAACTGGGCAACTTTTTGTGGCATATTAACCCAATTTACGCAATTCAAATCTCACGAAACCCGTTCACCACCATAGTCCATTAGAATGTATGTTTCTTGACATCATAAGCCCTACAATGAACGCGCGGAGAAAACGTTACGTAAATTCGACAGAAACTACATACAGGATCTAAGGGACAGCCCTCCGCAAACTACCAGGGTGCATTCAGCTCCTTATTTTGAATCATATTCCACCGGAATTTTCCTCAAGAAACTTTTAGGGCTAAATGTCACGTCATATCAAACCGCCCTCGTATTGCTAGTTTTATTTTTAATTTCGCTGTATTATTTACATGGAGTGCTGCGCACAGAGAATGTAGTTTCAAATTGAAATAACGGAATAGTAGCTGAAAAAACGAGAAAAGCGGTGGAATATGATTCAAAATAAGTAACTGAATGCACCATGTAAGTTTGAAAAAGACATGAGTTTATACTCACGTCAACATAATAACGTTACATTTACTCCGTGCGTTCGTGCTAGCCCCACATATTGCACAACCTTTACTAAACCACTTCCTACATAATTCTTTACCGCCGAAAGTTTCCATAAGGTTGGTCCGTAAGATGCGACAAGGTTACCATAAACTTTTAAACTAATGTTTTATAAATAACTCTCAAACTGGTTTATGGTATAACTAATCAATGGAAGATTTATTTACGGTGTTTATTCGTTTTGTGTAGGCAACTAAAACGTTGTCTATTAAAATTACATTATTATGACGGTCGATTTGATTTCATGGTAATTCTTTTTGATATATTATGGTAGTTATTTTATTAGTTTTGGTTTATTGATTTATTCCTATATTTATAGAACGTAAAAGTGTTCGAATATATTAAAAGTTATAAATATTAATATGAGCATTATGCGAGAGGTTTTATTAAAGCATGTTTATATAAAAACATTGGAAGTACCGACCTAAAACGAAAACACACAAATTCAAATAAAGATTAACCAAGTTAACTTAACAATAAGATGTCACTAAACTAAGTCTGGAATCCGAAACCTATCGACGAAATCTTAGGAAAACTATTACTATACGAGTACTATAGAAAACAGCTAATGTTTGAGAATTTGGATATTATCTCAGAAACTTCTGATACATGTGTCTTCAGTAATTCTCGCTCTGATAGACATTTATATCATTGTCATGACATATGTTTGAATCGTGGATAAAAGCTAGTATTTTTTTTCAACTCGCGTGATATGTAGAAGAAACCGATTAACTCGAACTTTTAAGAGATCAGATTTTAATGATCTGGGAACAGGGAAGCTGGCAGAGAATTCCACAGACTAGCGGTTTACAAAATAAAGGGTGTAAAACACCTCTTCACGAAGCCGAAAGGCACTGGTTCTCCCTGTCCTTGCGATCATTTTTTTGTTCTACACCATACCTGGGAACCTTCTAGTTTCGGAGATATTAGGGGTCAAAGTTCCAACTTTTTGACAAGTATTTTTTAAAATATAAGTTTTTAATGTGAGATTTTTACTTTAAACACCTCCACGACCCCCTTACTATTCAATCCGTCCATCAGCACAATGTTTTGAGTGCGTTACATTGAGTTCTACCACAAAACATGATTTTACACGCCCCAAAAAAAAATCGTTTCCCAGCAATAATTTTTGCGTAAAGTTTCATGTACAGAATGCTTGGTTGACGGCTTCGTGATGAGGTGATTTACACCGTGAAGATGTGGAAGCAAAGCGCTTTATTTGTGTAGTTTTTAAATAAACCCTTACCTTATTAACTAGTGACCTGGCTGCCTCCTCAATGTTGATGTTTTCTTTGGCCGACGTCTCGAACCAACCAGCGAAGCCCTTCTCGCGACAGAACTCCTCCATCTTGGCTTGTGAGTTCACTATGCCTTCCTTTTGTTGATCGCACTGAGGAAACAAGAAACATGTGGAATTGGAGCGTAAAATTGAAGTTGAACTGGCTATTCACAAATATTAGAAGTTGGTTAGCAGTAGGGGGAGGGAGAAAACTGTGATCATCATCTGCCTAGCCTTTTCCCAACTTTGTTGGTAACGGCTTTCAGTCTAGCCGGATGCAGTTGAATACCAGTATGTTATATGGAGCGACTGCCTATCTGACCTCCACAACCCAGTTAGTAAGTACTAGGTAATACGTTACCTGTTGGTAAGAATGGTTGTCAGACTTTCGGGTCAGTGACTATCTGTAACGACTGTCAAAGATCTACAAATGGCAGCCGGGACCAACGGCTTAACGTGCTTAAAAACGTGCTTGGAGAAAACTGTCATAAATATCTAAATTGCATTTAGAAGATTTGACGCTTTTTTGCAATTGATCTATAAATAAAAATTTAAACTACGGTTACCAAACTACTAATAATCTCTATCTATTTATATGTCTAATTTCCAAGTTTTATAAGAATTATTAAAATTATGATAAATAGCCTTTGCTTATACAGGGTGTAACGGAAAGGGTATATACATACTTAAGGGTGTGCTACAGACGAACAAACTGAACATGTTTCTCCGTCGGACAAACATCGTAATAGCAAAAAAATATCAACTGCCCCATACATTTGGGTTGAATAGGTATTGCAATTTTGTATGAGGCAGCAAATAAGTTTTTCACATGAAAAACATGTTTTATGATGAGAAACATATTCAGTTTGATGGTCTGTAGCACACCCTTAAGTATGTATATACCCTTTCCGTAACACCCTGTAGACGTTACTTATTATTAGTTGTTACATTAGTACTATGTCTACGTCTTAAAATGCAGTCAGTTTACGAAAGAAATATATTGACTTTAATAACTAGGAACATAATGGGTACCTACGAACACAGTAAACATCATAACAGAAACCAATTACATACGAGAGTCATCACGCTGGCCGCTACGGAATCTCCTATAGACGTTCAGAAATAGTTCATGGGTATGTGTTACAATAAAACCTGTTAATCGGACAACTTTTGACCGGTGTCAGTCAAATGCCTAGCTAAGTTAAATGGCGTTATCTCTATTCAAATATTTGTTTGAGAACGCCTCAATTATAATCAAAAAAGGGGTCACAAAAAAAACCTAACAACCTTAGGAGTTTCAAAGTAAATGTTAGTTACTGTTAAAATAATTTTAACCGGTCAAAACAAGTTTTAACTAACAGTTTTGACTGCGACGCGAAGAGTTGCCGAATCACGTCTTCGGAACCGAAGTGAGCCTATTCCGCGTAGATATGATTAAGGGTAGTGCAGTGTAGGCCAGCTTACATTACGAATCCTAGAAAAACTATCTAGAACAGCCTACCTTATTCGCCAGCAATATGCAAGGTATAGGCGATCCATCCGGCAGTTGGACCTTGGCATCCAGGTCGTTCTTCCACTTAACCACAGCGTCGAAGGTCGCAACCCTGGATACGTCGAAAACGATGAAGGCACCGACAGCCTCCTTGTAATACACTCGGGTCATGTTGCCGAAGCGCTCTTGACCTGTGAAAGGAATTACGAAGTATTATGAGACTGATAATGATGATGACATCAGCCGATTTTGGACAGCGCAGTGACTGCGTTCGATGGCTTTCTAGGGTGGTTGTCGATAGTTTTGGTACCTATACTGCTCTTTCATGTGATCTCAAGTGGCTAGCATTTGCAATATGCCCGAAAAACTTTAAGACTACACATATTGTTTTTGTAATGGTGACCGTTACCTAGAATAAGTTTATAACGTTATGTTATCATAATTATGTTCTCATGTAAGTGGCTCTTTTGTCTTTTGAGAATAAAGTATACTAAACCTAAAACTACAAGCACAAAGAGGACATGTCAGAACACCATTCATTGACGACAGCTGTAGGTGACCTAGCTTTAAGGTCAGGTAAGGAGTGGGGAGTACAGATTCCATTAAGAGGAGGGTCGATCGAAGTGTACCTAACCTACGCTTGCCGGGGTCGATCCGTAGAGGGACCACTCTTTTCATATCCAGACCCCTCCGTCTACTCGGAAGCATGTGAAGTTGATCCATCCATTTAAATGGTCTTTGATGGTCTAACTATCAGTCTCAGTGTGCTGCGGAGGTAGGATCGGCAGTCGCACCATTTAAAAACCTGGTGGTAGCTGCATCCTGTTAAACTGGAAGCAGACCCCAGAACAAGTATTTGAAAAAAGGCTAGGCTGAAGATAATTGATTTGCACGGTTCTTAAGACTTGACAAAATATTTTTACAAAGCGTTTTATTTTTTATTTTGAGCAAGTATATTTTACACATAAGTACGTTATACATGTACTTTTAAGAATCAATGTTCTACATGATGGTGCCAACCACAATCCTAACTTGTTGCGGAATTTAGAAGAACAATGCGGTCCCACGGGCACACACGAAAACCGACCGTGTTTCCTATAATGGATAATACTTATTGTTTGTGATCAAGCAGCATCATCATGTGCCAAGCCTTTTCCCAAATATGTTGGGTTTGGCTTCCAGTCTAACTGGATGCAGCTGAATACCAGTATTTTACATGGAGGGACTGCCTGTCTGACCTCGACAACCCAGGTAGTACTGGGTAATACGATACCCTTGGTAAGACTGATTGTCAGTCAATCAGAAAGTAGTCAGTCGATAAGAAAATTTATCAAATATTATGTAATACATGTACGACACTTACAAAAACCAATTCATAAAAAGAACCAGAAACTAAACTATTCACTTCACTCTTCACATAGATATCTTAATAATTAAAAATTAATATATAACAATTATTAGAGACAGGAACAAAAAGAAGAAAACCGTTAAACAAAGTGTGAACGCGTGGAGAAAATCCGCAGATTCTTCATCGTATATGGCCATTTTTATTTACTGCTGCTACGAAGCAGCTGATGAAAAACCACGAAAAAACTGACATAATTGTCAATTTTTTTTAGGGAATGTTTTGACAATCGACTGACGTTGACAGTGGGATGCTCTTATTTTTGGAAAAAGAGTCGAAACAGAAGTACACGTACCCTTCAACCAACTTATCTGTCATCATCTGCCTAGCCTTTTCCCAAACTATCTTGGGATCGGCTTCCAGTCTAACCGGATGCAGCTGAGTAACAGTATTTTACATAAAGCGACTGCCTATCTGACCTCCACAACCCAGTAATTGGGTAATACGATACCCCTTGGCAAGACTGGATGCCAGCTTTTTGGCTTCTGATTACTCGTAACGACTGTCAGAGATCTACAAATGACAGCCGGGAGGAACGGCTTAACGTAATTTACGAGGCATGGAGGAAACTCGGTATGTAATTATGGTCACCCATCCAGGGGCCAACCTCGGCAAGCACGGCTTAACCTTGAAGATCAACCCGTGCGGCTGTTATTATTTAGCTAAGAGATCCTCCAACCAACTTATCTGTGCAGGCGGGAAAACACAAAACTTAAATAAATGTACTAATATTGACGTAAATTTTCTTGCCAAGAAACGCTTCCTTGAACTGCACCCTTATAATGGTCATACTACTATTATTGATCGAAGGTGTTTTGCTTTCAATTTAATATTCTCTGGGGCATATACAAGGTGTAAAGACAATTACAAAACTTTCACGTACTAAGAAAGACTTGAACATTGTTTCACCTCATTAAAAGTCGTTTAATTATGAAGTCAACGTGTCTGAAACCAACTAAAGATCACATTTGATCTAGACTCATCTTGATCATGCAAGAATCAACAATAGACCTGTATTAACCAAGGTCTATCTGATAATCGGAGGAAGTCACTCCATAGGCACCTAGGTCTATTGAATACGCGACTAATAAAGTACCTACTGGTACTTTGTAACGTTACGTCCGGGCGTCCTCTTAAACGGTTCCTGAACAATTGTATGGGTCTTACTTTTTATGTACTTTTTACAAGTTTGGGGGGTAAGGGGGAACAGCAATAACAGCTATGTAGCTGTCCCAAATATCAACCTCGCCTGCACGCATTGTTGGTTCGTATGAATAGCCAGCTTACCGTTCAGAAGAGACTGCAGCGGCCTTGGAGATGAAATAACCCCTGAAATTCCTGGTGCAGGACGCAACGGAAAACCACTGCACTGTTTTACCAAAAAAATCACAATGAAAAATCGAAACAAGTTAAGGTTATTGTCGCCGTTCACCCGTTCCTCTTTTCGATTTTATTTCCTAAGATGAGTAAATTAATGTACTATTTAAATCCATATCGCGTCTTTTCTCCTGTGATTAGTCAAATCTGGAACGTCTCCACTCATCTCTGCTTTGGTGGACAATAGGTCTGAATGAATTAATCTATAAACTCACCCGCAATATCCCATAGCTGCAAACGAATGATAGTATTCGCGTCCCAATTCAATACTTTGAGCGCAAAGTCCACGCCGATGGTGGCTCTGTAGTGCTGGCTGAAGAACTGGTGCACGTATCGCTTGATGATGGACGTCTTCCCAGTGCCCAGCTCTCCGATGACCAGGATCTTGTACAGGTGCTCTCTACGCTCAGCGCTGGGGGAAGCGTGGGACTGAAAGAGAGAAGAAAGGGGGAAGTTAGATTTTACTCTGCGGTTGTAAGGGAAGTTTTTAGAAACATCAGTCTGAATACCATAGGGTATGTAGCCATTTAGCCAGGTACATTAAGAGTCAGAAGGGACGCCGACACTAAAACGGTGAATACCACGTATTTAGCAGCATTTTAAATCGTTAACCTACATAAAAATTTTGTATGGTTTTTTTTTTAATCTGCTGTTCCTTACATTTTCGGCTTGTGGCTAATTAATAACAGCCCCAAGGGTCGATCTTCAAGGTTAAGCCATGCTTGGCAAGCTCGGTCTGTAGATAGGTGACCATAATTACATATCGAGTTTCCTTCTTGCCTCGGAAAGCACGTTAAGCCGTTGGTCCCGGCTGTCATTTGTAGATCTTTGACAGTCGTTACGACTAGTCAGAAGCCGAAAGTCTGACATCCAGTCTTACCAAGGAGTATCGTATTACCCAGATTCTGGATTGTGGAGGTGACATAGGCAGTCGCCTTATGTAAAATACTGATACTCAGCTGCATCCGGCTAGACTGAAAGCCGACAAATTTTGGGAATAGGCTAAGCAGATGATGAGGTACATTTTAACCAAGTAGGTATTGCAGTTTTGTAGGAAACAGCTGTTATTTTATTAATGAGAGGGAGGGGACTTCAGAATGATGTACTGAATACATGAGAATTGTTTTAGCGTCACTGTACCGTCCATCCTGTATTAGGGAGGGACAAATCAATAGTTCAGGCTACTATTGTATTCTTACATGACTGGGCAAAAATTTACCCTTATGTTTTCCCTTTTAATGTATTTTTGTAATGGAAAAACGATAAAAGCACATGAAGCGACAGTGCATCTATTCCAGCTTTTTTACAGTCACAGTAAAATACATCAATTTTGTCATTATTATGTTCGCTACATGCTTTTATTGATACTCTATGGTATTTAAGTTTGCGTAGTTGCAATGTATTAAGAAGCACTCATCAGTTCAATTGGCTTTCAATTAGGCTAGGTTAGGTATAGCAGCATCTACATGCTATGACATGCATCTACCTAACTACATCTGAAACATCTATTGAAAATATTCATCAACTGCCTAGACTCTTCCCAACAACACTAGAATTGGCTGACAGTCTAACTGTATGCTGCTGAATACCAGTATTTTCATGGAGCGACTGTTTATCTGACCTCCACTACTCAGTTTCTGGAGAATATGATATCTACGGCACGTGGTGCTTAGCTGGTTAGTACAAAATAAGAAAACTGAATAATTGCGGATTATCCTTAAAATAATATAAGCATTTCTAAATGCTCAAATTCATTGTTGCAAAATCGCTGTAATTTCTACAGGAAAATAGGTAAGTACCATGCAAAACGTATACGACAATGTTTACTTCAATAAATAAATGAATAATGACGTCATAGACTTGCAACACTAAGATATATGTGTGCCCCTGTCATTTTTCACTGATAAAGGAGAAACCTCGAGAGTCGGCTATTAATGTCAATTGAGAAATGATAACATACTTTTTTTTACAATCTAAACCAGAAAGAAAATCTTCTTAAAGTAGGTATAATCTTTGATATACACATATGATCTAATGCTATTTAAATTAAGTATAAATTATAATACAAAATAAACAACAACGCGACAAAAAAACGATTGCAGAACTAGATTGACAAGCTAGAACATCGAGATGGTTGGCACGGATTAATTAATGCATCAAATAGCTTTTTCATTCTTGGATGTTCTAAAGATAATTAAGCATCTTCGAAACAAATGGACACCTAAATAACAAAATATTCGAGCTCATTTCGCTTGCTTTGAATATAAAGGGGGTAAATACATTGCTTTCACCAGCAATAATTTTTGCGCTGAGTTACTTAGTTTTATGTACAGAATGCTTGGTGGACTTGGTGGAGCGGTGGCCCAGTGGTGGCAGCCCCGACTTACTAGCAGTAAGCCGAGGATTCGAACCCAGGCAGGCACATAACTTTGTGTAACTTATTTCATTACCGCTACTCTCAAAAACGGTGAAGGAAAACAACGTGAGGAAAACGGCATGTCCTAGAGCTAAAAATTCGAAGACATGTGACATCTACCAACCCGCACTGGGCCCGCGTATGGTGGAATACAGGCCACTCCCTCTCATAGAGAGGAGGCCTGTGTCCCAGCAGTGGGAACATTATAGGCTGATGATGATGATGCTTAGTGGACGGCTTCGTGAATGGTCCGTTTAAACCTTGAATGTTCGACGAACTTACATATTTGCAAGTTGTATTCATGATAGCAGATTAACAGTGTTACTCATTTATTTTACAGACGCTGTTGAAAGAAAAATTATGAATATCCCCTATTCAGCTGACGTACCATGATGTCTTAAAACATTATTGTTCCATTCCTATTCCAGAGTGGGAAGAGATGGAGCTAGACGACCTGTATAGCTCCGTCTCTTTTTCACTTTGGAATAAGAATGGAACAATAAAAAAAACCCCCCTGAATAGGGGATATTCACATTTTTTTTATTTGTGTGTCGGGTAGATTATTGAAAAGTATTGGACACGTATTTTTTCTTTTTTCACGTGGTCATTAAATTATGGAGATATACGAGTATTGACTTGAAATGGCGCATGACGTCACGTGTAGGTAATTTTTATACCTACTTGTGACGACTACGTCACAAGCTGGGGGCTTACTAAAGCTCTCCAACTTTAATGAGTTGAAACTAAGTAATTTTTTGATATTTTGATAAAACAAAAAATACGTGGCTAATATTTTTAAAGTACCTGCCTGACGGACAAAATAGAATTTCGTTTTCTTTACCCAGTCTTCCCCCCTATTGAGTAACATACTGAATCGCAGCGGTTGTTATTTATTTTGTTTAAGTGTATATACTTCATATTGCGTAAAATCTAGGTCTCAGGACCACTATCTCTTGTAGTAAGATAACAGAGTTATATTTACCGGTAATAAGAGCGTAAACAGTACAAAATAACATCGTTTTGTTACCAGTGTTGATAATGCGAGAAAAATATGACATGATTGATGACACTATCTTTGAGGCCCGTTTTTATAAACACTATAATACGTATGTAACTTTATTTTTCGAAACTTTCTCAAAAAAAATGCAAAACATACGCAGACGAAATCGCAAACAATAGTTAAAAAAAATCGAAAAGTTGCTTAAATGAGTGGGCTTTTTCTTAGTTTTTCAATTCCCAATGAGGGTTTATGGTTCAGGGCTTTCAAGGTGCTGTAACAGCACAGCATTACTTAATCCATCCATCAGGTTACGAGATTATCCTACACTCTGGTGATCAAAAGACTTATAAAATACGAACTATAGTGTAACCACTTAAATAGGTACTACAGTTACTAGAACCTCAGGTGGCCACGTCTTAAAACATTATTGTTTTACTCCTTTCCCAGTGTGCGAAAGAGATGGCGCTAGACATACTGTATAGCTCCGTATCTTTCCCACACTGGAATAAGTGAAAAATAATACTGCTTTATGACGTCATGGTAGGCCAGCTGTTTGTTTGTTTTTTTGTTACCTTTTTACTACTTCACGGCTGATGGTAATGTTTGGTGAGGACATCGATTATATCCTGTTGAAGGACATAGGCTATATTTTTGTTCTTCTCACAAATGCATATCAAAACTCGAACGAAGTCACGGGCAACAGTTATTTTGAAATAATTTCGTGTCATTCTAACTAATTACCATCGAATATAATAATATAATATTTTATTTGATATAACCTAATTAAGTATTTTACTTTATTATAGTTTAAGACTTCGCAAGGGGTCAATGTTGGAATTTGTGTAATATACCACCAAAGATAACGACAATATTATGTTAATGAAAAAAATTAAGTACACAAAATTAAGACAAAAATATAGTTATGACTTTATGACGCATGGCATTCACGATATTATAATACAGTCCTACAGTCCTAAATATTTTACAGGAATGGAAATATTCATTGATGTGTATAATTATGTATACAAGGTGTTGTTTTGCATTACGCATAGGTACTCATAGGTAGTAGTAGGTAGGTGGACATATATAAGAACAAGTGCATTGCAACGCATGCTGGGATCAGCTAGTGTAAATATATTTGAATAGGAATAAATTCACTTTTAATCAATGCTGAAGTCTTCGAGTAATCAAAATTTCGGCTTCAGCTTTGGCTTTGGCCGAAGGTTGTGACGATGGCCGATTAAATTGATTCGGCTTCAGCCATTATTTATTATTTATTTTTAGTAATCTAACTATGCTAAGTAACTGTAAAGTATCGAGAAGGTTCCACAACGATGTGAAATTTAGAAAAAAAAAATTGGCTAATACTGATACTGAGTAGCTACGTAAAATTACTGATTATACAAGTAAATATTTGTTTATCACAACATTATCACAACACATAAAGGGTGTAAAACACCTCTTAAAGAAGCCGAAAGGCACTGGTTCTCCCTGTCATTGCGATCATTTTTTTGTTCTACACCATACCTGGGAACCTTCTAGTTACGGAGATATTAGGGGTCAAAGTTCCAACTTTTTGACAAGTATTTTTTTAAATACAAATTTTTAATGTACGATTTTTACTTTAAAAACCTCCACGACCCCCGTACTATTCAATCCGTTCATCAGCACAATGTTTTGAGTGCGTTACATTGAGTTCTACCACAAAACACGATTTTACACCCCCCAAAAAAAAGTCGTTTCCCAGCAATAATTTTTGCGTAAAGTTACTTAGTTTCATGTACAGAATGCTTGGTTGACGGCTTCGCGATGAGGTGATTTACACGGTGTATACAAGCACAGAGATCGTTGCTCATCACTGAGAGCACAAAATAGATCTTATATCTACGGATTTTTTTTTCAAGGAAAATCATATATTATAAAACTCACGCTACTGCTGGGTTTCTGTTTGGGAGACATCTTCAATCAGAAATCCTTGTTGAATACGCAAGTCGTCAAGAAACACAAAAGTAAGTCCAAAAAAGTAAATCACAAGCACGATACAGAATATTCTCGATTTCGTTATATTTATACCACATCTCACTATGTATTATATTTTAACTGTCTTCACTCATCCTCCATTTAATAAAAAAATATTTCAAATATTCTGTTTTTAATTCAATCAATTGATTCAGAATAGTAAAAAGTTTAAAAAGGATGCACAGGTCTAGGCGCGGCTTAATTTGAATTTGGAGCGCTAATAGACAATTTTTATTTATTTTTTAATCTGACCACGGACCTAATCGTTCAGCCTTCGAATACAAACTATCGAGTCGGTCCGATGACCAGCTATTTATGAAGTCGCGTCGAGTGGAAAGATAGCGCTTATCGGCCACCTGATAACGACAAAGTATTTGTCATTTGCACTCCTTGGCCAGTAACCGATCTAATATTTGTGTCGTTTTGATAAATAACGACGATTTTTTACGTTTCGTTTTTTTTTTTCCTTGACCGGGGCAAGGACATTGGAACTTATTCTGTTTTTTTTAGTTATTTTTTGATAATGTGATAATTTACTATTTCTTTAACTAGGCAGTTCCATATCTTTCTCAAATTGTACCAGTAAAATCATTTTTGATTGAATAATGCATGCGACACCTGCAAAGATACGAACTTGGTCTATCTTAAACCACAATAGAATAATAATCGTTGTTTTTTTTTCCTTCAAGATAGGTAAATAAGTGTATAGGTATCTTCTCAACTTACATAGCTGATAGATATCTAAATGTCATTCTGCTTGTATTCTATTCTCGATGATCTTTGATCGAAAATAACATCCGGTACCTACAATGGAATAGACTACTGATTTGGTTTTTATTGCACTTGGGATATATTTTATGTCAGTGGTACCTTTCGCGGATGGTTGCTTGGTAGAAAATGAAGAATTCTTTTGGTATCCGAAAATAAATATATCAATCTGATCGCAGCGAGAGAGAATAAAAACGCAAGGCAATTATACAGTATGATTGGTATTTGGGTGCAGTCTAATAAAACAAGGAAGTCGTTCCAGTAACTTGCACGTTAAGTTTCATGTCAACGCTCTGAGTGCCGTAGATTTGGAAATTTTTGGTGGAGAGATGGAAAATATCCAAAGTTCGATTTCACCGAAACAACCCAGATTGGACCGCTAGTTATCGGGTCTAATTTGTTGCAAATTCGCTCTAGTACTACTCATTTCAAGGACTGCATCCAATTACCAATCACCCTGTATAAGTATACGCATACAGGGTGATTGGTAGATAGAGGTTGCCAGATAGAGGATTTTGAATCATATAACAGAGTTGTTACATGATTCAAAATCCTCTATCTGGCAACATTCAATAGTTACAGCTCTATTTTCATTTCATAGTTTATTGACCACTTACAACGGCTAACAAGTTGGGTTGGTTTGAATAATTCCTTTGTAAACATATTATATTTTTGACAGAAACGTCGGGTTTAGCAAACTTAATAGTTAGCGGAAAAAAAAAGTTTAAAAGAAAAGTACAAGAACCACACAAACCATAATAAATTTCTTTCGAATCATAGACAACAAACCCGATACTGCAACAGTCAGTTATTGTCAGCGAATGCACATTGCACAACCGTTGGAACCGCGACGCGGCCGCAGTAAGTCTAACCCAGGGATTAGGTTACGTACACGCATCAGCGACGACCTCCGACCGACTGGCACTGGCATGCCACAGGGAATGGCATATCAATATGGCATTGGCAACGTGTAACAGTTTGAGGCCTTTGAGGTTTGAAGAGAAGTTTTAAGCATAGTGAAACTAGAGCAACGAATTAGAGCTACTTTCGTGTTGGGATGTTTTGAAGTAGAGTTACTTTCGATCCATATCGAGGTAATTCATTTTTCAAATCCTATTTAATAAAAATTTCAATGATAGGAATGTTAATTTCTATGCATTGACAAAATGACCCTATTATGCAATGTTAATACATTTGTTGAAATATTTTGTTGCTGTAGCCTTGTCGTTTACTTATCATCTAATACCGCTATTAATGTTAATGATCCAACCGTAATCCGTAAAAATTGAATCACCGAAATCCATTAGGAAATAATTAATGATTTTTCTTAGGTTACCTATTAGCAAGCGTACACATTAGGTTAGTTTAGGTTATTATAAATAAATTAAAGAGCAGCTCATCGTAACGACAATTACTATATAATGTATTATTGCAACATTTGCAATTAAACTCATGTTCAGTAATTCTACAGTTTGGCAAGGATAAAGAAACAATAGGAGAGAGATAGCACTTATCATTCAGGATGAATTTGTGAGATGATACTTCAGCACAAAAGCCCTAAACGATTACCTATAAATAAAGTAGAGCGGCTCAAGGATCCATGAGCAGTTGCGCACTAATTTCGAGAAGAATTAAAAAAACTAAAAGAATCCGTAGCTATTTTTAGGCTATTGGCCCTATCGTTCACACCATGCGTATCAATTTCATGAAGCCACATAAACGCACTAATTGAACTATCAAATTTTCCAACCCATTAACTTATATTCTCACCTTATTTATAAGGTTTCTCTATGACCCACTTCCTTTCACGTAATGGCAACATAGACCCACTTCCTTTCACTTATAAAAAGTTAAATGTTCGTAATTTGAATTCTTGTGTTAAATTTCTTTTTTTGTTGTTGCGCACCGGTAAGCACTGTTTGCTGACAGCAAAGCAAAGACGCTTATTATTAGGCAGTTCAGCAACTGGACGTTGAAATTTTGATACTATAAGTCATTGCTATCTAGATAGTCGATTTTCTAAAAGGCTGTATAGCCTGTTTCCTATAAAAGTGCAATACCTACAGTCAAAATGTAGAGCACAGCTGTTTTTTTTTAAATAAAAATTGTGGAAGAGATTTTGTTTTTTTTTGTAAATTCGTAATAATGATTTGAATACGTGGATGTCCCTTCAACCCCACAAAGTATTTTTATGATTCTTGACCAACCAGAGTTGAAAAATATTTCAAATGAACAGCTGAATTCCTAGTTAGTAAATCGTCCCTAGTTTGTTGTGTGCGTAAGGCCTTTTGCTAAACCTAAGCAGCTGTCACTATCACTACTATAATAGCTGTAATATTGCACAAGTGACAAGAGTTTACTAGTCCAACGCCCGCATCCAAGTATCATTGTAATGCATATCCCTAGGTAGACTTTACTTCATGTAGAAAGGACAATATGTAACACATACTATGTTGACGCTCACGATTTATATGTCGACAAAAACCATTTAAAGGCAGAGGAGCACACATGCGCAAAGTTCTTAACTGATAAACTATGAAAAATGCGTAAAAATGAAATCATTTTGTTCCAATATGTAGGTAGTATGGATTTCGAAGTAAGACTGCATTTAGCGTTTGGTGAATGCAGTAAAAACCGTATCAAAATTCATTGCGGAGTCAGTTTAAAAGAACGAACAGCCCAGACGCAAGCAGTGACTTTGTTTTAGACAATCTATAGTATCTATAGTATCTATGTAAATAATAGAAAATCAGAAAAAAAGAGCCCAAAATTTTTTTGTTTGTATTTCTGTTTGTTCCGGCTATTCTCCGAAACTGCTGGACCGATATTAGCGGGAGATAGCCGTTGTTAAAAGGAGTAGGCTACTTATTTTAGAAAAAAGATTAGGATACCGTGCATAAAGATTAAAACCCATTATATTGTTAACTACATGTGATTCAAATAGGGAAGTAATATATTTGTTATAATTTTACGCGGACGAAGTTGGCGGGCAACAGCAAGTTAATAGATAAAATGTATACCTTCCAGCTACTGTAAGTCATATATATTATGGTTCAAAAACTTTTAAATGCCAAAATTTTCTCACACCAATGAACACCATGACAAGAACAAATCGAATACACGTGTCTATGTAAGAAGAGTAGACCATAGACTATAATATTACCCTTATCAGTAACATTTAGGAGATGCAATTAAGATAGCATGGATAGATTGCTAAAGTTGTTTTCAGAATATCTGATTTCTTGACTTATTTGAGATCAGTAAGGAAATCAGATATTCAATAAAACAGCGGTTTGTCTGCCAATTAAAACAAACAGGTTTTCAAAGAGCACAATACATTTTTAAATGTTATCATTACTTATCATCATTTGTATTAAAACCTCTTCTTTAGACAAGAATACAAGATGTATTACTTATGAAAGACTGAAGAATTTAAGATAAAAGCATTTGCATAATAAAATGTAATTGAAGAAATTAACTGTACAACAGAAGCATTGTAAATTGAAAAAAAAAAAACTTTTGTAACATAAGATATGGCCGATCTATGGATGAAGAAAGTCTTTATATGGTCGCTCTGTTCGCCGAAATAAGCTAAAGGTCACAACATCTTTGAACTCTCATTCATTTAATTAAGTACATATATGTAAATTAAAAGTAAATGTGTTTCTCTGAAACCAGCCATCAAAGAATTTTGTTGGAGGCTTATGTAGAATGCTACAATTTTTGGTGTTATCAATTAACAAAAATCAAATTATGCAAATAGCTATGTGCTTCACTAAATCACAAAAATTGGGCTAAGAAATGATAAAAAAAAGTTTCTCTTTTCTGTGCTAGTTAATGAAACCTGCAATCCCTCAAGAAGATAACACTCTGTAGATATATTAAAATTCCGAAACATTGCCTACATTCCTATCTTCAAAATATTACGAAATTAATGTTAATTTAATGTGGGAAGACTAGAATATCTTCTCTCATTGAAATATATGATAACCAGTCAGTTATCGATTAATTTTATATTATATCTCGCAAACAAGATTTTAGAATTGCAAATTGTTCAAATTGACTACAAATTGCAAATGCTTGACTAAATTATTGAAACTCCTGTAAAAGATGTCTAGTCGATATTATTATGAGAAACATTAGTGCTTAACTCATAAAAGCATTATATTAAGATTGTTTTGTTTTCGTATTCAAAATCAAAAGGTATTTATTGAAATAAAGTTGAATAAGATTGAGAAACTAGAATACTTGAGATAAATCGCTCAATCTTCGAATTTTTTACGTTCGAATCTTTATCTGCGTTTCAGATTTTTGAACGTCAAATTCACAAGACGCCCTGCCCTTCGCCGCTTTCTAGTGTTTTAGCTGAGAAGAAGAAGTGACAGAACAAACTCCTCAACAACAAAAACTTCTGTTATATAAGTTAAAAGAACCATACTTTATAACAATTATATCCAAATCAAATAAAACATTTAAAAAATATTTGCCAAATTTATTGTGTTTTTAAGTACCTAAGTTTTTAGAAAACTTGGGTACAAATAAAATGTTATTTATGTATTTATTAAATCAATTGCCAAGTGCCATAGAATAAGTATTTCACGCGGGCGAAGTCGAGGCTAGATGTTGACTTTGTTAGTACGAAATAAGAAAACGTCGTACCTATTATTTACATAGTTGAAATATCACTGTAATTTCTACATAAATAACTAGACAAACTCACTCAATTCTTTGAATTTTATCAGAAGACTATGTTTACCTAAATAAATAATAATAAAATAGGTTTGTTGTTATTTCTATGAATCATAAGATTAAAGTAAGTAATTTTGTCATAATTATGCCAATCCAAAGGAGCTCTAGCCTACAAACAGTTAACAATCAAACAAATCAGGAAAACAAATAGTCAACGCAATAAATAACAATAAAAAAAAAACAAAACTCATCTGGTTACATTTACTTGAGGCGTTCATTTCAGGGAAAATTTATCAATCAAACTGTTTAATTATTTATTAATAATTAGTTGCATTTGCACGTGGCTGTGATAAGAATGCTAAATGCGAATGGATAAAATAAGAAATGAATACATATGAGGAAGTCTTGACTGAAAAGATGTGTGGTAATCGGCTGTCGTGGTATGGGCATGTGATGCGGAGGAATGAGAAAAATGTCGTGAGTGAGGAAAGTATTGAGTATGAATGTGGATGGTTATAACAACACACATACGAGTAGAGGAAGACCAAAGAAACGATGTATGGACTGTGTGAAGGATTTTATGGTAAGAAAGAAGGTGTCTGATGGGATGACAAGTAATAGAGAAGTATGGAAGAAGAAGACATGCTGCGCCGACCCCAAATAAATTGGGATAAGCAACTGAATGATAACTGGTTATGCAGTTATTTATATTATTAGAGATTAGTGGTAAGCTGCTGGGTATGTTAATTCTTTTGATCTGGTGGCGTACCATGACGTCTTAAAACATTATTGTTCCATTCTTATTCCAGAGTGAAAAGAGACGGAGCTATACAGGTCGTCTAGCTCCATTCTCTTTCCCACTCTGGAATAGGAATGGAACAATAATGTTTTAAGCGTCATAGTAACCCCCCTGAAGTTCAAAGAGCATTCCAGTCCCATTTACAACTATCAACTTTGTAAAAATATATGCAAGGAGGTAGATAGTGTCTATGTCTAATCTATTATGATGTACGTAATTTTAAGAAATCCATTTTGCTTTCTTTATTATAAACTATCTAATTTTAGATAGCTTAGCTTAGCTTTGGTTTTGATAGCTTTCATAGCTATTTATATTCCTACAAGTAAGTACTTGGGTCAGCTTTTTGGAAGCCAATGTCAATTCAGTACATTTTTTTACTTTTTGACCATTGATACAAATAAGGAACACTTTGTCTTTGTCCCTCAGGAATTCACAATGGATGCGAGGAAGTAGCTACTGTAACTGTTTTGTTGGTGTAGGTCAGTGGCGCCTTTAACAGGGCCATGGAGTAATCCCTAGGGTTACCAGGTTCCATCCATCCAGAAAATGAATAGGAACAACTTTCAAGTCTGTTCTAAAAATAATCTTTCGCTGTTTAAATCACTGGAAAAAAAGTCGTAGACGACGTTAAGTCGTGTCGTCCTATAAAAATATGTGACCATTTCCATTTAAATACACAACCCACGACGCTTTAAATGACACGATAATCTGTCGTCACGACATAGTTGGAACGCGCACCTTTTTGGCAATATTGCTCCTTTTCCATGGATGTACTGTCATACTGTGTGAAAGACAATATGACTAGAAAGGGGGTGGCTTATGAGATGACGACTTCTATAGAAGTTTGAAAAAAGAAGACATGATGCACCTGTCCCCAAATAAATTGGCATATGGCAGAAAAATGGTGATGAATACGTGTTCGTACCTACTTCATTCACTAGGTATCTCATTAGTAAAATATTTGCAATAACGAGTTCGTTTGCACAAACTCGTTAACGGAAATATTTTACTTAAATTCAACCATAATAAAATGATTAAAGAACCTGTTTGATAAACAGAAACACAATCAATTACTATACGAGTAACTAACTTTTATAAATAACTGTATGAACTCATCGCTAATGAACTAAAAATGGTAAACCTACTTAGTAAATATGTTACAATTTTCAAAACTTTTCCGCCATTTCAACGCAGTATTGTCTATGGGTTATCTGTCTTTTTTTAGTTAAAGTATAATTCATAGTAATGAGGCATAAAGGAAGAGAAGGAGAGAAGAAAGAGAATGAACTAGCTAGAAGTCCGCCTTTTTAATAAACCCTTAAGGCAATTTATTTGAGGTCAGCATACGTCGTCTTAATCTTTCATGCCTCTCAACAGTCAGTATAATGGTCAGTAACCATTCTATTACAAATCATCGTTACTTTGATCTTTCCCTACTTTTATTCAACCATAACAGCAGCTACTAGAGCCAATAAATTCAATTGACACAACATAAACTATTATCACCAATAAAATGTAACCAAACCAGTTGCTACGGCTTCGACATTGACTAGAAATCGATTATTTAGTCAAAGAGTCAAGGTGTCGAAATATCTTGCGTTACAAAAGATAGTTTAACAACCTTAATGCAATGCAATTGGTAGATTTAGTGAAGGGGAAACTGAAGGCGAAGAGACGTAAGTACAGTCGTAACTCTATGGTCATCTATACCTACGGACTACACGTCATTTTGTTGACGTCACAACTCTATGGTCAAATGTCAGATGTCAAAAACGGATAATAAAAAAAAAATTGGCTACCGAAACAAAAAGCTTCTGGATTTAAATCGCTCAACAAAACAAGGATCCGTTCTATTTTAACCATTGATCATTTTGAACACCGAAAGGTGTAAACCTAGCGTTGCGCTTGCTTTAGGCAAAGCTTGCTGTAGGCGATTGTTTATAACTGTACACGAACAACACCACCTTTGACCATTCATGTTAAAGGCTGATCAAGGTTGAACAACCCTTGATAACGCTGCTATCTTATAATATCACACCTGATTTTGTGCTGTGTTGAAAATAATAATAATCATTAGGTATAAAACTGCATAGGCTATTTAAATCTATGTATAGATCAGTAATTTGATATGAATGCAAACGCTAGCTGAAATCTAATACTAAAGGTCTCTTTGAACTATTGCAAAAATTACTGAATCAATTTTCATCATTCAAATTGTACCATTCATAGACCTGGGTCACAGGTCTACTCACAATATGCAAATGCAATTTTTGAAATTATTATTCCAAATGTCAAACACTGCTTTGTATGTAAATTAGAGCATTAAAAACCTTCCTTCTAATGGATGGTCTGAATAAATTGTGTTTATAAATGCATTTTCTTGCATCTTTTCTGTGCCACTAAAATAATAAAACTATTGAATTTACATAAAACCGAATGTCCGTGACGAATGTCGACAGATATTATCACAAAACGTTTGACTTAATTCATAACACATCAGTAGGTTGGTATCAAGGCAGTTATGTAGCCTCGACAAGAACTCGTTTTTGTCTAATATTAAGTAGCGTTAATCGGTTTTGGGAAGTTACAAATAGTTGTGTAATCGTTATAAAAGAAAAACTAAAGTAAAAATTTAGTTTTTGTATAGTTAAAAAATGTTTAAAGTTGATGTTAAACTGACTAGGTATACGTGAATGCTGTAGCTAGGTTAGGTACTGTTTGTTTTCGACCTCTAACAATACTGCGACGGAGTAAACTACCATTGCAACACAAAGAAAATGCGTGCACTTGAACAAACACAACACCGCATGAAGGATACAATTGGTAAAGCGAAGCGCACACGAGCAAGCTGTTCGTACTCACGAAGGGCATCGCGCCGCGTGTCCGCTGTAAACTATCGTGAAATGTAACGTACTGGGACAAACACGGCCGTCTCGGCGCTGAAGCCGCAGCACTCGCACACTGTGAGGTAGGAGTCGTCACCCGCCTCTTCGAAGGTCATGGCGCGCGCGCATCGCTCGGAGACCCTTCGGCCACTGAGCGCGCGCGGCCAACACGCACACTCACCGGAGCGTCGTCGGTCCCGGCTGCGTCGGGCTCGATCAGGTCTCCGTACGCCGGCATCGCGTCCGTGTACCCCTCCTCTTCCGTGTCGGTGTCGCGCGACTGTGCCGGCGAGGGCGGCGCGGGCACAGCCAGCCGCACGCGCGCGAGCGCCACCGCCTCTTCCAACGACCCCACCTCAGCCGCTCCCCTCTCTCCGTCGTCGTGGTCCTCCGAGAGGCACGCCGATGCCTGCGCGACGAATGCGATGCGTCGCCGGAGTGCACTCTCCGGGCTGGGGTCCTCCACAGGTTTCTCCATCTCCGGCTCGCTGTTGCGCTTCCAAGCGGCCTTGGAGAAGGGGCGCGTCGCAACGGGGTGCTCTACCGCGATGGGACTCACGGGTTCGACTGCAGATGGCTCAGGGTTAGGCTGTTCAGGGGTAGACTGCTCCGGGGTAGGTGGTTCCGTTACGGGAGGTGGTTCCGTTTCGGGAGGTGGTGTTAGGGGATGCTCTATGGTTGATTCTGCGGTCGTTGGCTGCGAGTCTGTTGTTTGTGACTCTAAGGGTGGTTGTGATGACTCGCCAGCCTTCTTCTTGCCGAAGCTGCCCATCCGGCGCATGAAGCTCCCCTCCTTCTTCTTCTTGTCGACGCTGGGCGAGCTGTCGGTGCTGCGCGACGCGTCGCCGGCCGCGTCACGGTTTTTCTTATTACGCTTACGCATCGTGCGTTCGTCGCGGCCGATCTCACCGTCTGAGGCAACGGATTTGGAGGAGCCTGTGCGCTTGATCAAGCCGATGTGGAAGGGCGAACCAGGCCGGAACGGCGTTCGCAGCGTGTGTAGAGTACGGCGAAGGCGCGAGGGCGCGGGGCGTGAGTGTGCCGGCGGGGAAGGGGGCCGCAGGGGGGGCTCCTCGTCCCGCATGGTGTTGCTCGGAGCGCGCCGCCTCGACTGCCGGAGCCAGAGTCCTGCCAGCCGCCGGCCCCGCGGCCTTGTTCCCTGATACCTACCTGCTACGGATCACTAACTAACTTCCACTAGCTACGACGTGATTGATTAACTTAATTAGAACACTAATTGAAAGATTACAAACACTCCAAACTTTCCTGAATTTATGGAGAGCGGTTGACAGGACGTCTGTTGAACGAGCATAACGAAATGAACTAGCGTGCTCGGAAGAGTAACCAGAATATGATAAGAAATCAGTCATCTCACCCAGTGCATATCGGCAGGCCGTGAACCGCAGTGGTCCTCGCTCCAGCCACTATCTAGTGTGATTACGTTTTTTATTTGTCAAAACGTCTTAAGGATTGAGAGAAAAAATGTATACTAATACAATGAGCGCGAAATTAGACACCTAATATGAGATATTGCATAATCCATTCATTTTCTAGTTTACAGCCTAAGTCGAAGGCCGTATCAGTGTCTTTTCATTCTTAATATTAAAATAATACATATCTACTTAAGTTACTCGTGCGTAATGTTATTTTAGAAGGCCAATTATAGATATGTTAATGTTGACATAGTTTCCGCCTACGTATTTCAAAACAAATATAGCCTACTATGCCGTATGCAAAACCGTAAGTTACATATTTTGAGAGAAAAACAACTTCATAAGTCAACATTCAACTAAATAACAAACAACCTACCTCAAACCTCCAAGACATCAGGGTCGAAAAGATAGTAATTTCTCACTCTTAAGTATAAACATTCACGATACATATAGGATTATAGATAACCACGAATCTTTTCTCTTAATCATCACGTAACAAGGCATTTCATGCACATTACAGCAACCTTAGTCATGAAACCACTGGAAAATATCAACCATATCTATCTAACAAAGGCCGAATTCCAAAAATTAAACCGAACGTAATTACTTAGGGCCGATTTCACCGTTTAAACTAAACGCCATCAGAACATCTAAACAAAGTTCAATAGCTGACAGTTTCAATGTTCAAAAACAAAGATGACTTTGACATCTCTTGAACGCAGTTTAGGCTGATCGGTCGGTTATTAGGTCGGTTAGTAGTTACGTCGCACCGTAGTCCCGGCTCTTTCCATTCGGCACTTAATACCGTATTATTCCGTATCGGTTGAATGTCGTCGTGGACATCAAAGGTATATGTATGGTATGGTTGTATGGTTTCTCTTCCGTTTAAATGTGAGTCCCTACAACTGCGTAGTTGTCTCTACACGGTTCAACAAGTCTTGACGGGGTCACAAATTGTGAACGTAGCGTCTATTTTGTGGAATATTTGGGGATTAAAGTAATTCGGTCGAGAGATTAAGCTAACTAAGTATGGTATAATCTGACGCCCTTCGATTGGTGCTTGCGTATCAGATCTAGTATACAAACGCGATACATATTATATTGCTTTAGTCTGTTATCAATTATTTATCATCAAGCAAGCAGTTGAGACACTTAATGATATTAGCTGTAACCTGTTTCCCCTAGATAGCTAGATTTTCTTCTTGCAGTATGATAAATGTTAGTCTATATATACAGGGTGTAAATCACCTCATCACGAAGCCGTCAACCAAGCATTCTGTACATAAAACTAAGTAACTTTACGCAAAAATTATTGCTGGGAAACGACTTTTTTTTTTGGGGGTGTAAAATCATGTTTTGTGGTAGAACTCAATGTAACGCACTCAAAACATTGTGCTGACGGATTGAATAGTACGGGGTCGTGGAGGTGTTTAACGTAAAAATCTTACATTTAAAACTTGCATTTAAAAAAAAATACTTGTCAAAAAGTTGGAACTTTGACCCCTAATATCTCCGTAACTAGAAAGTTTCCTGGTATGGTGTAGAACAAAAAAAATATCGCAATGACAGGGAGAACCAGTGCCTTGCGACTTCGTTAAGAGGTGTTTTACACCCTTTATATATACCTCTAGACTTTCACTTATTTTTAGGACTTTACACTACACACACTGAAAATATAGAAGTAGCAAATTATCATCTCAAAAAATTTTAAACTACACACTTGGTGTGCTAGATTTACTAGCACGCTTCTTACGTGTATGGTGATAAATAAAAATATCAAGATTTTCGTATTATATGTAGAGTCACATAAATATTAATACGGAGTCATATCATCTACCTAGCCTTTTCCCAACTATATTATGTTGGAGTCGGCTTCCAGTTTAACTGGATGCAGCTGAGTATCAATATTTTACATGAAGCGACTTCCTATCTGACCTCCACAACCCAGTAACTGGGTAATACGATACCCCTTGGTAAGACTGGATGTGAGACTTTTGGCTTCTGACTACTCGTAACGACTGTCAAAGATCTACAAATGACAGCCGGGACCAACGGCTTAATGTGATCACCAAGGCACGGAGGAAACTCGGTACGTAATTATGGTCAGCCATCCACGGAAGGAGGAAACCGGCATGTCCTAGAACCAAAAATTCGAAGACATGTGACATCTACCAACCCGCACTGGGCCCGCGTGGTGGATTATAGCCCACTCCCTCTCATAGGAGAGGAGGCCTGAGTCCCAGCAGTGGGAACATTATAGGCTAATGATGATGATGATGATCCACGGACCAACCTCGGCAAGCACGGCTTAACCTTAAAATCGACCCGTGTGGCTGTTATTATTTAGCCACGAGCTCCTCCTCCTCCTCATAAATATTACGGAGTAACTGCTCCAAATAACAGTAGGTAATTGTAATTAAGGTTTAAAAGATATGGTCACACAGACAGACTTAAGTTTATAATATAAACCTTCAAACTCATAACATTTATTTCAATTAGACAATAGGGGATAATCCTATTTTTTTTTCTTTGTCCGTCGGGTAGTTTATTGAAAAGTATTGGACACGTATTTTATCTTTTTTCACGTGGTCATAAAATTACGGAGATATATTGAATTGAAATGGCGAATGACGTCACATGTAGGTAAGTTTTATACCCACTTGTGACGTAGTAAGCCCCCACTCTCCAACTTTAATGAGTTCTCACTAAGTAATTTTTTGATATTTTGATAAAACAAAAAATACGTGTCTAATATTTTTGTATTACCTGTCTGACGGACAAAATAGAATGTCGTTTTCTTTACCCAGTCCGATCCCCTATAACAGGCACTTTTGAAACTCAAAAAAAAAAACAACAAACAAACAAAACATACATCGATATAAAGGGTGTAAAACACCTCTTAACGAAGCCGAAAGGCACTGGTTTTCCCTGTCATTGCGATCATTTTTTTGTTCTACACCATACCTGGGAACCTTCTAGTTACGGAGATATTAGGGGTCAAAGTTCCAACTTTTTGACAAGTATTTTTTTAAATACAAGTTTTTAATGGAAGATTTTTACTGTAAACACCTCTACGACCCCCGTACTATTCAATCCGTCCATCAGCACAATGTTTTGAGTGCGTTACATTGAGTTCTACCACAAAACATGATTTTACACCCCCCAAAAAAAAGTCATTTCCCAGCAATATTTTTTTCGTAAAGTTACTTAGTTTCATATACATAATGCTTGGTTGACGGCTTCGTGATGAGGTGATTTACACCGTGTAGATGTAGAACTAAATAGATTATCAGATAATCGTGGGAAACATTCAGCAGAATTTAGCAGCTCTAGTACAGGCCGAAACCACGAAAAATGAAAACTCAAAAATTTATTACTTTTCATAATTTCTTTTTACTTCGATAGGTACCTATTGTATATCTTGCACGTGTTCTGGCTACGGAATGCGTAGCTACCGTTATACTATGGATTATTTTTGACATATTTATGTGTCAACCTCCAAATATATGAATCAAGATTCTGTCTATTCTAATTCATTCTTATTAAGTATCGTCTACAAAAATAGACAACCAAGGGAGGGTCGGGCCACGTAGAAAAGGGGTTCCGTATTTGCTATGTACAGAAGCCAGCACATACAACTACAACAGGGATGTGTAGGCGTCTGTACTTTTTTGAACGCACGAGATTGATTAAGGTGGAAATACAGTTACGTGTCGTGGCGTGTCGTGACGCGCCAGAAGCATACGGTTTCATACAAAGTTGCGACACGACACGCCATGCAAATATGTCCCTAACCATATTAAATGTATGAAACTGATTTGCTTCTGGCGCGTCACGACACGCCACGACACGTAAGTATGTTTCCGCTCGCCGTCGCACAACTCGCACCCGCCACAGGCCCTAGCCTACGCGCGTTCAGTGTGGACGAACACTACATTTTTTTTTCATAATTTCCATGGTCCCGTTTTTGCGATTTGGCTGCCCTAAAAGACTGACGCATTACGTTAAAATTTGTCTATTCTTGATAGGTTTTGTCATATAACATACCTATTGAATACAAATGAACGATTGGAATCTGTGACGCATACTATAAAAAAAATTATGCGTTATATTTATAAGACAAGTTTAATATTATCAATATAATTAAGCGAAGTGTCAAAGAATCAATGTAAACAGTCAACATAATTTGTAGTTATTTCGGAATATTACTACGATGGCGCCTAATTAGGCGATATTGATATGATAAAAAGGCGAGACCCAGTTTCGTTGTCTAATTAATATAGTTACAGGAGGCGGAGAGGTACAGGATGTGGAGACATACAATTGCTGTTTTTAATATAACATATATCATAACATCACGACTGTAATCCCCACAGGGATATGCAGACGTGTACCCTACCTAATAGTATTCCTTTTCCTTTTACTATATTCCTTACTAGCTGTCCCCGGCATGCGTTGCAATGCACTTTTTACCTACCCTATCTACCTACCTAACCCTACCCTACCCTACCTTTCTCACCTTTTAAACCTTCCCTGGACTACGACTAACATTTTAAAACCAAAATCTGCTAAATCGGCCCAGCCGTTCTCGAGCTTTAGGGAGACTAACGAACAGCAATTGATTTTTATATATAATATATATAGATAGATAAGTCGATTCCTTGATTGCCAAATCTCACGTAATTCTCAGTGAGAACTTGTTATTATGTGCTCTCTCAAATAAGCTGACTTTGATTTAGTTATCACTAGATTTATGTCGCACCATCGTGATGTCGATCTTCAGTTTGTCGCACTAGGGTGATGTCGAGCTACAGTTTGTCGCACAAGCGTGCATTCGACCTATAGTGAGTCGCAGTAAAGTTTTGTCGCAAAAGCGTTAATCGCGCTTCCGTGTGTCGACCTCACGTTAAACACTCATAGTACACCCACATTTCACCAGTGTAATAGGGGGCGAGCTTATTGCCATCAACCGGGCACAAATCGAGACTCCGTGGCGGCTACTGAGAAGTTCCCGGTGGAAAATCCCAATAACAATTTTCTCGACCCGGGCAGCGAACTAAGGACCTCATGCCAGCAGTCGCGATTGCGATGACTAGACCAACGAAACAGTCTACCTACGGTATGTTTTGCAATGTGCCAAGAAATGTTGAAATATTTTTATTTATTTACCCATTTCTTTTATTTACTTACACATTTTTTGTCCCCACACTAGGAATTTCTCCTGTGTCGTGGGTGCGTTTACAAACATTTAAACTCACATTCACAAACAGCCAGACCCGGACTAACTACTATCTGTACACCATACAAAAAAAAAAAACTCGTGCACTTTTCGTGACAAAAGCTTTTACTTAATATTTTATGTTTAGTTTTATTTCTTTTGTTTACTTTAAAAATTTTTTGCTGGTCCTCTGTCAGTCCAATTAACACTTTTTCTTTCATTCTTTAAAAGTAAGTATTAAGTTTTTAGAATTTGTAAAAAAAAAAACGTGATCAAAAGATGATAATGGCTAATTCACTCGAGAAAAGTCCTTCCTTTATGGAACAACAGTCTTCTTGTTTGGCAAAATTAAAATCTAGTTCCAAAATCTTTACAATAGTTGGTGATATTTCGAAACTATATATATGAAACAGTTTACTAATATGTATGAAACAGTTTACAGTATGAAACAGTTTACTTACATACACTTGTAGTGTGAAAAGCATATAAAATATAGCCAAGTTTTATCAAGTTAACGGATAAAATCCTAATTAAATTACCTTAAGGTACTGATCAGATAATCCTATTAAAAGTCTTATAGCAGACCCATATAATAACATAACATCACGCCTGTAGAACCCCAAAGGCTAGGCAGCGATGTACCTTATAGTATGTAAATCCATCCATACTAATATTATAAATGCGAAAGTCACTCTGTTTGTATGTTTGTTTGTTTATTTGTTACCTTTTCACGACTAAACGGCTGATAGGATCTTAATGAAATTTGGCAAGAAGATAGATTTCAACCTGGGGAAGGACATAGGCTATATATCATCACGCTATGACCAATAGGAGCGGAGCAGTAATGAAAAATGTTGCGAAAACGGGGAAAATGTGACGCAGACGAAGTTGCGCGGGACAGCTAGTACCCATATAATCTTTATCTTTACATAGTTTAAAACAAAGTCGCTTCCCGCCGTCTGTATGCTTAATCTTCTAAACTACGCAACGGATTTCGATGCGGTTTCCATCAAAAGACAGAATGATTCAAGAGGACCGGTTATTTGTTTAATTGAAGTGAAACTTCTTAGGGTCAGCTCACACCGTGACGCGACGCGACGCGACGTTACGCGCCGCTACGCGCCGTTACGCGCGTTACCTTGAGAATTCAGAATACGTTGCGCAACGTATTCTGAATTCTTTTCATGTAGAAAATAAAGTTATATTTTGAATCGAAAAAAAAAAAGAAAAAGAGTTTAAAGTGTGCGCGCAGCGTCGCGTCGCGTCGCGTCTCGGTGTGAGCTGATTCTTATGCGACTTCCAACAAGTTTAACGCTACCATGGAGGGGGAATATTTTCTGAAACTCACTAAGAGATGGCAGTATTACAAGATTTGTGACTACGTAGTTCTGCAAGCGTTGCGTAGGTACGCAAGATGGCGTGCAAACAGTCATGCATTCGACTCTTCGGTGTGACCAGCCTTCTCTCAATTTCCGTGAATAGAATAACATCGATTAACTTATGTAATAAAACAACAAAATATTATTTAGAAGCTCAATAAAATAACGAGTGAATGCGTGGCGCTCGAACGCATGCGTGTAGTATTACGAAGTTTCACTTCTTCCGCGCGGAGGGACTCCACGCACTGTTTTTTTTTACCCTGAAAAACGCATCAAAATTTCCACGCGAACGAAGTCGCGGTCAGCAGCTAGTATCTGTATTTATGATTATATAGGTATACAGTTTCCGTTTAAGGTCTGAGCCAAGATGTCGAAACTGATCGTTCAATGATAGTACGATACCGGATGTATCAATGATCGTCGTAACGACCTGTAATGCGCTAGTTATTTCTCCGTACAACTCTATGATGAATGGGAATTTTATGTTCCTAGGTATGAATGAAAAGAGTACCCCTAATAGGTATGTATAGTCAAGGGCAAGGTATTGCTATGCAGTCAAATCGGGATTATGAATAGTTTGATAGGATTGGTGAATTTTATTGCTGGATGGCACCATTTTAGGTATCCATGGATGGATTTAACAGCGCCAAACCATTAGCCAAAATATTTAAATCCAAAGGTTGTCAAGAAGATATCGCTATCAGTGATAAGACTTACATTGTAACCATAAAATTAGCAATATTGTAAAACAGTTGTGTTTCAATCTAAAAGTCAAAGTCTAATTCTATTGTAATCACTTAAAATTAATCACATCCTCTGAAAAGAACATCGGTCATATATAAACTGACCAAAATATGAAACGACCATCAATGATTGATACGTCAAAAAATTGTGACTTAGGTTTATATTAAACTAGCTGTACCCAGCATGCGTTGCAATGCACTTTTTACTACCCACCTACCCTATCCGACCTACCTACCCTATCCTACCTACCCTACCCGACGCTACCTACCTACCTACTCTACCCTACCCTACCTACCTACTCTACCCTACCCTACCCTACCCTTACTACCTACCCTACCCTAACTACCTACCCTACCCTACCCTACCTACCTACCCTACCCTACCTACCTACCCTACCCTACCTACCTACCCTACCCACCTACCTACCCTACCTACCTACCCTACCTACCTACCTACCCTACCCTACCTACCTACCCTACCCTACCTACCTACCCTACCTAACCTACCCTACCTACCTACCCTACCCTACCTACCTACCCTACCCTACCTACCTACCCTATCCTACCTACCTACCCTACCCTACCCTACCCTACCGTATCCTATGTCCTTCTCCTGGCTCTAAACTACCTCCCTGCCAATTTTCAGCTAAATCGGTTCAGCCGTTCTTGAGTTATAAGTGAAGTAACTAACACGACTTTCTTTTATATATATAGATTACGGGGTTCAGCATATTTTATTGGAGCCGGTAAAATAATTTAGTTTTGTAATAAAAACCTCATTTCTTTACTAGTTTTTATAGGTTTTGAACGCATCTAAACCCGTCCCGTTTTTATCTGTGGTACACGTTTCATGATTTCATCATAACACACAAGTCACACTACCATTATGCGTTTACCTTTTAACGTACTAGATTTTAAAGTAGTTTTTTTTTATTTGTTTTTGTAGTGTATTATCAGTAACATCATTTTTAGATGGAAATATGGATGAAGATTAAGAGATTATTCCGAAATTAGTTGCAAATGGTATGTTGACATTTGTACTAATACGTAGAACGGAACGTATTATGACATGAGAGCTGTCAAAGTGTTTCGGGTTTTAGCTGAGGTTGTCATCATGGCTGCAGACTTATAATTTACTTACACTACATCATAACCTCAAAAGTGACGAAATACATAAGACTAACGTTCCATGGTCCTCGGCTTTTAAATAAAATATTTTCAATCTAGGTTTGACGATTATGCCTAGGGGAATAGATTAATCCATATACTAGTCGTGTTCGCGATATTTTATATACAGGTCACAGCATGTATGGGCCGTGACCGATGTTCTTTTAAGACTTCACACCAAAACAAAATAACAACACACATTAACCTAAACAAAATGTTAACTTTTCTAACTGACTAACAGTGATTGGGAAAAGGTGAGCTAATGTACCTAAAGTTCAAAGAACAGAGACAAAAAAAAGTGGAGACTTCCTTACGACTGAAATATTTTTCGGGACTAATGTCGGCGTTTCGGAACATCACTTAAGTATATTTAATAATAATGTTATTAATAGAGTAAACTAATTCAATTAATTTTTCTTCCTTCCTTTCTTCAATTAACCAAAAACACAACTAAGTACGTAATTACGTAAAAAAAAGCCGTAAAATAAAGTAAATTCTCAGTTAAATGCGCAAAAATGCTAGGAACCTACCTCGATAACCTTAGTGACGGATTTCACTCCAGTTTATCTGGTCAAATATATTTTTTCTGCGTAGAAGTATCGAAATATGGACTGTATTGTCATCATATCAGCCATAAAAACGTGGATAAAAAAGTAAAGTAAAGTGAACACGTGCTTATGAATATTACAGCGAACAGCCAGTGGAATACAAGGTGCAAACGGATCTTTCAGGAAGCCATCAACCAAGCAGTAACTCTACGCAAAAATTAGTGCTGGGAAACGACTATTTTTCAAGAATCACGTTTTACGGTAGGACTCAGTTTACTGCACTAGGTATAAACATTGTGCTAGTGGATGCATTGAGTAAAGTAATAATTATAACATTTAAATTAATATTAAGATTGTATTTAAAAAAAACTTGGGAAAAAATTGGAGTTTTGACCCCCAACCCCCACTATCTCCGTAACTAGAGGATTCCCAGGTATGGTCTCAAACAACAAAAAAATATGGGAGAACAAGTGCCTGTCGGCTTCGTTGAGGGTACTTTCACACCAGTTATGTGATCTATCTGACTGTGCACAAGTTGTACAACACTCGTTAGAAGGAATGGTGTTCAGAATGTTTTTTTCTGGCAAATACCTATGTAGGCTGATGTTAAAAATGCGTATGGTAAAGAATCAAACGCAAATGTAATGTAAATCCTCATTGCTAAGGAATTTCACACCCAAATTCTAAAAACCTTCCAAAATCCTTTTTTGAACTAAATCTACCGTTGTTGCCATGTCAACAGGTGAAAACATCCACCAAATCGTATTCATAGTTTCTTGGCCGCAATTGGCGGATCTTCGAATAAGGTACCTCCACTAGCTATCTATCTTTGACAAACCTAGAGTTTCATTCTACTTCAATCAATGCTAAAGATATCAAATGTCACTTTAATCAATGTTAAAGATGTATATAAACAGTTTTCCGGTACTTCAAATTTGGCAGATGAAAAGTAGGGGTTTATATCAATTTAAAAACAAACAGGGCGGAATACAGGCTTGGTTAGTCCGACTAAGAATACCAGTCAGACTCTAACTCGCTTCAAACTCTTTCAACTACCTACTACCTATCTCTGACCATCGGGAGAGAGACAGGAGCCTTCATCCTTATAATCATCATCTCCGCCGTAAACAGATTCCCAAGCTATTCCATAGAGTCTATGTCTATGGCATAGACCATAATCATTCTCCTGCCCTTGTCCCAATATATTTGGGGTCGGCGCAGCATGTCTTCTTCTTCCATACTTCTCTATTTCTCGTCACCTCATCAAACACCTCCTTTCTTGCCATATCATCCGTCACACAGTCCATCCATCGTTTCTTTGGTCTTCCCTTACATCATATATATTCACCATACTTAGACCTTGAAAAGTTCATCCAATACCGTAAGGTACTAAGTAGGTGAACTTTTAAGGGTCTTATTTTGAGTTCAGATTATTACCATTTAATTCTCAAGTTTTAAATTTTTAAATAACTTTACCCTATGTTTACTAAAAATGGGTTTTGTTGGTTTTCGCTTTACATATAACTCAATGAGCTCGTTAGCTCTTTTTAATATTTTTCCACAGACTCAATAATAAATAATGGATGTCATAGTGAACGGCTGTTGAGACAAGTGATAAAACGTTAATAACTTTTATCTTTTTGTGGCTAAATACGTACAAAAAAATTAATATCAGTGAATATTATAGGTGCCAGTTTTATGATTTTAATCAAATACTACCAGAGCTTAACGTGGCTAGGAGGACGTACTTACAACTGAACTTATTAGTGATGTTCTTCAGAAAAGTCTATAACATATTATACATCTTGTAAATCACCTCATCACGAAGCCGTCAAACAAGCATTCTGTACATGAAACTAAGTAACTTTACGCAAAAATTATTGCTGGGTAACGCCTTTTTTTGGGGGGTGTAAAATCATGTTTTGTGGTAGAACTCAATGTAACGCACTCAAAACATTGTGCGGATGGACGGATTGAATAGTACAGGGGTCCTGTAGGTGTTTAAAGTAAAAATCTTACATTAAAAACTTGTATTTAAAAAATACTTGTCAAAAAGTTGGAACTTTGACCACTAATATCTCCGTAACTAGAAGGTTCCCAGGTATGGTGTAGAACAAAAAAATCATCGCAATGACAGGGAGAACCAGTGCCTTTCGGCTTCGTTAAGAGGTGTTTTACACCCTTTATACACACAAATATAAGTTTTTTTTTATTAATAGTCTAATATTGATTTGGTTAGTCATAATCGTTTGGATATCTTGGTAAGTGTTGGTTCATTTGTTGATTAAAATATAGGTACCTATATGAAGTGACTCCACGTCTACACACCTGCTTAGATCAAGTAAATAAAACAAACGGAAACTCGGTACGACATTTTATCAAAGGTGACATTAGGGAATAGGGCCAGCAAATGCTAAACCAGTTTTTTTTTTTGTATAAATTGCCTTTACATCTCTCATTTCTACTTGTTGGGAATTTATAAGTAATACAGGGGGGTTACTATGATGCTTAAAACATTATTGTTCCATTCCTATTCCAGAGTATGAAAGAGATGGAGCTAGACGACCTGTATAGCTTCGTCTCTTTTTCACTCCGGAATAAGAATGGAACAATAATGTTTTATGACGTCATGGTACGCCACCAGAACTCCACAGTCCCGAGTCTGGATTTATGAATGGTTGATGGTACTAGGCTCACTGCTATATACATTATCATCAAATCCAGACCAATCCAGGCCAGCAAACTTAGGCCTGGGTAGTATAAAATTAGAATGCGACAACCTTCACTTAAAATAGCTATTTAACTGGTTGTTGAAGCCTGTTAGACGGCCATAATTCTCCTTTGCTGTCTGAATTCTGAAACTAGATATGACAATACTACATCGTCTGTCAATGAAACTTGCCACTAAAGTGACAGAACATAAGTTTCAGATTTACTTATCCACGTGTCTGATTTCAGAGAGATATTTGACCGACTTTAGAGGTCGATTACATGGTTCTTTTGTAATCCTACTATGGTATGGTATGGATGCGCATTTTCACGCGAAAACTACTAAGGATTTGGATGAAATTTGGCACAGGGGTAGTTTATAACCTGGATTAACACATAGGATAATTTTTATCCCGATAGAACAATCCTGTGGGACAGTGATTGAACTCCAACTCAAAGCCGCGGGCATAGGCTAGTAATTCATAAAATGTCTAGATTGTTGTACTTTTATTTAATAACATTTCGTGCTTAGATTTACGATTTAGTAGGCAAGCAAAATTAAGACAGACTCTTCATTGACCTGCCTTTATGCTAATTTATTTGGGGTCGGCGCAGCATGTCTTCTTCTTCCATACTTCTCTATTACTCGTCATCTCAGCAATCAACTCTTTTCTAGGCACATCATCCTTCACAAAGGCCATCCATCATTTCTTTGGTCTTCCTTTACTCTTATACCCATCCACATGCAAATCTTTCCTCACAACATTTTCCATTTTCCTCCATATCACATGCCTATACCACGACAACCGATTATCACTAAACTTTTCAGTCACCGGTACCACAATCATACTCGCTCCATTATACATGGGACTTAAACATAACGTGCGAAATATGGGTTTGCTGAAGTTGGCCTCTGCCTAACCCTTCGTGGATTACAGGAGTGATGTTTATGAGTGCTTCCATCAATCTCAACATGTTAGGCATTTATAAGTAGGTACATGCTATATTGACGGCACGGTTGGAGCAATGGCTGAGCGATCAACTGCTGCGCTGCGTGTCGCGGGTTTGATCCCCGCACGGAACAAATATTTGTATCGAAATCAAAATATTTTATTTAATGAAGAATGAAACTCCATGGTTTCTCTTTTAAAATCATTTGGTTTTACAATATTTGAATGTTACAGCGACAGGCCTACGCTGTCCTCCCATACTTAAGTTTAAGTATGGGAGGACAGCTTAAGCCCGACAATAAGTCGTTGCTTACTGCAAAAGGGAGAACAAGCAGAGAAAAAAAATATGGTCTATAAAATAAATATGGTAAAAGTATGTCCAACAGATAGTTGTTGCGAGTCTGGCTGTTTGTGTATGTGACTTTAAATGTTTGTAAACGCACCCGCGATACAGGAGAAATTCCTAGGGTTAGGCAACGTAAAAAAAAGAATTAAAAAAAATATATAGACCTTATATTCAATTTAATTATCACATAAATAACACCTGTTATCTCTTACAGATAATAGTCACCTGGTTAAACAGGCCCTTAGTCCGTTTTCGAATACGGAACAAGATAGATATCGATGATTAGTAATATCGGTATCTATATACAACGTGCGACAAATATGGTACTTATACAAGATGTAAACGCACCACCAAGCTAAGTAACTCCAACCAAAAAATATTGCTGAGAAACGACTTATTTTTGGGGGCAAAAAAATACGTTTTACGGTAGTTTACCCTTTTTTAGTTATACCCTTTTCGATACACATTGTATGTGTATGTACTCTATTTAGAACTTAAAACCCAAACAGCTTCAAAGAAGCCATAAGGCGTTTAGACGAATAATCAGTCAATGACCTCTGAAAATTAATCACGAAACGACTTACTCGTATACTTCCACTAAGTTCAGCCTCATATGCCTCTTCAGCATCCATAACGACAGATTAAATTTAAAAAAAAAGTTTAAAGGAGATGTATCTTTAAACGTCACACACACATCTTCAAACAATCGATATCGGTTTAAAAAGTCCTTATGTCACATCACTATTTTTCAAAAAATGTTTTTTTTCTACATGGCACTGAAAACAATTAATTATTCATTATAGGTTGATGACCTTTAGTTGTTATTTATCTAAAAGAAGCTGTTATTGGCATTGAAATGTCTTTATTTATAACACATTATCGTCTTAAGCGGACACGAGACGATGAAATACCTAATATTACATACTTTTAAATACTTCTATAATACTGTGCCTATCCTGTACCGAGTATAACGCAAAACTAATCGTTCTTACACGTATTTTAATCTAGTTAACGCATTTTTATCAGTAGATATCGATAAAGTCTGCATATATTTTGCATGATACAAACTCCTAAAAAGCAACAATCATTATTTTTAACCTTCAGCCAAAAAAGAAAGTTGTCATAAAAATTTAAGCTTTTTGTTTTCTGTCTGTCTGTGGGACCATGGCTCCTAAACGGATAGATGCATTTCAATACTTTTTTTAAAACTTCAACTAATATCATCAGCTTCTTTCTTAATTGTTGTATTTAAGTCATCCGAACGACTTGAAAAGTTTAAAAAATCGATACTAGCAATCAATAATAATATATATGTAAAAACCGATATGGTAATTTTGACCTAATGCAACATTCAAGACGGTCTAGAGTCTAGACTACCTAGCTAGAATTACTCAAGTAACTTTTAGACGTCCAGCCAATGTGTCGAACAAAATGAGTTAGTGACGCTATATAAATAAAAACAAGTATCCATACTCCATACTAATATTATAAATGCGAATGTCACTCTGTTTGTTTGTTTGTATGTTTGTTTGTTTGTTACCTTTTCACGACTAAACGGCTAATCTTTATGAAATTTGGTAAGAAGATAAATTTCAACCTGGGGAAGGACATAGGCTATATATCATCACGCCACGACCAATAGGAGCGGAGCAGCAATGAAAAATGTTGCGAAAACGGGGAAAATGTGACGCAGACGAAGTTGCGCGGTACAGCTAGTTTTAAATAAATTTGAAAATAGAAGCAACCGAGTAAAATCGTATCTACGATAGCAAAAATTCTTATCGGAATCTGAAATACCAAGCTCAGTTAGGCACCAACTTCTACATAATATTTCTTAATAGGTAATATAATAATAATAAAGACTTACCTAAAGTCATAAAGTTTAGGAACATTTTTATGAGTTTTCGATTTCGGGCTGAAATATTTCAGGTATCATTGTTCATAATCGGGGCATTATGACTCCGGACACAAGTACAGTAGATTTAATGTCTATTAAAAATAATGTTAACACAAAACAACAAAATTAGTAACTCTACGCAAAAAATATTGCTGGGAAACAACTATTTTTCGGGGTGAAAAATTATTACTTTTTACGGTAAGACTCAATGTAAACTTATAAGTAACTTGTTAAAAAGTTGTACCCACAAGGTATGGATGGTCTAGAACAAAAAGTTGATTACAATGACGGGGATAAAAAGAAGTGCTTTTCGGCTTCGTACACCTATTATATAAGGTAGGTGATGTTTATAGTAAAATAAAAAATGAAATATAATTACACCACAGAGAGAATTTTATCCAATGATTTTGTTTTTACAAGCCGTGACTACTACGGGATCATGGAAATCGAAAAACAAAAATAATCTTGTGTGTAAACCTCATCGTGGCTGTGACGAAGTCATGACGAAAGTACCCCATTGTGCGAGCAATAAAATTTATTCCAAAATAAAAGAAAAGGGTAGCTGTAAAACGCACCTGTGACAGCCATCTCCCGTTCCGTGTTGTCGACATATTGCCGCTGTACTTCGGCTTCGTCTTAGATTCAAGCAGCTTCTCTTTTTGTAACAAATGCTCGTGTACTGTGTTCTTATTCAGATGCTTTATCATATTTCAATTGACATTTAAAATAATCACTTTATAACACGAACAAAGTATTCCTCGCCAGCATTTCGACACGCGCACACTTATGCACTAGCTAACGTGAAAAACTACTCATGTCCAGACCAATCTTTTATCTCGATAATGCCAACACTAAATGCACACAGATGAAAAAAAGCCAAATGTCAAATAATGGCGCGAAAAGCCAACTTTATAAAATGAAACCGCGTACACACAAGTATCTTTATCTATCGAACGCAGTGAAATAAACTTCGCCGTACATCATCGTCTGCCCTCTCAGAAGATAAGTAAGAATACATTATATGCCTATTTGCAATACAATATTAATTTTCAGTAATGATTGTTTGCCGCGGTTAGCAACTTGGGTCAACGTGCAGTTAACAATAACAATGGCTGTGGATCGTTATAAATCATTTATTGAATTAAATTGCCTTTTACACTGGGTGGGCCAGTGACGAATTTTGTGATAGTACAATTAGATATGGAGAGTGTAAAATATAGTAGGTATATCTAGTAATTAATCCATTATATCTGCGCGTATTCTTATCGTAGATCATGTGGCTACCCTAGCCTTTTCGCAGCGATTGTGGGGTCTGTTCCCTGACTGAATACCAGTATTATTACTACTGCGACAGCCTATCTGTCTCCTCTACAACCATGATCGGATAAGATTGGAAAGTACAATATAAATAGTAGCAAAGTACACAAGCTGGACCGACGCGAAAACAGTTAACATATACACATTACCCACATCATTCTGAAACCCCCCTTTATGAATTACCGATGAAAAAATTCGATTCGGTGAATGAACGATGTACTGAGGTGAAGTGAAAACAATCATTAGAAGAAAAGGTCTTTCGTAAAATCAACAAATAGCAATATTTTCTAATTTCTTTAGGTCTACAATGAGGAACTTAAAAAATGTTATTAGTAGATGTAATTTGAGCGTACTACGAATGTAGGTGACACATACAAGTGGCATTTATCACTTAATCCTACAGAACACATCACCTAGTTATTTTCCACATGTTCATTAGTTACTTATTGATAATTTTATCTATTCGTCGAGTGGGGTGAAATAACCAATTGACGTTTTCAGAATTTAATTTTACGAGTATTAGAACTTGTTTAAAGACAGGCAGTCCAGTTGGTAGAATAGATAATCAGAAAGCGGCATTCGAAAAAATATAAGCTGTTCCATACGCTTTTTTCTCGTTACTCAATAAAATGTAAAAATGTTACATGTAGTCAGTGGCCCGATAGTCTGACAACCAGTCTTACCTAGGGGTATCGTATTACCCAGTACTAACAGGTTTGTTGAGGTCAGATTGGCAGTCGCTCCATGTAAAATATTGGTATTCAGCTGCATCCGGTTAGACTGGAGGTCGAAGCTCATACCAAGACAGATGATAAAGACCTTTGATATTTAAAATCCTGAATAATAGGCCTCATAAAGGAACATGGAACCACGTGAGATATGAATGAACTAGCATTATCACCCTACGTGTCTATAAAACGGATATAATCACATTGTAAATAGCTAATGCGCAATAATGACCATGTCGCCACAAATATTTAGACTGACCCGCGGAACCCTAACGATTGTCGTCGGCGCCGCCAAGATAACAGTGTCTAATATAATCACTAATTATGAATATAAAAATTTACTGATCAAGGCTGGAAGTCTCATTGGTCTAGTGGCCGCAAGTACTGAGCTGAGCTTGAGGTCCTGGTTTCCCAAATCTGACAAATTGTTATTATTGGTTTTTTTACTGGAATTTCTCAGTAGCAGCCCCGGATTCTGGATTTGTGACCAGTCGATGGCAATAGGCTCACCCCCCATTACATGAGACTTACCTAAACATAACTGGCAAAATGTTGGTATCATTAGGTACATCTCTGCCTAACTCTTCGGGGATTACAGGCGTGATGTTATCAAGGGCGTTATCGTGATGTGTAGCAGTAGCGATGTAGCACTCTAGCACAAGTATACTTAGTCGACATCATACTTGTTTTAACACTTTTGACAGCAATCTTCTTCTTAATCGAGTGGTTAGCGCCGAACCTGAAGTCAGGGTTTTTATGCCACACATAAGCCTCTGACTTGGCTATACATGTCATCGAGAAATATCTCTCAGACACGCTGGTTTCCTTCACCGAAGCAAGTCATCATCATCATCATCAGCCTGTACTCGTCCACTGTTGGACTTAGGCTCGCATGACACGCCACTGAGCACGATCCTCGGCCACTCTCATCCAGCCAGCCGCCTTGCGAAGATCATCGCTCCTCCGAGTCCGAGGACGTCCTACGCTACGTATAGCGAAGCAAGTGACAATTATTAAATACGCACATGAATACGAAAAATCAGAAGACTGTGTCTTGAGTTCGAACTTGAGACCTATGTCTTAGCAGTCCGACAATCATACCACTAGCACTACAGCAATACCAACTACTGTTGTAACTATTTAGCGATTATTATTTGATATTTTTCTATAAAAATAATTTTTCGTAGTCTGACCGCGTAGGCCTGCGTAGCACTGGCGTAGCACAAAATAGAAGATTCACAATAGGAAGTTAGGCAACAGTAAGTACCTATTTTCTTTCTCATCAAGGCCGAAATATACGCGTAGCTCGCAATCTGAAACTTGCTGTTTTTCAATTACAATATTTTTTCGTAGTCCGACCGCGTAGGCCTGCGTAGCACTACCGTAGCACGAAAAGAGAACTCCCGATTTAATGCAGCAGGAACTTTTTCTTTTTTTAATATATTTATTTTGCATTCCATATTGTAAAAATGATGTTACATGTTAAATGATGTTCTTTGTGTGACCAATGATAAATACTTACGTACCTACTTGAATGAACGCTGATGTAATTAATTCGATCTTGAGATTGTGGTTATGAGTATCTTAGGACAAGCGTGGAAAATACTGTAGTGGTGTAGGTCAGGTATTTTCTAAGCAGGTATAGGCCAGTAGGCCTTTTACCAACTATTTTGAAGTCGGCTTTCAATCTAGTCGGTTGCAGCTAAAGTATTTTTCGTGGATCTACTGTTTCAGGCTTCTGTTTTACAACTAATGTAATAAAATTTGTTAAATGTAGGTAACACATTCTTAACGTTAACTAGAGGCATTTTCTAATTTTATTAGCTTCAAGAGTTAGAGTTTTAAAAAAAAAAAAAAAAAAGAGTTGCCGAACATAGATGAAGTGTTTTAACTGACCTTAGAAGACGGTTAAAAATAAAATCGAAAATGCGTGGAGGTACCTACCTATAATTGATTTAGGATATCTTCCATAAACAAGAAAGCGTCACAATATAGTCGTGTTAATTTATCTATATCACGAATGACAAGATAACATACTACAAAGTAATAGATAGCTAAATAGGTACATTTTTAATTCCTATATACCCACTTATAACTACTGATAAAGAACAAGATAACTGCTGTACAAACGTTTATCAACACCGTACAAGAGTTAGAATCTATATAGACATAATTATAACAGAACCAGACATATTTGAACATCCATCCTTTTAAAGCTACTAGATGACACACTTCTAAAGAAAGATGCATTAGCCGTGCAAAGGAAAACAAAAGAATTTATTAACAGCGCCATCTCTGACCGCAATGCGGAACTACTATAATCAAATTGTCAATTTTAGTTTTTTTTTTTATTTGTACTTACCATGGCAGCAAATTGGAACTTCTTGGTTGAACGGTATTTAGGGCAGCGTGGCTTGTGTTTTTTTAGAGGCACGGGAGGCTCTTGACGTAAACATCTATCCGGTTCTCGCGAGGTGACTGCCGCGATGCGGGCGACCGCGGTGCACATGTTTTGCGCGTAGATAACGCTATGATTATGTTTATGTTTATAATTACTGGTTTATGGGATCGCGGTGGTTCTTGCTTCTTCGGCTTTGATACTATCACTGCTACTGAGCAGCTAAAACCACACTTGGTTTTATCGTAGGTTTAGAGACCCCGGAAACACTTTAAGGAAGTAGATAACAAGGATTAAAGAGAAACTAAAGTTTAGTTTTAGAAAATATTTGTAGAAACTACGTGTTTTCAAAAGTAGGTTATTAAGTTTCCACCACAGGTTTTCACACAAAAACCAAATTTCGAGTAAAAAGATAGTAAAATAAACCTGTAGCTACTTAATCACTTAAAAAATCAACGAAAATGCCAGGAAAGGTTTCACCAAGAGAGTAAAGTTAATGAAGGAAATGATCGTAAAACTCTTTCAGGCAATATCAGACCGAGTAAGACTAGATTACAGTAGAACACTGTATTTATACCAAGCCATTACCTATATAAAACCACTTCATTCAACAGCTACCTATTGATGAACTCGTCAAAATTAATATCAACCTTATTTCCACAGTTCTAAAGTTCACAAAAGCGATGACGAAGTCAAGTACTGAAGATAATAGTAACAATGCAGGTTATTGTGGACACAAAGATTAAATTGGTCGTTATAAATCAGTTGTATGATTGAGTTCTACTACTAGAAGGGACTGAATAGTTTCTGATTGACTATGAATGAAATTAATGGCTGAGTCTCATGTTAGTCTGGTCCAGTAGATGTATTGGACACCTTACTTCGTGTAATTTAGAAATAATAACTAGACACTACTCGGGGTCGGGGCTCGGGCCTCGGGTCTTCTCGTGGCGTATTCCACAGAGTCTAAACACTAAGGTTTTCAATCAGTGCGTCCATGTTTTGACTTACCGGGCCGAAACGCGGACACTAACAGTACGGTTTGTCCATTAATTCAAGGTAACTCAGCGAGCTATGGAGCGGGCTGTGCTTGGAGTCTCTCTAAAGAATCTCATCTCTCTCTCTCAAGGTGATCTGACAGAGAACCAGCTGGACCTAAGCCTCTTCAATCGCACGCAACTTAACTGGATTCTTGGCAACTCTCATGCAGTTGCTACCAGCCACCCTGCGAAGTCTCTCCACCAAGCCTGAGGGCGTCCCACCTTACGCTTCCCGATTCGCGGTCTCCACTCAAGAACTCGTCTACCCCAACCGTCATCGGTACTACGGTTAATATGACCGGCCCATTGCCACTTAAGCTTATTTATTCTGTGAGCTACGTCGACAACTCTGCCGCGCATCAGGAACATAAATAACATAACAAATTAATATTTTTTATACATTTATTAGAAATCAAAATGCAACTAATCTATTTACATCAATAATATTACAGACAAAACATTGATAATATTAGCAAATGTGATATGAAAACAGTCTACAAGCTATCGCAACAAACAGAAGTAAATGATTATAATTGAGTTGCCAAATATAAGATCAGCAACTCAATAGACGGTTATATAAAAGGCTACCTATAAACACTTAGAGGTTTATTTAAACGAAATCATTCAATCTTCTTACAGAAAAATAAGCTCCTATTAGGTCTATTCATTACGATACGAATACAAGTAAAATTTATTTTTTGCGACATATTCTGAACAATTTTGATAAAAGCATATTTCGTTCGTTTGAAACAAAGATGTCATAATTCAAAAATTATGATGTGTGTTGTCTGTAGTTAATAATAAAATTAACGAAAGTTTAAGTAACGAAAACCTTCCCGTGACCCAAGGGCTGGGTTTTACTTTGGCCAGAGGCTAAGTATTGCCATACAACGTGGCAACGCCGCCAGTCTCTTGGGCACGTTACCAGTTGACAGCATTGAGGTTAAGTTTATTGACGCCCTTTTATAATTTGTTGTTATTTTAGTTTTAGTTATCTAGTTTTAAAAATAATATTAATTTGTAATTATAAAAAGTAACGAAATAGGTAAAATAAACCTTTCTTTTTTTGATAAAAGGTTTCTATGAAAAAGATTGGCAATATAATGATAATATTTTTAGTCTAACTTACAGAAAACACTGTCCTGCATTTCTCATTTTTCGAGTTAAGAGGGTTTAAGCCTTACGACATTTCATACAAACTCTCAAGTACTTATTTTCCGAAATGACTGAACCGATTTTAATAAAACTTTATACGCTTAAGCAAGATATACAGGGTGTAACGGAAAGGGTATATACATACTGAAGGGTGTGCTACAAACCATCAAACTGAAATAAAACGTGTTTTTCAGCGAAAAAATTATCTGCTGCCCAATACAAAACTGCAATAACAATTCGACCCAAATGTATGGGGCAGCTGATATTTTTTTCGCTATAACGATGTTTGTCCGATGGAGAAACATGTTCAGATTGATCGTCTGTAGCACACCCTTAAGTATGTATATACCCTGTATAGGTCTAAAAAGTTACTAAAAACATTTTCGAAAAATATTGTTACTGCTTAATTAGGCCGATTACAAATTATCTATAGAAACAGAAATTTCCAATTTTCGTTTTTTTTAAAGACATTTCAAAAATGTTATTATCCTATTTATGTGTATTAAGTTTCATTAAAATCGTTTTAGTTATTTCGGAAAATAAGGACTTGTAAGTTTGTATGAAATGCCGTAAGGTATAAACGCTTAAGTCATCGTTGTAGCAAACAAAGGATTTCAGAAAACTTACTGTCTCTAAGATTGTTGAGTACTATAATATTTTTAAATGTTTGTGAAGTGTAAATGAGTACATATTGTAGACTAGCTGTCCCGCGCAACTTCGTCTGCTTCAAATTTTCCCTGTTTTCGCAACATTTTTCATTGCTGCCCCGCTCCTATTGGTCGTAGCGTGATGATATATAGCCTATGTCCTTTCCCAGGTTGAAATCTATCTTCTCACCAAATTGCCGTTTAGTCGTGAAAAGGTAACAAACAAACAGTGACATTCGCATTCATAATATTAGTATGGATATGAGTATGTATACTAAAACTTCTTATATTTAAAATTCAAGACAAAATAAAATACTTCGAGTATGCTACTGAAAACAAATTGTAAGTTAAACACAAAAATGTCTTTGGGCATAAATAAAATGTAAGTATAATAATAAAAATTAAAAGGAACTCGGTGCAGACACAGCCAGTTCTAAAATCAACCTTATGGCATATAATAAAGCGTTTAAATTGGTAATAAAAAAGTTTAAATAATTATAACTATTCTATGTAGATACTATTTTGTATTTGTGGTGCTGGTGGGATTATTTGGTGAAGAGTACAGGAAAAAACCGCTGATCGGTCGTCATTTCAACATTACAATCGAATTTGCCATTGCATTTACATAGGTAAAAACACTATATGATACAAATGTGTTCATATTATTTTTTATCGCTACATGAATGTTTTTCTAGTTTACAGGTATACAGGATGTAACGGAAAGGGTATATACATCCTTAAGGGTGTGCTACAGATCATCAAACTGAACATGTTTCTCAACATAAAAAAATATATCAGCTGCCTATACATTTGGGTCGAATAGGTATTGTAATTTTCTATGGGGCAGCAGATATTTTTTTGCTGAAAAACATGTTTTATGTTGAGAAACATGTTTAGTTTGATGGTCTGTAGCACACCCTTAAGGATGTATATACCCTTTCCGTTACACCCTGTATAGTTGTTACTGTAGCAAGCAACTATCCAACGCAGTACAATTCAATTTTTATTTATCATGCGAAAATTCAAAAAACCTTCTCATCTATTTGAAAAATCTCTTATAACGGTCTAAGCTTGTACCAACTATATTTGTGACATAATGTTTAGATCTACTTGCTATAATTAAAACCCAACTTAATCAATTATAATGAAAGACAATAATTTAAAAAAAAAAAACATACTACTTATTTAAAACCAGTTCACAAAACAACTTCAATTTGTGTTTAACCTTTTCCTATGATCACATACCGTTGTCCATTCTCCAAATTAAAACCTCTCAGGAAGTAATCCTACTGGCCTACCATGAAGTCTTGAACCAGTATTGTTTGACTCTTATTCCAGTGTGGGTAAGAGACGGAGCTATACAGGTGCGCTATCTCTTTCCCACACTGGAAAAGCAGTAAGACAAATTTAATGTTTTAATACGTCATGGTAGTACCTGGAATGTTAACCAATAGCATACAAAATTTTTCAATTTCAAATTCATTACCTAATTGTCACTCAATATTAATAAATATTGATTGTATACTTTTAATTTATACCATTTGACCACCTAAAATTTGATTTCATAAAATGTGAATAAAATTATAGTTTTAGGCTTATATTGCGGATATGGCGTTTTGCAAATCATGCGAATAATTTTACTACAGGTACTAAAATGCTAAAATTTAATTGTCGTACGTTTCGTTCTGATCCTGTGTGGATCAAAAGTTAGTTAATTAGTTTTTTTTTTTTAAGTGAAAACTTCTTTTTTTTGCATTTTTGTGATGGGTAAAAAATGTTAAACTCGCATCAGGTGGCGTACCATGACGTCTTAAAACATTATTGTTCCATTCTTATTCCAGAGTGAAAAAGAGACGGAGCTATACAGGTCGTCTAGCTCCATCTCTTTCCCACTCTGGAATAGGAATGGAACAATAATGTTTTAAGCGTCATAGTAACACCCCTGGCCTCGCGTTAGGACACGTGACCGTGAGGTCACGTAGGTTGCGAAGGAATTTGAACTTTATGACATCTGTCATTGAGTTTTGGTTTCCAACTGGAAAATTCGAAAGACGGATTGACATCAGGTTACGAAGAAATTTGAACTTTATGACATCTGTATTTTTGTTTGGGTTTCCAAAACTGGATAATTATCTTATGCACAAAAAAAGCCTTCGGTTTCTCCAGAGGTAAAATTCGTAAGACGGATTGTCATGTTTGTGTAACCTAACCTAACCTAACCTAACCATTCCTTAATATCAAAACTGCACAACGTTAATATTCAAGTTATCACTCCTGTCGGCATTCCCGGAGTACAACCCGTTTTTTTTTTTTATTGTTTTCCGATTTACCTTGCACACAACGCAGGCATATGTACAAAATCCCGCGTTGTACACAAATCATTATTTAAAAAAAGGAATCTTCTGACACAATATGGGTAGTAAGTACACACGGCGACGCATCAAGCTTTATATTTCCAGTATAACATGGCATCCCTTTGTATATAGTTCTAAGACACTGAGAGATTCGCATAAAATGGTTTTGTATAGCTTGACTGGTCGCTGTGCGTACTATTATATAGGTTTAATTATATCTTTTAAGTATTTATATTAATCTATTATATTTAATATTAATTTAAGGAAATGTATTACAAACTATCTTAAACAGGTTTCAACATTCATGACGTAGCGAAACGCGAATAATATTTACAGTGCATTCGCGTTCCGTTTAAAAGAGGCCAAAAACTTGCCAAGCACCGCCTAGTTCACTAAATCGACATAAAACATTAAATCTAATTTTACTCACTATATTAGGGCGGGCTCAAACCTTCCGAGATGCGGAGTAACACGTCCATACAAATTTTGACCTTATTCAGTAGTCATAAAGTTGAGAACCTGAGACGCGACTACTGACAGCTTTAATGCCGATCAAAGCTGTCAATAGTGCGCGTCTTAGGTTATTTATTCTAGAAGTTATTTTCAGAACCGATCTTAGATCTGTATAGGATGACTGGTAATTAGTGACCGATACTTAATAAACACGTGATTATACTCAAAATAACAAACAACTTTCCCAAAGAACGGTTTTTTTTTTATACTCAAGCTGATAGGTCATAGGGGCGCGCGCGAATTTCATTCGTCTTGATTTGATTATTGTGATTAAAGTTAATGAGTATAAAAAATGCAACCCAATTGGGTCCTGATTTCTTTAAGATGTTGGGGAACTGCCGCAATGAGTGGATTCTTGAATGAAGGTACTTCCGGCACAACCGGAGCAGTCAGCCCTAAGACCAAAGTACTGACTAACTAATTAACTTTTTTTTTTAAATATACAACATGTAACTTAATTAACGCACATCCTGAAAATAGTTAGTTCAGAATCGTTTACTGAATCGATTTCTATTATTTTTAATATAGGTAATTTTTTATCCCAAAAATAATTAAAACTACGGAAATTATTGTCATATTAACCCTGTACAGTCAGAACAAATTGAAATGAACGTAGTTTCGTTACGTTGTGTCGAGCGGCGCGAAAACTGCTTGTGCGAATGTGTGCGTTGCGTGCGTAGTAGTATGACCATAACATTCTCCAAGAATTGGTATAACTAATTTAATAAATAACAATGCATATACATGTTAACTTAAAAATTCAGTATATGTATTATGATTATAACATAATATTCTAATTGGGGTGTTTGAGGGTGTGCGTTAATTACGTTACATGTTGTATATCCAAATTATTCTATTTGAACAAGTTTACTGTGGCTATTCTTTCAGAGCCTATCATTTCGGAATTACAAATACTCACTTCCGAATGCCATTGATGATGATAATTATTATTAACTACATTATTTACTAAATCTTATGAATTCGGTCCACCAAGCAAAAAAACGCTATTAATATTTACAAAATACGCGTTCTTAAAAATAAACCTATATCTATCTTATTTATTTATTCCCAATACAAGGTGTTTAAACGGACCTTTGACGAAGCCGTCAACCAAGCATTCTATAAATGAAACTTTTTTTTTTTAAACGTTGCCCTACACTAGGAATTTCTCCTGTGTCGTGGGTGCGTTTACAAACATTTAAACTCACATACACAAACAGCCAGACCCGGAACAACTATCTGTAGGTCATACAAATATTTACCTAACTAAGTAAGTACCTACGTCCTAACTATCTAAGCAAAAATATTGCTGTGAAACGAATGTTGTGGGTGAAAATTCAGTTTACGTTAGGACTCAATGTAGCGCACTGAAAACATTGATGGATGCATTGAATAGTGCAAGGTTCGTGGTATTTAAAAAAAATACTTGTGATGTTGGAACCTTGACGTATGTTCCATAAAAAAAAAAAATGCAATGACGGGGAGAAGTGTCTTCGGCTTCGTTATTAATGATCTTTGTACACCCTTAATCCAATTAACTCCAATTAGACGTTTATTATGTATATGGAAGAATTTCGCGTTATTAAAAAAAAAGACTTCAAGACTGATGTATCTTACCTAAATATATTATTAAAACTTATTTCAAGTGTATTCTAAAATTATTTACAAATAATGCGGCCGTATATTGCCCACGCGATGAATATTTACAAATTATCCGCGTTCTTAGAAAAAAAAATATAAATATTATTTGAATCAACTCGAAATACACGTTTATTATTTGCAAGACATTAGCGTTCTTAGAAAAAGAAAAATAAAGACTAAAATATATAAAGATTAGCTTTAATGTAGGTACCTGTCTTATTAAAATATATATAATATTCTAAAATGTTATTTATAAGTAAGTATTATTTTACAAATAATTAGTATTAATTCGGTCCAACGTGGTCTATTTGAACGCAGTTAAAAACAATACTTTCGCGTAAAAAAAAAATTAAATCATTAAAAACGAAGACTATAACTATCTTATCTTATTAGGCCTTTCTCCCAACACTGATGCGATTTATATTTACAAGAGTATCGCGTTTTAAATGAAAAATAAAGAAATCAAGATTATGCACAGGGTTAGTTATCAAAAACCAGCCAAATTGTCAGAATCGATAACAGATCCGATTTGTTTTTTCAACAGACCTTGTCGAAATCATACACCTTCCAGTTCAGCAATCTTGACTGAAAGTAAATTGTTATTAAATTTTTGAAAAATAAAACGATTATTTTTTAAAATTAACATTTTTGGACATTTTCAATTGAATATTTTTATTAGTATTTGATTTGAATATTAATGAACGCTCAGTTACGGTTCTTTATAGAGAACTTAGATTAAAAATTTGGATAGTCTTTGAAATAATTCACATATCAAATGTTACGTTCGACTTATCAACCTTATTCCCCAGGACATAAGAGTTAAAGTGGTCGACCGTCAGTGCCTTCGGTTGGACACCTCGCGTAGCTCAAATTCATTTACCGTTGAGGTTCACTCTGCTTATTGTAAGTCTTGCTTGCCCTGTTGTTATGGTTAAGTGTATTATTCATTTGTATTTTTTGTCTTTTTTTTTATTTTTAAATTCGTAATTACTTGTATTTCCTTTTCAAACGGGTTTTAAATTTTAGGCGATAACACAGTTTAATTTTTATTGTTAAGTGTTATCGTATATTCACATACCACAAAAAGGAGATACTTATAACCGATCTGGCATATTGACCCGCCGCCATTTTGTTTTTTTTTTCTAAATCTCGGCGCACTATGAAAGTATTATGTTCAAGTAGAGGCAAACACACATAGACAAACACAAAAAGTCATGTAACATTGTACCCCAAAGTGTCAATTTACAGTGATTTTTGAAGGTAAACATCGACATATGAGGACCACGACAATCATAAGCGTCAGATTGTATCCAAATAATCGTTCCCAGGTTGATTATTGTTACTGTTTTTTGGAAGAGAATGGTACATTACATAATACTAGGAGCACAAGAAAACTATAATAAATTATTTGCGGCGAATAAAAAATGGCGGTGGGTCTATATGCTTTATGTTTACTCGAAAACAAAATTTGGGACACAAATTAAAGCATATTCTATATTCAATTTCGGCACTGAATATCGGTGGAGTGTTTGTGGCTAAAATATATTCTCAATTACTTTACTCTTAATTCTTCACATGCGCATTAAACCTTTGTTTTGCTCAACGCGTCTTTTTTTAGTAACCCCGTACTGTCCCACTCCTGGGAAACGCCATCCCCCATTCCTCCCACTTCTCTCGATGGTGTACAACTTCTTGTCGCCAACTTTTTTACAACTAAATAAAGAAATAACGAACTATAACCTAGGCCCATATAATCTAGAATAAACCTACTTAATAATATAGCTTACCTATATATTTTTTCATACGTATTTTTTTTCATAGTTTTTTATCAACGTGCTTTGGTGTTTGTTAGCGAGCGTTACTGACAGTTAAATCAGTCAAAAATCAAAAGTCATAATTCAAATTTTCCGACAAAATCAGTTCAATATTTTTCTTTATTTGCCAACCCACAACAGCTACTGTGATTAATAAAATAAAGAATTACGTTATTTTATTACCAAAACTTGTGCTTCAATTCGATTTTAAATTTGTCAGTTTTTACAATAAATACAAAATTATTAGACCAAAAAATTGATAAAATTCGATGTACCCCCATATACTCATATAAATAGTATCTAACTATGTATACAAAGTCTATGACCAGTGTGTGTTGCCAGTGATTACATACGGGACCGAAACGTGGTCGCTCACAATGGCCCTCATCAGAAGGCTTAAAGTCACCCAAAGGGCAATGGAGAGGGCTATGCTCGAAGTTTCCTTGCGTCATCAAATCAGAACTGAGGACATCCGCAAGAGAACCAAGGTTACCGACGTAGCCCGAAGAATTGCCAAACTTAAGTGGCAGTGGGCAGGGCACATTGCTCGCAGAACGGATGGGCGATGGGGCCGAAAGGTTCTGGAATGGCGACCGCGAACCGGAAGACGATGCGTTGGTAGGCCTCCCACTAGGTGGGCCGATGTCCTGGTGAAGGTTGCGGGGATCCGCTGGATGCGACTCGCACGGGACCGGCCAATGTGGCGACACTTGGGGGAGGCCTATGTCCAGCAGTGGACTTTGGGCAGAAATGATGATGAAGATGATGATGTATACAAAATTATTAGACCAAAGACAAGTAGATGTACATTAGATAAAATTCGATGTACCCTATACAACCTATTTTTTTTTTATAACTCTAGGGTATGATTGAGACCATATCAAAGAATCAACTGGCATATGAATTATGTTTCAATCATACTTTTTTTTTCGCATTTTCTTAGCTTTAAATATGAATGATTAGATTGAATTAAAAAGAATTACTCGTATTTATCAATGAAACTCTACTACTATTTTACTACACTACTGCGAAGTTTGGCAACCTCGCAAAAGCAAAGCTTCGTCATACTGGTGACAATTTTTTACCTAATTTAATTATGATTGATGATATCTCCATTTTTGGACCACTTATTCTAGGAGTTTTAGTATTATTTTTACCAGCAGAATATAACCCTAGAGTTATGGGATATAAAAAAAACAGGTTGTATATACTCAAATAGGTGTGTGGCAGTGAAAATATTGCAAATAGTGCAAATATTTTGGAAAACTAATAACACAAGAAGGAGGCATTATATTTACTGTGAAACGCTATTAGCCCTTAAAAACTACTTTCGAGGCTCGCTTTAATTACTTTATAACCTAACTTTAACTATTTTTTACTAAGAAAGCGCCAGGTAGACTGTGAAATGCAAATTTTCTTTCGTTTTTTTTTGCAATTTGCAGGACAGTTTAAGGCCGCAAGTTAAAAAATATGATTTGCGATCGTTATACGGATGTAGTTACAAAATTATAATCATTCAAATCATAAATACAACCCTCTTAATTCAACTTTCGATTTACTTTTGTTTAAATTTCTCAACTTGTCAATACTAAATAATTAAAACGCATTAAAGTTGGAGAGTGGGGGCTCACTACGTAACAACTAGGTATAAAATGTACTGAGCCGTGACGTCATGCGCCATTTCAACTCAAAATATCTCCGTAATTTTACGATAACGTGAAAAAAGAAAAAATACGTGTCAAATACTTTTTAATAATCTACCCGATAGACAAATAAAAAAAAAATAGTCACCATCCCTATTCTTAATTTTATCTTTACTTATATTTTTGCAAAAAAATAAAATGTTTATTTCTAAGCCCGAAAGGTGATCTTTACCTCAGGATCTTCTTATTTTAGACACCTTTCTTTATATAAGATTGTACATAATAATATGTGAACCAGCGCCTTTATTCTTGTTGTGGAAATAAATAAAGATTTATGATTATAATTAATCCCATTCAATGATTTTTTCATGAAATAATCATTAAACAAGTTTAAATAAACTTACAAGGGATTGTATTGATTATTAAAGTGAAACTTTTAGTACATCGTCTCAAACTTTTTCTTGTGTGTTGCATGTCGCGTGACGCTCGGCCGCGGAGTAGTGATAAAGTGAAAGGAAAGAAGAAGGAAAAGGTGAAGGAAATTTTTAGTTAAATGTCTATAGTGTGAAAAAAAGTTTCACTTTTACCGTGGTTTCATTAAACCACACAATCCTTTTTTTTAATGATTATAATTCTGTAAAGCCGGATTTGTTACGGCCGTGAACACTATTTTAATCAACATACAACTTAACACTGACCTGCTTATTGCAAAAATCGTAAGTAATCGTAAATTAATATGAATTTCGCTGGGTGCATCCTTACTTCCCAGCGACAGGTATAACCCAGAAATGCTCATTAATAGCATTGGAAAATGTCGTGAGGAATGTTTTGAGTATGAATGTGAATGGGTATAAGAGCACTACTCTTGTACCCATTCACATTCATACTCAAAACTTTGAAGACCAAAGAAACGATGGATGGACTGTGTGAAGGATGATATGGCAAGAAAGGAGTCTCTCATGAGATGACGAGTAATAGAGATGTTTGGAAGAAGAAGACTAGCTGGGCCTACCCCAAATAAATTGGGATACGGGAAAGAAAAAGATGATAAAGATAACTGCCGAATGCTGAGCAGAGAAGCATGAATGCTCTTTAACAGATCCTGTTAGAGCATTTCAGATGGTATTGTACCGAGCAATCAAAAAAGCAAGATCCTGCCAGTTTTTTTTTGTATGAGATTTGCGCTTGACATGTTTTTTCATCTGATGATAAGCCTAAGCAATGATGTGGTCGGCGAGGGATGGTACCTAACTTCTCGGTAGCGAATCGACACAAAGTCAAATGTTCTTTAATTGCTGTAATTGGTTGACCGAATTATCAACAGCCAATCAGAGTGCTTCTTCATACAAAGAGGCCTGTATCGCTGGTTGGTAATATACGTCATTCTGCATTGAAGGCTTTCATTCCAGTATTGCACAAGAATTGTTTATTTGGGTACTGTATAAATCAGTACTAACTGGGTTATGGAGTTCAGATAGGCAGTCGCCCCATGTAAAATAATAGTCAGCTGCATCCGGTAAGATTGAAAGTTGACCCCAACATAGTTGGAAAAAGGCTAGGCAGATGATTGCAAATTGTTTGTTGTGGTGAACGCTATACATGCATATACCGTAATGACACTGATATTTAGCTTAATTCTCTAATACAAACCTTTTAATTTAATTATTATGACTAATTTGGCATATCGACGGTAGTTTATTGAAATGTTGTAAAGAACGTTTCCCATGCTATTGGATTTTAAACTTTCAGCGCAAGGCCCACCGTTACAAATGCAACAGCGCTCAATGTTCTTTAAAGCATTGCATATTTCCACCGTCGGTATACGACAAAACCCTATAAATTATCCTTGAATAACCTAATTTTTATTGTCCGTTTTGATGACCGATGCATGTTTGGTTGTCTTTGTTTTTATTTACAAGCGACTTCTTTACATAGTATTAAGATAGAAATATAGCTATTTATAGAACAAGATTTGTGTAAAATATATGATTTGCATTCCGCGATATAAGCCCATTTTTTAAATAGATACGTTTAGATATAAGCTCACGTTTTTGATATATTCCTGTACCTAATCTTTTAATTGTATACAGGTACTCCTGTACCTACACAATATTGAAAAGTGAATATACAAGTAGCTAATTGTGAATTAAAACAACTAAAATGATTAAACACAACTGCACATCGGCAAAATTAACTTCAGTTTTCAAAGAACGATTGCCCTTCTTCATTATCCTACATTGTTTTGTATTCTTCACCTGTTGTAAAATAAAATCATTCTTACTCCAATCCAAATAAATTAAAAACGCACACTAACCAAAAAAAAACAAAAATAAACCTTGTTTCCTTAGAGAGACAGCGTAATCTCGCGTGAGTTATTCAATATTTGCGGTATGACATTCTCGTAAGTCAAGGATGTGATCAGTGTAACTGGCAACAAACGTATTATGTTAAAAAAAAATAAACTAAACAATAAAACTAAAATGAACCTTATTCCTTTAAGAAGGAAGCTTCAACTCGCGTGACCTATTAAGCATATAGTGTGAGACATTCTCGTAAGTCAAGAATGTGATCATTGTGGCTGGCAACACTCGTATTATGTTCGGCTTGAGTCCCTTGTAGAATCCACGCCAACCTTCGTGCCTGTAAAATTGTGAAAACATTATATCAGAAATTATGAAACCGCCTGTATAGTTTACAGGGTGTAAAGGACAGCCAAACTTTTAGGGCTTATTTACAGAGACGCGGCGCGTCTAAATTAGCCCTAAAATTCAGGGATATATCAAACCGCCCTAGAATTGCTGCTTTTTAGTTTTAGCTGTATCATTTACATATAAATCGAGTGCTGCGTACATAGAATATAATTTTAGATTGAAATAAATGAATAAATAGTAACTGAAAAAACAATAAAAAATGTAATATTTCCTGAGAAAAAATCCGGTTGAATATGATTCAAAATAAGGAGCTGAATGCACCCTGTCAGTTTGCGGAGAGCTGTTCCTTACACCCTGTATGTGGAACTTACCTTGTCGATTTGATTATAGTTATGTCACTTCAATGCTATTTGTACTAATAAATTGATGGAAAAAGTATTAAAAAGTGGTGGTAAGTCAGAACCAGAACTAAGATTTTATTATTCTTCTATATTTATTAATTGACAACTATTTACTTATAGAGTAAGATCCCAGGGCCGCCAGACGTCACGTATTTTCTGATGAATGAAATGTGGACGATTGAGTAGTGTTGGTATGTACTAAGAACGCATGCGTACCTGCTAGCTTGCTTAGGCGGCCAATTTTCAGGTATCAGGTAATCAAAGTACATAAAAACATGACTTACCTCACGTAAATTCTGAAAGCTGATTTTTACGTATATTCTAGGCATTATCCTTAATAATATGTCGCCAATACTGCCAGACACTTTTCGTGGGCCATTTTGCTTAACAGACGCTTTAAAGCTCCAAAAATTATGACTTAACTTCACGTAAATTCTGATGCTCCATTTTTATATATGTCCACCAGACAACTATTTTAAAACCTTTTACAAGAAGACAGACCGATCCAAGGGGCCAATCATCCCCAATTCAATTTTAAAGTCTCTGTGTGTAGGAGCGCGAGGGCATTATCTACTCGCATGAGATCAGCCTCATGCGCGTGTGTCTCACTCAGGTGAGACAGATTGCAATGTCAAGGCCCCCTTCGGACTAACAGCTAAATTCACTCGCAAGTAGTGTTGTCAGATACACCGCTTTTCCGCTTTTTACCCCACCTTTTGGAAAATTTGGTACAATGATTTCGCTTTCCACTTTAGACCAAAAAAAACATTTTATGTGGTCAAAATAATTTTTTGGCAGATTTTTCGTGGTGACCTAATATTAAAAAACTTCTATGTCCGTCGAGTGCAGCTGTCATTTCAGAATTCATGGTCTAGCTGCTGATCTTGTTCTTTCCTATTTATCAAACAGGCAGCAATAAGTAAATGTAAATGGGGCGACGTCTCCGAAAACTGCAGTGGGGCGCGCACATTGGAAATCTTTCGGGGAGGTTAAGCTCAGCTGCCTATGCAGTTAGGAAAATAAGGCAGTTAACTGATGTAGCTACAGCTAGGTTAGTATACTACGCTTATTTCCACAGTATTATGTCTTATGGCATTCTGCTGTGGGGATCGGCAGCAGACGTTGATTCAATTTTTATTTTGCAAAAGAGGGCAGTCCGCGCGATCTTTAAAATGGGTCCTCGCGAGTCCCTCAGATAAAAATTTAAAGAGATCGATATACGGACTCTGCCTTCACTTTATATCCTAGAATGTATTTTATATGTCCCAAAAAACCGAGGGCTTTTCAAAATTAGAAGCGACTTCCATAATATAAACACGCGCAGTAAACACAAAATTGTAATACCCAAATATGGATTAACAAAAACTAGCAAGTCATTTCTTATAAACAGTATACGCTTTTTTAATAAGTTGCCAAAGTCAGTTACAGAACTGGGGGGTACTATGACGCTTAAAACATTATTGTTCCATTCTTATTCCAGAGTGGGAAAGAGATGGAGCTAGACGACCTGTATAGCTCCATCTCTTTTTCACTCTGGAATGAGAATGGAACTATAATGTTTTAAGACGTCATGGTACGCCACCTGACCGATAGAAAGTTTAAAAATTGCATCAAACGTGTCCTTATTTAAAAAAGCATATTACAAAATTAAGGACTACGTTGAAGATAGAGAAGTTTGGCTGTAGTTCCTTCTGCTCATGCGGCTTCCCTGGAAGCTCATTAACGACACAAATGTGTAGATGTCTCTAACTATTCCCAATATTATTCTTTTTATTCATTTTTTTAGAATAGTTTTCCAATCATTGCAACATACGTTAATTGTTCAGAATAGTTCCAGCACTGATGATAACATCTGTGTCAATTGTTTAATTCAGTGTTCTTTTATTTTTACTTTTCTATAGATTCTTTTTATTTACCTATTTTTTGTAAATGTGTGGACATTGTAGGCTTTGTTTTTTTTATCTCTTTCTACCTTCTGTAGTAAGCAACGACTTATTGTCGGGCCTACGCTGTCCTCCTATACTTAGTACTAACGCTGTAACTTCAAATATTGTAAAAACAAATGTTTTTAAAAGAGTAACCATGGAGTTTCTTGCCGGTTCTTCTCTATAGGAAACGACCAAACCGAACCGTAAACCTTTTGTAAGCCTATGTAAAATAAAAGATTTTGATGAATTGTCTAATTTCAATGACGATGATAATGAAGATTAGAGGCACTACTCAGAAATGTTGAGAGATTATTATTTTTCTTTTTTTGTATTTTTTTAAGAGATGCTGTTATTCAATTAATTTGTTAACACTATCGAATTTTTGACAATAATATTCTTAAAAAAAAATTGAAGTTTTTCGAATTTATCAAAACAGCTTACAGGATAAAATTCAATCATTATTGTAGTCAAATGAGCATTGTTTTACAAGTTAAGTTTTAATTATTTTCCTGATTTTTATATTAATAATTAAGTGATATGAGAAAACTGTAAGAGAGTGAGAGAGAGAGAAGTCATTGTATCCTAAAACATATCTCACTCAATCTCACGCGCGTAGATAATGCCCTCGCGCTCCTACACACAGAGACTTTAAAATTGAATTGGGGATGATTGGCCCCTTGGATCGGTCTGTCTTCTTGTAAAAGGTTTTAAAATAGTTGTCTGGTGGACATATATAAAAATGGAGCATCAGAGTTTACGTGAAGTTAAGTCATAATTTTTGGAGCTTTAAAGCGTCTGTTAAGCAAAACGGCCCACGAAAAGTGTCTGGCAGTATTGGCGACATATTATTAAGGATAATGCCTAAAATATACGTAAAAATCAGCTTTCAGAATTTACGTGAGGTAAGTCATGTTTTTATGTACCTTGATTACCTGATACCTGAAAATTGGCCGTCTAAGCAAGCTAGCAGGTACGCATGCGTTCTTAGTACATACCAACACTACTCAATCGTCCACATTTCATTCATCAGAAAATACGTGACGTCTGGCGGCCCTGGGATCTTGGACTATTACTCATGTCACCCAACATCATCAAATTAATATTTCTTATTCCAAATATAAAATATTATTTTAAAGCATAAGTATGCCTACTTATTGACGACTTCATTTCTTAAAGGATTTATTTATTAGAGAAATTTTATTTGCGGAACCACCTTGTTTAAATATGATTTTATTTGTTATATATTTTTGGTCGAGTTAAAGGTGATGTAGTAAAAGTATTTCAAATGCAACCAAGGAATGGAAAAGTTTTTTGATTAAAATTATATTACAATTTGATGAAATAACAAACTCATAGTCAATTTGCTATCATTTATTGATTAAACAAATTGAATAGGCGAATTGAAACAATTGAACTCGTGTGATTATATAAAAATATAATAATAATTGATTATTTTATACGTCTTACAAATTGCTATGTGGCCAGCCACCGAATAAGACAATAACCATAACAGATTGGTTACAACGCTATAGGTACGTATAGATACGATAGGGACACTGCTGGATAAGTACATTTTTATATAATTTTATGAATTTGTTACTTTAAAGGCCCGAATAGAAGCAAATCCTGAAAGCAAAGCTAGAAGCAATTCCCTTTCGCATACAATATGAGAAAAGACTTCGCCACCGAACGAAAATTAACTACATTAACACTATTCGAACTTTTACAATAACAGGTACATTAAAAAAAAACTATAAATATACTCAAAATATATGCGGCAAAAATCCTATTTTGGGAGGTCATCTCATGATCATTTAATTAGATATTCGTTGAGCTAATGACATCACAAAAACGCATTTACGTTGAAAATTAAATAAATTACAAATATATAAAATATTATACATAGCAAAAACGGACAAAAAAGCAAGATATTTTTTGTGTACACTCAAGCACATAATGCTTTCGGCAGTTAGGTCACCGCAGTCATTTTTGCGGCTGTCAATTTGACATACACGAACATGTTTTGGGTCAGTCCATTCGCCTGATTGCCTTGAGCATTATTTGCTTTTATATAGCTTGTGTCAAACTACTATACTACGATAGGTCGATGAACATGTACTTTTTATCTCTTGGTGTGTACCGAGACAAAAATGCTATGTATGCCCCACCCAACCCTTGCCCACGCACACAAATCTAGTCCCTCGATCCTCGTTATAAGACTATTCAAGTTTGACACAGACTATACAAAATCTATAGCAGGCCCATCCCTTTACGAACCTCTGGCGTTGCAACCATACATTAAAACAACATCTAATGATTTCAGATTACTTGTTTAATCACATTTTATTTGGTGTATGTGTTTTCTCGATCTACGTGTCAATATAACTTTTTTACAGTATCAATATATATTTTTCGTTAACTGTAATATTCAAGTCGATTTACTTTTACGTGATAACCGTCACTAAATGAATCGTGTATGAAATAAATAGATAGAGTATTTAAAATTACAATGCCCTACTTATGATAAAACTTGAACGAGCGACTGTTGTGCGTAATTGTACTACACTTTGCTACGACGAAAAGGGCAAAATTTATACTTTTGCTATTTTTTCTTATATTGGAGATGAAATATTTTTGACTTACAACAAAGGCGGGTTACATTTAATAAGATTAAGACAGATTAGCTTCATACTTGCTTAACATCATAATATTTGTGAGAAAATACATTTACTATTTTTTTATTTTTTTTATTTTTTTTTTATAATATTTTTGTAAGCAAGCAGAAACGAAACTATCTTACATAATAAAGAACCTAACGTCGTCTCACCACACATGTAACGTTATATCAAAGAAAAACTTGTCTTTTACTTTTAAAATGTTAAATACTTCGGGAAGCGCGACAGTTTAAGTACATACCCTATTATCACAAAAAAAAAATATAAATTAAAACTAAATTGTGCTACGCCTGGCAACTCTTCTTGTCAAGGTATTGCCAGATTTAAATTAGGTCAGTCACTATCTGATGGGAAAGAGTACGAGTACTATTTACAAGAGATTACTAATATTGTTAGAAAAATAAATAAATAAAAACAAAAACACAACATATGTCGTGAGACAGATTTTACATTTTAATTAAAATATTATTATAGTACAGTCGCTAACACAATCTTCATGCATCATCAACACTTACTAACTTAACTATTAAACATCCTTAGTTTTTAACATTAATTTATCTATGTATTGATGACTCACATTATCTCAATTCACATAGCTGAGGGAATAAGTAAATGTTTAGCTTGTGTTACAGACTGTACAACAAATTAAAAATAAAAGATTTTAATTATAATTTCTATACACAGGTTTACAATTTCTCAGAACATTTTCACACTCATTATATTATTTTGAAATACATATCCATCACAGTTAAAATTACGAAATTCGCTTTGAAATCGTGCCAACTACGTTTCCTTTAGCGGCAACTATGCCAAAAACGTCTTAAAGTCATAACTATTAATAGTAAAACGTCTACTAGAATGCGGGGAAACTAGGAAATCCATTTCGAACTGTCAAAGTCACGTCAATGTTAGTAATACATTACAAACAAAAAAATGCATAATTAATCATACAAATAAAGTCTATGAATACTAAACAATAAATTATCCTGCTTAAAACTAAACGCTTACCTTAACACTCCATAGACAACCGAAAAAAAAGAAACTAAACAACAAAATCAGCGACATTATAAACCCTGCGAGCGAACTGTCAAAAACATAAACAGAAAAAAAAAACAATTAAAAAAAAAGAATAATAAATAGTGTTGTACGCGTTTTCCCATCAGATGACAATAAGACTCAATCGTTATTGGTGAATTTCTCCCAAATGAGCATAACTAGGCATATGTTAGGCGTTACATGTAGCAGGTACGGCGTTAGGCCCTTGTAGAAGCCTCTGATTCGTTCGTACCTCCATGTCTCGTTGATGCAATGCCAGGCGCCGTCGTAGGAGCGGTGGTGGTCTTGCAGCCGCGCACGAACCACTTGGTACGGGTACGTCGCGCCCGCTGCTATCAGCTTAGAGATGGCGGCGAACGTAAGGTACTCTACTGATGTCTGGAATTTGAGAGAAGAGGACAATTATTAATAAATCATCAAGAAAAGGTATAGGTGTATGTATAATGAATTAGTTCCCATTTTTCCTCCCGTGATAAATAATTTATGAAGTCATCACTAACTTTTGTTGTGTTCACTTGTTATGCCTACCGTACAAAGGTAGGCAAACATTGAACAAACATAATAGCTTTATACAGGATGTCTGAAATATGCCAAAGAAATATCTGCCATACTTTCTCCTCATTTCTATGAATAAATTTGTACTACGTCGCTGTCGCCAAGTTGTGTCATTTATTCTTACTATGCTGTACTGATGACTTAAATCGGTTGACTGGTATAGAATCACTAAGGCATAAGCCCGCTTATGTACGCGTTTGCGTCACGATTAAAATAAATAAACATTGAAATCTGAACGTCTGTATATCTGTCAGAATCTATCTCTACCGAAATTCATATAATCTTTTAGGAAGAAATGACTCATCATCTGCCCAGCCTTTTCCCTAACTATCTTGAGGTCGGCTTCCAGTCTAACAAGATGCAGCTGAGTACCAGTATTTTACATGAAGCGACTGCTTATCTGAACTCCACAACCCAGTAACTGGGTAATACGATACCCCTCAGTAAGACTGGATGTCAGACTTTCGGCTTCTGACTACTCGTAACGACTGTCAAAGATCTACAAATGACAGCCAGGACCAACGGCCTAACGTGTTTTTCGAGGCACGGAGGAAACTCGGTATGTAATTATGGTCACCCATTCACGGACCAACAACAACAGGCTTAACCTTAAAGATCGACCCGTACGGCTGTTATTATTTAGCCACGAGCTAAATAAGATTTGATTTGAATTTAGGAAGAAATGACTATTGATGATATTATTTAGGGTCATTCATCATTCTCTTTGCCTTATCCCAATTTATTTGGGGTCAACATAGTCTTCGCCTTCTGTACTTTTCTATTAGTCGTCATCAAGTACATGGGGGCCTAAAATGGCCGCTTTAGCAGAATCATTGTAGGATAATAATATAAATTACGTTACAATCACAAAGTGAAAATTAATAAGACAAACTGCGTCTGTGACCATTTTAAGAATTTTAACGTGATTCATATATTTATCTATAATTGTATGATATATTAAAAAAAAATATAATGTAATTTTGTTTATTGATTGATTGTTGATAAATTGATCTAATAATTTATAATAACATTATTGAATTATTACTGTTACTGAGAGAAAGAGGGCTATCCTCTCTCCTAATGTTGATGTGCCCGACAGGGTCCATACTGATATCTTATTTGATAACACCATCTTTGTAATACATAAGGAATGCAATAAATAATTGAGTAATCCTATTCTGCTGAAGCGGCCATTTTAGGCTCCCAGGTACAATTAATACTAAATGTAATGCTTCCAACTGAAGTGTGGAAATTAATGAAAAAAAAACCCTAGTTCCAAGAAGTCTCAATACCGACAATACTGTAGGTTCCAGTATGTTTCATAACAGCTGTGCGTGAATTATAATATTATCCTCGTGATTGCACATTAGAGTACAAACACAACACATTTACTTAATAGCCCGAACGATTAATCTTTATCATACTACATAAATATAATAGCAGCACATTGGCATTAGTATAAAAACATTAGTATTGAAATACAGTATTTCAACTAGGCACAAATGCTCGCACAATCGTCTCTCAGACACGTGCCAAGCTCGTAGTAAGCAAGCTCAAATCCTAAGCATGCTTCATTCAGGTAAAAGGTTTCTTGTGAATAGTAATTCGGGGCTGATGCATCGAGACAAGTGGTTACCCATTATTTTATGTATGTATGCAGTTAAAAAAAAATAGTTGAAAACCCTAAAATCCTCGTTTGATTTCACAAAAATGGGTCTAATTGTTTTGCTGGTTCTGTTTATACAGTGGTATAGTAGTATCACAAATAGTCGGCGACATAACGAGGACAATATCATGGCAATACGTTGACATTGACTTTGAATTAATACAGCTGCTAGCCGTAGCAAATTACAGGTTATTTTCCTCTACGAACGGTTTTGCAACCCTGTGTTAATGTGTTTTAATCTACAAGTGCGATTTGTGGAAAGTATGACGTGGTTTTGCTTAATTGACGCTAATCTGTTGTTTGCTGTTAGTTGGACGGCAACTTTCTCGAAAGGAGTCTGAATATTTTAGAATGCAACCTGCGGGTCTAAAATTACCCTAATATAATGATAATACGATAATAATATGAATAAAATACTATAATAATAATTCGAAATATGGTCACTAAGTGTAAATTCATAATATTAACTGCGACTGTGACCATTTTTGGAATTTTAACGTATAAGTAATTATTACTATATATTATTATCCTGTTATGATTCTGCTACAGCGACCACTTTAGACCCTCTGGCCTGTTTAACTTCCGCCATTTTATTTTGAACATTACTTACTTTGTAACGGATCTTTATTTTTTAAATGGCGAACTATTTAAAAAAAGAAGATAATAAGCGTGACCGAATTAAAAACATAAATTTCTGAATGATGGCACCACGCCAAAATGCTCAAACCCCTTTTGGTAATGAAAAGATTTATTCATTTTTAGACCCAGTCATTAACGCAGCTTTTCCTTTAGCAATGAAAAGAAATATTCCATCAATACCATATTAATTATTCTAGAGAAATTACGATTGAATGCAGGCTATTAATGAATATGATGTCCGTATGTTACAATATTATACATGCTTTGTCCGTATGCTCGAAGTTTCTGATTCACTTCATCTGTCTCTTGCAAAATGGTTAACTTAACATTGAATTGATGTCACATTTTCCATTTCATTAAAATGGTTACTATTTTAATGAGAAGGTTTAAATAAAGTTGGTATTTACCTACTTACACATTAGCCAAAATAGTTGCTAATGCATACATAGTAATGTAAGACAAGTCAAGAAACTTTATCAATTTGCGAAATATTACAAATTGTATTTATTTCAAGCAATAGGTTCAAGCCAACTCTTCATGTGGATACTCGTACTATCTAAAATAATTATTATATTCAGAATTGGGCCATTAGGAAGAAGTTCTATAATGATACTCGGAAATTCAAAAGTAAAACTCGACGCTTGGATCATTTGTTATCTCCCACTTCAGCCGATCGATGGAACATTAAATGATTAAGATACTCAAGGCTGAAGATCTTCGTGACTACGATGAAACGTCTCCAAGCCATACGGTCGATTGCAGTGTGGACTGCTTGGTACAAGGTGCCTCCAACAGCCGACTTGACCGCGTCTGACCATCAATACTCACCATATTCTCCTGCACCTATCCCCGTTTATTTGTGGTCGGCGCAGCATTTCTTCTTCTCCCATACTTCTCTATTATTCGTCATCTCATCAGACACCTCCTTTTTTTGCCATATCATCCTTCACACAGTTCATCAATACGTACTCACTATACATGGTTGACTGCAGCTTTTTTTATATATATATAAAATCGTGTTAAACGTTTTCGCGTCAGTGTCCCTTCCACCTTGCATAGCTATAGTAATATTACACTTACCAATTTGATATCAATCGGCAGGTTCCTGTATTGGTTGTACCTATTCTTCATCTCTTCGTACGTCATGAACTGCAACGCGCCGTGCGACACACCGAACATGCCGGGAACGAAGCCCTGGAACGTACCACATTATACATTAACATCAATTTATTAACAGTTCCATTTTATTTGGAGGAATATCAAGGAAAATCAGCCCTATGTTAGCCGAAAATCAAAGAAAAACTATAATAATTAATGGCTATTGCAAATGGCGTCGCAACTATGAATATTTAAAAATACACCTGTGTGATATATCTGTTCATTATTTTGTAATGTGGGTAGGCTTTTTACGGCAGTTGATTGCCAGCCAATATAACGAGTGCAAGTTTAGCTCCGTGTTTAATTGCGATATTCCTCTAAATACATAACAACCTGTTTTCAAATCATTTATATTGTTTCTCAACAGCGTCTTTCCTTCCTAAACAGAAAACTGTTAGATGTAGACAAGACATGAAGACGAATGGAAAATCTCTCAAAGTAATGCGTCATTTCTAAATCTCCTTTGTTCTTCACAATGTCAATTATCTATTGAGGTTTCTGAACATAATCCTTCTTTAACTTTAGATTTTTACATTTAAGAAGAAAAACCCTCATGCCTAAGGGAAAATCCCACAAAGAAATCAACCATTTCCAAAACCCCTTTGTCTCTAAGGGAACATAACAAAATTCTGCACTTATCCGTTTCTAAAGTCAAGTAGAAAACAATATTCAACCTGCTATTTATCCAGGGTAATCCATTGCACGTTACTACAAGCACAAACGATAAATTAAACCATCAAATTAACATTTATAGCGACTCGCGGTGAGCTGCAGTCGCCATGATTGTTAGGGCGTAGACTATCGATTTTCAGGCGCACCCCGCCCCACTCGGTTGCAAGCTAGGTCATACTTATGTGGGGATGGGGTTGCCATTTCAAATTTGGGTATTGATCACAAGGATCATACCCAAATTTGTATTACTTATTACTTTTTGTGAGCTTATTTAGTATAATTTTGTTAGTGTTATGAGATTTTTGCAAAATAAGTTTTATTCCCTTCCTCTTGGCATATCAAATTGAAACTTTGCAGTCGTTCCTTTACATGACAATTAGATATAGAGATGCCTTTATACGTTGCAGCCAGAATCGTCCTAACGCGAAAGAAACTTTCAGTCACTGGTGATGTCATGAAATTATGAATACAATGAAATTTGACAGCAAACGATTTTAATTAAAACTTATCTTAATAATACTGTTTGATGTCTTTCGTTCGTCTTGCAATTGATTTAAACAATATAGTAAGATTTGCCCGTAAAAAAATATATGTGGTCAGTGTCTGACTCAAATTCAAATTTTCATAGGATGCCAAGGCTACATCAATCATTTGTCAATTAAATACTAAGTGCTCTTCAAAAAAACGACAGCATATTGTATTACGTTATTCGGAATTGGTGTAAATTAGTCTGTTCCTGTCTGTCGTTTATATCGTAGAATATGTAATGTATAAAGACCACAGTGTATGTATAATTCATGTGTGGATTATGCGAGATTAGAGAGATGGACAGATGACATTGTTGCCATTGGATCGTGGAAAAAACCTGGATGAGGCTAGCACAGGATGCATGCTAGGGCTGCGGGACTGTTCGAAAGAGATACCGTGGCTCTGGAACAAAAAGGTCTGCGAAGGAACATGGATGGGTTTTGGTCAGTACAAGTCTGACACACCCTTCCGCTACTCCTAGAGCGGGAGGGATCATTTGAAGATTTCCCATCCGTAAAAAAAGGCTAGCACTGGAATGTGGAGTTGGGCTCCCATGCAAAAAAGTTTTTCATTAAAATCAATGACGGGGAGAACGAGTACTTTTCGGCTTCCTTAAGGGTATATTACATCCATAAGTTACACTGTTTTTATTGCTAGTTATTTTATTTAAGTGTGAACTCGACCATGAAATAGCCAACACGTGTTAATCTGTTTATTATATTGAAGTTTATATCGTTTGGCAAAGGTATCGGTATATTAAAGTTTATAAGTAACCATGAAAATATCTGATTGGCAATCTTAGAACAAATGAGTTTCTATCTTTGAAATACTGCAATGTTTCTGATATTTATTTTTTAATTATGCACTTCGGATTTATATAATAAGTAGTTTAGGAGATAGTATTTGTTTTGCCATTTAAATGAATAATATGCCATTTTTTGTCATTTCTAATGCTAGTGCCTACTGACTTTTACATAACAATAATAAAGTAAATATAAATAAGTACACTATTTTCAAAACGCCATTCTTGCAATAAAATCGTGTATTTCACGTAAATATTTGCGGACACTTTCAGCACCTTATCATTGACATCACAGTCATACATAACAGATAATGTTATGTGATTTATTTACGTCTAGATAAAGGACGTATTTCATAGCAACGTTTTATGTAATACTTTTGATTAGCCGAATATTTTTACAGAATAATAAATAATTAAATTCATGGTGGGGGTCAGGTTCAGGGGCGACGGATTCGGGGACATCCGTCGTCCCCCATCATAATGGACCCGAGACGGCGGCGCGTAGTGTTCCACGCGCGCCTCTCAAAGACGTAACGAGGGGAGTGCACCTCACTCCCCCCAGGGACGAGGCCCGCACTGGTCGAGCGGGCCTCGAAGTCACATTCGTTCCCGCTACCCCCCGACGCAAGTGTGCGAGGGAACACCGGTGTGGTTTTAGTCAGTACGAGTCTGACAGACCCCTCCGCCCTCCCCAGGGCGGGGGACATCCATCGAGAATTTCCACATCGATAAAAAAAAAGGTTAGGTTTATTAGGTTATACAAAAGAACCATGTAATCGACCTCAACAGTCGGTCAAATATAAAATTCTGAAAACAGAGACGTGGATAAGCAAATCTGAAACTTATGTTCTTACACTTTAGTGGCAGGTTTCATTGAAAGACGATGTAGTATTCACATATCTAGTTTCAGAATTCAGACAACAAAGGAGAATTATGGCCGTCTAACAGGCTTCAACAACCAGTTAAATAGCAATTTTAAGCGAAGGTTGTCGCATTCTAATTTTATACAACGTTAGGCCTAAGTTTGGTGACGGGAATTTAGTTATTTCAGCCTTCGAACATAAATAACTTAGACAGTTTTATAGTCGAAAATCAGAACTTTCTGAGCACAGCAGAAATCAAAGTAAAGAACATAACATTACGCCTGGATCCCCCAAAGCTTAGGCATAGGTTTATCTATGGTACTCTCACATTTCGCCATGTTTGTGTGGCATACTGCCATCTACCGGGCACAAATCAAAGAAATCCTAACTGCTACTGAGAAATTTCTGATGTAAAAACTCAAACACTTTGTCCGAACTAGGAATTGAATCCTGAAAATTTTAACTTATCTGAAATCCGTTCTCAAGACTAGCTGGTCGCAGTAGGTGGGCCAATAGGGGATCGGACTGGGTAAAGAAAACGACATTCTATTTTGTCCGTCAGACAGGTAATACAAAAATATTAGACACGTATTTTTTGTTTTATCAAAAAATTACTTAGTTAGAACTCATTAAAGAAGGAGAGTGGGGGCTTACTACGTCACAAGTAGGTATAAAACTTACCTACATGTGACGTCATGCGCCATATCAACTCAATATATCTCCGTAATTTTATGACCACGTGAAAAAAGAAAAAATACGTGTCTAATACTTTTCAATAAACTACCCGACGGACAAAGAAAAAAAAATAGGATTATCCCCTATTCTTGTTATAGTTTGCGAGCTTAGGTTTGAGCAACCTTGCACTAGACCAATAAAGCAGCCGAAATAAAGAAGGTGAGTACTTACTGTTTTTATTTTGGTGTTAGGAATTAGAGCATAAAAAAAACCGGTCAAGTGCGACCGAATTCGGACTCGCGCACGAAGGGTTCAGTACCATTATTTATAAAAACGACCAAAAAAAATCACTCTTTTGTATGGGAGCCCCCTTAAATTTTTTATTTTATTCTGTTTTTGGTATTTGTTGTTATGGCGGAAACAGAAATACATAATATGTAGAAATTTCAACTGGCTAACCATCACGGTTCACGAGATACAGCCTGGTAACAGACAGACGGACGGACGGACGGACGGACGGATGGACAGCGAAGTCTCAGTAATAGGGTCCCGTTTGATCCTTTGGGTACGGAACCCTAAAAAGTATCAATGTGGATGGGCATAAGAGTAGAGGAAGACCAAAGAAAAGTTTGAAGGACTGTGTGAAGGATGATATTGCTAGAAGGGAGGTATCTGATGAGATGACGAGTAATAGAGAAGTATGAAAGAGGATGACATTCTGCACCGACCCCAAATGAATTAGGATAAATGCAAGAGAATGTTGATCTTTAAAGTATTGTCATAACAAAGTCAATAGCCATATAAGTAGATTTCACATAAACGAGAAGTGTACATGTAACTACTCACGCCAAACAAATATTTGTGAACCTAAGTATGATTACTTTGGGAAAACCAAGCAATTGTGGATGTTTGCTAAAGACCCCACGTCATCTGGACATTAACTGATAATATTTATTAAAAGGCCTCCATTGTTGCAAATATTCCCATTGGTCATTGATGTTTTTTGAATGCCAATGCATAAGTGTTCTTGTATGCCTTTTTGTTTTTTTTTTACGAACGCATTCAATTTAATTTCGGAAAGAATTATCATTTTAAGAAGTGTGACGCGATCGACAAAAATGAAAAACTTCCATACAAGTCATTCCATATTGCGGATGCTCATTTGAAAAATCTTGCTTGGAATGAGTTTCTCCTTAGCGAATGAATTTCATGGTTTTATACGCCTTCTATATAAGCAGGTGAATCTACTGGCACATCTAGTATTACCTAATCCAGTTTCATACAATCTCAACAGATTCATAAAATCACTTATCTCGATGCATTTCAGCAACGTCACAATAATTGATAAATCGATTTATATGCAAATGTCAGATCGGAATGTTCTTAAGTCTATTTTTAGGATAAAACTCACACGTGACTGTGAAAAATGGAACCTTTTTGCATAAAAAGTAAGACAAATTATTAATTGCCACACGAATTTAATTATTTTCTAATTAAATTATAAACGTCAAAATAACAAAACAGGAACACATCGCCTTAAACCAGGTTTAACGACATGCTAAGATAGCTGTTGCAACGACCACCGGAGTTTTGTCATTATTCACTTAACATTTCGCGAAGGTTAGTTTAGATAAAGAACAACAACGATTGTGCCACTAAAATGTACTTGGGTTCTACATTTTTTTTACAATATAATCATCCACCACTTTCCCTTCATAAATCAGTGTATAGCTTACCTACATAAAGTCAAAAGCATCTTCATCATCATCATCTGCCTAGTCTTTTTCCGAACTATACTGTCGTCGGCTTCCAGTCTAACCGGCAGCTGAATATCAGTATTTTACATGGAGCGACTCAAAATCTAAAAGCACATTATTTCACATAGGTCACATGGGCACTTGTAAAACGTCGACAAGGTGCTCGGTTCGGGTTGGTCGTTTCCTATGGAGAAGAACCGGCAAGAAACTCCATGGTTCCACTCTTTTAAAATCATTTGGCTCTACAATGTTTCTATGTTAAAGCATTGGCACGTAATGGTAAGTATGAGAGGACAACGTAGGCCCGACAACAAGTCGTTGCTTACTACAAAAAGTAGAACAAGATAAAGAGTTACCAAGGATTTAGGAATGATACAAATGTTGTCATCCGTGCTGTAACTATTCTAAACAAAAGGGTGTAATGATTTAGAAACTATTGTAAAACATCTGATTCAAAATAAAGGTAAAACACACTGAGAATAGTTAGAGACATCCACACATTAGTGCTGTTTTATGAGTAACCAGGGAAGCCGCATGTGCGTAGGGGCTCAGACCAAACTTATCTATCTTCAACGTAGTCCTTAATTTTGTAATATGCTTTTTTAATTAGGACACGTTTGAAATAATTTTTAAACTCTCCATCGGTTAGTTCTGTAACTGACTTCGGCAACTTATTATAAAAGCGTATACTGTTTATAAGAAATGACTTGCTAGTTTTAGTTAATCTTTGGGTATCACAATTTCGTGTTTACTGCGTGTATTTATATTATGGAAGTCGCTTCTAATTTTGAAAAGTCCTCGGTTTTTGCGGACATATAAAATACATTCTAAAATATAGAGTGAAGGCAGAGTCAGAATATCGATTTCTTTAAATTTTTCTCTGAGGGACTCGCGAGGACCCATTTTGTAGATGGCGCGGACTGCTCTTTTGCAGTATGAAAATTGCGTCAACGTCTGCCTATCTGACCTCCGCAACCCAGTTAGTACTGGGTAATATGATGACTGGTTGCCTGACTGACCACGGACTACTTGTAACGACTGTCAAAGATCTACAAATGACAGCCGGGACCAACGGCTTAACGTGCTTTCCGACACGGTGTGGGTGGTTCCATCCACAGACCAACCTAGACAAGCGCAGCCTAAAGATTAATTCGAGCGGGGTAATTATTTTGCCACAAGCTCCAAAGCCAAAGCATCTTCTCATAGAGAGAGCAAGTACATTGATCGCAATTGTTAATCAAAGTGGCTTCCGAACTTAAGTAGGGTAGTTTTCATATAATTAAATATCAGCCGTGATTTAAGTACTTATTCACTTCCTTCCATCGCCATCTTTTCAACAACTCACATTCATTCCTATTCAACACATAAATTCTCGTCACATGCTCCTTGAGATTTCCGCTAGTTTAACGGCCAAACAATTTTCAATCTTCCTCTAACAGACTAAAGCGCATTTTGCGAACTCTGCACCTCATTAGTTAATACACTGAATATATTACAAATGTATAAGATATATCGCAATTCGAATTCCATATCTATTAACTGTGACCGGGTGTGAATAACAGCTGACCGGTTTGAACTGGATTCAGCGTTTTGTATTCGAAACAGACCCAATTATAATATTATCAACTCGTTCTCACTATTTAATTTTACATAAGAGTATTAAAGAGTAATCTTTAAACTTGCTGGCAAATGTGTCTTATGATTATTCGCTCGTGTACGAAATACAGCTACGGAACAGAAAAGCAAGGATTCCCGTATGTTTAAAAAATGTTAAGCTAAATAAATAATGATCACACTTGGCCACATGACTCCTCTTTCTGGGAGGCCATGTTGCCTGTTTTCCCATGTCATTTTCTTTCACTGTAACTACGGCTCCGAAATGGTAATAGTTCAATCGTTTTTTTTGCGCCTAGTTACTCGATGTGATCAGGTTTATAACTAAAAAACTCCCCGACAGAAAATCCAATAAAATAAAACAAAAATAAATTAATCCAAGCGTCGTAGCGCCGGGGTTCGCTTTGTTTTGTGCTTTTGTTAAGCGGTCTACCCCCCCTGGCGATGCCCATGGTGAAAAGTGACAAGATTAATTTCAAATATCGAATCCACCAGACCCGTAGAAGTTGTTTATACCCCTTCATTAACTAGAAAAGAGGTGACGACCTTCAAACGTGCCACAGACAGACACACAGATACACACGCCAAACTTATAACACCCCTCTTTTTTGGTCGGGGGTTAAAAAATTGGAGTCATAGGAGTTTTAAATGTTAACCGAGATTTTAACTTGAATTTAAACAAAATCTGTAACCTGTCTATTCATTTCTAGACCACCATAGTTCCTTTGGTCTTCTTCGGTCATTTAGAACTTACAAGACAAGACAAGACAAGACATTTATTTGTGGAAACATGAGTATACATACAAGGCATGCAGGTTGTTCATAAACAAAAAAGATCCATCATGTTCGGCCTTTGTGGCATACAAATATACAATAGGTAGGAAAAGTCATTACAAATAAAACATTTTAAATTCTCATGCAAACAAAAATTAAATTATAAACATAAATTAAATTGTAATTATAAATTGCAAAAATATTAATATTACATTTTGTCATTTAAAAATTCTTATCTCACGATATTTTCCAATAATTCATTCTCTTCAATTTTCGAGTCATATATTATTGACGCTGTCATGTCGACCTTGTACAAGCTTTCTATTTGTTCATTTTATGGGCCTTCGTAGCCTTGGATGGATACCAAGAGGTACCAAGGTCGGATATTGACCTTCTTTCAATGACATACCTTCCATGATAAGTGTTTTGTTTTTGTGACCTTTCTAAATGAATCAAAATTTTCATTTAGGTACAGGAAAATTGAGGCCAAAATATTGTTTCCTTTTGTGTCGATTTTCGATATTCAGTAATGCCATTCGAATATTAAAGATGTTTTTCTGTTGAATTATTGATCCCAATGTTTTTCATTCTAAACCTGATATTCTCTTTTAGAATAGAGTAGAATAAAACTGTACTGTACACCAAAAATCAAACATAACGGGTTTACAAAACTGCTAATTTTCTAGTTAAAACGGCGGTCTTAACTTCTCTTTTCTTCTTGTAAGTTCCATTGTTTTCTCTTGGCGATACGGACTTGTGTTGCTATGTTATCGCCGAAGTTAAGCTTTTACTCAACGTATTTTTAAGACAAGGCTTTCTGTTGAGGGTCTTATCACCTCAAGGTAACTTAGGAGGTAAGGGTCTGTTATCTGTTGAGATTCTAGTCGAATCGAATTAGAAATAACTGAAATTAATTTCATACTTGGAATAAAACTTTCAAAAATCCTTCAAATGTTTTCATCTGCCTTTTATCTCTCTTTCCCACGTGAAGGACGAAACTACAAAGCTTTATTTTTTGAAGCTTCCCTGGCCTTGATAACACACTCGATCAATAAATTGACTGAGGCTCCAAGTATCATCTATCAAGTTCAATTTAATAGCGGTATGACGTCAAACCTCGTCTAAGGTCCTTGAACCAAACTGTTGTTAACTTTTTGTAAGGCACTGAATATTTGAGTACTGTAGTATACGTCTCTAATACTTGTTTTCAGTAACACTAAAGGATAACTAAACGTCGTGAGGAAAATGTTGATAATGAAGAGAAACGAATTGCGTGAAAGATGATATGAATGGAAAGAGGTGACTGCTGAGCTGACGAGTAATACAGAAGTATCGAAGAAGAAGAAGACATGCCCCGACCATAAATAAATTTTGATAAGGTAAGGGAAATGATGATAAACTATTACTAATGGAATGCCTAAATTCAAGCGCAATAATGAAAACTCTTTAGTTTTAGTTGAGAAAATTGAAGGCTTCTCTCCAAAGAATTTAAATGATCTTTGAAATTAAAAGACATCTCGCGGGAGCACCTGGATGCGGGACGCACAGAACCGGGAAATGTGGAAAAAAGGGGAGGCCTATACCCAGTTGGTAATTCTGGGATGATATGATGATGATGATGAACAGACTTATAATAAAAACTGGCCAAGTGCGAGTCAGACTCTCTCACGAAGGGTTGCGTACCATTATAAAAACAACCAAAAAAAATTTTCACGTTTTTGTATGAGAGCCACCCCTTTTTTTTTTTTTTTTTTTTTTTTTTTCTGGATGGGACATCATCAAATGACTTCTCCCGCTCTGGGCGAAGCGGGAGGGAGTGTCAGACTTGACTGACTAAAACCCACCCATGTTCCTTCTAAGCCCTTTGTAATCCAGGGCCGCGGTATCTCTTTCGAACAACCCGCAGCCCTGGCAGGCATCGGCCCTCTCGGGCCCCTTCCTGTTTGCTGACATCTCCTTGAGGCGCGCGTGGAACACGTACGCGCCGTCGACACGGCCTGTCGTCATGAGACGGACGGACGGTGAGCTAGCCCATTACTCACCGTCCACAGGCTCGCGCCTACGGTGGCCGGGGGCCACTGGTTGCCCCCCGACGCCCGGGGCGTCTCCCGCGGCGGCTGGGACGTGAGGTTCTCTCCCTCTCACGTTCCGCCACCTCCTTCGCTACGGCTTCCCATTCCCTCTCGCTCCGGACCATGGATTGAACCAGGGCCGGACGCGAGAGGTCACCGCCGCCAATCGCCGCTACGAGGACACGGCGTTGCTCAGCCCAAGCGGGGCAGAGCTCCACGGTGTGCTCCACCGTGTCCTCCGGCCGATCCTCGCAATGGTAACACCCGGGCGTTTCCTCCCGCCCGATTCGGTGCAGGAACCTCCCGAAACAACCGTGTCCGGTGAGGACCTGCGTCAGGCGGAAGGTGAGGGCGCCGTGCCGCCTCTCTAGCCACTCCTCAAAGAGGGGACTTATCGCCACTATTGTGGCGTGCCCTATGAGAGCCCCCCTTAAATATTTATTTTATTCAGTATTTAGTATTTTTTGTTATAGCATCAACAGAAATACATAAACTGTAGAAATTTCAACTGGCTAACTATCACGGTTCATGAGATACAGCCTGGTGACAGACGGACAGCGAAGTCTCAGTAAAACATGAATATTTGTCTTTGATATAACCTTTACCACCTAAAGAACAAGGTTGTATTATTGTAAGCTTCACTGTACTTGAACACACGATCAATAAATTTATCAAGTATCGTTGCTATCAAGTTCGATCTAATAGCGGTATGACGTCAAACCTTCTAAGGTCCTTGAACCAATATGTTAGTAGACTTTTTTCCCTCGACTGATTACAGGTAAAAAAAAAAAAAAGATAATATCGTTTTTTATGGCATGATATTGCGGTTTTCCATAAACTCTGCGAGTCATGACTCATTATCACATAACATAGGCTTAGTTATATCATACTTTTGAAGATATAAAGCAGTGTTATAGTAATGCAAGCCTTGTTGCTTGCACATCACAGGAGCTGTTGGACTGGATTTCTCAGTAGGAGTCTGAATTTGCGCCCGATTGATGGCAATAGGCTCGCCTTCTATTACATGGAACTTAAACATAACACACACCTCTGCCCTAACCCTTCGGAGATTAGAGGTGTGATGTTAACTAATGTAAATATCAAATACATTACCACTCACAGTTAATTTAGTTGGTCTATTTGCGAAGCGTGACGAAATAATGATAACAACTTGCATTTTGTTTATTGTTTCTGACGTCAATCGTTTCATAACATTTATCGTATAGGCCTCAATGTCTTTTGGCTTAGTTAGAATTGCGATGAGTCTACTCGATCATGATTCAGCTATGGTAGTTTTAGATGCCGAACAGTTAGCCGATCGGCCCGAATCACGATGCAAATAGGGGATAATCCAATATTTTTTTTCTTTGTCCGTCGGGTAGTTTATTGAAAAGTATTGCACACGTATTTTTTCTTTTTTCACGTGGTCATAAAATTACGGAGATATATTGAGTTGAAATGGCGCATGACATCACATGTAGGTAAGTTTTATACCTACTTGTGACGTAGTAAGCCCCCACTCTCCAACTTTAATGAGTTCTAGCTAAGTATTTTTTTGATATTTTGATAAAACAAAAAATACGTGTCCAATATTTTTGTATTACCTGTCTGACGGACAAAATAGAATGTCGTTTTCTTTACCCAGTCCGATCCCTATTAAAGCCAAAGAGTAGAAAAAAATCTTCGCATCCGCTGTTTTCTTCAACAAATACTATCGAATCGAATGTCATCATCTACCTACCCTATTTCCAACTATGTAGGATGAACTATGTTGTCGGCTTCAAGTCTAACCTGATGCAGCTGAATACCAGTGATTTACATTACAGAGTTAACATGGAGCGTCTGCCTATCTGACCTCCCCAACCCAGTTACTAAAGCAAGTACAGAGTTATTCGATACTCGGTGTGACTGGTTGTCAGACTGTTCGTGCCACGGACTACCTGTAACCACTGTCAAAGATCTACAAATGACATCCGACACCAACGCTTTAACGTGCTTTCCGAGGCACAGAGGAAGCTCGGTATGTAATAGGTGGTCACCCATCCATAGACCAACCTAGGCAAGCGCGGTTTAACTTGAAGATCGACCCGAATCGAGTGTGACGACCCGAATATGAGGGGAACACCTCTTATAGGCCTCAACTTCCTACGTGTCTGTTATTACTAGGTATTTGTAGCTATATTCTTCAATATACAAGAAAATACTGCTAACTAAAAAAATGTTGAATCATCATTACATATAAAAAACTTGCGAGGGCTATTATTTGATAAATTATATGTCAAACTATCATACCTATGTAAGTTTAGCCATGCCCAGCATTTACATATTGGATGAATAGATGTATGTTTACGTTTTTGTTCTAATCTCAAAAAATGCTGTACTGAATGTGATACCATTTCATCATTGCATTAACGACTGGATTGGAGAAATTATTTGTACATTTATTTAAAACGCTAGAAGATAGTGGCTAATCCATTTTTGAAAACAACATTTTGCCGGAATAAAAGATACAAGTTTTAAATAAATCAGCATTATCATAAGAGATTGCCTTTCGTAACAATCGATACATATCAATCATATCTTTCGACTATTTATCTTATATCCTTAATGACGTCACGGAACAAAGACACAAACAAGACACATAATTCAACAAAATAAACATACGAAAACACCACGCTTGTAATAAAGGAAGGGTTAGGCAGAGGTGTACCTAAGTCCACCAACATAATTATACAGCCTGTTTTTTTTTATATCCCATAACTCTAGGGTTATATTCTGTAGGTAAAAATAATACTAACACTCCTAGAATAGGTGGTTCAAAAATGCATAGTTTCGGAGATATCATCTATCATAATTTACTTAGGTCAAAAATTATCACCAGTATGGCGAATCTTTACTTTTGCGAGGTTGCCAAACTTCGCAGTAGTGTAGTAAAATAGTAGTAGTTTCATTGATAAATACGAGTAATTCTTTTTATTCAAACCAATAATTCATATTTAAAGCTAAGAAAAAGCGAAAAAACAAAAAAAAAAGTATGATTGAAACATAATTCATATGCCAGTTGATTCTTTGATATGGTCTCAATCATATCCTAGAGTTCTGGGATATAAAAAAAAAAAAACAGGTTGTATACTTCTCTATTAATTATCGTCTCATCAGATACCTCATTTCCGAAATTTCTATACTATACCCAAAGGGCATTAGGTAAGTTTGTAATTTGTATGGACCAGTGGCATGATTTTTTTTCACGCGGTTACAAATTTTATTGTTGCTAACGTATATTCCACATATATGATAATGCTGACTTCTAAAAGAATTTTGCCGAAAATTATATCGGAGCTGAAATATCTGAAGTCAAAGTTGTGTTGTTCCTACCAGCAGTTTGCATACTCTTATATATTTTATCAAAAATGAACTATTTCCTATCGTTTGCCGTATGTCATTATTTCTTAGAATTTAATCCATAGCAGCGACACTATCGAATAGTGTAATAATACAGGTTGTTTTTTTTTTTCAAAAATAACGGTTTCGATTCCTGGCTAAGAATATTGTTTTTTCAAAAAACCAATGATGCAGTTTTAGTCAAAATCGGGCTCGTCACTCCTTAGAGTGTTCTTCGCTATTCCTCATAGTTTCGGATTTGGCCTTCCACCCACTTGAAAAATTCACCCTGTATATCTCGGCTCCGATGCATTTTGGAAATCATTGTTCATAGAAGAAAATTAATGTCTTTTGTGTTCTTACTAATGAAATATTATTAATTAGTGGCCGCAGACTTACAAAAATCATGCCACTTTTACCCAAGCCCCTTTATTACTAATGTATGAAAATAGTATTGAAAACAGCATCAAAATCCGTTGTGTAGTTTATAACCACAATGCGGTCTACAGACTGACACAATAAGCCACTTAGTTTTTGAATTATTTCTAGACTCACATTAGAATTATCCTTATGTATATTTATATTCTGAAAGCCCAACCATATTTACGACTATTTTAAATCACAATGAGACTATGAACAGTTCATTATTGGTTGACAGGAAAACAGTTTAGATTGTGTCAGCGACAATATCTAGAATGACTTATATGTTCACAGCTGTTACAAATGCACGTGACTAAAGTAGTTCGCACCGACGACGAACTGAAATCTTATCAGCCATGTGGTGAACCCGATTATATTGAAACTAACTACATATTTATTTTATTATAGGCATACTATTTTATTTAACATGTGTTGTGTTGTGGGCTAGTTTAAGTGAAACTTTTATTACATCGTCTCAAACTTTTTCGTCTGTGTGTTGCATGTCGTGTGACGGTCGGCCGCGGAGTAGGAATAAAGTGAAAGGCACTCCCAATTTTTTTTTGTTAAATGTCTATAGTGTGAAAAAAAGTTTCACTTTTACTGTGGTTTCATAAAACCACACAGTTCTTTTTTTTTTAATCGATCTTTGTAGAATTTATACCTCCTGAAATGGTCATCACATATAAATACCCAACCCTAGCTTGCGTTTTATTTTAACAATGTTTCAGACACTCCCAGAAGTCTCAGGATTTTTAGGACCTTACCCAGTCAACTTTAATCAAATTTGCTTAAGTTGGAATGAATTGGAACACTAAACTAAAAACTTCATTCTCTACATTAAGCACAAAATAAAGTACTATCTGATAACAAGCACTCTACGTTATCACTGGCGAAACAAATTAATGATGACGTCACTTGATATCATATCATGTATGTCCACAACATATCTAATAAATACAGAAACCTATGTGATACGTTACGTCTACATACATAGGTACTACTCGACCAAGCTAAGTTTGCACCTCGCGTCGATTATGTCCCACTAACGCTTAAGTACGGTCTGCAAAAAAGGATTCGCTATGACTATAAATAAGTAAACAAACGTTACTTAGATACTTTGCACTTATTGTTTTTAACATCAAAGTTAAATTCAAATATTCACAAAAGAAATTGTGAGGTGCAAACTTAGCTTGGTCGACTTATAGTTACAGATGCATATACATCATCATTTTAAAACTAAACTTCAAGCATTTCTACTGGATAAGTGTCTGTACTCCGTTGATGACGTGTAATATTGTGACCATGCGTTTTTTCCCAATCAACTTAAGTAAGGTCTTATGTTACTGCCGACTGATATTACTGTCCTTTTTGTATGAAATACGACTTCAATTTTTTAAATGACTAATGTACTATATATTATTTATATTAAATTGACATTGAACTCCATATTATTATACAAGGTGTTGTTTTGCATCCTCGTCAAATTCAAGGAGGTAACTATGTTAATGATTCTCGTCCTGAATCAATAACAAAATGGGTAGGTATTTTTTTTTCTTATTTACGGAAATCGGTAAGTGTGAACCACCCGTGTTTTAAACGCGGCCCATCTGGTTCTCGCCCTATAACCTCGCTTACACACATACAAACAATATCAAACATTTATTCGATAATTTCTTGTAAACCACGGTAAGGGGGTCATTCTGAAATATTGACAAACTTAAAGAACCAGAAAAAAACGGCGTTTTCTAATAATTAACTAGGTACCGTAATTTGTGACAACCTCCTGAAGACGAGGATGCAAAACAAAACCTTGTATAATTAAGTTGACATTGAATAATTTTATTGTATTTTTTAAAATTTTTGCCCATGATATTACTTTTGGATTTGACGTGAGATAATAATTAAGCCCAAACTTACTTGGAATAAGGCTAGACAGACAGATGATGAGTTTCTTAATTAGATTATTCATTTGATACTTCTTACGCAATGAAACCTTCAACTTTAAATATTTTGAGTTGAGTAATTGGTGGGCTCGTCTCAAAAGAAGGTTAACGATCTTTTAGTTACTAAATGCTTTTATCTGTAAACATTTACAACAGAGCTTGCAAAGCAACTAGGTCTATCCTAAATAATGTGAGGTTTTTACAAAATAAATTCTAAAAGTATAAAACGTCACTTACCCTGTATAGCCCCCGGATCCCTTCAGTCCTGTAAATCTTCATGAGGCCATCGATCATGCCCTTGTACCGTTTGTTGTCAGTCAGGCTCTCCTCGCTGTATTGGAGACAGAGGCGGGTCTTCACCACCCAGATGGGGTTTGTCATGACGAGGGATAGCACGCCGGCTTCCGCAGCGGCTAACATGTGCAGGCCTGGACCGAGGGGAGTTCGGGCATTCCCGCCTTGGATCCATGTTTTTATTGCGTTATAACTGTGGAGAAATTGGGTTGGTTAAACAAACATAATACAAACAACATCGCTTCTGCTATTATTACTAGGTATTCCCTACAACGCCATCGAGCCAGATTCTGTGAAGGTGCTGAGAAAGTATTCCTAATACCAATAATGGATTTCCTGTACGTCTACCATGAGTTTTAACAATCTATACTCGCTAGCGTCTGTAGTTAAAAAAATGTATGAAAACTTTTACAGCGCCTCTAGCGGGTAGTTGGGTACTAAAATGCGCAGTATGAGTCACTATAGTTATCTATCCTACGTCACCGTGTAGTAAACTATACTACAGCGACTGCAAGTTTGGGGTTCATTTGCTTAGAATTTGGTAGTAAGCACCAACACAGCTCATCGTACCATTGAAAAAGCTAACTATAGTATTTGCGTATTGACGGAACTATTGCAGTTACGTCAAGCGATCTAACTATGACAACTCATGGTAGACGTACAGATTCTGTGACAGTTATAAATGTTTCGTGGTAGACATTCTAGGGCACATTTGTATCAGTGCGTGACCTGGTCATAAACTGAGTTTGATGAGCGGATAAGTCAAAGAAATGAGATGATAATGTTTTGAAGTGACGCAAGACCTATCTTGTGTGACCTAGTGCGGGCTTATCAGAAAGAGCTGAAAAACCCTCTCTGCTTATAGCTACATAATACATTTGCGCCAACACGCTTGAAATTAATCTTAAGCCTATGTCCTAACCAACCCGAAGTGAGCACGCGTGGTGGACTACTGCCCACTCTCTCTCTCAAAGGAGAGGAAACCTGTGTTCTAGCAACATAACATTCTAGTTATGAATTAAATGTTGAGCAACGCCCTGTTTTTTTTTTCAAGGAATGTAATGCATATCGGGTGTTTTCCGTCAAATCAGTCCTCTTATAGAACGCAATTAAAATATTTAAAACCGTAAAGTACTAATATAACGACTCTTGAAATTAAATTATCCCATTCACTGCTGACACGTCTGCTTGTTTTGGCAGATTCCACAAAACGGCACGTGAGCTAACGTGAGATACACCTATATGTATTATTAACAATGACGGATGAGGAAAATGAGAGGTTATGCCTCAATAAGACTGCGACATCAAATGTCAAAAAGATTCCCATCATTCCCAAATGCTTGTTGAAGTTCAATATTTTCAATTTATAAAAGAAGTAATCAATCAAATAGGCAGTTGTTCCATGTACAATACAGCACCAGTCTAACCGGGACTGGAAGCTGACCACAACGTGATTGAGAGAAACCTAGACCAATAAAGAAGAGAGTAAAGATCGATCAAATGCAAGCAAAGGGCTGAAATATAACGAATGGTAGCTAAGTTAGTCTTGGCAATATGCCAAAGTTTACATTCCATACGAAACTACAATGTAGTAAAAGCATGCGGGTTCCTAAACGGGAATGTATGTGGGTATAAAAGGGCCGCTTTATTAGAATCATAAAAGGATAATAATTTAAATTACGTTTCAATTCGTAAAATGATAAAGTGACAGTTCATAATATTAACTGCGTCTATAAAAGTATTATAACGACATACATCTCTTTTGATTTTAGGAGCGACTATTACATCCATACTAATATTATAAATGCGAAAGTCACTCTGTTTGTTTGTTTGTTACCTTTTCACGACTAAACGGCTGATCGGATCTTAATGAAATTTGGCAAGAAGATAGATTTCAACCTGGAGAAGGACATAGGCTATATCATCACGCTATGACCAATAGGAGCGGAGCAGCAATGAAAAATGTTCCGAAAGCGGGGAAAATGTGACGCAAACGAAGTTGCGCGGGACAGCTATGAGCTAGTTTATAATAATCGAGGATGATCCAAGTACCAATTATTGTTTTGCTTTCTCGTTGCTCTAAATACTTTAATCATTTTCTAGATGTCTAATTTGACTCATTATAATGTATATTTATTTTGAGAATAATGCGTTACTTCTAACGCACGACGCCGCAGATGGATTTAGCTAACTGACTATACTACTGCTTTTAAAAAAGGGATTGTGTTGATGTTAGTGCATTAAATAGTCTTATTCGACGCCCTACGAGACCGATTGTTCTTTTTTGATAGCTTCTCTCGTTTGACGTTTATTTCGGCTGATAGTAAGCTAATGAGGTGCCCAATATTGCATGCTAGCATTTCATACCTGAACGTTTGTCAGTATTTGGTGTACCGAACCTAACAACAAATAATGTACTTAATTTTTTTCATATATCAATAACAACGTCAATTATTTTCATAAAATTATGTGACGTCATATCGCAATCACAACACATGTGTTGATAAGAATCAATAGATCGCTCTGAAACAGAAGAAATTCACGTGAACAATTGATTTGAGAAAGACGCGTGAGCCAAGAGTCACGTTTACAGACACAGGGTAATGTGGGTATACAGTTCGATAGTTTCAATATTTACATACTGTATACGTAAATTGTTTTCACACTGTATGCGTCGTGTATCCTAACGGATGGTGGATAAAAGTTTTCCGTCAACCGCCTACTTTTATTTCGGAATATCGCCAATCGTTTGGCTAAAGAATCAGCATTACCATCTAACGTGACTATATTGACATTAATGACGACGAATTTCTTAACACCCTGTTATAATTGTTTCCATTTTGGTACTTGACTACTTGTACACATATTATTATTTTATTTGTAAATAATGTTCATACTTAATTCAAATAAACGGTCTTAAAACAAATTCAATCTACAATTCGGTCTGTAATTTTCTTAAAGATTTTCATAGTTAAAAAACAACTTACAGGGATCAACTTTTGCTATTGTGCAGATGTACAGACATAAAGAAAACATTGTGTTTTATGCCCATGAATAATAAACAAGAAATAACAACCTAGTTTTCCGAAGAGAATAGACACATGTGTTGTAAATTACAATATCAGTTCGCCTATAGTATAAGTCCGACGGAGTTCTATCACAGAAATCGTTATGTTAACATTCTCGGCCGTAGCATTGAAAAGTTATCAAACCGAGATTGAATGAAACATACGGACAAAATAATAATTATGTAATAATACTGAAAGATTATTTCGTTATCTTCGTAGCTAACTAATGACTTGATTGGTAACAAGCAAAAACGTGTAGAAAAGTCACATGTTATTTTAAAAACGCGAAAAGCAAACGGTTAGGTATGTACATCAATAAGTTTATAAACAATGAAAATTCTTTTTTCATTACTCATACTCTGAAAGTAGATCTGAAGTTGCCTGAAGAGCGGTTTGAAAGTAATACTTTTCAGCCCTAGGCAGAATCGCTTTCAAATGACAGATGTCAAATTATAAAAAAAAACTAGTTCTATTTTCACATTTTATTGAACCATGTTCCAACTTTCTATGCAGCCACGATGTAAAATTGAAATAACTTAAGTTAAGTATTGATTAAAGGATATATATTTTTAAAACACTTTATTATAATTTAGTTTCGACAGTTTTTTTTTAAACAAAATTAATTTGGGCAAAATATTTACCATTTTTTCAATGATGAAAATGAAAAATAAAGGCTTAATAGCTGGGTGGCCACAGAAAAAAAAACAAAACTGGCGGGAAAGCGGCAAATGGTTTTACTCATTTTTTCTTTATCTAATTCATGTTTTAATTTTTTCATCACACTTGCACGTAAACAGTGTCATAACATACAGGTTAACTTGGCTGTAATGCCCCATATAAAACCCTAGGGCGGTAAGTAATATTTTTTTTAATTTTCATCACACTTGCACTTAACAGTGTCATAACATCAAAGTCAAAGTCAAAGTCAAAGTCAACTTGACTTTGACTTTTGACTTTGACTTTGACTTTCACACTTGCACTTAACAGTGTCATAACATACAGGTGAACTTGGCTGTAATGCCCCATATAAAACCCTAGGGCGGTAAGTAATTTTTTTTTAATTTACAGCTCCGCTTGACAGCACATAGGTCATGCAAGTTCATCAAGCAAGGAGTTTACACGCAATTGAAAAATTGTCTTAAAATGTTCTCTAAACAGGAATTTCATTCAATCTCGCTACATGTTATTTAACTACTCAACTAATGTTCTAAAATCTAAATAATCGATAGTTTTTTGTATCCAAACGCCGAAATTTTTTTTTTTACACTCCGTCATGGCTGTATATACCTAGGTAAGTATTTTGCCTTTAAAGTTTCTGAACAAAACATTTGTATAATCTGTGGTGTGGGCAAACAGCCCGCCATCCGCTTAAAAATCAGTTCACGTATTTCGTAATAATATGTGCTGACTTGTGTATATTCATAATTATTAACTCGCAAATGTGATGAAAAACATTGTATGTTTCACGGGCGGTACGGGAATTACGAACCTCGACTCAGAAAGCCCTCAGTCTTCGACTTCGGGCTTCTACTAGAGCCTCGATCGTAATTCCTTACTTACCGCCCTTAATACACAATATACTATTTCATCACACTTGCACGTAAACAGTGTCATAACATACAGGTTAACTTGGCTGCAATGCCCCCTATAAAACCCTAGGGCGGTAAGTATTTTTTTTTTAATTTACAGCACAGCATGACAGCACACAGGTCATGCAAGTTCAAGCAAGGAGTTTACACGCAATTGAAAAATTGTCTTAAAATGTTATTTAAACAGGAATTTCATTCAATCTCGCTACATTATATTTAATTACTCAACTAATGTTCTAAAATCTAAATGATCGATAGTTTTTGTATCAAAACGTCGTTTTTTTTTATATTCCCTCATGGCTGTATACCTAGGTAAGTATTTGCCTTTAACGTTTATGAACAAAACATTTGTATAATCTGTGGTGTGAGCAAACAGCCCGCCATCGCCATCCGAAAATCAGTTCACGTATTTCGTAATAATATGTGCTGACTTGTGTATTTTCATAATTATTAACTCGCAAATGTGATGAAAAACATTGTATGTTTCACGGGCGGTACGGGAATTACGAACCTCGACTCAGAAAGCCCTCAGTCTTCGACTTCGGGCTTCTACTAGAGCCTCGATCGTAATTCCTTACTTACCGCCCTTGTACGGTTTACGTACACACCGTCAAGCTGCAAACGCAGCAACCTACTTTCCTCTTTCGTATTTAAAACAATGTTTAATATAATTTTAAGTTAGTTGACAAATTACATACTTACGCGAACACCGCGGATTAGCATCCAACCTACTTTTACTTAGTTGTGATCGGTTCTCTAATAAACTTTTAGTGCTACCAAATCTGTGTGTGTTTACGTCAACTCACCTAACTCCAAGTACTTACTTAGTTACTTGCTACTTCTTACTTAAACTGCAAGTGTAAGGTGCCAACTACTACGGAACCTTACATTTAATGGTCCTTCGAGTATTTCACGGTTTGGGGTAATTGTATCTCTTGAAAACGACAGCGAATCGGCTTGGCTGGCCTTCCACAAGCGGATCTCACCAGTCAAGTTGAGAAAGCGCGCATATTCGTAGAAAGAGTGCAAGAGCTCTGAGCAATCAACGAAGAGGGGATACCTTGGAACTTCTTCGTGAATCAAGCGGAAAAACAAGACTCAACTTCGTCAACAAGACAACTACTACTACCACGGCTACTACTGCTACTACGACTACTACTACTACTACAGCTTTCGGACTGCGACGTGAACTGCGGGTAATCCAAAGCCTACAAGCTAGAAGGCACTAAACTACGTGTTCTTCAATACCTACTTTACTACTACATCCTACTACTACTACTACTTCTAATCTACTACGACCACTACTTAGGTTACTACTTACTTACGTTCGATTAACTAATCGATTACATCAAGATGAGCGAAATCATTACACAGAACGAAGTCTTCGAGTCAATCAGACGTCTCTGTGCTAACTACCAAAAGGACAGCGCGTCTCGAAAAGGAAAGGAGTACTTGACTCAAAGGTTAGTGTCATTGGAAAATTACTGGCAAGACTTTAACAATAGACACAATGTACTACTTGAACGAGAGGACAAAGGAATCCAATACTTCACTGGTAACGTCTATGAAAAGACAAAACATATGTACGAATCCACCAGGGCTGATATACTGCAGCGGTTGTTAGGCTGCGAAAGCAAACAGGCTGAAGTTGTCATCCCGCATCCTACGGGAGTAGATACTAAGACCAAAGAACTACTGGATCGACAGGAATGTCACATTAAAGCACTTGAACGGGCAATGTCCAAAATAGAAATTGACTCCATTAGCGAAAAATGGGAGTTAGAGGATCACCTAAGCATCCTGAAAACCAAGTGGGACACTGTAGAAAAATGTCACTGGGAGCTTGAAGCAATTTTGAAAGGTTCAAACGAGGTATACAACGACTTGTTTGGCAACAAAGAACGCCAATACGATGTTATAAAAAGATCCCTCAATTTGAAACTATGGACAAGCGCTAATTACCAAAACGTTGCACCTAGGATACAACTACCAGAATTCACTGGAAGCTACAGTCAGTGGATTACGTTCAAGGATATGTTTCTGGAAACAATTCACAACAATGCAAACTCGTCGAAAGCGCAGAAAATGCAACACTTAAAATCAAAGCTTAAAGGAGAGCCCGAACGATTAGTTCAACATTTGGTCGGCGCTGAAAACTATGAAACTTGTTGGGATATTCTTGTTCAGCGATACGACAACAAAAGACTCCAATTTGCGAACTTGATGAATACTTTGATGCAGTTACCATCCATCCGACAGGCTGATGCTGCTGTCTTGAAGAAAATGCATGACGTAATCAACGAATGCATGAATGGCCTACAAAACATCGGCCTCAATACAGCAAGCTGGGATCCAATAATCGTGTACTTGATGGCACAGAAGTTGGACTCAACATCTTATACTGAATATACTAGGGAATTAAAGCATCCAAAAGAAGTCCCGGAGCTGGGAGAATTTTTGGGGTTCCTGGAGACTAAATTCATGGCGTTAGAAGCAGCAAAAGTTTACCAAAAAGATGCATCAAACCAACACAAACAAACATTCAGCAACCAAACGAAATTCCACTTCAAGAAACCATCATATGAACAACACAGAAAGGAGGCATCAAGAATATACCATGCGTCATTCGGGAAATGCCTTCTGTGCCACGGATTTCACGTGATCATGCAGTGTCCAAAGTTCATTGGAATGGACACACGGCAAAGAAATGACACAGTAAGGAATTTGCAAATATGCAAAAACTGTTTGTATAAGCACATCGACACAGAATGCACATCAAACAAAACTTGCAAAGAGTGCAAAAAACCACATCATACGATGTTACACTACTCATCGCAAAATCTGTCACCAAGTTCCAATATGAACAATATGGGTCAACGCTCTCAACAACGGGGGCAGCAACCTACAACATCAACCAATCAACATAGTTCAAACCATTTATCAAACAACTACATTATGGAAATTCTACTAACCACAGTGGAACTACAAGTTAGAACTTCAACAGGAGACTTTATAACGTTGCGAGCTTTACTTGACCAAGGTTCACAAGTAAACCTCATCACGGAGAACGCAGCTCAACGACTAAAACTACCTAGAAAAAGGATGAACGCTACGATCTCCGGCGTGGGTACTATTTCGGGAGACTGTAAAGGACTACTAGAATTGGAGTGTAAATCACGATGCACTGACTTCGCATTTTCAGTAAGCACTCTAATAATGAAAAGGATCACAAACAACTTACCCAACAAAACATTTAAGAAAGAAAACTGGCCTCAACTACAAGGTCTGAAACTAGCGGATCCTGATTTCAACTTATCAAGGAGCGTGGATTTGCTGCTGGGGGCGGAAATCTATTCGCAAGTTATATTAGAGGGGGTCCTAAAGGGAGATGCTCAAACTCCGACAGCTCAGCAAACCCGTTTAGGATGGATTTTATGCGGCAAGCTAGAAACTTTTAACTGCCATGTTGCTCTAGTCGACCTTAACGACTTAAAGAGATTTTGGGAGACTGAAGATATCATACAGAATACTGAAGACACATCAAAAGACGACTGGTGCGAAAATTACTACAAAATGACTACTGAGAGAGATCGCGACGGCAAATACATTGTGAAAATGCCACTGATTCCTGGTTATGAAGAAAAATTGGGAAACTCTAAGCCGATCGCAATCTCTCAATTTCTACAACTGGAAAGAAGATTCGACAGAAAACCAAAACTTGCGTCAATGTACAAAGATTTTATTCGCGAATACATCGATTTAGGTCACATGAAGCTTTCGAACACAACATCCTCCAAAGAATCAAATTTCTTACCGCATCATGGAGTACTGAGAGAACAATCAACAACAACAAAATTAAGAGCAGTTTTCAATGCTTCACAGAAAACCATGGGTGGATGTAGCCTCAATGACGTCATGGAAAAAGGTCCCAATCTGCAAAAGGACATCCAAGCATTGATATTACAATGGCGTGGCTATAAATATGTTTACACAGCAGACATTGAAAAAATGTACCGTTCTATATGGTGCCATCCCGCTCAACAACATCTACAAAAGATCATATGGAGGAATAAACCAAAAGAAAATTTACAAGAATATCAACTTCAAACATTAACATATGGGACAAAAAGTGCTCCATGGCTAGCAATGCGAACACTTAAACAGCTTGCTTTCGATGACGGCCACAAATACCCAAAGGCCGCTGAAATATTGCTTAATCAATTTTACGTCGATGACCTAATCAGCGGTCACAACTCGACAAAACAAGCGAAGGAAATTCAAACATCGATCATTAAACTACTAAAGGGAGGCGGAATGAATCTGCGAAAATGGTCAAGCAATGATCCTGAGCTTTTGCGACACTTAGACGAAGATCAAATATCGAAAAGTACATTCGATTTTAAAGGCGACGAATCAATGAAAACGTTGGGGTTAGGTTGGAATCCAAGAGATGACGTTTTCATATTCAACTGGACTATTGACGACTACAACAACGAACCACTAACTAAAAGGAACCTGCTGTCACAAATATCAAAACTATACGACCCCTTGGGTTGGCTGGCGCCCATAACTGTGTCAGCTAAACTACTATTCCAAAGGGTGTGGCTAACTAAAATAAACTGGGATGCTGAACTACCTACTGAGTTACAAGACGAATGGCGGCATCTAAACAAAGAACTACATCTAATTAAAAACATTAAAATAAACAGATGGATTGGCAGTACGCAGAAAACTATCCAACTACATGGATTTTGTGACGCTAGCGAAAAAGCATACGCTTGCGTCATATACAGCCGAGTAATCGACGAAATAGGCGACCCAAAGATCACATTACTAGTGTCAAAAACTAGGGTGGTGCCGATTACTCAAAAAACTTCACTGCCCAGACTTGAGCTATGCGGGGCACTACTACTCTCCCAACTGATGGAAAAAGTGAAGAAATCACTAACGGAACATGAGATATCGGTTTATGGTTGGTGTGACTCCAAAGTGGTCCTAGCCTGGATTCAGGGAGACCTCTCAAGATGGGAAAGATACGTATCTAACAGAGTGGGGAAAATAAAGGACGTAATTGCACCTCAACAATGGTGTTATGTACGATCGGAAATTAATCCAGCTGACTGCGCTTCGAGAGGCTTACTACCGAGCAAGGTAGTCGAGTTCAAATTATGGTGGAACGGACCTACGTTTCTGAAAACATTCGCCGAATCTGAAACACCTCATAATGTGAATTGTCACTTTACTACAAGCGAAGAACGCAGGGACGAACCCAATGACGTCAGTTCTAAAACCTACAACACTGAAAATATTGTTTACAAGTTACTAAAAAACCACAGTTCGCTGACATCAGTAACAAGAATTACTGCTCGAATTGTGCGATATATTGCATCACTAAAGAAGAAATTACGACCATGTGCTACTTACCTAACAACAACTGACCTACAATACGCAGCAGAATATATAATAAAATATGTCCAGCAAAGCGAGTTTGCGCAAGAACACAAACAATTGAAACAAAATAACACTGTGTCACCTAAAAGCAGCATTTATAAACTCAAACCTTATCTGGATAACAAGGGAATCATTCGCGTAGGCGGGAGATTACAGCACTCTGACCTTCCTGCCAATATGAAGAATCCCGCAGTTGTACCCTACTCCAGCCGCTTCACGGAACTACTGATCGACCAAGCACACTTGATGACGCTTCATGGAGGAGCCCGGCTGACTCTTACTTACATACGGCAACGATACTGGATTGTGTCTGGAAATCGGGCGATAAAGGGAAGAATACGACGTTGTGTGAAATGTCATCGTTACAACTCTACTGACAGTGCTCAACTAATGGCCGATCTTCCAAAACAAAGAGTAACACCAAGTCGTCCATTCACACACACTGGTGTTGACTTTACTGGTCACGTAGACGTAAAACTGAACAAAGGAAAAGGAGTGAAGACGTCCAAAGCTTACATCGCAGTTTTCGTTTGTATGGCTACGAAAGCTGTACACATCGAATTAGTCTCAGAACTAAGCACGGAAGCGTTTATTGCAGCGCTTCAAAGAATGTGCGCGAGGCGTGGAACGCCCGCACATATGTACTCAGACAACGGCACGAACTTCGTTGGAGCATCCAAAGTGCTGAAGGAGGATTTTAGTAACTTCAAAAAACTGCTCTCTCATGAGTTTTTTGACGAGATTGGGAAATTAGAAATTCAGTGGCACTTCAACGCCCCTGCTTGGCCTAGCGCGGGTGGGATATTCGAAGCAGCCGTTAAATCATTAAAACATCACTTGCGGCGAGTTCTTGGGGAACAAAAACTAACCTGGGAAGAATTTACTACACTATTAGCGAAAATAGAAGCCTGCCTGAACTCGAGGCCTCTGTGTCCGCTAACAGAAGATCCGGAGGAATTTTATAGTACTCTTACTCCAGGTCATTTTCTAACTGGCAGTGCTACGCTGTCATTACCTCAACCGGAACCAGACGACAGAAAGATGGATTTGAGAAAACGTTGGCAACTAACGGAGCACATGCTGGATCAATTCTGGAAGGCATGGTCCAATGATTATCTGAACACTTTACAGTCTAGAAGCAAGTGGAATAAAACTATACAAAATCTCAAACCAAACGACGTTGTACTAATTAAAGAGACAAACTTACCTCCTGGTAAATGGGTCATGGGACGAGTGATGGAAGCTCATCCCGGCAAGGATGGTTTAGTACGAGTGGTCACACTTAAAACAAAAACTGGAGAGATAAAACGACCCACTGTCAAACTAACTTTATTACCACAACAAGAAGAATGGCCGGCTACTGAAGAAACAACAAGCAACAAAAGACAAGAAGATACAGAGATAACTGCGAACCAAAGAAGAAAAAGGGGCACGAGAACCAACAAGTACAGTTTCTTAACGTTTGCTCTAATAACTTTGATAGGAATGATAGGAACGGCACTATCGTCACCAGCAACAAACAACTATAAGGTGACCTCTATAATCAACAATCAACCTATTTACTTCGATGAAGCCGGAAAACTGCAACTTATACATGATGAATGGACACTACTGATCTATTACAACCTTACTTCCTACTGGCAAGCTGCGAATAACATGAACAACTATATAAACCAAATTGATAAACAGTGTCAAAGAATCGCACACGAGTTTACACCATGCGAAGCAGTTGTCAACCACCTACGACATGAAATGCATCACCTTGAGAATTATAACACTATGTTACTTTCTCCGCATTCACGACAAAAACGAGGCTACTTTGATGGAATCGGAAAATTAGCCAGAACACTTTTTGGAGTTTTGGATGAAGACTTTGCGCGAAAGTACGAGAAAGATATCCAAAACATGCAAATCAACGATAATTATTTGCTACAGCTGATGAAGAATCAAACTTTAATTATAGAAGCTGAAAACAACGTAATTAAAAACAATACGGAATTTATGGACAAACAATTCCACGCCATACAAACCTACATAAATCAGACTTGCAACGTAATCACAAAAATTGAAAACAGAGCGCAAATATTATACACAGCAAATGACGTGAATTCTGCCGCTTTATCATCAACTTTAATTTTGGGCGATTTGCATAGAATTCAAGAAATGCTAATGAACGCTCTCACCAACATCTACCGAGGTCATTTGGATACACACTTGTTTCCTGCATCTCAAATAATAGAACAGCTGAACATCATCTCTGGAAAACTACCACAGGGAATGGCCCTACCGATAAAGGACATACAAAAGGATTTCCGTGACATCTACGAACTAATCCATGTCAAGGCTCGGATTACAAACAATTTTCTACTTTTCGAATTGCATATTCCACTATTGAGCGATGAGGACTACAAAATATACCGGGTAATACCTATACCATTCCAGAAACAAGGGCAGTTGAAAATCGTGCAGCCTTTCTCCAATTACATCGCCATAAACTTCGTGAAAAATTCGTACATCACCATGGAAGAGCAAGACATGCGCCAATGTACGCCTTACAGAGAAGACGAGTACACATGCATTTCACGTCAGCCGGTATTTAGCTTACAAGACAAGGACGCACCTTGCGAGGCCAAGGTATTCAGCCAACAAACGTCATTATCTTGTGACATCAATAACGTAACTTGCAAAGAAACTTGGATCCAATTACATAAACCTAACTGGTGGTTGTTTACATTATGCGACAGACAGCTGATGCGCGTCATATGTAGCGATCAAGTTACGCCAGCAGTCATCAACGGTACTGGGGTGATTGCCTTGAAACCAAAATGCATACTACAAAAGAAAGATGCGACAATATTCACTTACAACCACTTAGGAAGCAAATTTTACATGGAGGCGGATATTGAAGTACCTACACTTAACACCACAATCAACAATTTATTTGATCTAAGTTGGAAAAACGCACAGCTGAATATGACAGAACTAGATACATCGGCAATAAGTATCAGAAATATAGATAAGAAAATAACTCAGCAGAAAGAGCAGGAAAGACTACCGCGTCTACCACAAGGGACAGACATTTCGAGTCACGACATATATCTTTACTCTGTGACTTCTTTGCTGTTGGGAGGAGCTGCTTCGTTTGCTGTCTACATTTGGATTAAGAGACTATGCCTTAAGAAAACTAAAATGCCGACTACCAGACAACCTACAGGAATCGACAACAAGGTCGAAATCGAGTTACAAGAAATACGTCATTCGACACCGCCGGAGCCACTATACAGCGACGCGAGGCCGAAACAACTATTTCACTTTGAGGAGCAGTAAACCTTATTATTTCAATGTGCATATGTTAAATTTTTACTTACGTTTTACTTACTCACCTAATGTACTTTTATACTGTCTGTACTTTTTAGTATTATGTTTTCGGACTCGTACTTTTATATTTGTTATGTACTGGATGCTTATCTCGCCTTTTGCCCTCGGGAGCATGTACGGTTTACGTACACACCGTCAAGCTGCAAACGCAGCAACCTACTTTCCTCTTTCGTATTTAAAACAATGTTTAATATAATTTTAAGTTAGTTGACAAATTACATACTTACGCGAACACCGCGGATTAGCATCCAACCTACTTTTACTTAGTTGTGATCGGTTCTCTAATAAACTTTTAGTGCTACCAAATCTGTGTGTGTTTACGTCAACTCACCTAACTCCAAGTACTTACTTAGTTACTTGCTACTTCTTACTTAAACTGCAAGTGTAAGGTGCCAACTACTACGGAACCTTACAGCCCTTAATACACAATATACTATTACTTTCCTTGTACTATTCGTAATGAAAAGCACAGTGTTTACCTCAGGTTAAAGACTTATTTAGTCCCTAGAACTATTGGCGCCCTCACTTTGTTCGGGCGCCAAACCCCGTCTCGGGACTAAATAAGTTACTTTCACCCTAGGGTAACAATGTTCTATTAATTTTCGAAGTTAAAAGCCAGTCATCAGGCGGCCTAAAAAGGCAACTTTGGCAGAATCATAATAAGATAATAATATGAATCCACGTTACAATTCGTCAACTCATATTATTGTCCTATTATGATTCTGCCAATGCGGCATTTTTAGCCCCCAGGAAGGACAATGACTGCAATGACAGACTATTACATGTTATAAATGTACTTCGCTACAGATTGGCTAAATATTTTCATAAGACGATCGGAGTGTGTGAAATCGAATTATCTAAATTCCCTTGCGACCACATTCGAGTAATATTGTCGTCAGTTCATGATTCTGAATATCAAGCTAGCATGCTACATGCTACTTATTATGAAGAGTCTATATTATTTTTAATTACCTAATTGGTTTATTTTTAGCTATAAATTACCTTCCATAAAGGAGGTAGCCGATGAGATGTCAAGTAATAGAGAAGAATGGATGAAGAAGACATGCTGCGCCGACCCCAAATAAATTGGGATATATTGGCAAGAGAATGATGATGATACTACGTGTAAAAAATAGTGATTCAGTTATGGGGAGTACACTTCCGCTCTACTGAATGAACTTCGGACAGACGCGTAGACGTAGCGACCAACTCATAAAATTGGAAATCTTGCCAATTTCAAACACGTTGACAGAGCATGCAAAGTACTAAAATCGTAGACTTCTAAAATATAATGCATCGGACGTTCCACGTTGCCATTAACAAAGATTGTTGACTAGCGGAAAAAAGGTCGTAAGTATCCTGTATTTTCTCTGTTCTGCAGACAAATTGGACTCGATTGAGGTAGAATTTTAAATAAACATTGACGTCGTTCACAATGTAACAAACGCTCACATGTGGCAGGTACTTAAGACGTTTCAGTTTTTTCGTGAAACGCATTTCAAAACACAGTATTTGCGAAATTGATTTACTGCGTGAGGTGTTACGTGCTCTGGTCGGGCTGATTCGACGAGGCAATCGGCAAAATCGAATGTATATTTTGGAGAACCGTGCCGATTCAGACCTATCCACACGCCTGAAAGATGACTGTTTGGCGAAATCCAATCGCTCTCAAAAAAGGACATCCCTGCAATCACAGCTACTAATGTTGGTGCATGCAAGCATTTAATATTGTTATAACAACAGTGTTGGCCATAAAAATATTTGCCATCGTGAGTTTTCCCGCAACAGCCAACAGCTTAGTCATTGCACGTGGGTCGATACGTATGCACCATACTAGTTACGTAGTTTTATGTCTGTCTTTCTGTCTGTTAGCTTTTTATAGTATTTTTTTTATTAAGTACATAAATGTACAGAGGCTAAAAAGGGGCATAGGCATTTATTACACGTCCACCTTTGGGTGATGCAGAGACAAATAATAATTGAGGATTTGCATATACGGTTGAACAAATCTTGATAAAATTTGGCAGACAGATAAACCATGACCTGGGTTAGTTAGCAGTGCCCAGTGGTGGCAGCCCCGACTTGCGAGCAGTAAGCCGAGGGATCGAACCCAGACAGGCGCATTACTTTGTGTAATTTATTTCATCACCGCTGCTCTCAAAAAGGTGAAGGAAAACATCGTGAGGAAACAGCCATGTCCTAGAACTAAAAATTCGAAGACATGTGACATCTACCAACGCGCACTGGGCCCGCGTGGTGGATTACAGCCCACTCCCTCTCATAGAGAGGAGGCCTGTGTCCCAGCAGTGGAAACATTACAGGCTGATGATGGTGGGTTAGTAGGACATAGGACATTTCTTATCCCGGCATTACATTCCCATGGCCGTAATTTCTGATTCCTGTATAATGCTACTATTTCTAGTAGTCACCACTATTTTGTAATTCAGTTAGAAACCACATAGCCCATTTGATTGTACTTGAATTACATCATAAAAATACCTTGCATTGATTGCATGGGATTGGATCTGTGCCCGGAAATTGGCGATAGGCGCGCCCGCATAACTTGAAACGTATAAGTATGGCCCAAATAAAGTTATTAGAAGGTGATAAGTCAGAGATGTTATCATGCCTACTAAAATGGAACGAAAATTACGGAATCTGCCAATGGGATTGATCTGTGTGGTATTGCTTAGATGCTGTTGGTAAATTTTTGTTCTAGCATTTCATGTTCTACCCAGATGGACAGATAGCATTACTATCTGTCAGCCAGGAATTATTAAATAGGTGTGTCAGTTATATTATGTCAGATTCACAATATCAATATTTCCCTGATAAGAGAAATATGATGTTGTTTTTGGTATTATTTCTATGGATGTTTTGTGCACACATTCAAATTGATGATATCAATTGTGTAATAATATTGAGAGTGCCTGCTAACATTTTGAGTGTTTTTTTTTGTCTATTTTAAGAATTACTTTGCAGAAAATAAAGCAAAGCTAACATACAATATGAAAGCTGATTACACACATAGACAAGTTTCACAAATAATTCTATACTCACAATAAAAAGTAGAAGCCCCAAGCAGAGCCTGATCCCCATACATTCGGTGTGACTCCTCTGTATAGTCCTTTCACTCCCTCCTTCTTAACAATAGTGACGAACGCACTGCTGAGTCCATCATACCTAGGAACTGTTGCGGTCCGGCCGTCGTTAACTGGAATAATACTGGATTATTAGCTTTCTCCTAAAATTAACAACTACTGTATGAAAAATAAATGCATTGGATGAAGAGTGGCAAACATTTTTCAATGGAAAAATAGGTGTTCTCTTTGTTTTATTTTATGGAAATAGGCTACGGCCAGCAAAACCTAGAAACAGAAATCTAACGACCTGGCTGTTTATGGTCTACTGCGATCCTACAGAGAAAAAGTCTGTCACAGCAGTAGGAACATTACAGAACGATTATCTGAGACACTCTTGATTAAGAGAATGGTTTATAAGCTCAATCAAAAAAAATATGATAGAAAACTGCTTGTCCTTGGCAGGTGGATTTAAAATATTGTAGCCACATGGGCAATATAATTTTATTGAAACATTCAATTTTCATAGTTACATTTACGTTAAATTTAAACGACAAAATGATTACATTCCCTAGTAACTAATCAGCTGCAATTTTAAAGAATATTGTAGAAACAAAACATTATTTTAATAAAATTGTTCATAGCACACACATTTTGCAATTCACATTGGCAATGTGAATTGCAAAATGTCATTGACAATGCATTCATTAAAGTAGGTACATGTATGAATGCTTCGCAGTGATGTTTACACAGAACTGTCAGCATATTCATGATGTGTGTAACTAAAAGGGACAAAAAAGAATTGTCACCATTAACTTGCAAATTCTAATTAGAACTGTTTTCATTATAAGGGAAAGTAGGTGAAGGCACACTTTCAACAGAGCTCTTCCTGCCTGCTATCTAAAACATTGTTTAAAAAAAGAAGATTTATTGTGTACATCAGTCATTCTAATAAAGAATACTCTGCAAGCTGCCCAGTACCTTCAGTTCAGGTGCTTTCAACTTGAACATAATTTCAAAATAGTGAATGGAATTATTGTAGCGTAAAAATAGTAATTATTTTTTAGAGCATTTGGTAACAAATCCACAACAGCCAGTCGTCTGTTGCATTATTGAGGAAGTTATCTGTGCAATGTAAACAAAGCTGCCTTGTCTTCACTTTCACTAGCTGAAGTTCAAGGTTGAAATTTGTTATTTAACCAGCACTAATTAATTCATTGATTATCTTTCACTGAACACGAACTACACGAGTGACATAATGCCAATCGATAATAATTAACCTTTTAAAATCACGAGACCTCACATGGTAATTACGTGAAATAAATTTAGCAACACTCACCAGCAAATCTAATTTTGATTAAATCCAACGGGTGCAGTATGAGTGTGGAAGTCACGCCACCTGATATACCAGCTACCAGGTGCTCGTATTTGATGTGGCTGAATAATGCCTTGGTGGACGATGGGTTAGGGTTCTTCATTGTAGACATGACGAATTTACTAGATCACAGATAAAACTTTTGATAGCATCTTGCGGGGAACCTATTCACACCTATGTATTACCGGCACACACTTTCCCAGAAATCTTTAACGAAACTGAATTTAATACAATCTTCACTAAACATCGTTGCTCTCGTAATAATCCCACAAATTACGTGCGATAAAAAATGAACGATTTCCAGAGTAATTGAACATGCCGTTCCTTTCCTATCACCGAAACATGAGGGACTTGATATTTTGAAACTAACTATTTTACTCCGGCCATGAAAGATAAGACAAATTGTGACAGCGACGTGATTGTCTTCTTGTGAGCTGTTTTGAACTGATTGATTAGGTTATCACATAAAAAGGTTTGAAATCACTCGCACTTCACAGATGGCCTTATCGCAAAAAAATTCTAGTTGAAGTCATTACTGTGAGCGAACGTGAAACGGAATGAAGAAAGGTGACGTAAAAATTTTAGATGTCTCGTAATCCGACAAGCTAAACGAGATAAACAGTAACTGATTTGAAAAATAAGGCGTTAAACTGTTAAACCAAATAAGCAATATTTATTTTGTAAACCATTATTGCAATTATTGCAAAACCATTTTCAGTTTTTTTTTTTACTATGGCAATTAAAGGACATCAATGGGTACTGCAAAACTTGCCAGCTAATAAAAAAAATATTTGGTAGCAAATGACAAGAAAAGATCTAGAGAAAGATTTAAATTATGAATCTTGGTTTGCGTGATTGAAGTAGTGGAAAGAAAACTAGCCAATGTATAAATAGAGGCTAAAGTAAAATTTTAGAATTGGCCACATCAACGAAAATTAATAACACGAAATAAGTCAAGCCTTCCAAAGTTTGCGTTGGCAACATTTTACTTCACCCTTTTTTGACATCTTGAAACTATTGCCCATTTATTACGTAAATCTGCGAGCAAAATTTTATAACAAGAAAGATTAGGATCACAGCAAAAAATGTTGAAGGTGGCGACTACTTTGAGACTCGTCTCAAAACAGGGCAATCAGGTGCGTTGTTTGGCCACAGCTGCAGGTTATAAGGAAAAACTTGTGAACGTCCCACCAACAAAACTCTCAGTGTTAGATAATGGAATTCGCGTTGCGTCTGAAGATTCCGGTGCTGCGACCGCCACCGTAGGACTGTGGATTGACGCCGGATCCAGGTACGAAAACTCCAAGAACAATGGAGTTGCCCATTTCCTTGAACACATGGCGTTTAAAGGCACAAGCAAGAGGTCGCAAACGGACTTAGAACTTCTCGTAGAAAACATGGGCGCTCATCTTAACGCTTACACGTCTCGGGAACAGACTGTGTTCTACGCTAAGTGCCTTGCTAACGACGTGCCCGCTGCCGTCGAGATCCTTGCGGACATCATTCAGAACTCTTCGCTCGCAGAACCCGAAATCGAACGAGAACGAGGTGTGATACTTCGCGAAATGCAGGATGTTGAAAGTAACCTCCAAGAAGTTGTATTCGACCACCTCCATGCCACTGCCTTCCAAGGTACACCCTTGGGCCAGACCATCCTTGGACCCACCAAGAACATCAAGAAGATCTCCAAGGCTGACCTTCAGAACTACATCAAGACTCACTACCAGCCTTCTCGCATCGTTCTTGCTGGAGCTGGCGGAGTCGACCACCAGAAATTGGTAGATCTTGCCAATAAGAACTTCAGTGGACTGAAGAACACCATTTCTGATGTAGAGCTGGCACCATGCCGTTACACTGGCTCTGAGATCAGGGTGCGTGATGACTCTATGCCCCTTGCTCATGTTGCTATTGCTGTTGAAGGTGCCGGATGGACCGATGCTGACAACATTCCTCTGATGGTTGCCAACACTCTTATTGGAGCTTGGGACCGCTCCCAGGGTGGTGGTGTCAACAACGCTTCCTTCCTGGCCCGTGCTGCCTCAGCTGGCAACCTCTGCCACAGCTTCCAGTCTTTCAACACTTGCTATAAGGATACTGGACTCTGGGGAATCTACTTTGTAGCCGAGCCTATGCAACTTGACGATATGTTATACAATGTGCAGAAGGAATGGATGAAACTCTGTACATCTGTCACCGAGGGAGAGGTTCAGCGTGCCAGGAATCTCCTGAAGACCAACATGCTCCTTCAGCTTGACGGAACTACCCCTGTGTGTGAAGACATTGGCCGTCAAATGCTATGTTATAACCGTCGCATCCCCCTGCATGAGTTGGATGCCCGTATTGAAGCTGTCTCAGTACAGAATGTTCGTGATGTGTGCTACAAGTACTTGTATGACCGCTGCCCTACTGTCGCCGCCGTCGGACCCACTGAGGGTCTGCCAGACTACACTAGGATCCGCGCTGGAATGTACTGGCTTAGGGTGTAAAAATTTATAGTTGTACAATATAGAAACATTATTTAAATCAGTTAAGATCGAAAAAAGCATTAAACACTTTGCTCCCAATGTCTGTTGTTTTATTGTAGTAAAACACGATGTCTTGGTGAATACTGTATTTATTATAGGACAGTAAGAAGAAATGTGTAAATAAACATGAGTGATTCTGTTTTTGATATTTTTTTTTTATTTCATAACAGCATAATATTTGAATAATTTCTAAAACATAATCAAGTAGGATAAATTAATTACAATATGGAATAAATAATAAATCGCGTTGGCTATGGTCGCTATGGTTGAAACAACCACCCCACCATTCCATGGCCATTGTTTAATACACAACAAGCATGCAAGTGTAATATTTCACAATGTAGGCAGGAACTTCAGAATATTGTATCTCCAACGTTTTATTGCCTATACTAGCGTAAATACCGATCGTCAATATTGAGTAAATACTACATACTATCTTGCATCACCCCTGTATGCTACCTAAATAGTAACAGTTCCTGGCGTAGTTTCTTTAGCTTCCTCGCCAATGGCAATCTCCTCCTTCTCCTGTACACTAGTAACACTGGGTTTCCTAATCACGCTCTGCTTAAATTTACTGCCGTAAGGCTGCACCGCTTCATTGTGGCTAATGAGGCTGGCTGAGGATATGAAGACTGACACCTGCTCGGGTGTGGGACAGGCGACGATGAGAGTATCTTCGTAGGTATAGCCTGCGTTTACGAGCAGCTGTTCAATTTGGACGAAGTAGCCGACTACGTTGTTCTGTAATGAAAACGAAAAAAGACTCAGTATGGTTGGTGAATTCCCGTGACCCTATCTCCGTATTGATGGGGATAACGAGACGAAGATTTTTATTTTCCTGTTGTCTCCATTACCCTGTACCACTGATGTGGACAAGTGGAAAACGAGCAGTCGGTAATTTTATTACGAAGAGAGGAGGCCTGCGTTCTGAATCAAGCCCTTGAATCAGAACTTCAGCTGCAAATCGAAAGACTCCTCTGTTGGTCGAAGCTTTTGGCTATTAAGCCATTGGCCGACACGACTATCGGCACAATGACTGCTGTACTCACGTCTCACATGTCGACAACCTCGCGAGCCAGATCTAGATACTTGAATTGCTTATCTTTCTCTGCTTACACGAGGTTCTCGTCATGCGGGACTGTTATATTAATTGCGCATTGCGCGACGCTCCAATCGATCTATCAACACAATGTCAGGCTTATTGGCAACAATATTCCTGTCAGTGACGATAGGTCGATCCCAATACAACTTGATATTACCATTATCGAGAACTGGGTCGAGCACTTACTTATAGTATCGCACTTCTGATTCCGCAAGGTTGTATTTTAAAGCAAGTTGCTGGTTGATAATCCTGGCAACGAGGTTGTGTCTATGCAAGTACTCTCCATTAGCCAGCCGAAAAGAACCAGAAATAATGTGTCGGAGCGATTTTCCCGTACGGTGGCATGCCCGACATATGTCAACCGTGCCATCCTTTGCAATGTGTTTTCAGTAGTTATTCGTTATCATAAGTTCGCCCATTATTGCACAGACAAAACCTTCGGTTTCGCTAAGAAGTCTACATCGGGCCCATGTAGGGCCCGGTAAATGCGTCCGTAAAGCTCCTTGCTCTGCCATACCTCCTTCCGATCATTAGTGTCTAATTCTACAGACTTGCGCCAGTTCTCGCTACCAAAAGGTTCTCTGTGTATTATTTATTTCCCAGCTTATCAGACTAGTAACGGCAGGCGCTGTTATAAAGGCCACAACTTTTTTCATGTATGTACTACTAACTGTTGCCCGCAAAAACACCCGAGAAAAAGGATTCTGGTTCCGTGCAAACAAAATAAAACCCTTGAAATTGTTAACAAAATCCGATTCAATTAAGGAAGTAATATTTATACAATCATTTCACACGGACGAAGATCGCGAACAACAGCTAGATTATTATAAAAACAAACAAATACCAACCCTAATAGGCCTAAACAGAATAAACTCCGTCTCCTTATTAGCCAAGTACAGCTGCATGGATCGCTGCAGCGGCGCCAGATGCGTGCGTATCTTCTTCTGAGCTTCCTTCACTGCAACCGCCATCTCCTCAGGAGTAGCCCACGGCTGGGACTTCAGTTGTTCTATGGGAGTGAAGGCTGTTGCCTGGAAAACGAATTTAGCTTTGAGCATATAATTCCGTTTTATAGTTTTAGATGCAAATAATGAGGGTAGACGTCTTCTTGAGTGGAGACCGCGAATCGACAAGCGTAAGGTGGGACGCCCTCAGGCTCGGTGGAGCGAGGATCTTAGCAAAATGGCTGGTAGGAACTGGATGTGAGTTGTCGAGAATCGAGTTAAGTGGCGTGCGATTGAAGAGGCCTATGTCTAGCAGTTGACTGCTAGGTGGTATGTTGGCACAAGGAAAGAGACATAATCGCACTGTGTCGTGTGTAATGTGATTGTGTTAACAATATGTTAACGAGTCAATAGGGGATCGGACTGGGTAAAGAAAACGACATTCTATTTAGTCCGTCAGACAGGTAATACAAAAATATTAGACACGTATTTTTTGTTTTATCAAAATATCAAAAAATTACTTAGTTAAAACTCATTAAAGTTGGAGAGTGGGGGCTTACTACGTCACAAGTAGGTATAAAACTTACCTACATGTGACGTCATGCGCCATTTCAACTCAATATATCTCCGTAATTTTATGACCACGTGAAAAAAGAAAAAATACGTGTCCAATACTTTTCAATAAACTACCCGACGCACAGTGTACGATTTGACTAATCTAGGGGGACAAAACTCGGGAACCTTAATATTATTTAAAATATTACATTTATTGTATACATAGGGATGTTTTTAGTAAATAAAAGGCAAATCTCAATGTGTAACATAATTTTTTTAATCTTTTAATAAAATTCTTATATCTATGTCTCGCTTAGATATTTGTTTTCGAGGAAGATTTCTTAATAATGATATATAAGGGTCGGAAGATGTTAACAAATGTTTAATTAAATCATAATTAGTTCTGTGTCTCGATGTCTTCAATGTATGCCCCAATCTGGCTTTTCTGATTTCTTTATTTTTGGCCTCGGAAGCCTCCTCGGACATTTGTCCTATCGGTATCACCGAATTTTTTATTATATCTGCTCCATGTACCAAAATTTTATGCACTGTTGCCGGCATGTTATACCATGGGTATAAACTTAAATATATCTCCCTGGTCTCCACACAGTAGTCATGAAATTTTTCAGCATCGATTTCATAGCCTGAAGCTATGGCTGCAAGAATTGTCCCAAAACGATGAATCAGGTTTTCATTGAGACCAGTAATCCGCGCTGTAGTGGCATAATTGTAAAAAAATGCTCGTGCGGTATTTCCGTCATTGTTTTTACCAAATCCTGGTTTAACTTTGTCTATTATAAGACCAATTTCTTTAAACTTTATCTTTATTTCTTCTTTATTTTTTTTGAAAGTTTCTTTATTTTTGTCTCCTCTGACTTGCCACTCACAAATGTTCATGCGATAACTAATATTTAAAAGACATTCCATTGTACGAATGTACGCATGTAAACTAGAGATTCCAAATTGGTACATATCCTCATCAGGCTCTCTAACCATTGATGCCGAATTCATTTCCTTTGATGTTGCCTTGCAGATAAAACATCTTTGAGTCGATTTATTTTCTGCTAAAACGTTACAAACTTTACCATCAATCATTGAAAGAATCATCTGGTGTGTGATCGAGATGGTTACGCCTCTGACTTCCACGAGAATCGGCATTAACATCCGTATTTGATTTTCAATGTCTTGGCATTCTTCTTTGATCAATGCTTCGCTTTCTTTCTTATACATGAATTTGATAATTCTACAGAATCTAGGTGATGATGGCCGAGGATTTTCCCATATAACCTTCTGTGCATTGTTTACAAGTCTTATTGGAACCAAAGATATGATAAACATATATTCGTCTGTGCTATCGGTATCTTCGAATGGCTACTTGTATAAGCTATGACCCGAAGACCCATCGCATCCCCATTTGTACATCAAAGTGTAATTCAACACACTTGGATCTAATCTTTCTCCAAGAATAATTTTACATATTCTCAATGCAGTATGGTTCAAAAGAGAATCCAGTCTTACTTCAGCCGATATTTCGGTAACTGTTATATTTTCAACAGGAGGATAGCACTGCTTCTTCACCTGTGCTACGTGATCATAGCAAGGGTATACATTGAATCCCCTTTCTTTGGCTTCTTGTTGAACATTTTTGTATGTCTGAACAGTGAAATTATTTGATATAAAAAAGGCCAAAGCTTCGTCAGGAGTATAAGGTCTTTGTTCTTTTCCAGTATTAATAATTCTTCGAGCTTTCTTATATGTGGTGGCTCGTTTTGGCGAGGCTGTAGATAATTCTTCAATCAATGTAGCAGCATCACGTTTACCACTAGCTCTGACACTTAATTGCGCAGCGAAAGTCAGTTCATCTTTACTATAGTTATTTAATAAGTGCTGAACTTTCCTCTTCTTCGTTTTTTTTGAACTTTCCACAAAACTTTTCTGCGGCCGGCCACCACTAGTACTTGGTATTGAAAGATTTTGTGAAACCTCAAGCATAGCAAAAGTTAAATTTTCGTTGAGCCACTCTTCATAGTCTTTTAAAAACAGGTCTAATCGTCTTTGCTTGCGATCCCATTTTACACGAATTTTCTCGCATTCTTTTTTCAAAAATGCTTTTAACTGCTTATCCTGTTCTTCGGTAACAACCAAGTCACCAAAGCTCACTTTCACAAAGTTGATAACTTTATTTAATCGACCTTTGGGCGGAATAGAACGCCAAAAATCAAATATTGATTTTCGCTGCATTCTGGCATCTACAAAGAAAAATAAAAAAAAATGTAATCGCAAAAAATCGCAAAAAACTATTATTATGGCATCAAAGTATATAACACAGAGGATTTTTTAAGACTACTATCACAGCTTGACCACATTTGACTACATGGTAAATCTCCAAACAAAATTTAATTAAAAATAAAAATATATTTTTATTGATGTATTTTTTCAGTGAGTGTTATAATACGCAAGCACACAATTTGATTTATTTGAATAACTTAATATATGGATAATTACCTCTATTTGATGACTCCATCACAAAAAAACAGTTACAAGCACTCAAAACACCAAAAAACATGTATACACGTTAGCGTTAACGGTCACACTGAGCGGTCGGCCGACTACCTGAATTGGTTCAAGTAACTTCGCCCATTGTTAAAACCAGTTTTGCGTGACAAGGGATTATTTGCCTTGTGTTATCAGTTAAAAGATGTATTCGCAAGTATAACAAAATTAAAAAAATCTAGTTTTAAACATTTGATTTAAATACCTATTGTCCTGCTAGATTGGTCAAATCGTACACTGTGGACAAAGAAAAAAAAAATTGGATTATCCCCTATTCAGTAGTAAAAACCTTGAGCCAAACCTATGTACAGCATACAAATAAAAGTGCAAAACTAGCATTCAAAAGTGTTTGGTATGTTATATTATACAAGAGAAACCTTCGAAAAAAAACAATAGTAACTTACCTTCTCAATAAACGCAATCATCGGTCCAGCCAGAATTTCAGTAGCATCTCTGATGAACATTTCGCAGCAACTCTTCAACTGTCTATCAACCTCCTTCCTCGAATCCAAGAGGTGTTCCCTCACCAACGGAGTACCGTCCAACAAGAATTCTAACAAAGCATTGTTGCTGTTCAAAGAGAATATCTGCCTCGGTATCTGTATAAGACCGTACGCTGCATTTCTCATATTACTAAAGTCTAGCGTAGTTTCTTTGACTATGAAGTCCACTTGGAACGGAGCGATTTGCTCCCGTAAGATCAGAAGATGTTTAATTTGGAATAATTCTCCATCAATACTCGTCGTGTTTGCTGTAATTTGCTTAGCAGCGCTGTCTACGCTTTGGACGCAGAGCGAAATCGCTTCTTGGGCTAACCCTTGGAAGACCTTCTTCTCAAGACAGCGGTATAGTCTTGATAGGGCCGCTAGGGTTCTTCGAACCCCAGGGTACCACATGCCGTGCAGGTCGGCAGGGGAGGCCTGGGGTCTTCGCTGGGCCTCCACGTTGATGTTGGCTACTTCTTGTGATGTGGCGGAAATGTCTGATACCATGGAGTTGCGAGAGTCGCTTCGTTTCATGGACTGCTCTTGGATTGACATTGCGATTTGCTGTGGAAAAAATATAAGTGTGTAAATATATGATAAAAAAGTAAAGTTAAATAATTTCCTGAACATCAGACAATATCCACAGAAAGTCTGTTCGGTTTTTTATTAGAGAAGTAAGAATTACTTTGCTTTTGCCCCTCAGAAAACTAAATTGCTACACAGTTTTCGTTTAAAGTAAAGGAACTAGGAAGTAATCCATTCCGAACCCAACATGAACATAATATGAATTTTTCATCGGCATATTTAAAAAAGATCTGCTGTTCCTACAAAATTGCAATACCTACACGATCAAAATCTATAACACTACTATTTTATTTAGCTTATGAAAAATTTCTATGCTCGTGTTGGGTCACATGTATTTGGTGCTTTGTACAGGCGCCAGCACACCAAACTACCCAAAACTTGAACCTTATTCTTTAACAATCTTTGAAAATCTATCAAAGAAATTTGACAGATTGTTGTAGCGTGCGGGGGTCTGTACTACACAGCCCCCTTGAGACGACACAGACGTGTCGCAAGGTGTACGCACCTCCATCATGAGCAGCTTCTGCGGGTAGGCGAGGTCCCCGCTGGCCGGCTTGTACAGCAGCACGTCGGCGCGCAGGTGCACGTGCGCGCGGAACACGAGCCGCTCCTGCGCGTCCTGCAGCAGTGCGCGCGCGCACGAGCCCAGCGCCGCCAGCCTCAGCGCTACCGGGAGAGCGGGGTGTTACTATGTCACGTGGTGTTTCAGTCATCGGTAAGAAAATAGATTAGAAACACAGTGGTGAAAACTTGAAACTAGTCAGTAAGTCAAACAAAAACTAGTCAGTAAATCATTTCAAATTCGGTTTGAGTCAGATTAACACGCCGAATTAGCCTGAGCTGTCCCACTCCTGGGCACAGAACATGCTGCACTTAATGTTTTACCCCAACTAATAGTACGGGGCTTTTAGGTTTGAACCTTGCATTAAATATAAACAGCGATTTTTTTCTTGAATCGTGTACTTGACCTTAGCTCTCCAAATAATAAAAAAAAATTAAACATTTTCCAAGGCCGGATCAAGGTCAAAAAGACGAAAACGCGTTTTTGTGAATAAAAACGTGGGCAAAATTATTAACAGGACGAATTTAATTATTTTAGGTAAAGAACTGGTGACAGTAATATATTTTTTCAGAATTAAACATTTTCGTCCACGGAAATTTCGATAAAAAAACATTTACGTAATTTTTGGATTGTACTTGAGGCAAAAATATAAACAGCGGTTTTTTTACATAAAATAACTTAAATTAATATATTAAACCTCCGTTAAAAAAATTAAACAAATTTGACTCACGGAAGTTATTAATATCAGTTTTTTTACAATAGCGGTCGGGGCAAAAATGTAACAGGGTTTAATTTTGTTTAACTTTCATCTAAAGGCTATTTCTAACCAATTTACACGAAAATTAAACACTTTAAAGCAAATACTGAAAAAAAATAAAAATAATGTTTACGTAAAATACGTTTGCAAGCTTCATTCTTGTATTTGGTGCAGCGCTTTCATAGGAATTTGATCTTTCCGTAATAGAGATAAGGTGTAAAATCGCGTATACGTAACAAAACACTATTAAGACTTACAAATGTTTTGATGTGTTCCCGGTTGTCATACTTTCAAGTAAATATCTGGTTCCCTAGCACGAGCGCATGGTGTAAACGTAAAATGTCGATGTTCACGTTACGTTGTTCGTCAGAGTCATCCATATATACGAAATAAATTATGAAATATTGTACGTAATACAAGTATTTTCCATTTTGAAATCGACGTATTTCCGATCCGTTTAAATCAGTTTTTAATCAATATAAAACCTGACACTGCTGTGCAAATTGCAAAAAGCGTAAGAAAATTTGAACATCACGGGCCAAATGAAATTTTTCGTCGCGCGCGATATTTTTTTTTTTCATTCATAATGTTAATGACTAGCTTTTGCCCGCGGCTTCGCCCGCGTGAAGTTCGGCAATTGCCCACGTATGCGTTAACCACCCCAAAATAATGTCGAAAATAGTCATTTAAATGTTATAGATAATAGTTGTTGGCCACGGCTTCGCGCGCGCGTAAGTGTAAGTATAGGACACATTTTAATAGTTGTGTAAAAATCTGCGCTTTTCGAAGTAAGACGCCACATAATTCATTCTGGTTAGAAAAATGTATATTACGGCGTTTTTTTTATTTTTTTTTGTGTTGTTAGGGACCTAAATGGGTTGAACCAGAATTTATTTTATACATGTCTTCCGAGTGACGATGCTGTAGCTCAAATGCCCCGGTCATCCATCCACCTAGCGATATAGGTTATGGTGTAAATGAGCTAACTTACTTAACTTTCAATATTTTAAATTAAACAATACTCAGATTAAACCAATCTTTTTAACTCCCGGAAAACTACACCGTGTAAATCACTTCATCACGAAGCCGTTAACCAAGCATTCTATACATGAAACTATGTAACTTTACGCAAAAATTATTGCTGGGAAACGACTTTTTTTTTGGGGGGTGTAAAATCATGTTTTGTGGTAGAACTCAATGTAACGCACTCAAAACATTGTGCTGATGGACGGATTGAATAGTACGGGGGTCGTGGAGGTATTTAAAGTAAAAATCTTAAATTAAAAACTTGTATTTAAAAAAATACTTGTCAAAAAGTTGGAACTTTGACCCCTAATATCTCCGTAACTAGAAGGTTCCCAGGTATGGTGTAGAACAAAAAAATGATCGCAATGACAGGGAGAACCAGTGCCTTTCGGCTTCGTTAAGAGGTGTTTTACACCCTTTTATACTAATGAATTATCCTAGCTCTTCTGTGTAAATGACGTTTGCGGTGTTTTGGGGCTAAAATTACTAAGATACTCGCCGAGCTCACTTCGGAGCACGCAACATAAAACTGCACACGTGAGAAACAGTTATCACTTAAATCAATGCCAGCCATAGCCTAGGGGAGGATATTGAGACATTGCGTATTTTAATTTTTATTATTTGCACCTAGAAAATGAGGTCATCATTTTCGTTATCAGCGACCCTGAAGTCCACAAAAACGACACTTGTGAAAGAAAAACCGAATGTTTTTCTCGCCGTCAATTTGGTCAGCAACCCCAAAAACCACGGAAACGACACCCATGCACGAAAAACAGGAAATTTTCCTCGGGGCCATCTCCGATTTTTTTTTATTGCCAGCGACCCGCTAAAACCACGAAAACGACACCCGTGAAGCCATTGAGTCGCGCAATTGTCCAGCCCTCGAGTGTCGGTCACGCAAGTGTCCATGCGCGCAAATATCTTTTCGCGTAAATGGGTTACCGCAAGTGTCCTTCCCACAAAAGACCCAGATTCCCTAGAAGTGTGTACTTAAATGAAGTTTTTTTTAGCGTATTTGTCCACACAAACGTGCTAACACAAAAAACAATAACAAAAAAATGCCATCCCTGTTTTCGTCTGAGGGGTGGAATTTTCAAAAAAATAGATACGTGTTTCACGTCAATTCAATCGAGAAACACAAATAGTGAATTTCAAGCTGTGAAAAACTTTGAACCCCTATCTCACCCTCTTAGGGGGTAAATTCTTAAAAACTCTAAAATACGTATTTATTTATTTCTAACCAGAAGCTTGTATATGAAATTTCAGCCTTCTAACTTAAAAAATTACGAATTTCCATACAAACTTTCATCCCCTATTTAAGTCCGTTAGGGGTTGAATTTCGAAGAATCCTTCCTTATTCCTTGTCTACATTATAAAGGAAACCTCTGTGCAAAATTTTTGCTTTCCTGGGTCATAGGTTTGGGCTTGGCGTTGATGAGTCAGTCAATCAGTCAGTCAGGACTTCTATTTTTATTTATATAATATAGATATATATATATAACTTTGTAAAGCCATTTGTTGACCCTCTAATTGCAAAAGAACAATTTGAATTTCGCAGGCTACCCTTCCACTTCCACCTTAAGTATGTAGTAGCTATCTGCACTGTAATGGTGAAATAAGTAATATAATTACCTCACCTGCATTTAACATGTTGGGAAACTGTGTTGTTATCGTCCTCTATAAAATAACACTATTTCTGTATTTTTAGCCAAAGAAAACGAGGTGGGTGCTACATTTTTTCAACCACCCTGAAAATAATCCACTCTTGAAATAATTATTTAGGTTTCGAGATATGGAACTTTTTTATCAAAACTGCAGCAGTAACTTTGTTCATCATTAACATACTATAAAAGAAAAAGGATTGTGTGGTTTTATGAAACCACGGTAAAAGTGAAACTTTTTTTCATACTTTTGACATTTATCTAAAAAAAATTGGAATAATATTGCATTAAGGGTATAAAACGCGGAGTACATAAAACCGACCGTCACGCGACATGCAACACACAGACGAAAAAGTTTGAGACGATGTAATAAAACTTTCACTTTAACAAATTTAGTTTTACTGTTGAGTGTATGTTTACAAATTAATTAGCGTTAAAAATATTTTTATTATATTGTTTGGTGCTACGGAACTCGGTGTGTGCGAGTATGACTCGCACTTGGCCGGTTTTCTAAATGAAGATTTAACGTTAATGACGATCATGTTTGTAAACAGTAGGTATGTCGCCACTGACCGACTGATGGCTTGCCGTTTTTATTCCTATGCTTTTACAATTACAGAGTAACACAATAAAACCTACTTGCAAAATAAACATCATTTATCATTTATCAATAAAAACACACCGACTCTTAAAAAAGAACACAGTCATACGCATACAATGAACGCAGCGCTTATCTTGGATACGCACACTAGCACACGCTGTACGCTGCTCGCTGCTTAGCGCTGACGTCACGTTCATCGTAATTTATTTTTTACTTTTACTTTATTAAATAACGCTCTAATCTGTTTAATTTTGGGAGATTAAGGTTTGGATTGATATATATCCCATTATTAAATGAATTTCAGTCCTGTTACATTTTTGCCGTAAGTAGTATTCAAGATTTTTGGATTTTCTTGATTTTCTGTGAAGTCCGGAGCAGAATTTGTTTAATTTTCATAATAATAGTTAGATATGTTGATAACAATCACTTTAGCACTATTTTTGTCCTGTTAATATTTTTGCCTTAAGTACGAAGTCAAATTATATGATTTTTAAAAAAAACTGATTGTTCCGTGGACGAAAAATGTTTAATTTGCTGACCTACTCGTAGCACTCAATCTGTTCTACAATACTCCAAATAAACATACCTGTTTATATTTTTTTCCACCAAGTTACAACATATTAGACGTTTTCTTAAAAAAAACACATACGCGGAGGTGAACTTTTCGCGGGATACAGCATAACATACTCTCCTGTCCATACCCTACACATTCAATGAAAAAAATCGCTGTTTTTAATTAATGCAGAGTTGGCCTAATTTTCGGCGTAAATTCCCCGGACTATAAGTAAGTAAACTTCTGCCGCTATACAAGGGATATTCAAACTAAAAATATCCTAATCCTAACTATATATACTTACATAATTATAAATGCAGAACTAAGTTTGTTTGTTTGTTTACACAAATGGTCATAGGGTACCTTTCATCCCGAAACAGTACTGTTCCCGTGGAAAATAACAATAAAAATCTTATGGTATGATAGATGGCGCCACGTGTCCTAGCCGGTTATTGTCAAATTTTAAATTAACACGAGCGGTGCCGCAGGCATAAGCTAGTTTACTAATAAAGAAAGATAAGAATTATCGTTTATACATTTGTAACCATGGTCCATAGGTATGGAAATAGTTCAGTCATGTTATGCCATCCTTGAGCACCATGTTTTTAAATCTATGTTAAACTCACGGTCATTATTGACTTGTTCTTCTATAACTTCTACTCGCAGTATGACGCAGAGTTCAGCGAGTGTTTCCAGATGGTTTATGTGTATGATGTGGGGCCGTAACGTCTCATACAGTCCAGTACATAGGGACTGGAGGTACTCCCTGAAACATATAAGAAGAAAAGTAACACATTGCACTAATGGCTGATGGAATGATAATTTTTACAGGACTATGTCTCTTTTCCGTATATTACACCCTCAGACAGTGGTCTAGTCATACTGAATATGTTTGCAAATTGAATTATATGTACAATTAGCGACCCGCTTCGGCTTCGCACGGGTGCAATTTACTAATGAAAAAGTGCAAATAGCAAAAAAAAAAAAATCACTTTTGTTTTCTAATTGTCACACAAACCTTGTTTTGAAAATAACGAAACACGCAAAAAAGAAATCACCCAACTTGGTCAATAATACAGAATGTTGTTTTTATGAAACAGTAATTTTCTTGCAGTAGCAGCCACGGAGTCTGGATTTGTGCTCGGTCGATGGCAATAGGCTCGCCCCTTTTCATGGGGCTTAAACATAACGGGCGAAATATGATGTACTATTAGGTACACCACAGCCTAACGGAACCCTTCAGGGATTACAGGCGTGGTTTAATGTTATGATGTTTATGATTTTCTTGCAACACTGTACTTTTATCAAAAAGTAAGTTACTGTGTGTGCACAGGTGTTAACGTGTGTGTGCAGGTGTTACTGTGTGTGCACAGGTGTTAATGTGTGTGTGCAGGTGTTACTGTGTGTGTGCAGGCGTTACTGTGTGTGTGCAGGCGTTACTGTGTGTGTGTGTGTGAAGGTGTTACTATGTGTGTGCAGGTGTTACTGTGTGTGTGCAAGTGTAAGTGTGTGAAGGGTTACTTTATGTGTGCAGGTGTTAGTGTGTGCAGGGTTACTGTATGTGTGCAGGTGTTAGTGGGTACAGGGTTACTGTATGTGTGCAGGTGTTAGTGTGTGCAGGTTTACTGTATGTGTACAGGTGTTGGTGTGCGTGCAGGTGCTAGTATGTGTAGGTTAGACTCACTCTAGCGCGGGCGACGTGTTGCTGAAGAAGTGGCTGTACAGCGCACACTCGTCCCTACAGGCGTGCGCCAGCAGCGAGCAGGCGGCGCGCGCCAGCGAGCAGTGGTCGCGCAGCTGGCGAGCTGCCGCCGCCTGGAGCGCGCCGCCTGTGGCCGCGCCCGCTACCCGCGAGCGACGGTGCGCGTACTCGCGTTGTATGTCGCCTAGGAGAGACGCGTAGCTGAGGATAGACACAAATAAGGTCAAAGAAAGTTGAATACATTTATCTTTGTAGCCGCTGAACGCTTTACTTTTGTATTGTAAAAGAATAGTTTGTTGCCCATACTAATTTTATAATTAAATCCTCCATGTTCTAAATAAATAAATGAAGTATCCAAAATATACAAAACATTTTAAAAAGAGTACAGACGGAGTTTCTTGCCCATTCTTCTTCAAACGAAACTACGTTTGCGAATGGGCAATAGATTCAATTGTATTTCCGTATTTGACGTTCAGAAGTGGTTTTAAACGACCTAATTAAATGGTTTGACTTTCACCAAACAGTACCTAGGTTGATGCAATCCTGCCCCACAATTTTTTTCTAGTTTCAAGAGGAACATGAATGTGGATCAACGAATTGTCAGTTCTGTATGAAGAAAGAACAAAAAAGCAGTCTCAATTATAATACTTAATGCACTGACCATACCAAATGAAGTGCAAATATTATAACATAGTTTTTGTTATGTAATAGTCTCCTACTTTAGGGTTTTGTACTGAACTTCTTCTGAATACCGAAACTATGTTTTTTCATATATTCTAAACAAAATAAAGTTATTTGATTCCACTTACTCAGTATTTTTCTCAGCCCTTCTCTCAACTTCACTTATAACCATTTTCAGTTTAGGTGCTGCGGCTTGAAACTTCCCAAAATACACCGCATAAGCAGTGTCCATGGTTTCTTGGTCATTCTGATCTTCGTCCTTAGGAGCTAGCATCTGTTCCGTAGCGTGATTCAACACATGGGTGACGTACGAGCGAATGAGCGAGATGGCACGATTTTGGAGATGGCGGTACTTTACTAGATATGTGTGGGATTCTTTGAAGTTGCTCTGGAAAGTAAAAAAAATAAATGTAGTTCAAAATGGAGAGGAGAAAAGTGCAAGTTTGTTTGTTTGTTCTAGCATATGAAGGTCGGCTTTTTTTTTTTTAAACAAGCTTATTACCGGGAGTGTTTAATTATTTTACACTACTCCCGTCAATATGTTTTTTTTTTGCATGCAACTATATCTATTACATGTCTATACCAGGAAACCTACTGGTTCTGGCAATAATGTACAGAATGGATAAAGCAGATGACAGCTATATCATGAGTCTTTTTACACACTGCATTTTGTATGTGAGAGAGGCTCCCAATGAATTTGAAGGCATCTGTTAATTCTGTTAACTGACAGGAATTCGGATATATTACATCACGCCTGCTATGCCCGAATAGTTGGGCAGATGTGTACCTAATCTATACTAATTTTATAAAGCTGAAGCGTTTGTTTGTTTGTTTGCTTGAACGCGCTAATCTCAGGAACTACAGATCCGATTTGAAATATTCTTTCAGTGTTAGATAGCCCATTTATCAAGGAAGGCTATAGGTTATACATCATCACGCTACGACCAATAGGGGCGCAGCAGCAATGAAAAATGTTGCTAAAACTGGAAAAATGTGACGCAGACGAAGTTACGCTGGACAGCTAGTAGTCCATACACAGTTACATTTCACCCATTATGTTCTTAAGTCTTATGTAATACTGGGAACATATTCAGATATAATGCAGGCTGCTACTGAGAAATTCCTGATAGAAAAACCCAATAACACTTTGCCCAGCCTGGGAATCAAACCCAGGACCGCATGCTTAGCAGTCGCGCTTACAAACACTAGACCAACGAAGCAGTCGGTCGTTATTATTTAATATCTTCAAAATATGTATGTTGTAGCTTGATACTTACATTCGTTCTCATATACTCGAGACACTCATCAATCTTGGCGAGCACATTAAAGAATGTCTCGCTGTTCACAGACATTGTGGGACTGTTAAGCCTCTGAGACAGGTGCTCAACTTGGGTGAAGTAGTGAAGCTTTTGTTTAATGTCGTCACCTGAAAATGTTAAAGTACTAATTTAATTTCATACTTGAACAGATGATGTAATGCAGGTTTTTTTTAAATAAAATGACAAGGAATAGAGAACTTTTCTGACTTGTAATCCCGAAAGAATTTAGCAGAGGTGTACATGATTGATTTGTGTAATTGATTAAAAACAAAGTGGGCAATAATACTAATAGATCCTTCATTATTATTCAACATCTACACTACTAAATCGTACAACAATATGTTAAAAAAAACCCTGTCCTAGCACCTATGACATTACCAAATAAAATACGAAACATGAAATATTCATGAAAGTAAACAAATTAATCAAGTATAACATTCTGATTTTTGTGCCCAAATTACCACCATTTCCGTAAATCTAACAACTTTAAAAAACGTGACAACACCAACTTCGGCATCAGTATTTTCGATCGTCAATTGTCAATTTTTTATGACGTCATTACCCGAGAAGCTATCAGTGTCGCCACCCGCGCCCGTGTGGCCATGTTAGTTTCTTCATTTATATACATTTAGGTATATAAATTTTTCTGCACGTTTCCAGATGACAGCGATGTGGAGGTATATTTTGACGCCTTAACGTCCTGTTGTTTTTAATTTAGTTTATATTTAGCTAGTTAGTTTATGTAAATACTGTTATTTTTATTTTATTGTAATAATTATAGTTTTAATCATAAATAAACGCTGATTTTTATAGTGCAACATTTAGGTATATATATTTTATTTATCAATAACACTTGTAACAGGATAGTCAAGTTTTTGGTAGTCTTAAATAAAAGAGTTGAGTTACGTGTGAGCAGAAGCGCATGCTCTCGTGTACTTTCTCAAACTAAAGCTAGTCGCTATGCGGGACTTAACGCTACTTATTTGCTAGATTGACAAAATGCATGGAAGGTTCCAGAGGGGCCACCCTGAACTGCAACGGTGCATTTTACGCTCTCACGGTGATTACGCGTCGTGGTTCAGGTTGCATAACTGGATATTTACCATGTTTATTATTTGTTTTGAGTTCCCGATATATTTATTTTATTTTTATCGAGTTATTTTTCTTTCACTTGCTTTCCAAAAAGGATTAAATATTTAGAATCTAATTTCGATACCTAATAAAAACCCTCTCGCAAAGAACAATGCTTAAAAAACCCAGGCTTGGCGCAAACGGAATTTATTTCAATTTTTTGGTATAAATGTGAAATGAAATGCCACCTAAGTGGATCATCAAAATCAATGGCTAAATGTTAAAAAAAAACTGATTGTGTAGTTGCTGGGATTATTCTTAACTAACTGACTTTCTTCGATTCTTGGTACGTATTCATCTTACGCATTACTACACTACAGCGCTCAATAAGACGTCTAAGTAAGAGCGAGAGCATTACGACGACGGGCGTATAAAGAATCGCATTTTTTAGAGACCCAGTGTTTTTATGGATACTAGTAATTACTCTAGTAAGTATGCCAGTTGGAACTATTTTTAGGTACTTAAAGTTATGCCATAAAATAAATAGCAATTTTTCACAGTCAGCCATCACTTCCCATATAAAGCGTTTCTTTTTGTTATCTAGTATATGCTAATTGTAAATATTTTAATTATATTTTGAAATACTTGAATGTTAACCCTGCCAATACACAAATACCAATTTCTTACATTTAGCCATCAATTTTGATGATGGCTATGTGGCATTTTATAACACGCTTATACTAAACCTAATTACAGGCTTATACTATTACTAAACCTGAGATACGTTTGATAATTGCGCCTAGCCTGGGTTTTTTTTTCATACTTCGTGAGCATTCTTCTTTTTTACTTATATCAGTTTCGCCAAGTTGTATCAACAAACATTCTACTTATCATTTTGTAATCACATAACATAAAATCATGCTTGTAATCCATGAAGTGTTAGGCAGACGTGTACCCATTAGTAAAACCATATTTTGCCAGTTATGTTAAAGTCACATGTAAGGGTCAGTTCACACCGAGACGCGACGCAACGCGACGATACTTGAAGAGGCCAGTTATTTCGCGCTGCGTCGCTCTACGCCGCGAGGCGCAGCGCGGCGCAGCGCTGTATGGCGCAACGTATTCTGATTTCTACTGAAATCTACCTCACAAGGCGGCTCGACGCAGCGCGACGCCGCGCTGCGTAGCTCTACGGGTCACTGCACACGGGCCACTGGCCACAACCACAAACGCCGCCACGAGAAGCTAGACGCTGCTACAAAAGTAGTTGAAGCGCGCGACAGCCACTTGTGGCCGGTGGTCGCCACTTGCGGTCGGTGGCTGCTACTTTTTTTTAACCCATGCATGTAGTATCATAATGGACTCGGAATCAGTCTGAACTCGCGCGAGTGGCGTGTAGTGACGATTCGTGACGGCGTTTAGTGGCCGGTGCGGGCCACAAGAAGCGGGCAGCGACGGTTGTAGCGTGTGGCGGCCACCAGCGTCAACCGTGCGTCGAGTCCATATAAATGTATGAAAACTACAGGAAATATACCGGTGGCGGCGTTTTGTGGTTGTGGCCGGTGGCCCGTGTGCGGCGACACTACGCCGCGAGGCGCCGCGCGGCGCAGCGTTGCGTGGCGCAACGTATTCTGAATTCTCACAACGAAATGTGTATCTTTTCGTGTAGAAAATAAAGTTATATTTTGAATCGCTCTTTAAAAGTGTGCACGCAGCGTCACGTCGCATCGCGTGTCGGTGTGAGCTGACCCTAATAGGGGGCGATCTTATTGCAATCAACCGGACTCATTTTTTTTTTTTTTTTTTTTATATTCCTTACCTATACTGGACAGTTTGTTTTGGTCAGCTAGCAACTGCTCACTCATGGTGTGCAGTGCATTTGTTTTATTTGAAACAAAGTTGTACTGCTCTGATAGTTTGTCTAAGTCGGACATTGTAGCACCAATCTGAAATGTTTTTAGTACAGAACTTTATTAATTGTGGCATTATTGTAGGCAGGTCTTTGGCAAGAATAATATGTCTATGGATTTTGCTTATTACTTTCAACTTTCAAATTTACTAACTGTACCAACAAAGATTTCATTTTTCTGTTTTTGTAAAAACATTAGGATCAATTAACAAAATACCTGATTGGTCAGTGCAACACACTCATTTCTCCTATCTTCTAGCTGCTTATGGTATGCCTCATATGGGGTGTCATCAGACTTCAGGTTGCTGACATACAGGCTCTCATACCACTCCAGAAAGTCGTATGTTGTATCCACAGTGGGTATGTTACTCTTTTCTGTCTCTTCACATGCATTTTCAGACTTTTCCTAGAAATATTCATAGATACACGTCATTAGTATACTTATACCATTTGCGATTACTATTTTGTTCAGCAGTAAACTGAACGCGGTTAGTCGGTGATCACTTGATAAGACAACAAATTGGTAATGGATCATTTTCAAGGTAAATTAATAAATAATGCTTCTATGCGTTCAATGATGACTTGAACTCCATTTTCTAAAAGGTTAAAAGTCTTAGAAAGCGTAGAAATAACGAGTAAATGGGAGAATACTAACATCGTCCAAGTCGCCGGAAACACCAAGTAATAACGACTCTAAATCCAGAATAGCTTCCCTCTGATCAGACGTAAGTGGAGCCAAAGGATTGTCTGAAGCCTCCCATAATAACAGCCTGCTTTGAATCTCTTTTAAACTCATATTATCCATATTTTCGATAAATGTATGTTTTTCAACTTCTATGGCATTGCATGACAGCTAGTGAGTGACGTACACAAACAATTTTTGGAAAAGCTTGTTCCATATCATTGAGTGTTAGCAATCATTTCTTCGGTGTAAAAGACAAAGATGACAGTTGATGAATGCTAATAACTGCCACTTTGATCGACTTGGAACGAGTTTTGGACCTAATGACAATTTCAGTTTCGTTTAGAAATTAAGTCAGTCTTTCTGAGCTTGTTTATGGTGTTCAATGAATTAATAATTTGGTGCAGCGCTATCTAGTGTCGAGTAGCAAAGAAAATTTATCGTTCATAAGTTCAAGGTAAGATTTCGTAACTTTTGTCATGAGTTTTTCTTTCTATTCTAGAACCTTTTCCTTGCTGTCACTTAAATAATAATCAATGAATATTTTATTATTTGTATGACGCAGTAGTCTTCGGGTCATTTATTAACAAGTCATTTATTGAGTTAAGCGCCATCTAAGGTACGATTTGGAAACAATAGCGCATGGTGCCCACCTGCAAGTGAATTTAGAAAAAGAAATAATAGATGGCGCTGACCTAACCTAAAAGATAGACTTATAAGCTAATAGTGATTGTAACTCCCTCTATCCTCAGATATTAAACAAATCTGGTAACGAACCAAAATATGTGCCAACAGATGGCGCTTTCGTTTGATTGCCTGCGTGGAGGAAGCATGTAAACATTGAATCACCTGATCATCCTATTTGGTCCGTCCCAAAGCGGACGTGAGAAGCGGTAGTCGCTTGTTACTTTGTAAACAATGCTTTCTATTAACTTTCGGACCCGACCAGCCGGAAGTAGTTTTCGTGTTCCATTTAAAACGAAGATGTTCATTTTTCTACTTTCAGTGTATGTAACGATTTCTTTACCATGAGACTCTGAAGCAGTTGTTTTTCATTTTTTCTTGTTTCTTCAATAAAATAGTACATATGTATAAAGTCGTAGGTCGATGCAAAACATCCAAAATTGATGTTTTCTACAGTTTAAGTTGAAGTTTTGTATCGTTTTCTTTTCAACTTGACAAAACAGTGCCTGATATCAGTAAGTAGGTCTTCTTATCTTCTTAGTCTTGCAATGCAATTTAAAAAAGTGCAAGGTTTATTGTATTTTCATTTAGGGGTTCAGGGTAAATAACAAATAATACAATATTTTTGAGTAGTTTTGCATTTATTGGGTATGAGGAACCTTTCTGGTCAACATAAGCTACAATGGACTTTTGTTTACAGTATATTTACAAGTTTCGGTACATAATATAGTTTATATTACCATATCTAGGTCTAGATTAATGCTTCTAGGAGTAAATTACTGTATATTCACAATAATTATGAAGACCTAACAAAAATCGTCTATACACATACAATGTAGTAGCGTTGTACAAAATACTACTCTATAGGTAAAATAGTCACTTCAGTCGCTGGGACACGCCTTCCTAACTTTGGCTTTTAAACAAACATAGAGCCTGACTTTCACGTCACATCCCACTAGTTACAATCCATACAGTCAGTCACCAGCCACTTTGTTCGCTTGTTTAATGTTAAACAATCAAGCTATTTAAATACAGCGAATAATTTTAAATTATAACGTTTAGATATACCTCTCGCGATAACATCTGAAGGTCAACCTTTGAAGGCAGACTACGGAATCGGTTCCTTTAAATCACAATCTTTCGTTATATACATCGTTCCGACTCACAATCTATTACAACTTGTACTATATACAAACAATTTTTAATTATTTAAAAAAATACAATGTTAAATTACTATATATACCTCCATTATCATAGGGTTGGAATAAAAATAGTATATTTTTTTCAGTTTCAGCGTGCAAAATTTACTAAAGCCAGCATCGGCCGAGGTCATTCTCGCAACGATTCTAAATCTAATCGACTGCTCCGTATAACGTTATACATACAACGACTGCGGATAACATACATTCAAACTTTTATATTTAATCGTTAATATGTAATTAACAGTACCAACTAAATGAAAACTGCACACAACTCATTCAGAACATAGCTATCGACAGATCATTATTATCGGCCCTACAGGAACACTTGCAATTTAATGCAACGTAGATACATACAATACAAGAAATGTGATAAATAACTTAAATTACATTTAAAAAAATATATAGATAATAAATTAACACACAGTCCTTGTTCAATGCATAGGAATATTTAACTATTTCATTACATTTATTATATTAACACACGTCTTATAGTTATCTTAAATGGAATACATTACATGGATACCTAAAAACGTTAAACCAAATAAAATATACTCGACGTACATCAAAACACTAAAGACTCGTTGCTGAGATGCATAGCAAAAGCATGGCAGTTAGCACGAAATTCTGCACCCTAAATATTAATAACAGAAAAATATATATCTATGAATCCGAAGCATAATGTCTGGTGGTGCGATGCGCGGCGGCGGCCGCTCTAACTAGACACTTGTGTGATTTATACGAGGACTGGACGCGCTGCGCGCCGGCGCATGCGTGCGCGCAGCGTCCCTCGGCGCTCGACCGGTGTACTTACACTCGTTCCTTGTTAACCTACGAATTAACATAGCACAGCCATAGTGACTCCGTGGGAGGGGTGCCTTGGGCGGGGTCGCGCGCCGAGGGCGAGGCCGGGGACCTCAGTGGCCGGCGGGAGCCGGCGGGCGTGTTCAGCGGCGCCGCGCCGCTGGCCTACGACACCGGCGGCTGGGGGCCCTGCGGCGCCGCTGGCGGCTTCGCGCCCGCCGCGGCCGGCAGCTGCGCCAGCGTGTCTTGGCTCGCATGCGCGCGCAGGTATGTGTTCTCCACTTCGAGCTGGTTGATCCTCTCCATCAGTTCCGCGATGCGCTCTTTTAGTACTTCCACTTCCTCGCGCACCGCGAACATCAAGTGGCTCTTAACCAGATCCTGAAACAAAACAAAATAATCCAGTTAGTTATGTGGAATTTTTTTCATAAACTTTCTTCCCAATTCTAAAAATATAAAAAAAAAAAAAACATTTTTACGATTATAAAGAGAAAAACATAGTGTGGAAATACGTTAGGGTAGGCTCTATTTATACACTGAGTACAACGTGTGATTGAATCAATATCTGAAGCCGAACGTAATGCGTTTTACGAAAAGGAAACGATCATGAAAAAAAAAGAAACATATCCGACTTAAAAACAAAACGTACTTTTGGATTTGGCACGACCACGTAACAGGTATCTTTTTGTCCTTTCTGTCTGATTTCGTACAGACAGCCATCTCTGGTTTTTTGCACAACGTCGATCATGTTTAAACCGAGTGATAAATTTATTTTCAGGGTCACTGAATGTATGAGCGTTGCCGGCAACGACTGAAACTCGACTGGCGATAACGTGGAACTCGCGGACTATTGCGACGAAGTTGCTCTCTCGCGTCCTACCAGGCGACTGATGGTCTGCGCGCGCGCTCGCCCTATTTAAAATGGCGGCGAACACGTCACCACGCCACGCGAGCCGACCGTGCACCCTGAACTCAACGACACAACCTACATTGATTATCAACAAAGCCCTTATTTTCCAGATATTTACTGACACACGCGCAAAAACAAAATATGGCTTAGCTATAGATCTGAGCACATGGAAAACCAATTTTGAGAATCGACCATCGAACAATTACAGTGAAATCACCAAATCGATTACATGCAATTAAGAAACTTATTAATGGAAACAAAAATTACGGTCTTAGCATGCGGATGTAAGTACAAACTTACAAAGTAATTGACGTACACTCCGCTATAAATTGGAGCAAATAAAAACTCTTCCACGACAGCCTCTTGCATGCACTCAATTAGTTAGTGTAGATAGAAAAACAAGTACCACATCGATACTGAAATTGCTGAACTGGAAATACATAGATTCTCAATGAAGAAGCAAACATAAACTTTGGAATCTTTTACGAATGCAGACTCGTTGCTAAATAAAGATTTACATGTGAGCTGTAGATGTTTACGACACTCGTGAACGTCTATTTACTCGGACCAATTAAGCTTCATTGGAAAATTTTCGCCATTAATAAAGAGCCTTCGCAGCGGATGACAAAAATAAAAACATTAAACTTTGTCGGAATGTTACTAATTACACAAGTGGCGCTCTAATACAAGGTTGCATAACAGCTTATAGAAACAAAAACAATGAATCACACATTCCAATGCCTGAATATTTAAATACAGACTTTATGGACAACAGCGTCATTATTAGAAGAGATCAATCGAGGCAGAACATTACGATACTTATGGAATTTATCTCAGCAAAGGACTGAGATTTTTATGGTAATAACGTGTAATGTACTGAACTGACAAAAAATGCGGATAATGGCAGAAATAGGTAGGTAACAAGCATTTTAATACATATTAGACTAAGTATCGCATGCCAACATTATAGAAATACAATACATAAAACATTATAAATAAATTAACGAGCATGTAAGAAGCATTTATAGACAAACTTATGAATTGTACGCTTAAGAATTCACATTTTTTTAAAAGACATTTAATGTACGCCTACAACCTTTACGCAGCGGCTACGCAAAGAGCGTCAAAAACAATTTTGAGAGCAAACTTCGAGTCATCCTGAAGATGGGTGAGTCAAGATATGCACTTAGGCTTGATGAGTGGCTAAATGTGGTGTGGTATGAGTAGATCAGTAATGATATAATTAGACCAGGATATAAATAGAAGGCTTAAAGAGTGTGGTTGCTCTTTCGTGGGTGTCGCGATTTTCAATTAAAAAATCTGTGCTGAAATTACACCAGTCTACGCTGGATCTCTTTAGACAATATTGAGGCTCGCGTCGCTACTAGATTGATGGGGCGCCAATGTACCTACTCATTACAACAATATATTGGCGTTCAATTGAGAACAAGCTCAAGAGAAACTAGAAAATTTCACGTGCAAATTAATACAAAAAGAAAACAGTAATTAGACGCAGTTCGCCATCGTTAGCACCTTATTTGCGATGTAAAACAGAACTTATCGTTGTTTACCTACATTTTCATGTCAGTAGGTGAATTAGATAAAGAAAGAGAACGCGAAAATCATGTAAATGGGACGAACTTCACCATTTAAAAGAAAAATCATAAGATGAAACGTGTGATTTGAAAGAAAGTTCATGAAGCCACGGAGAGTGCAGTGAACTTTTTGCGCAGGCGCGCACCAAATACAGCATCCGATTATATAACCAGTCCAAGGGCATGCGTTAAAACCTGTCGAATAGTTTTAATTATAACCGGCCGTGCCGGCAAATATGACGATATGTAGTAGACACCTGGGACCATTCATTGTGATCTTATCTAAATTCAACAAATCTATCTTTGATACAATTAATTCACAACATATTTTGTGTGTTGTGGTTGTCACATAAGACAAACTTTTCGACAATAAACGGTGTGCGACGTACTCATTTTTATTATCATTAGTTAAAAATACAGTAATCCAAGATTAAGACTTATCAATATCATAACAACGATAACGTTGAAATAGAATGATATCTATCCAGCTATTAGCTGCACTTACGTAAACATACAATATCCTTTTATCAATCATCAACAGCGGATTATGGAACCAAAGAACGAGGACTAAAAGCAAAGGTAAAAAACAGGTTTGAAGTTGAACACGACTCGTAAACACATTGAGCAGACGAGTTTTAATTTAATTGTATTAGTGACATCATCGCTATATTTATAAAACATTGTGTTTGTACACATGTGTGCCAGCTAGCACCAAAACAACATACCAACGAATTCTCCATAGTAATGATCCTAGCAGTAGATACGGGTGTGTTTACAATACATATTGTACAAATATGGTACACTAACTGTATTTGGATTTGAGTGAAGCGTTTGAGTGGGTGCTGCGCAAAGTTGATGTTTACTAAATATGTGATGAGACCTGGCGCAGATCTATTGAATATCTATTAGCGATATGTAGCACAGTTTAACTATTCACATTGTTATAAAACAGACACCAACCTTGTGTGACTGACACCAGTGCGGTTAAGAGGACAGTAATGTAAGTGTAGAAATTATCTCCTCTGTTGCCATTTGTCTTGTTGTTGATTTGAGTATTATTGTTGCTAACGATATGTTTATTACCTCATTCTTGAATATCAATCAGTATGTTTAGTTGACATTCTGTGACATAACGTGTAAACGTTTATATTAGCGAAGTAAACAGCGATAACGTTTATATATTAAGTAATTTAATAGTATATGGTAAGTTTACGACGACATCAGAATGCTGCAGAGAATTTCTAGTAGGTATCAAATGAAAATTTCTTGACAGGAACATTAAATTTCCATAAATGTTAACTTGCGGGTACTGACTAATTCATCAATATGCATCAACTTGTAAAACGGGTTATCGATCTTTCAAAACGCATTTGTAAAAGTGGTCACACAGGCATGATTGTCCGTCCACACATGGCTCACTTCACTCTTTCGATTTTCACCTCACCGTGCACATATACAGAAAAGCTTTTTCATCCGCTAAACCTTTATTTAATTTCCAAAAGTGGTCATATGCCACATAGATTTCCTTTATCTACGTCACGCAATTTCATAAATAAGTATGACAATGTCAGCGAATAAATAAATAATTATATTCTTAATTCCAACAATGACAATGTTTTTATAAATACTGAACGACAATAGTGTTGGTGGTTTAGACTAAATATAGTATGTTATGGAACCACAAATTCTCTAATAATTAATCCATATTTGCAAAAAGAAAATTACGTATTATTTCAGCAGTTATGGTAAAAACATTTGTGTCAATATTCTTATTTCTTAAGATCGGATATTGTTATGATTATATGGGTCCTTATTTTAGGCTGTATTTGCACAGTTTGAGACAATGGTCTATTAATATTCATGACACAATTGAAATACGTTATGAACGTGTCATGTTTACTACCGACACTTGTAACTGTATTGCCTGCTGTTTATGTTTTGTGACTGGATAGCAGCCTTTCTTTATTGCGCGCAATTTCCGATTCTGCGTTAATTACATGTATTGCTTTCTTTACTTACAAATATATTGGCGTTTCACTCAGATACTATTACTGTATTTCTACTGCAAGTTATAACGCTTTTCATAAATTATAAGGTCTGAGATCAGATCTATTACAAAAAATAGTACCGCGCCAATCCTTGACCTGCCCTGTACGCACCAGACAGTCTTATCAATTTCCTTATGGAATTAATAAACTTTATAAAATAATCCAATAAATAAGACAAGTGTCAACACATTGTTGACGTAGTTGCACGTTATCACAGCGATAAGTTAAAACAAACAAGTGAAAATTGTTCTGTAGCGGTCAAACACTCCGTAATCAAGACTGGTGGTTTGACCCTACGAGGTGATGTCATTGCAATACTCAAAGTGTGTATTAAAGAAAAATAAACATCATCATCATAATTATTTATAAAGGTAGCAACATAAAGGAATAACAACTTCGAACCGGAAAATATAAGGGATAAAAGTGTGAACAATATTGTGGTTTAAAGAATTCTAGATATGTATTAAGAATTAACATTTTTTAAATCTTATCTACCACTGAAGAATATTACTTCAGCAATGCACAAAATATGTACGACGAATGTAAATGTTTACTTTCAGATACAACAATTCTATGGAATCAACACGCAAGCTAACAAATGGCAGATGTCAGTAAAAATTTGGGGGATATTTTCAGCGAAAACATGTTTACCGTAGTCTTTGCAATCTGTTTAGAGTTTATCTGCTAAACGTACGATTGTGGTAATCTTTAGATTTACTTTAACTCTGGTAGATTTCCAAAGATATTATATTTTTCCGATACTTAGATAAAATTTTAGCACTGAAATATGATTAATATCGAATAACAAATAATAGATAAGCACAGTGCAGATATGTGTATGGGCAAGGTTAACGTTGGTATTACGTTTCACGAAACAGTGATCGCGCGATTGGTATCTCTGAACGTTTTCTCAAGGAAAGTAATTCGTTTTTATTGGTTATTGTTTGAGCAGTTTCGAAAATTTGAGTCGAGAATAAAATAAAATGTTAATAATCATAATCCTGCAAGGTTGCATTCGCTTGCTATATCAACAAGTAAGTTTTTAATGAGCATGATGTGTTCATTCAAAGAATGAGAATGGAGATCTTCAAAATCAAAATGAATTGGTGACAGGCGTCCGCACACAAGATAGCAGACAGATCGTACTGTTTCAGTCGCGTCAACGGCTTCATTACAAGGAGCAGGTTTGTTTTCCAAGAAAACTTTTCTAGCGTTTCCTGGGTTCGTGATGTGATTCCGATCTGGCGCGTGCTCTCTCGGAGCCGCTCTTGGTTGCAAATTACTCGACGCTTGTTCACGTTATTGGCGGCACGCGACCGAATCGTGTGACCTCCTGACGTCTCCGGGTCTTTATCCAGTTGGTGGGCGTACACGAATCGGCCGCATAATCAAGAGAGCACGTGTCTCCACTCCAGCTCCGCGCCAGTGCCGGCTTTCCTTCCGTGTCTATTCTCGGCCGGCCGAGTCCCGTCGGGTCACGTTTAGCTCATGCAAATCACGTATACAACGAGGGAATTAGCATAAGATGGAGCTTGAAGCAAATAGTAATTTCCACACGCACCTCCAAACAAATAAACACCGTCTTCATAATACTTGCTAATGACATCTTGGAAACACGACAAAAACTAACGGGGTGCTGCGATGGTACCACATCATATAGCACAGAGATCGTCGTGGCGTCGATCATTAAGGAGAAACTTTAAAGAGTAGAATGAATGTAAACGGTTGACCAGAATCAAAGAAATTTATGTTTGAACAGATGCATGAAACCGGGTCAGTGGTGTAAGCTATGGCTGCTACATATCAATATGACGGTACGCATAAACATATCTACCCGGATGACGTAACGTTAGGCGTAGATATTACGAAAACCGGCGAGAACCCGTGTACAACTGAATCCGAAATACATATATACGGGCTGCAGGTACCACATTCATCGTACGCCGTGTAAGATGGCGTTCTTCAAGGTGGACCGGTTTAAATACTGGTCCCTCTACGTTTGCCTGATGCTTGAGATGTTAATATACTACTGGATGCATTAAAATTTATGCAAAATAAATTGTTTGCCAATTTGAAATTTCAATTACTATCGTTCTGTTCTTTAGGTTTTACTACTAGTGTAAGACAATCAGGAAAATTATGTAAAAACGAGATTATAAAATTCATTGCGACAGGAGAACGGTACGTGTTTTATTCGTCGAGTCCGGAGGCATTGCGAAATGTTTTCGTATAGAAAGCTACTCAACAGCGTTGATAAACAAAAAAACAATATTACGTATTTACGATAATTGGATACAGTTTTAATCTTTTGATTATCGAAAAGGTGCGACGTGAACATGTGTTGAGTTTAATGGAAATCGAAACAATAAAATGGTTCGATCGTGCTAAAATAGGAGCGCGGTATTGAGCACAATTAACAATTAGCAATGATTTAAAAAGTTTAGTCAACGAAGTGATCAGCGTAGATGCAATTAATTGATAAAAGATTAAACCAAGGTAACGGTATATATGGAGCTGGGAGAACTGCATGTTGTGGGGAGTGATAAAAATACTATGATGCGATGGTAGTGAGCATTAGGGCTGGATTGGGGTCAATCGCTTGAGGCCATCTGCGTCGGCTAATTATAGACGATGTGAGACGCGTCCAATAGTGCACGACGATGAATCTCAATTGCGATAGCAGATGTACTTGATGGAAGAAGTGAAATCTGTTGCAAATGTTGCGCCCACCCAGATTACAATAAATTTAAAAGTAAAGGATGTCACAAGTGCAAAAATAAAATGAGAAACAGAACAGACGAGTAATAAAATCGATGTTATTAGCGAGACCGAGATATACAAATGTCGACGGTCGAGGCGTTTGACAATTATGTAAGTGGCTCCAAATGTAGGACGTAATATTTGGAAGCTAGGAAACAAAGGTTGCATTGTCTCTCGACAAAAACTACAATGGTGCAAATGCAAATAGGTACTAATGCCTTGAGAATCTTATCATGTGCAAATGGAACATGTACACGAATTGACATTTACGAACGTACAAGAATCAGTTCAAAAACGCGACTATTGTATGTTTCATATACAAAATACGACTTATAAATCGATGTTAAAATGCGGTCTCATGGTATTATATGCTGCGGGGCAGAACGGGACGCGTTTCCTGGCCATTAAAAAAGGGAAGTCATTAGTGATTCAAATGGTGACTCCGATCTAATAACGGTGTTATGCAGTTCAACCATTGCTATTATAAACACGGATAAACTCTCGGGAGATTGCATCTTTACGCAACTGCTGCGTGAAACGGAATCGTAATGGCCGCGATTCGGATTCAGCGTGTAACGCGAAAAATGATGATAATGTCGAAATTCCCTCAATGATGTACGCGAGTACGTTTATCGGCATTACGTAGAATACTGCGATATCGGTCGACATTACGACTGACCGACATTTCTCGGAAGTTTTCGTTCAAGGAGACCTTTGATTTATTACCTCAAATATTTGATTGGCATTACTACTTATGAAAGAGATACATGTATTTGCAGTTCGCATTAATCACAGTACCTATACTGAAAAATTAGAACTGGAGTTCATTGACTTTCAAGTTATTGGGTGACGGACGATATCAGTGCTTACGCTGTTATTTTTGTTTGGTGCAGATAAAAATAATACGAAAGTTATCACGCACTCGCGACGTAGCCGTCCGCGCGTGGTGTTTATCTGAATGCGGCGATTTACAGCACAAAAGGGACGCGGCGTTTACAAAGCCGGTTATAAGATGTTCCACGAATTACTAGGATTGAGAGCACGCGGAACCACCGCGGCCGACTGACACGCCACACTCTGGATTATTGAATTGCAACGCGATGTCTAATAAAAAGTAATGATCGCTAACCGGTGGAATCTTCGTGGCTGATAGATTAAATACTCAGAAAGGAACGATAATGGCACAAAACATTAAGATTTAATTGTTTGAAATGTGTGGGTGGGATTTTTCGCAACGACCAATTAAATCATCAGCCTGCATCATTTATGATCAAGAAAGACATTCGTCATTATGAGATTGGATTTAGTTAGCATGGATTGAACAACAATAGTAAAGGATTGCCAGATTAGTCAGTGAGGATTAACAAGCCCTAAAACTCAGTTACCTCCTCTTAAAATGAAAATCCTTGTTAGCTAAGAGTTTTTAAGCTCTTTTCCCTAAGTCAAGATTAGATGAAGACTAAACTTTAAGAATAATTCGAAACAGGATTAGAAATTCACAGGAATCAGATTACCCAACTAATTACACATTCTGGCGAACAAATTGGCGTCCGGAACAATTTCAATAATGGATGTATACGTCAGTACTTCAGAAAGGAACGAAGTCCTTAATCCCAACATTAAAAAGGAGCAGAACACATACGTCACCAAAAAGGATAAAAGCAGTACCTATACTTCCTCAAATTCCATCGCTATCTCATTATGAATGCATCTAATACATTAGCCAGACATGAATGTATGTGAACTCCTTCATTGAAGCGAGTGTACGACACTACTATACGCCATTTCCTCTATTAAAGTCAATTATGATAATAGCGGTAAGAATAAAGGTAGATTTATTAAACCAAGTCACGTGAACGCTATTTACGATGTGTGCAGCTATAGTTTTGAATCACGTTCTTCAATTCTTGTTGAATAAACGTGGAATTGTGCTTTCCCGGCCTATAAAAACAATATTTGAGAGAAGATAGGGGAATTCTTTACTTGTTTATGCCTACAGGATTTGAAAATTAATGCCTGATGGTTTAGAACCAAGGAGTTCCACACCGGCCACATCGTATAAAATCATCGATCATTCTGCTATCTTCAGAAATGATACGAATTTTAAATCTTGTGCAGAGTGAACATTAATTTTGACTGTTGCATTCCTCTTTACAACCGTTTTCTTTACATTTTCCTCTAAAATCTCAGGGTCAAGATCTGGTTCAGTTTTTTATGTATCCCCTTCAACATGGGTGTCCTTAATTACAAGTGGCTGCTTTCAACTTCCTAGTAATAACCATTTATTTGATTATTCTTTTTTTTTTTCAGACGATAGCATATGTTCTTATGCAATTTGTATTGTCTGTTAGATCTCAGATATACTGATCGTTATTACTTTGTTCAGTAAATATATTAAATGTGTGGTCAAGTATTGTAAGATTACAAGTCGAGCAAGTGAAATGTGCTTTGCAAATCGGTCTTTCATTCTTTTGTAATCATTCTATCTATTTCTATTTACGCGAAAACCACACGCTAGTTCTAAGAACACAATGGGTTTTTTCAAGTATTTTTTCTATACTCTGTTCCGGCGAATCCGTATTAACTGTGAGTGCGGATAAAAGAACCCAACAAAGAATTTATAATTTTATAATTCCTACGTTATGTATCCATTTGTAATATGGTAATCAAATGAAAAATAATTTCCTTATGCAAGTCGTAAAGTGTATAGAAGGAAATAATCAATAAATGGACGATAGCTAAAACCTAAGCGTCATTTGTGATTGTGGTTATTGAACTTATTATTATGTATTTTGTATTTTATTTTTGTGAGTAAGTATGGCTTCAAAGATTTGGTATCGGGTGTGTATAGAGCCTGCCTTTATGCTAATAGGATTGGAAGAAGTACTCACCATAGCTTGCTCGATCTTGTTGTCGATGGCCACCGCGCTTGTGCCCGATGCGCTGTAACAAACAGAGAAAATACAATAAGATAATGTTAAACCTTGATATTGCAAAAAAGAATATTTTGTAAAATAAACATTTTGTATGAGTCATATCGTACGATTTATTATATTGCATACAGTATATTCAATACCTAAATAGTTTGTAAAGTAAGCAACTAGGCATTTCTGACCGCACGTGGTAATCATAATAAATTACCTTCTATGCTATTAATGTTGCATTTTGCATTGGCAACATCAACAGTTATGTATTTAGAATAATTATAATTACACACAAATGATTCTTAATGAGTTTAATTGCCTATAGATCCAAGAGATATTATAGTAAACAAGGTTCCTTTCAAGTTTTCGGGATACGGAAACCCAATACCATAATCATGTTTGTATAATTCATAACTCATTCACGCACGGATGCGCGCCGTCCTGGCCAATACAAGAATTTGCGCGTACGCCGCGTACGTTTACATTTCCCATATAATTGCCAGTTTCCGCAATATTATCGATACATTGTACGCACGCCTTTGTCTCTATACAAACGAAAATTAGTACAGAGATTTATCGTTTACGTAAACGACATGTTGATTATATTATCGGTGCGTTGGAATGTGAACATTAATCGTATGATCAAACGCTTTCATGTTTTATAAACGCTACAACAAACATAGTGCGTGGTCACAGCACAATTACCGCGGACGTTAGCAAGCATTGGTGGAATGGAAAGGTGGCGCAAGGGCGATCGTATTCGAAGATAATGCACATTCGATATGTAATAATGAGTGTAATTAATAAGCAGGGGCCGGTAATTTTGAGAAAAGCTTCCGTCGGATGATTACGCTAACGCTAGCGCTGTGGATAAATATTGCAAAAGCATTGACCCGCCTGTTGAACTGATCACTATTTGTAACAACAATAGGGAACAATGGAGGACTAAATTCTGGTGTGGTCAGTAGCCTATTTCCTCGGTTGTGCAGGTAACAAATTGATGAGTATGTCTTATAGTAGGCGCAGAGGTGTTATAAACAATTCGCCTAGGTAGTTGGTGTTATTGTGATAAAAATTAAGAAATACGTCATCTCTCGCCAGATGTGGACACTTAACCCAGAAACCTCTATCGATCTGTTCAGACAGCCGGCCGCCGAGCAAGATTCGACAAAAAGAATTAATTTAAAGCGATGTAACGTTACAAGTCAGCGAACCATCGTCGAGGTCTAAACCGCTCTCGTAGGTAACTGTAAATGCGGGATTGCATTTTGTACATAATTTTGTCATGACGGTGCACTCATTAGTAGTAATCGTAGTGAGTGCAGCAAAACAATGGTGCACAATGCAGCAACGTGTCACGAGCTCCGCACGCGGGGCCAGCCACGTGCAGCGCGAAAATGACGACACACTCTACTTAGCAACTGGAGAGAGATACCATTACTGGCCACGATTGCCGGACTTACCCATTATGATCCAATCTGGCTGGTGTAATCGTCCAGTAGCTAGTATGTAGCACGACGTACGGCTGCGTACTTGACTTTCTCCGACGACGGATTCCGTGTCGCGTCAACGAGGTGAACAACACAACGCTAAAGTTGAAGCCATTCGACCGTTGAGTACTGCGTTGCGGATCGATTTCGACCGGTTCGCCGGCGAGCTCTCCGATAAAACAACGGCCGTGGACCACATGACCACCACCGCAACAATGGACCGTCGGAACATTAACGTCTGCCGAGCAGACCGTCTGTGCGGTGCAAACAGGTAATTATGTAAATACTAGCCGATTCCAAGATAATCTTTGAAAGTCTTAAATCTGATGGTCGGGTGTTGACGTTAGCACACAATAAAAAAAAACTTGCTTTCTCTAGGCGGAACGCTACAAAAACAAGTTTTAGTATTCCGTGAGTGATGATTACGCAAGTTCGGGAGTTGACAAAATTGCAAACCACCAGCTTAGAGGTGCATGAAAAAGTTGAAACACAACACGACGACACCCAAGAAGCGGAGAAAGTATTTTGTGAAGGTGACGACATTTCTCCGACAAAACTACGGTTAAACGATGATAATTATGAAATTAAACAGAGGCCGGCTTTATTTGTTTATTAGTGTTCAAAATTCATCTGGTGGCAAGTAAACATTTTGTTGCTCTCCAACGCGAGATGATTTTAACGTTAAATATAAAAAAAAGAAAAAAATGCTGTCAAAAATAACTCCAGTGGTGGGCTATATTTGTGTCAGTCAGCTCTGCGAACCTGGTAACAAAGCACTGTTCGAAGCAGATTGCAACAACCATAACAAAAAATAGAGTTTCGAAACTAGAAACACCTAAATTGTGCTTATTTAATTATTATCGCACTCTTATCGCTAATGGAGAAACTGGATTCATTGTACTAACACGAGTGTTGAAACAGAACATAAATGAAAATGTGTTTTAAAAGATGTTAAGTAAATAAGAAGAGCAAACAAAGAGATAAACGTTTTGTCACTACACACGTGCGTGTTTGCGTAGATCACACTCAACTCTGCTGCACTCCAAACACATCTCTCAAACAAAGATTCAAGAGGTTTTCAAGACTTTCATCCAACAACAAAAGATCCTTTAAGATTTTTCGTTATAATGAGCAAAAACAATAATGCTTTGTTTTTATTTTCTGTTATGATCACGGCGAAAATAACATCTGCCTTGTCCGCCGGTGCTTCAAGTTTAGGGATTTACCACCAAACTGGTTTTATTGAAATCTTTTGTTAAGAAACACAAGATTCGTATATTCGAAAAGGCGAACAACAAAGATTGAGTAAGAATTCGTTTAAATGAATTTACATCAGTTGTCGATGGTCGTTGGCAGGAAAATATATATGCATATGTTAAAGTATTCATAGCTATTTAAAATAAGGTGATACCTGGACATTATCCAGGTTAGCGTGTCGGGACAATGTATTGGATTTCTTGAAGTTGCAAGAACAATACATGTCTGATATCACGTATTCACAAAAGTAAATTAGCAGACGTCAAAGAAAACATGACAATGATAACAGTATCAAAATTAGTATATAGTGCGATGAATCACGATGCATCAAAACAATTGCGATGTGTAGTTGAACAACAATACCAACTAGAAAACAAAGGTCACTGAAGAAATTATGCGAGTCGCATGAAACTTTAATGTGTTTAGTCATCAACACTTAAAGCGCACATTGTTTGTCCACTACCGGCATTCATCACATGGCATTCAATTAGTTTAAACTGTTGACAATTTGAATCAACTCCATTGATTCGAATTGCTTGGCTAACATTTGCGTTTATAAAGTGATCATCATTATTCACGAGCGTGGACGGTCAATATGTGCAGAAATTTAAAACTGTGCAGAACATTCATAGTAACAGAGGATTATCAGCATTATCGGTGTGCAGTGTAGTCGTGTATTGTTATCGTGTGGCGAGGCGAGTGCGCACGCGCAAGGTCATTGAAGGGAAATCGTTGGGTGTCGTGTCGACATGGCTGGCGCCAGTGGCTGAGGCGTTACATCTTGCAGCCGTGTTTCATAACATACTCACAGTTCCTTTCAATTAGCGCAAAGAAATGAAGTGGCTGTTCGAATTCAATTGAGCGAATTGTTAGAAGGCGATAGAATTTATGATTGAGGCTGTAGAGGAAGTGAAGTATAAACGCCTTGCGAAATGCAGAAATTTCGAGACGTAGCCATAAACTTGTATCACGTGAAATAATACAGCTGAAGTTAAGTTCACTTCAGTACACGTGTCGCCCGTAAAAGAGCAATGGCTGGTAGGATTGAACACTAAAACCAATTGGACACAAAGGGCATTAGTGGGACACTAGGAGCATAATGTGCTGGTAGTCAGTGTTTGTCACGCGAAACGGTCACGCAACGGTGCTTTCCTCAGGATTTCATAAAACACCGCTGCTGTTATGAATGACTTAATTACGAACGGTATTAATGCCCTGACCTACCAATAATGAAATCAATCAGAAAAAAATGATTTAAGCGTAATATTTCCAATTAATAAAAAAATATTATTTATAGAACTAATTGCAGAGTGTAGAAATAAACGAAATTATGCAGTTAACGCGTGGCTGGTTATGGCCGTGAAAAGATATTACTCATCGGAAGATCCTGGTGGCAACTAAAAATAAAATGTGAATGAGTTGAAACACGAAGGTTCAATGTCTGACTGTGCGACGTCTGTCAGCGGTGCAGTAGCAGGTTCATTCAACGGTCAAAATTCAAAAGACGCAAGGTTGAAAATTGCAGTAAAGCGGCCTAGACCTTAAGAACAAAAAGGTGTTTAGTGCAACGGATCGATACAGTAGTAAAACGATAGGGACTCCCATATTCAGTAGGCGGCGCTTACGTCAGGCGCAACGGTTTGTCTGGCTGCAGCCCGCCACGTTACTGTGGAACCTTCACCGACATCAAGCTCGGTAATTAGCCGTGCGGTGAAAACCTTCACACCACCGTCGCTCGACCAACCAACAACCAGCGACGGGCCCGCAATGCGTCAGCTTATCCAAACGTAGCAAGCAAAATGAAAAATTTAACGGTACTCACACGGGGTAGAAGTAGTCTATGTACTTCACGACGACCTCTCGGAGCAGATCTTGCTTGTTCATGATGGACGTGTAGCTTCCACTTATAAGTTTTGTTTGCATGGTTTCCACTTTGCCTTTCGATTTTACTACGCGGGACTCTCGAGTCCCCGTCCTAGGGTCCAACGGAGCCGTTTTTGTTGTTTTGTGCGTTGAAAAACGTTGTGCGTGCAGAGGTAGCAATGGTGAAAAAAATGAATGTTACGGCGCGCGGGCAACCGGATCGACGCGTTGCGGCAAACTGGGACCGGGCCGGTCGTAGCTAGGCGGGGCGGTGGGGGAGGGGATCGGAGCAAGTGGCGCGCGCACGACTCTACCTACTACGGGTTACGATGGCGCCTCGAAACACCAAGGCAACGCTTTTGCGACACACCCGTTGTACCTCAAAAACGAGAATAAATCTAACAGTCGCCGCACCTCGCATTTAATGCTGAAGCTCATTCGAATTAATCTATCGCGTAGGTTCAAGGCTAACCAGATTTGGTCAGTGCTTTTTGCTGTTTGAATTATAAATACAACAAAGAGAACAGATATTTAAATTCTATTTTAATTATAAATCGTAGCTTGAATTGAACCAGTTTAATTATATATATTTGTATTAAAATAAATAAACCATAGACTGTTTTCAAACAAAAAAGCGCGACATGAAAGACAGGCTTGGACAAAAATTGCAGTAGGAATGAAGGCATGAGTTAGTCAGAATACAAGGCATTATCACCGAGACGGCTAGACGAGTGTCCTCAAACAATTGCCACAGTCATTACTACTGGCGCTTCCGCGTATTGTTCTCTAAAGTTTAAGTTTCGCGCAATAAAAGGGCCAATTCTAGATAAAAATATAAATGAAAATCATGAAAAATATAAATAAAGAGACACCAACGACGAATGAAATGGACACAATACTAATATTAACAGAAAAAACAGAGGTAGAGAAAAACATATATAAAATCAGGAAACCAAAACACCAACATAGAATCTCTGGAATGGTTCCCACTAAAAACGGTCCGGTAATAAATTTGATGCATCACAATGGGATACCGACAAGTTTCCAATCCGCAGAATGCTAATTTGCATGAACCGAGAACCATAACAACCTGTAAGAACGGCAAGAGGCTTGGCGAGACTTCAAGGTGGATTGTTGTTATATTCTAACAATAAATTCATCCCCTCAAACTAAATCTACCGGTCTAAAATTTTGCAAGATTTATTTAAACACATGATTCACGTTGCGAAATTAATAAATTATGAAACAATCATGTGTTAGACTATTTTCGTAAGTGTTTGCAATGCATTAAGTGGTTGGTATATTTAATTCTTTTTATATGCAGTATCTGCACAATAATACCTGTCATGGGCTGTAGCTAGATACGTGATATCATTGTTATTAACACAACAAGAGGAACCTATTATGAATGATAATGACATTTGACACGTGTACTGTGCATGATATTCATTAACCTTGGCTTCTGGTTCTGTGTTAATTGTATCTTAATTGAAAAAAATACACTGTGGAACATTACCACTGCATTAATATTTATAGTTGGCCCATACTGCAACCATATGATTTATCTTTCTAAGCATCAGTACAGTCAATAATCGTATATTAGTGGTTGTCAATCATTTTTAACCCCCGACCAAAAAAGAGGGGTGTTATAAGTTTGACGTGTGTATCTGTGTCTTTGTATCTATGTGTCTGTCTGTGGCATCGTAGCTCCGAAACGGATGAACCGATTTTGATAAAATTGGTGTCGTTTGAAAGGTATTTTAATCGAGAGTGTTCTTAGCTATGTTTCGAGAAATCTGCTCGGCCGTTTGAAGCTCATCACCTCTTTTCTAGTTGATGACGGGATATAAACAACTTCTACGGGTCTGATCGATTCGAAATTTGAATTCTTGTCACTTGTAACCATGAGCATCGCTGGGGGGGGGGGGAAGCTGCACACCACGCCCCCTAACAGCTAGATTTTTTTAAAATTTATAACCTTCTTTGTTTTCGTTAATTAGCGAGAAGACACGCAACACCGAGTAAAGTGGAAGGAATGGGAGGAGACCTAAGCCCAGGAGTGGGACAGTCAAGGCTAAGAAAAAATAATTTAAGTTTAAAAGGCATGAAATAAAAATAAAATTTAAAAACCCCCGGCTGAAAAAAACCTCTAAAAAACCAGAAATAAAATTAATCCAAGCGTGGTAGCGTCGGGGGACCGCTAAGTAGACGCTCAGCACAAACACTAAACAAAGCGGACCCCGACGCTACGACGCGGTTTTTTAGATGTTTTTTTCAGTCGGTGGTTTTTAAAATTTTAAATTTTAAAGAACAATTGCATAGGGCGTTAGTATGTATCAGGGACCACAATATTGTTCTTAACTATAAGCCATTCTGCAACACCATTTTACCATTGCAGCACGCCAATAAAATTTATATTTCAAACAATTTTACAGTAATATTTTGCGAGTATGGTTTAGACAAATTTCAGGTTATTTTCAAGTATTCCGTAAGGACTCTTGAAGCACATGACCAAGTATACTGACAAAGATATATTCCAGCTCTTTCCAAGCCTTTTTTTTATAATCCAGCAGGTTCCAAGGTTTTGGTACCGACGAAGCTGACTATGCCTATATTAACTTGCAATACCTTAAAATACTCCAGCTTTAATCTACCGTCCCTAGTGAACTGTGCACATTGCACAGTACTTTTTGTAAGGAGACTTTTTGTTACTTTTTGTCAAAAGTTTTCTTGTGTTTCCTTGAAAGCTCTGATAAAAAGTCCTCTCTATAGACATAGCACAATAAAGAAAAACTCCCGAATGCTCTTTAAGTGAAGATGTTGGCATTCAATAAAAATCAAAGATCATAGATAGTGATCAAAGAATACATACTCGTAAAGGTATCATAAGTATTAAAAAGGATTACGTTATCGCAATTATGAACAATGTAATAAATGATAAACTTGATAAATTGTACTTAAATCAAGATGTATTAAGTGATAAGTTAGAAGACGACAATAGTAGTATAGGTGCATATTTGCATTTGCAGATTAATTCTGCATTGACATTTCAAAATCATGATGGACATCTGCAATCGTGATTCGATTTATTAATCACGCTATACTAGTCACCTTCAAGTGCCTTCTTGCCTTTGTCTCCTGTTCAGTGGAATATGACAGCATCGACCAAATCCTTTGTGTCAGTCTATCTTTACTTAACGTAGTCTTTATACATCCCGATGCAGAAATAAGGTTGTTATAAGTTTGTAACTAAGTACTTAATGCGATTATAAATGAGTTATCATTGTTGTATTGTCAGACCATATAATATTTATATCTGTGGCTATGCGACAAAGACCAGAAATACTGTGCACGCAGTTTTCCTCCACTTTTTTTGTGAAGATCTGAAGATGTTTACATCATCGTTGGCGTCATATAAAAAGAGCTTGTAACTACTTTATACTTAGCCTTTTTTTCTGGAATATTGTACTGTCATCGAAGATAAATACAGCTCAGAATTGAGAGAAGTAAAAAATAAATCTATTACGTGGACGAACACTACATGTTGTAATTAGGGTATGGTATACTAAACCGAATCGAATAGGATCTAAAATCTGTCTTAGTCATGGCAATGTAGAAAGAAATTCTCTTAAGTGACCAGTTCCTGATTTCGCTCTTTATTGCCTTAACAGGATACAGAGCTACATAAATTGAAATTTCCGGTTGTACCACATTAAAACATAGAGCTCCATTCGACAATGAACCAGAAAATTTCCCAGATTCACGTGACTGCCTCTGAGAAATCTGAAAGTCTTACGAACAAGTGCAATAATTTCTGATTACTTTAGATATTAAATCCAAACAGCTTACATCAGATATCATAGCGTTTAAAGTATGCCATTACTCATTTAAATTGAATTCTATACAGATAGAACGTGCATCGAAGTAGATTATTACAACATAATCAAAAGAAGTATTCGTTACTTATTATGAAATCACGCAAGATTAAAATCAAGAGATTTTTTTAAATATTATATAGAGATATTAATTATATTAAGTACAATTTGATTACGATGAGGGATTGTATCTACGAGCATATGTAACCCAAGGTTGCATCGATTATAATTTGTAGTGACTGAGGCAAGTGTGGGAAACCGTCGCTCATTGTCCGAAAAAACATCGTACAATATTAGAAACACCAATTTAATTCAAGGTAACACGAGGATAGAGCATCAATATTGAGGCATAGCTTAAAGATGATAGATATGACATGATAGTGTCATAAAGATTAGACAGCAGAAGAGTTGTGTGCAAGCAAATCATAGAAACAATCACGTAATCCGTAACAACAACGACAAGTGCGATAAGATATGTATAGCCAATATAACAGACAACTACAAATTATCTTGTCAAAGGATGAACATACATGATAATATAAGGGTGCGATGTGTATAGTGGTATAGAGATTCAAATGAAATGCTAGTTAAAATCAATAAGGTGTGAATACAAATTGATCACTTACGAGCACCACGTGTTTCTACGAGCGAAAGGCGATCGGGGTTGTTCGGTTTCAGTGGACGTTGACTTCGGTTGTGTATCAACTGTCAAATTGAGCTTGAAGCCAGCAATCGACTTCCGTCGTTTGGCTGCGAGGGCCCGGGAGGCGAGGTCCGAGTCATGCACCTGTTCAGGTGGGGAGGCGGCATGCGAGCATGTCTTCATATGCGCCTGCGCGGTTGCAACCTGCAGCAGCTTCGTAGAGAGACTCCGGCGCCCTAAGGCCTCGCACGTCGCGCACCGTCCGTCCTCCATGAAGGTCCTCGTGCGTCCGACACGGCCACGGCGCGGACACTGAGCGTGTATTGTTTCCAACGGACGTGGTAGCTTAACTGATGTCATCCGATAGACGAGCGATACACGCGCGACCGTTCACGTTCGCCGCACGAAAAATTCAAGACTCTTTATGAACGGACGCCGGAATCGGATCGATACTCGAATGAAATAGGTTTAATGCGATAATAAGAACGCGATAAGGTGTACACGCGAATAAGTGTAATGACCTAGACGTTGTGGCATAGCACGGCTTCGGTGCGGCCTCGGCGGGCGGCCGTGCGCGGGCGGCTCGGCGCATGCGACTGCGGTCACCACTACAAAAGCACCCCCGCCGCCGGGCGTAATCCTAACGTTAACGAAGATATCGATATTTGCGGTGAATAATACCACGATACACGAACAGCGTATGATTTACATGCGTCTAACAGACGCTCGTCGAGGTGTCATTCCGGCATTCCTCTGGACACCGTCCAGGTGATCAGTATAAATAATTGGGGGTCATGGGATGTTCTCTCGCATAAATCGTCAAGAAGTCCCATAACTACATCTAAATATATATCTGACGCGGAAGTTAGTGGATTTGACAAATTATAATTGCGTAGGAAATAAACGCGCTACCTACACGCCAAGTATGGCTAGTTTGAATAAAGCAATATTATGACCCGGGTGTTCTATACATAGTTCTTGCCTTAATTAAGACTCAGCAATGTGAGGATCTTCACAACTCTGGCAGTGGTTAAAAATACGTAGGTTTCATTCGTCAGTTTTTATAAGTCTAGGCATTAGCTACGAAGGGTTGAAGCACAAACTTCTATCAGACGTATTGACAAGTGGGTGCTGGCCAAAAAAATCAATGCCAATAGTTGCAGGAGACCGATTTAATTAATGGGTCGAAATGAAGCTTCTCAATCACGAGAGAGATTTGTTTGTCCCTATGATTTGTGTTGCAGATTTTAGAGCAAGTCATTCAGCACAAGGTTGTCTGTTGAGTCGCTCTGGAGCCGTTATATCTGAACACTGACCGGCTTTTCAATTGCTTAAGCGAATTAATCATTTAATACTTTGTCGACGACATTTGTTCGTTTTAACGTTACTTCCACCTAATTTGTTATGTGACATTGAACGGTCCGATTAGAAGACATACATATTCTGGACGATTTATGTGAAAAGAGATCTTTTTAGTATCGTGTGTCCCGTCTGTTGGACCACATAACAAAAAAAATCTTCTGAACATTGTATTATACTGATTGGCACTACAACCTTCGATGGTGATCGATCGTGTCAATGTTATATTTCCATGAAAATATAATAGCCCTTCGTATGGTTTGTTCGTTCTACAGTCACGCTAGGTGTAAATTATTAATGCCTGAACTACTTTTTGCAACTCTTTGAACGTAAGGATACACGTGAAGTATTTATTTAAACCTCGATTCATTTTAATAGAAACAATGCTCGACAATGATTAAGTCTGCACTAATAGACAAAACAATAAAAAAATAGAAATCGCTGATTGATTTGAAATCGATGAATGCTGAGTGGTTTATGTCATGCCAAAGGCAGTTAAATTCACGTGACAAAATATTCAGGAAGACGGATACAAATTCTTGTAACGTATTATAATTATTTTAATTTGCTAAGACGTCAAAGGGCGTGACACTCGCCGTGCCAAGTGTTCGACACATTTGACATGCATCAGGCATCACTCGGTGAACAGAATTAAATAATGTCTGTCACACCTTCCCGACACGCGTATCGATATTTATGACTAGACAAATAGTCTTTCGAAGTACCTAATGTAAACAAGTAATTGCGACATTTAAGTACACATAATTCTGGAAGTGATTATGTGCTGTGGTGCTAAGTAAACACTGGGCACATCAAATAGTAAATACAATATACTACAATCATAAAGACTGGTACATACATATTATATCCTGTTACATTTAAGAAATCTGAAAATCTATTGATATTACTGAACCCCAGTCTCGGTGGAGCAATGAACGGGAAACTCGGCACGGATGGCTAACGTGAAGGAAAAGGAAATGGGCAACGTTTTATCCAGCTAGGATATATATTTCCCTTGAGATATAGGCTGAAATATTATGTTCCTGGTAAACAAGTTTCTTATCTACTTCAACAATCATTACTCAAAATCTATTAAAATCAATGCTGAATGAGCTTTACTGTTATATGGCTTATCACCGCGACGTATCTGAAAGATTAAGAAATAGATAAAAGTGAAGTCTTAAAACAAGGGAAGTCTTGATCGAAATATCGTTGTATAACACAATAATATTCCCTTTGTACGTTACAAACAGGTCACTAATGATAATGACACTGCATGATAAATGTCTACAGCTAAATTATAGCATAATTAAAAGAGAAATAATACACGGATACAAAGTGCTGGTGACGTAAGCGTGGATCAAAAATATAATATAGAAGTAGATAATGATAATAAACAGCAACGCATTAGTGCTAGTGGAAAGATCAAAGGTGGATTATAAAGTCCACTTGTTACCCGATCTACCCTGCGCTGACGTTAAAAGGCTTAACAAGTCCTGGAGTATACAGACTCGACAGAAACCATCCTTGTGCAGCCTAAATTTAAAGGTCCTTACGTAAATGAGGTACACGGAAAGTAAGCTATTTTGGTTGGTTTAAAAGGGTCACCAAGCAACTTATCCGTACTTGAAGGAAACACTGAACGACAAGATATAGGATTAACTCCCAAAGCCGAGTATTTAAGAGGCTAAGCCGGTGTAAAATTGTGTGCGCAACTCATCAACTTGGTAGGATTAACTGACAATAAAGCTCTCCGTGGACGGAGCAAATAGAGAGATGGTCGTCTTAGGCGTGGATCCTTTGAAGGTTGATTTGGATTACGAGTAAATGGCATTTCCGTAAAGATCCAAATGTGAAAGAAAAATACCAAACCGCGGAGACGTGGAAATCGTTTACATAAATTGGGGGAAATTAGTTACCTGGCGAAGTGCTTCAAAATTACAATTATAAGAATCACAGAATATTCTGAGTTTTCAAAGATTATTTATTATACGAGTAGATGGCGTGAAGTACTCTTAAGTACTCAAATAGATTCCACGTGTAGGGATTTGCTTCAGTGTTTATACGATAAAGAACATGATTCTGAGCAAAACACTTGCACACGGTGCGATGCTCCTACATTACTTTCAAGGAAATATGTACAAACTCGTTAGCAAGTTTGATCTGAGGTGCTCATTTGTGGAGTATTTATTGATTGATTGATTAAAGGTTTTAGCTATAGGAAGTCGTAGTTTTAATTCAAAGCTTTTGGTGAAGCTACTCCTCATATTTATCCCAAATGTGTCTATCCGGGCGATATCCTGCTTCGAACTTTTATGTAAGATGTCACACTCATGATCTTACTACCTTTTTCTTACGATTCATGGGATCGGTGTGCAACTCATTCCTTACACAATCTCATCATTTCTAACAATCCATTGATCTTTTCTTTGGTCTTCCTCTTCTTCTCCAAGCTTCATCTCTCTATGAGACTGTATGTTCATCACTTTTCACCCAGACTGACGCTAGACTGCATCATAGTAGCGCACACTAAGATGCAGTGTGTTGGGCGTGGCGAATATTGTATCAAAAGTTTTAGGGAAAGTGTAGTGTAGTATTGCTGTACCAATGCACGAATTTAAGGACTCGATGATGTTTTCGCGTGTGATGGTGGGAGCCATTCTTCCGAGAATACTGAACTACCTAAACATCGATAGTTTCAAAGATCTAAAATTCAATACTGCCGACTCTTCTACCTCTAGTAATATAACAATAACCACAAAGTCAAAACATAATCAAAGCTTATCAAATATTTTTCCATTATAGTAAACTTATTGGATTTCTGTTGTTTATCTTTTAAAGTGAATGTAATGCTCCTTGTTCTATAACAACTATGTTCTGGGTAATAAATACTGATTTAATGAACTTGTTGGATGTTATAATATGACTAAGTAAACCGTTATTGTTCGCATAACGACTAACTAACGTTTAAGTAATCTTTTACTACGAAAAGTACAAATTAGTATGCATTAGGATTACAAATAGTTTTACTTTCAAGTAAGGTTCTCACCTTGAAAGTTACGAAGTAACGATATATCATTGTTAATTGTTTTAATTAAAGCATAATATTGTAACTAGGTTTTGGGCTTAAACGGAATCTTTATGTAGCAGAAATTATATATTTCGTACTGTGGTGGTTCATAGCGAAGAGGATCAAATATATCGCATCACATAGGTAACTACATAAAATATGCTTCACTCCTTTGTATAACCAAATAAACATTCATTTATTAAACTTTGGGTTTGGTTTCAAAATGGGTATATTACATAAATTCCAAATTGAAATTTACGAAAGCGTTCAGAAAAACCGAAAGAGGAAAAAGTTCAAAGATAGGGATAACGTCAATGGACAACAAAGTAGTAACCGCAGAATCTGCCTTTGCTTCTTCCACTTCCAGAACTGTCATTGTAGTACTGAGTAACCTAAATCTCACCAATCATATGCAATGAGGTTATACCAGCAAACGCAGCATGACCTCCGTAGAAACGGGCTATGTCTTCGGAAGGATCGACAAACTGACACATTTTCTCATTATGTCGATTCTTCCGTAGACAAAACTCGATTCCACAGTGGCCATGCTACGCGTGCAGAGGCAACCGAATGACAGATAGTTGTTTTTGAAATTCGAACGAGGGACAGCTATGGATTTGTCACTACTACAACAAACCATAAAATTACATATGTGTTTACATACATCAAGTACCATTTCTTTGTCCCCTAGTCGTTACTTCGCGTGGGAATCCAAGCAGCTGATGTGTTGCGCTAACTTTCTTTCTTCGTTACCACATCTTTATTATTTTTTAATTTGAGGTTGATTATAACAACATTATGGAGGCTCGTCCGACCTTGGAATCTTAATGTGTATTCATGAAGTTTAAGGTCAAATTAACAGCTCCAAGCAGTGTTACTTCAAAGTTGGATTAATTAAGAGTTTATACACTCTGAATGTTTATGCGACCGAAAAATACGGTTGAGTGTTTTTGTTATAAATGAAATTTAATGTACACAAATGCTTAAAACAATTGCAGTTCTATGGACAATATTCATTGACGTGTATTTAAAGATTAATATACTTAAGTAATTACTCCAGAAAGACTTTTAATAGAGATATTTAAGCCAATCATAGTCTGAACATCGTTGAAAATTGAGCATCAATTTGCGGTGTCGGATGATATCGTCCATAACGCGATGGCAAAGATATAAAACGGTCATAAAATATTCACTACTATCGACGTTATGGTCGACCGCAGTGTACAGAAAACTGCCCGTTTACATCATGATAACACGTTCAACTTAATCGTATGGTGTGAAAATGCTTTCACTTATCTGTCTACCTCGTCATTATCAAAATCATTATCTGTTATTGCTAGCATGGTATCGGATGCTTTAATTAATATATATATATATATCAAAAACAACTGTTACAAATAGGTGTGCTTACGTGATATTCCAACAAAGTTCGGTTACAACATAGTCGAAAGTTACTCTCAGTCATTTACTGACCTGTCTAATACGATACTCATATGTCTATGTAGATTCTGCTTAAGATCTCGTCGTGTGTACTGCTGTTGCTGTTGCAGTTGTTGTTGTAGTTGCTGTTGTTGTAGTTGCTGTTGTTGTGGTTGTGGTGTAGGGGGCGACGGCGTCGGCGTAAGCGCCGCGCCCCCCGGCGGTGCTCGTTGCCCTACGAGCACCTTTAACTCTGCCATCAACTTTTGCACCATACGGACACGTTTGGACTCAACCACGAAACACACACTAGTGAAGACGTACTACTCAATCAATCGCAGCCAACTTGCCAAGAGCCATTGGCTCGGCCGTTGCATACACTAGTGACGTCACTGCTGCACGTGATAATAAAGCATCGATATCGATACAAGCGTGGTTACAACGCGCGTGCGGGTTCCACACTGTCGGCCGGCGTACGACGCTTTGACCTCGCCGCCGCTTTTTATAAGTGCCCGATGAGCGCGCAAGGTGGTGTATGTGAGACGGAATAAACATGTTTATATTTAGGCGGGATCATCGGGACGCACGATACGCATGCTTTGATACGATTAGTTACTCTGCGTTTTTCACTTTCCATGAAGTCCGTACAAAAATTTAACTACCATGGCAAACGAATGGAATGGAAATTTTTGACCGCCAAGGCCACTAATCATCCTTAAGGCAGTTATGGGCGATACACTAATTACACTGCAATAAACAATAGCCAATGTAGGTCGTCGGTCGCTACAGATCACAATAGCAGTGAGAAATAACGGGGTCATACGAGCATTGTTCAACTTCAAAACGAAGACTTGGGCTAAATTAAATAGGTCGCTCGGTACTCTTCCGTACAAATACATACCAGATATCGCAAATTTTGGAAAACGACATGTTATTTGTAGAACTGATCAGGAATATTTTTGTTGAGATTGTGTAAACAAACACGTTGAAGAAATTCGAGGTATGTAACCGAGAAGAGAATCCTTGAATCGTAAATACGAAAAACAAGCCGAGTTCCGTTCTGGTTTTTAAAATAATCGACTTTGAACGTGAATTGTGAGACGGGTCGGTTCATGGAGAGGTAGAAATAGCAGCACCTGACGCCGCCGGCGCAGGAAGTGTGGACGGCCGAACACACCACCACTATAATCAGAAACGAAGTGAAAACATGCACGTAGTCTTACATGGCGAAATCTAGAGTTGAATAACTGAAAACTTTTATAAACTGTAATAAATTCTATATTACACAAGAGCACCTCGTTATATCTAGTTTCTTTCTAATGACATCAAATAAACACCCGGAATTTGGGTAATGAATACTCGAACAGTTACGTTTACAGCCTTTTAAGCAATGCAACGCATGCAAGAATAAATATATGTAAATGCAAAAACTTGCAGTCTGACGAACTATTTAATATTTCTTTGTCCCATTTTGGAAGAGTATTCAGAAAATGAATGCGTATTGTTTCAACACGAATGTTCCGAATAGAGATCTGGTTTTGGACGAGTCGGTCTTCCTGAGGCATTTAAGTAAACGTTTGCAGTTTACGGCTTTGTTTAAAAACAGATTTTATTTTTGGAGGACGACAGCTGCGTTTGCGATGCCTGAATCGGAGCAAATAAAATGAGAGCGATTGAAGTATAAAATATTTTCGTAATCAAGTAGTAACGTCGGTTTTATGTTGAGGAATAAAGGGCGAAGTAGATGAAGTGATAAGTGCGTTGTGTAATTACAACGCAGACAAGTAGAAGTATTAATAAATTAATAGAGAAGGAACGGTCGACGGGTTGCTCGTGTCCTGCGATAACAACTTTCTCTGAATGAGAGGGAGCGAGATTAGATTGAGATTATCCAAGCGTAATCATCAGCACGGCCTCATAGTTCCTACTCGTACACAATTGAGAACACTGAAGAGGAAGTGTTGCTTAGTTCCTGGATTAATCATTAATTGTAACTTTCGTTATGTTGATCTCGGAATTACAGAAAAATATAGGGTATCAATGCTCATAGCTGCGCGCAAACTGCAAAAGGCAAGTGAACCTATTGCGTGCGGTTAGTGACCTATCTTTTGACTTCATGGCTGTTCCAGGGAGCTTTTATTCTTATCATTTGATGCTTCGTTCGCTTCAGAAGAATTAAATGCACGAGGCATGCCAACGTATCTGATACAGAAATTCAAGCAACCGTGCTTTTGGTTGAGCTCCCTTTGTTTGGAGCCATTTCGTCGCTGTGTGTAACGTTAAATTTTATTTTTCTTGAAGCTTTTGTACTGCATCGTTATGGTCCATAAAGTGTTGCACGGTTTGCAGAAGTTAAAAAGGGGGAAATTATTTTGAGAAAGTTTAAAAAAATTGATTTGAGTCAAGTAAAACAGAACGAACTTTTACAAAACGTATTTAAAGCATCCTCCCATCAGGTACAGTGTTACAGGGCCAACAGAAGTTGGAATAACGTAAATGCAGCAAACACTAACATGAACAAACACTTGTACTAACCCATTGTCATAGTTCTAAATAATCAATGGCAGGGACTGGGAATAACCACCCCATATGGCCGTATCCATGGTGCCCATCGCAAGGGTGATGACGTCACTTTTGATAGTACAACCGGAATTATGTAAAGGATAGGGTCGGAAATAATTTGACACAATTTGCTTTAAACAATTTCTGAAGATCCCAGCTAGCGTACAAAAACAACACGCCCATTCATAAATAAAAACCTTAGGGCCGAGGACGCGGAAGCTTGACCTAGATTTGGAATTAGGTTTGTTTTTGTACAAAGCAATGCAGCACTTACAGATGGTGTTTCAGAGAGGCCTCCAGCGCACTGGATGATTAGTTTAATTCAGAAAAACACTACTTGGCACTTTCGCGGGTCAGAATTGTGCGGAGGTGAGAGAAAGCGTGCTCTCTGTGCGATGGATCTGTACAAACTGAATGTAGACCCCGAGTGTAGTAGTGAGTATGCGCGCGTCCCTATTCCCGACGTCCTTGCTTGAAAGGGGCGGTTTTGTAGGGTGGCGCCATGGTAGCACGTCAAGGCAACGCGTCAATCAATATGCGAGATGAGATCCCTGGCTAATCGTCCAAGTGTCACGTATAAAACGCGTGATTACTCAATCTCAAGCGGAAGTTTACGGAAGTGGGAAAAAAAATATTTTCTTTTGTTTGACTGATAAGAAGTTGATGCAACCGTTTGTGCAATTGTAAAAGTCACCGCAACAAGTAAGTCATACGCAACAGGTTTACGTATGCACATCACAGCAGAGGCAAACGGCCTTGCATAACTGCATCATGGTGATTTTTTTCGACCCTTCACCTCATAAACTTTCCATTCCCTTGATACTTGTATGTAAACAAATAACGGATCCAGAGGTATGACGAAACTTTTTGATTACAATGGCAAATGTTGGAGAGAGAAAAACAAAAACCATTGCATAAGGCGTTGGGCTGAAATCAATAATTTATGGCGTGTTAAAAAGTGTAATGATACTAATAAAATAACGGTGCGAGTATATCGAACAGATATGAATACTGTGTTAACGTCTGTTACGCAAGTGAACAGTTATGTATATGCAGTTGGTACGGACACGCACTATCTTCTATCATATCAAGACGCATCGTTGCGAGAACCGACAGCTGATCGACAGTAACCACGTCGAACAATTCAAGTACTGTATGTTACTAATAAATAGTTCTTGACAAATTATATTGATAATTTTGTCTACCCATTGATGCAATGGCAGCATGCGAGATTTCTCCTTGAGCTATTAGTTTACTTGCGTCGTGTGCGGATTTGACTAGTATTTTTGCCGTTATAAAAGTTATGAGCAGAATCCAAGGTTATAGTCACTCTAATTGTAGACAGAACGTGAATTACTCGTTTATTTAATCTAGTTCTGACGGTTACATATTGCCAGTCACTTAAAACCACCACTTGCGGCTGACAACTGTATTACAAAAAGGCTTTACATTAAAGCTCACTGTTGTGACTATTGGAAGATCCGGACACAATTTTTGAGATCACGTCCGTGACGGGAATTATCATTTGCACTTAAACGTAATATGGTGGTGATTTAGAAAGATAGATATGATTTTTTTTTGGAGCACACAACACAATTGTTTTTTTTTTTTAAAGAAGGTAAACACAGAATGAAAAGCGCTAGTGAACATCATCTTTACATATTTTAGAATTTCAGGTGTTGATATAATGAGCCAAAGGATGTGTTAACTGTAGCTGGTGAGTTAATAGTTAATTAATGCATCTGGGGCTAGGCAGAATACTGTTATACATTAGTCAATTCACTATTTTGGCACGGGTTCAAGCTGTCTTGCAATTGATTAACGAACGATACACCTAAACATAATTTAGTCTACAATGAGAACTAAACATAATTCTACTTATAGTTATAAGTGACATGACGTGAAAATTAATGCGAAACAACGAATGTTAATGAACTGTGATTCTTTGTTGATTCCGATCAAAACACTGGTTTATGACATAAAACGTGATGAATCGAATATAAATCGAGCAGAAGAAGTTAATGAGGCTATCGCTCTGGCAACATCGTACAGAGTAAAAGGAGGAAAACAAAATTTACATTCCATCTTAAATGACGTCATATCCACAATACCGAAGCAAAATAAAGAGAAAAAGATCGTTCGATAGACAATGTAATTTGACGATGTGGAACGGAGTGACGAGACAAGTATGGATCGCCGAAAGCATCCCCAGTCGAGATTGATTGAGATAAACATCAACAGACGTGATGTCGATATGATCTTTATTTTTTATGTTATCGACCATAAATGTACAGCACATTTACTGATGTTACATAATTATTAGTGAAATTCACATGTATTTCATGACAAAAGTTGCTTTGACAAGATCACAAGCAGACAAAGGCAAGTGAAATTTTTCTTAAATTTGCGGTGTTCGTTGTGAAATCGAGGTAGATTAGTGTGAACCATTAGTGTGAAATGAAATAAACAAGAGGAATTAGCGCCGGCCGATAGCCTGAGCTAATCTGACCGCAAGGGAGCGGGCGCCACCGAGACTTTCCCTTTTCTTCTTGTGAAAGTGATGATGCCCGCTGCAACAAAGCAATAGTTTGCATCTAAAATCAACCACCGATCAAATCATCCGCAGCGATGGTGAAAAGTTATATAAAGTCGTGTTCAGAGCTAAACGGAGGGGCTCATCATAAAAACCAAGAACCTGCAACCACGTGCAAATGTTTTCTGTTAAAGAAAACGAAATTTCATAGCAACCGCAGTCACGTGCAAGGCGATGCACTATATCAAGTTGCCAGTAAATAGAACGTCAATCTGCTTAGATATGCAAAATGAAAACGCAGAATGTTAATTGCAAATGCATTTATAGAAAACAGTGGCCGAGTAACGCAGATTACCAAGACGACTATCAATATCAGTTAGCTTAAAGAGCATGAGTTATCTTGTATCTACATATCTTGTAGGTGCTGCACTATCAGCCAAGGACCAAAACAGCAGAACACGAATACAAAACTAAGCGTACTTTCTAAACGAAGACTTTCTCTTGACGAAGTTCGGCACGGCTAATGTCCGCCCTTTATTGCCAACAATTAGCTACAGATACTGGTGCTGTTTATGGCAAAAAGAAAATTATGTGGAGCAATACACGCAGTTGCTAAATGGCCCGATCGAGAAATTCTATAATTGGTTAGTGATAGTTAACAACCATAAATTTTGTTGTTGTTAGTCAATTTAAGTTGGACGTAAACATAAACCTTAACAAAGCTTTATTCTTTAAAAGCGGTGCGGAGTTGTTTAATGAATACGAATATTTTTTCTTAGAATATTCGACAGTGGCTAGTGGTTCTAGCTATATTTGGAATAATTTATTTAAATTGCGCATCATTATCCATTATTCAGTTAAACACTGAAATTGTAGTTGGAACAGATAAGTATGAAATCGAAAAAGTTATGTTTTTTTTATATGTTTTTCGTGCCGAACCCAGTTTGCGATAAAAAAAAAACGTAAACATAGGTGTGGACAGAACATGCCTCGGTTTATGTTAAATTCAAGGTTACTTAGAAAAATATTGGACCAAACAAAGTCTTATCAGTAGCTGATACAGACATCAATACAAACATTGAACTGGTTTGAAGATGAGAAGTATTTTCGATAACTCGTTAATTTGTAAATATTTTTAGTGTTAGGGTACCTACTGTTGGGGCCAAATAGTTGCATGGTCGTTCGACTCTATTAGCAACCAATAAGAAAATAACATTAATGTTTTGTTGCTAACCGATAGTAAACAAGTGATTTAACAGACGCGACAACTCATGCAGTCAAGGTTGAGGTGCCCATTGTATTGTATAATAGAACAACAGTTGAATAATATTCCAGGAACATCCTGAACATTAAAGCGCTGCTAAATACTAATCATTTTGAAAATAATTTTATAATACTAATTCGCGTTGGTAATTTCGGCAAAAGCCTTGACCGATTCGTCGATGGAACAGTTACTTTTAATCAGCAGCTCCGAAATACAAGGGTCAAACATTAATCATTATCTGGCCTTGCAGCTTTAATTTTTGCACGTCGGCAATAACATATCAGTAGAATTATACTGAAAGATTAATTACTTTAGGTAGCCTAAGGTCTTTTTTGATGATTAGAATTTATGAATGCAAATATGAGCATTTTAAATACATATTTTATTCTAGGTTGAAGCAACCTGTCTACGTTGCTTCAACGATTATGTTGCAAAAAATTAACGTGGCACACATACGGCTAATTCTCTTGATATCCATCATGAAACCCTTTGGAAAAGTTCCTGCACCATCTTCCTATTACATAAGAATTTACAGACAAAACGGGATGACGCAGCACTCAGGACGAATTTCCTTTAGCATACGACTCACCCAATGAAATTTTTGATGAAGCAGTAGACTGCCAACAGGGTCGCATCATTGAGCCCGAGGTCCGGCTTGATCCTGGGCAGTGCCACATGTGGCGAGGCAGCGTCGGCCGGCGGGCCGCGCACCTCTGGCGTGGCCGCGCTCATGGCGGGCGCGCCGCGCGGCCGCGTGCCCGACGCGTGCGGAGCGATCGTGACGGCCGGTCAGCTGGCTCAGCAGTGGGCCCAGCGGCGGCCGCTGCCGCCCCGCATAACACCACCGGCGCTCCCGGCACGCGGCACCGCTCGCACCGTCGCCGGAGCGCGCCAAAACCACCCGCGTGTTAGCCCGCGCGGCGCACGGCTGACACCGACCGGTGGCGCAACCGACACTTATCGATCGCGACGCCGCGTCTGCGCTCTCAACCCTCCACAGACACTAGTACGGAGACTTGGAGCCGATCTCACACGTCCAGCATAAGGAACGCCAAGTAGATCACGAGAAAGAACCAGGGGCAAACGAGGTACATGCAAACTGACATCATTTGTTTGTTTGTATGCGAGGTAAAGTTTATTTAGACGCAAAGTTCAGTGATGAGCTGGACGTACAAAAATTGTGGTTAGCACGTGCAACTCGCGCGTGCGTCTAGCGGCGCGGCGGCACTCTGACTGGGCGCGCTCGCGCCGCGTGCTCACCGTCCGCACAATATCCGCTCACCACGCTATCTATACTCACTATATACAACTCACGCACAGCCTGCACACCTTGATTTACATACTGAAGGTGTGACAATCATAAAACTTTAAAAAGGAAGTGCTGTAGATAATTCAAAATGCTAGAACACACCTAAGTTCAACAATTTTAGGATAGCGGAGATTATTCAACATCTCATAGGTATTCCAAAGCTTAACATTTTTAACTTATAAAGTCATTAGAACCATATGCATTTAACTCGACAGCAAAAAAGAAAAATCCTTTCATACTGATAAAAAGTTTGATGATGAATTGCAAGAAACTTCAGTACTTTATGGCACGCGCAGGATCGGCCGGCGAAAAGTTTTTGCAAGCGTCCGCGCTGACAGACTATTTATCTGGTGTTGTGAACATAAAACAACCAGCATTCATTTAGGATATGACACGGCATTTAACTGACTTAAATACTAATTAATAGACAATACTATAGGTCTACAACATTAATAAACTTCATAATGTTATATTGCAATTCATTAAATATGATCTGCTACTAATGCGAACTCGTATCAAAATACATGCCAAGAACAAAGACTAAAACACAGTACAAAACGAAGAGTTCAATTATATTGGCCAATAAGACAAGCAAACTTCCAAAACACTCATAGTATCTGAACACCCTAAATAGTTGAACCACGGTCAACGTCCGCGTGACGGACCGGCGAATAGAGCGATCTGACAAGAGGACAAAAAAAAACATCTCTCCCACCGTTCATCAAGAGTCGTGGCGAAATGACGTAAAAGAGTTTTTGCCATGACTACAAGTGGTGCCCAGAATTCGTCTAATGAACTCCCGGTTCTATGTGACCCGCTCACCGCAACGCTCCATGAGCTGCGAACATCGACGACATATCGAATTTCTCGAGTACATCGACCCGAATATGACTATCTCTGCCGTAGAAGAGCTTCTAATAATCCACCGCTGATGTATTTAGTAGCAGTTTTTTTTTAGCAAATGAACTAACAGAAAAAGTGTCGATATATTCCTCGAGCTGTAAAATAAATTACGCTTCATATTGTAATAAAGTAAGAGCGGAGTGTCATCGCATCTCTTGATAATCTTTTTGCCGAACGTGAGGGACAACAACAAGTCCACTTCTAAGAAAATAATTCCCGACTTCCCGGCGTAGCGCTCTTTGATTTCTTAGAAGTAGTTTCAGAGAGATGCATCATGGAATCCTACTTTTGAATTACTAATAGTTGCCAAGTTTAAAAGCCATGTAATGATTTAACAGTTTCATCGATTAGGATTTAGTTATCAGTAGCCTGCAAATACTCGTACATCGAGGCATTGAAAACCGAAAGTAGAGAAGAATCTCGAATATCCTTCCAGAATTTTAACAAGCTGAGCATAATAACCACTTTTAGCGAGCGCCGTGGGTTATGCAGCATTGATATCGAAGTTTTGAACAATCAAAGGCATGAGTCTGGATCGGGTTGAATATCAGAATCCTGTCTAAAAGCGAAAAGAAATCTGAAGAGAGTACTATTGTCATAATTTTACAGGATATGGAAGTCACTGAACATAATAAGAAAGCTAAAGTAGTACATTTGTAGCTGGGCCTAACAAAATAATTATAAAAACCAAAGATTTTTGTCTTTTTGCTAAATAGTTGAGTCAACACAGCTAACTCCTACGAACATAGAGGCAAGGTCAAAATCTAATGAAAAAGGATGGAAACAGAAATCAGAAACGAAGTGACATGAAAATAAAACATTGTAATGTACAGGCAGATAGGTGGGCAACATTGAAGCCAAAGATGATATCAACAATCAACAACATAGACTTAGTAAGATTTGCCAATAAAGACTCTAAATTTAACTTATGGCTGTTCCTAACTGTGTGTTAGATATAATGTTCAAACGATCATAAACGACAGTTCTATTATTTAATCAATCGAGTCGAACAGGTCTTGGCAGCAGAATCATAGATAAACGTAGAGGCAGTTAAACAATCGTAAATTGTTGGAAGTTAACTACCTAATTACTCTTTGGTTCGTAAATTATAGGCATAGGCACGATGCGATACGCAATGGGAAATATGTAAGACAACCCGATGAAGTGCTAATAATGTAAATCATTCCATCCTTCCACATAATTACGACAGAATATATTTGTTTATTAATTTATAAGATTCAATTTTGCCTTTAAAATGATTAAATGTAAATTTTGTAGTGAAATCGATACTAGTTTCGATTGTAATATCAATGACACGATTTTCGCGCAAATACGTGGTGTAGATAATGAGTCTGGTTGCAAACAAAACAGTGGTTCCCGTGAAGTGCTTCGCCTGTAAATGCATACGTTGTAGTTGCTCGTGACACGAGAAAATTACAAAGTTGCATTCGCAATCAGCGCTATGGTGTCTTTAACGTTCGCGTGCATCGTTCTATTGATGCAATATGACCCACTTGTCATTTCTATGAAATCGTTGTCTCTATAAACGTTACTAGGGTATTTTAACTGCAACTCGTTTGGAGGATTGGCTTCCTTATTTCCAATAGTAATGTAAAATAATCTAAGTAGCAGCAAGAAAATTGACATCGTTATGAAATGTAAGATAATGTAAGCAAAACAGAGAATGACGAATAGTAACAAATTCATTTGAGAACAGTTTCGATCAGCTAAATCTAATCTAAAGCCCAGCAGCGGCTGCCGTATTTACGCAAGTATTAGCGATTTCCCGCTATCGGCAAGCCGCGCACGCGCACAAACTGATCTATGGCGCAAGCTTCCATCATTATTCTCATTACGAACTGGCGAGCGTGTTCGCAGTTGCGGCACACCCCTCTCGTGCCAAATGGTGACTTGACAATATTACTATTACAAGTAGTTTGATACGTAATTTGAAAACGCTAAATCCCTTTTATAGGTCGACCACACCGTTTTCGTATATTTATACGAAAACGGTGTGGTCGACCTATAAAAGGGATTTAGCGTTGAGTGGGCTGTTGTGGGAAACATTTGCTAAATCTGTTAAGTGAAAGCTCAGATGATGCAAGCGCCGGGTGTGGCTGTATGATAGTTTAAAAAGAAACTTCTAGACTAAACTCTTGGCAAGCGTCTACACCTACTAGGCAATGTAAAAACAATTCGCATGAAAATGTTCTCAACTTTTTTTTGGAAAACCATGAAGATCATAGTTTCAGTGATATCAGCATCGTTCTCATATTGATCAGGGGTTACAACCGAGCAAGAGTAAATGTGTTCTTCTTAATTTAGTTCATTTGCATGAAAAATATATGAAAGTGCCGGGAACGTGTCTTTACGCACTTCCGCAAGCAATTTGAGTGCGGAAATTATCAATTTGTCTCGGAAAAATTTCATGTTCTGGTTTTGATGTTTTTGTTAATTCATACGTCTGGTTCTTTTAATATTAAAACGTGCACTAAAGATTTAATCATGGTACTGAAGTTCTAAATAAAGCAAATTGGAAAAGCGAACCTGTCACCAAACAGTACTAGATGCGTGAAAATACGGGAGCATGTTTGCGCACGTGGCTGTGACCAGAGCGTTTCATTTCCCTATTCCTGCTAATAAAGTTTTCAATTTTGCCGTAACAAACAAACGGATGTTAATCAACATGCTACGATTTTAGATTTTAATTACGTCACACGTGAAACCGCCGGTGACTTAAGCCTGCTATATACTGACTGAGGTGTGCGCTGGGAAAGAATGCGATACACCGTTTGTCACCTTATCAGCCGACATGGCATCGTCGGGAGTCCGATTACGATACAATAAGCGTACACTATGTATTGCATAATTCAACTTGAATCGATTACAAATTGCGACAGCGGGGGCAACGATTTGTCGAAATTCTGATGATTCTGTTTTACAAGCTACGATTTCTGGTTTGTTATCTTACGGAGAATCGGTATCGAATCCGTGTTGTCGTTCTTATCTATCGATCACACTTTATCGTTATTTTTTTAAACTGGTATTCGATTATGTAGTTCTTAAGTTATGTCAACGGACCGTAAACAAGACGATAATAGTACTTATCACAATAAGAATTCAAATTAATTTGTCAAATTGTTGCAAATGATAAGATTAATTTACTTTAGAGTATGTCTTGTATTAATCAGAACTGATATAAGTTGCCCACACAAAGTTTGAATTATCGCTAGCCTTCGTAAAGGAACACAATCATGTAGCAATTAATCTCTGGGTCTCTAAATGCAAATATAGATAACCGAACGCATAGGGCTTTGGTTGGAGATTTTACTTACGAACCTGTTGGAGATTCGAATATTTCTTAGTCAGCTGCTATGAAAATCAAGGTTACTATTACAGCGTTTAAAAAACGGTTAGCAAAACCTCACGCGATGTCTGAATCATTCCGAGAAACGGTAGTAAAGAAGGAAAATGTTGCATTACAATGACGAATCGAAATTAATAATGACCGTATATATGAGGAAAAAACTGAGAATGGGCTGATATTGGAAAGGTAATGTAGGGGTGAAACGGTACTTAGAGGATAGGTATAGAAGATCATGTGTCAGTGGCACGTGTGGATATGAATACTTTCCGTGTAATATTCCGTTCACCTAATAAAGAAGTTAAAACTGTCATTGCCACTGCTATACCTAGGTTGAACCATTTTCCTGTATACTTCACGACAAAAACCTTATTAGCAAGTTTAGAGTAATTATCGTGCTATCAAACCAGAACTACGGATAAACCAAAATTTTCCAGTCAAGATTCGGTGAAGTTAAAAGGTGCGATTCACTTGTAGCGGGTAGGTAAGGGGAATGCCCATGTGAACCCGACAACGGTCGGTGGGCAAAATTCTCACGCAGTGTTTATGTTTCGACTACAATTAAAACAATGCGCCGAGACGGCATTCCAAGTAAAGTCAAGATTAAGATTAATTCCAAGAAAATCTTCAATATCAAAATAGTTTCAATACCGTTTAAAAATCCACTACGCTCAACCTTGGAAAACTTAATTAAGCACTGAAAGCGAGAAATTGATTCATCAAAAAACCCGCTCAAAACAGTTGCAGATCTCACGGCGTAAATGAAACGTTTCCGAGAATACATCAACGAAATAATAGCATACACTTTGCTTAAATTTTAGCTCGCCATTTGCTTAGAGAATGATATACCTGCACGTCAGGAATAAGCGATCAGGTTGGTTAACAATTTATCATACGGTTGCACTCCTGCAATCGCCTCGAGACATTGCAGTCATTAGTTACCTTTCGCAACAGTTGCTCTGCTTTTTCGAGAAAATAACTAACTTTGGCCTCCCGTCATACGTCGTCCGTACGTCGCCGAAGTGTCTAGTTATTTTTCTTAGAACGAAACAAAACATTTAAAAGTGCCAAAAGGAAAAATTGTTTCTTTAAATAAATCGATCTTGCTGGCATCACAATTGGCACGAAGTTAATCTGCGTTAATTGTTGGGATAACCCGGGAGCGAAATTATCTGTGTCGATTACTTCGAGGAAGACATACATTGTACTTACTCAATTTGAACGATATTGCAGTTGCATAGTGACTTGCACAATATGCACTTAATCTTTCATTAATTCTCGTAAAACCTATGAGTGTGACACTAATTCTGGCGATAGGTTCATGGTTCAAAGGTTCAGGATTAAATACTTTTTGGTGAACAATTTTCTACAATATCTAACTAGAAATAGATCTTAAGTTGGTATAACGCTGACCCAAGTATGATTAATTGTTGTCTGACAAAGTTAAGCACCAACTAAATAGAATCAACACGATACACAGTTTCCGCAAACATCTGTCACGGTCGACGTCGCGCGACAACCGTGCGACAGTCGCACGACAAAAGCGACCTCTGTAATCTGACCAATTAGTATAAGCGTCACTTTGAAAACCAGCCTAACACGAATTGCTTTGATCAACGCTCGACGCGCAAACTGAGCACCATTTTCGTCGCTAAAATTATTCCATGGTATTTGTTCCGAACAGGTTATTAGCATGTGAGTAGAAAGATAAATCTGAGTGCTTCTATGAATGCAAAAGCGTGAAGAATGTATGTCACTGTCTATTAAAACCGTAACTTTAAACCTCAGGCTAGAGGAAGCAGCAATTAAAATAAACGAGTTCATGTGTAACTAATAAACCTCAATCTTTTTAAATCGCACTGTTTTCTGCAAAGCTATCTCCAGCTATCGCGTAACAATCAATACGGTGCTGAGAATCTACTATTAAATTAATAGAACATTTAAGTTCAATATTTATTATAAACTGGTTTGTACGAACATTATCCATGTCGGTCAATATAACTGGGTCTGATTGCTGCGTCTAACGATATAAAAATATAGTAGATTACCTTCACGACAGCAAACCAGAAAGCGGCAGTAATTATACATTAAATTATAATACCTGCAACAAAAAATTTAACATTTAATAAACGGTAGTGAGGCAAATAATTAATAAAGACTGATGTGAACTTGTAACTATAATAATTTCCAATCGAAACGTTGGGATTATGCAACATGCACGACGATTGCAATTCGAATGCATTTGTTGCAAAACAAAATAAGAACTCAAGACACAAATATATATAGCCAATACTTGACATAGGTAATGGTTTTGACGAAAGTGACTTTGTAACTTTATGTTATTGCTAGCAAGCTAACGAATTCACACATCGTTACAGTAAGGATCTATCCTCTGGTACAAAGAGGACAACACAAGAGTAATTTCTATAAGGAAAAGGCCGTAAAGCTCTCACAAAATCCCATCAACAATGTTGCAGAACTTGCAGACTATTTCAGTAAAGCAAAATGACGAACTTTCTGTAGCCACGACACGACAAAAGAATAAAACGGCTCTTACGCACAAAGTAAATTTTCAAATGAAATATCGGCCATTTCCGTCGCTGATGTTTTCTTCTAATCTTTTGAAGACTAAATTAGAAACTATTTCACGAAGAAACTAATTATTAAAATTTACTGACAATGATGCTGTTTGCGAGATCCAAGTTTCCAAAATGTATGGTCGGAAATTGCCATTGGCGTAATTTTTGGCAACATTATCTACTTCTCTTTGTGTAAATGATCGATGATTCAACGAAGTTATATCTTCGGTGCACTTAAACCACCCACTACTTGATCTGATGAGAGGAACATTAGTTGCGATTGGAAGCAAAAGCAATAATTTTGACGCATGTCTGTTTGCCAAATACAGCCGGAAGACATCACAATTTCCAAGAAACGCAGGGACAAACATTCAATGTGTGGACAGGGTATAAAAATAATCGTTCATCTGAATACCAACAGCAAGTAATAACTCGTTAATTTGGGATGTTACCATTTTAAGTTATCATCACATTGCTTTCAAATGTCTAACCAACCAGGAATGAAAAGTGCAAATCAATCACCAGGTACAACTTCAAGCAATTTAATATCAGAACAGAATCTGCAAGTCATTCTCAAAAATTGAATCCGTGACCTTCGCTCTTTTATCAGAGCTTTAAGAACTATAAATTTAATTAACTATATCGTTTTCTGCGGTGCATAACAGCACAACAACTTTCATTTGAGAAATCAATGTCGTTCGGTCGACTTTTTATTGTTGCTTTAAATAGTTTACGTCGAACTTTCTGGAGAAAAATACAGAGGTTCAGTAGATTCGAGGTTGTTGGGTGAGAATTAGGATCAAGTACAGCAATCGGAGGTGAGCTACAAAGTTAAACATTTTGCATCAAATGATTATACAAATTAACGTGTCTAAAGGTACATCGTCGTGAGGGGCACATCACGCCGCAAAGCGCGCTCCTCAACAACAACCGGCAATTTGTGAGTTGTAAGCGTTTCATGCTCAAGCTGTAATTACTATTCAATTGAAAACTGTTTTTATTTTAAGCTGGAGTGTAATCTTCAGCGAATGAGCTGCTTTGTCGGATATCAATAAGATACTTCATAAAGCTGTATTTCTATTAATAGTCTTACACCCTAACTGCAACAGTGAGCCATTAGCATGAAATATTACATGAGAAATATCCAAAAAAGAAATATAACTAAAGTATTCACTTCGAGAGTGCCAGACACAAAAAGTTCATTCAATTTATCCTTGCCTAACCGAGCGGGCAGGGTCATTTCAAAGCGCTTACAGGTTGAAAAACAGAGTGAAGGTAATTTAGCTTAGGACACCGATATTTGAATTATCAGAAGTGACTGCTGATGACGCTGAAATGGCCGATGAAGTGAAGCGTTGAACAAATGGTGGCCAACGACACCAATAAGGCCGTCTAAAAGCTTGTTGGGTTGAAGGTATCGATACATTTGCAGAAAGCTCTGGTTGAAGGACGCATGGAATTGATGAGCATGTCGATTAACTTAGAAGTTTTTGCTCGGAAGTCAAACACTAGACACACATATTAGACGGTTCGGTGGAAGTTCGCATACAGCTGGACGTTATATGCTCATGATTTCTACAATTTGTTCCCTGACAGTTATTTATCGATTGCAACTATTCATTTCAGAGGCATAACATTGTTATTAAGGATATACGATAGAAATCGCATACGAATGAAAACCATGGTGGGAAGTAATAAAACAAAATTATGGCCGACTGACGATTGGAGAAACCGATGACCACGTGTTACCTGCACGATCTGACACCGGTGCTTCCTGGTGCGTTTCTAAATGTTGCAACCTTGAATAACCTCATGGTTATTTGACGGGAGTGCTTTCACAGGATTAATTTAATGCGTGAAGAACGAAACTTTATGCCACCATATCCAGCTCTCGATGTTTCAGTGTGCGATAAAAACCTGACTAAAACTCAGCCGCGTCAGGACGTGTTCAATAATGGCTTTGTCGAAACTCCGAGTACAATCTTTTAGGGAGAGAAAAAGAGGCCAAAGTTGTGAGCAATTTCAATCATTTTCGTGATGGATTTTGTACGCCAAATAATGCTCGTGGCGGGGCATTATGTTAATAATTGGTTTCGGGGATCTCAAGGGCCGGGCCGGGTTCGCTTTAAGGAGCAAACGCGCATGCGTGCCGAATTGCAAAACAACCGGTTCTGTTACACGATATATGTAAAGTTATTTCAATATGTAAACACACACTAGTTAGCAAGGAATTATATCGGTTGTAAAACAGCAGAATGGAGAATAGGAAATACGAAACGAGGCCAATTAAATATTCTTATACAAGCTCGTTATTTTGTTCAACATTTGATGGTACAGGTAATCATCGGTATGAATTTGTGTAAAAGAGAGAAAAAACCAGAGTTGTTTACGCTCGTGAAATGCTGCAGGCGATTCGAGCGGTCTTTAAAAGAAAGCTGACATCATCGCCGATGTTAGAAGCGGCCGGCTATTGTTGTTATGCTGGGCAGTACACCGGCGAAAGGAGATTGTTTATCAGTAACTGTTGCGAATATTAAAAATATAAGTGTTAAGACGTATTAGAATAGCATTGTTCTTATTCAAACTAGGACTGCGAAGTTCAATGCCACGGGCGTCGGATTACACGCAACAATTCACCGGTTCATTGATTTTATCGCGACCACATTTGCACGCAATGATCCATTGATAGGGCCATAAGCGGTATACGGAATAGTCGAATAAACCAATAGATCAGGTGACCAAAATCTAATTTTAACATGCAAACGATATATTTGTCACTTGTTTTTTTTTTTTGTTTTTTTTTTTTCCCGACATTTAGACAGGCAGTGTCACCAAGAATCAGGCTTTGAGAGCCTCAAAGCGAAGCGGAAGGGTCAAATATTTTAAAAATATTCTCTAAAAAGATAGCCCTACAAATTTACTGTGCTCACGGTCATTAAATTAGATAATGTTTAAATCGGCAGAGAGAGTAAACCTTGTTAAATAAAACAAGGACATTCTAGTCAGGATTACCTTTGTATAATAAGCACACGAGTCGTCCCTCATTCATATGTAATCAAACGAACTGGTTTTTCTAGACATACACAATTAATAGCAGAACTGCCCTTTTCATTTAGAAACAAAACACTCGCTACATATGCATGACGATCTTTGTTAGATAATGTCTAGACTGAAAGGAAAGTCTGCTGAATTTAATTAATAGAGTAAAGGGTAAAATGATTTTTAATTAAAGTTGGATGTTGAGAGTTACTTCTACACCCGAGGGCCACTTGGGGTGGCTTTTAACATGAAGCCCCACTCTATATGCAAATTGCGGGTAATGAGCCCCATCACGAAGTACACTTATTCCATGAATTAAAAGAAGTGTAGTTAACAAGTGAGGAAGTGCTTCTAAATATAACCGTGACGGAAACACGAGTAGTTTGCATAAATTACAAATTCAAGTTTATATTTAGAGACAAAGTAATCGAAACAATAATAGACAATGGGCTCGTGTTGAAAAGGAGAACTATGTTAATAATGATGTTGAAAGAATTTATGATTACTCCGTTTATGGAGATAATTTGGGTTTTTGAAGATTCAAGCTTCTTAACGACAGAAACCAAGTGGTCGAGCGCAAATACTTTTAAATGCAAATAGAACTAGGAGTAACAAAACAATTACTGAATTCTTCGAACCCATGAATAATTTCTTAATATTTCACTTTTTATTTTTACAACAACGTAGATACAAGAAGTAAGTACATTCGTGAACAAAACAGCCTGACAGGCCGTAATTTAAAACGCTTCCATCTTACCGTGACGTGGACTTAAAGCCGAAACTTCACCATGAAAAATCTTATACAAAAACAGACCTGTTTATTCTGTTTCGTTCCACTGTTGTGCGAGAGGCGAATAAAAAAACTTTGCGAAAAATTCGCAGGATGAAATTGTGCGTGTTGGTGAATGCGTGAACGATGAAATGCTTCGACCAAGTAAATTTTTTCTTCGTACAATGTAGGCCACTCGAAATGTAGTCTATTACCAAACCGTTGAAAAGCAAAAACGGTAATGGAAAGGTCCTAAGCGTATTGTTCCAAGTACTCTTACAGAGTTGCAGAGTTTGGTGATTGTGCAGATTTGAAATTATAAGAAAATTGCGTTATGATTACAACTTGGTTTGGTTTCAGATACCGAGGATTAAATGAATTACGTGCATAACTTGTCCTCTAGAATGCTTCGTCAACGTTCGCGTAAAAAACGTGACCTGACTAGTACCAAAGCAAAATTTTTAACTAGGAGTGTGTTACATTAAAACGATTTGCTTGATCGTTTTGGATAATAATAGGGGCATAAATAGCTCATTGTCTGAGATATTAACGAAAATTGATACTGTGTACAAAATAGCTGTTCTATGACATCGATTTCCGTTGTATAGGTTGATTGATCCAGCAGTTTGCAATCAAACCGACGCCTACCGCTATTTGCTAGGCCTTTCATTAAGATTTTTGGGTCAGAAAAATTGCAAGGTTAACTGTAATTTAAGATTTATCTATAAATAAGTTCATTTGTTGCTAAGTGCGAGATTGTGAGTACTTGCTGACCGCGTTTAAACGGGCTAGGCTTGAGTCAAAATAAAGAGTGATGTCATATTTTTTTGTGGATACTTTGCAAATGTTAATGTGAGATGAATTGCTTTTTGATCGTGCTCGACAGATGGTGGTTACAATGCTTCCTTCGCATTTAAATAACTTATACATACCGCTATGTATATAATAACATTTTATACAGTTGTGTTTTGCATTCAATCTAGTTTTGCATCATGCTCCAACTATTAAGACCTATAAACGAATCGAAAGGTTGTACAGGAGTACCGTCCAACCAAAAAATATATTTTAATCGTTTTTTTTTCTTGCAGCGATATTACCACTGACAGTTGGAATTCGAATATTAAAAGCATGAACTGTACAATATAGCTTAACAAAGCGATGACCGCATCAACATTTCAGTTAATGGCACCACGCACGACTGACGGGCCAAGTTTCAAAGTACAAATAGTAAACATAGGTTTGACAATAACACACTCACACGTGAACAGTTTTCCAGTAACATTCAGCTCTATAAATAGGACTTGAAGTCGATGATCGGTTTTGGCTCTTCGGCGATACTTCGGATATTTGGCCGTAGAGGCCAAATAGATCGAAGCCGTGAGAAGTGCCGCTACAATGTTGATCAACACGACTTAATGAATCTTAATGTCAAGTATTAAGGTTGATATTACGGTGATAATGATGTTAACGAAGTAACTGGCCGGAAGGCATCTGTCAATCAACACGGCAATCATTGACGCTCGCGCTCATTCCGGGAATGGGCTGATGCCACGTGCTTGAAAGAATTGCCCACTGATGTGAAAGGTGACAGTAAAAGTGACGTAGGCGTAGCATCAATGAAACTGAAAATACACCAACAACGCGATCAATTTAAAATAAATAATACATGAGTTACGATAAATAGATCATAAAAGAAGCGCCACACAATAGAAGCATATCAATCATAGCAATACACATTGATAGCAATAAAACAGTCATAAAAATGGACGACCATAAAACAACCTGTGTGAGTCGGTCGTTATTTAAGGAGAATCCATAAAAACTGTAGCACAACAAACTATAAAGACCACCGCAATGTCGGTGCAGTGCTGTCGGAAATCAACGCGGTGGTTGCGGACACTAAAAATAATAATTACGTGTTTAGCGGGACTTTGATAGTTTCCCCAAACTTATAAATTATTATATCTCTTGCCAAGTCTATAAAAGCTAGAAACTGACACAGTTAATTCTAAAATAAGCCTCCTAACAGTTTTACCGTTCATCTGAATGCCCGATAAAAGACATGGCTAAAGGGTAAAAACGTAAAAATCACAGGCAACAAAAAATTAGTACTGCCAATCTGCGAAAGTACCGCAAATTTCTAATAACTGTATAAGCTTTCAGTAAAAAAAGTGTTACAAATGAAGACCAAAACAGTTAACTTTAGGCAGAAAACACGTGTTATCTTGAAAAATCTGAATCTATGAAAAGACCTGAAACAGTTTTTGCGTAACTTGTCAGAGATAGTAGAACATTTCGTTGTCGCAATTAGCAGGAGTGATTGATTGACTATGGGGCTGATATTTCCCTATTAAAGACTAGGTGACTCAAGTTATTTGCATATTGAGCTGATTATATAACATCATGCGATAACCTGATCACAAGCTAATTACAAGAAACCCGATCAGTAACTGGTCTTTGATGGATTATGTGACAAGAGATAGAAATCTTTTTGATCGATTTTTCTATAGTTTTTGCTGTTCTGGTTGATGTCATCGTGAATGGAGACAGACATATCTTTACTTTGTCATTCTGAGCCACGAAATCTTAAGCAGTCCCATTTGTCCGTCACTCCAACCCATGTTTTGGCACGATGCTATCTCCAATGAGATGCTAATGTATTAGTTGGCACGTACGCCTGTCAAGATTTCAGCCTATCAGATTACGGTATTATTAACAGTGAGTAAGGGAGTGGAACTGTGGGACACGTTCATTGTACCGAGTATTGTACGAGTTTTCACGTTGCCCTTGTTTCAGCAAGTACCTTTGGAAATTCATCCCTGACCTTGCGTTCTTATATTTAGCGAGTGGAACGGTGAGGTTGACGAAAATATATAATTGCTCCGAAAATTGAATTTCCATGCAAAATAAGATACTTATGTTTGCGCAAACAGATGGCATGAATTTTGTTGGTGAAATTGGACTTTTACGAAGACTGAGCGTAATTTTCACGTAAGATTAAAACATGCTAAGGAAAATAGAACAAGTAGATTAGGTTGGAAACGCTGAATAAGACTTTAATATTAACTAGATGAAGTACGTAAATAAGTCTAAATTTAGTATTCCACCTGAAGCCTAAACCATCTAAACAAGGTGGATACAATCGCGAGGGAACACTATTCAGATGAGGCATTTTACGAAAATGTGTCCAGTGCCCGTGACCTAGGGTTTTGTTTGCTACGCAGTGTCCGCCAGAACGGCCCAGACTGCTTGTCGCCGCCAGCACAAGAGCGAGATAGACACATATACTTAAATGAGGAGCGAGACAGAGACATATTACAGACCATGGCGTAGATATAAAAACTCTTGTGTGAGTGAAGCGGCTGACGTAATGCGACTGAGTATAAAACGCAATTTTATGATGATCAATGTTAGCATTTTTCAGTAGCGTTGCTATTAGATTAGCAAGTCAGATATTTGACTTTAATTAATTGTAAAATAATTTATAAATGAATGTTGATAAATGCTACTTAATTAATGCTTCGCCTTGGAACAGCGATGAGCAAAAACTATAAAATGACTGTTAAATTAATACAATTATACTGATACTGTTAGCCTGCGTCATCCCAGTGCTGGGCAAAGGCCTCTCCCCATGACTTCCCATAGTCTCGATCCAGGGCCAATGTGAACCATTGGTCGCTGGTCTTGTCTAGCTCGTCCCGCAATCTTCTACGAGTTCTATAATTTGACGATTACTATAATTTAACGATTAATTTATTAGTAACCATTATTAAAATTCAATTTATCTAGATTTAATTGGTGCCAAGACCAATCCTAAAAATTGGGTGGGTAGGTACAGACATGAGGAAATCATCAATGATCCAATAGAAAACTTTAAAAAAAATCCTAGGTTTCATTTAATAATTATTTTAATTTTAAATTTAACATTTATTTAATAATTTGTTTCATTTTAAGTATTACAATGAGCAGTTGTTGTTGCATGGCCGTAAGTGTAACCTTTCAAATTGACGGATATAATTTATTTCAGACACAAAATAATAATTTAAGAACTAGAAAACACTTCCAATAACACCGTATGACATGAGTTTGGGAATTTACTTGTGAAATGTAATAAATATTTAATACTCAAATATTCCATGCCTAAAAATCTTTGAAAAAAAATCATTTACTTTGAGTGACCTTTGAAATTAATTAATGAAGAAAACATCCAACATGACGTTTGTAAATGAACCGACCGAGAAAGAAGTATGTATAGATTTGCCTTTGCTTTAATAACTAATTAGTAGAGTTGCCGCGAATACTCGCTATTATTCGGTATTCGGCATTACTCCTAATTTTTTTGATATTCGTCGAATACCGAATAATAGCTAGTATTATTCGGCATTCGGTGAATAGTCGTCGAAAATAAACTTTTAACGAACAAATGAACTAATGAGTTAAAAATAATATTTTTTTAAATTATTTTCCTTAATAAAACAATACATAATATCAATTAATATCTGTAATATGTGCCTGTGCCTATCATATTCATGAAATTAAATTAGTAAGGCTTTTTAATTAATATTTAAAATCCAACAGAGGCAGATTGTGGTGCAAAAAAACATTTTTTTCTGCACGTTCTGGAGCAAGTCGGTTTCGTTTTTCCTCGTAAATTAAACCTGCCTCGGAAAATAGTCTTTCTGAATAAACAGAGCTTGCTGGTGTGATTAGTATCGTTTAGCAAGCTTACTTAAAATAGGAAATCTATTCAAGTATTTCAAGTCTTTAATTCAATAGCAATTTTCAAATAAGTATAGAAATAAAAAAACGTCAACCGATGTCGAAAATCAATTAACAAATGCGTGCCGCCTATCCTAAACACAAGCGTATTGATTGAGCGGGAAATCCCCTACAATAATAATCGCTGGGTTATACAAAACGGAGTATTCCCCTTTACTACATATATGTAGGTATGTATAACGTGAAACAGATTTCTTTAACCTTATTGTTTTCTTTTCTCACAACCTTAGAAGAAATTAGAAATATTTTTAATGTGTTTAATGTTTTTTTTTAATTAATGTCGAATAGTAATGTCGAGTTATTCGACTATTCGCCAAAGTGAATGGCGATTAATCGATATTCGATTATTCGCTATAAACACTATTCGCGGCAACTTTCTATTTACTTTTGGTCAGTAAATAGAAATATCTTCTGTACAGACGCCGCGCCAGCAGGTCAACCTACCCGAAACTGTCACATTTTCCCAATCAACCTTGAACCGTATTCTTTTGACAATAAGGTTGAAAATCTATTTAAAAAAATTGACAGATTGGTGTAGCTTGATGTGCAGGCGTCTGATAGACCTCGGTAACGGCTATTCGTTAATAGCAAATTGATTTGTTGATTAGCTCCTATATATTTTCAATTGGCAATTATAATGTTTGTTTGAACTGTCATGCTTTTAATTTGTCTTTTGTTATTTCTAAAGGGAAATTAAGGACAATTTAAATGTTGTTGAATATTTTGTTTACACTTAAGGAGGAACTCGAATTCACACCGAAATTAAACTAAAAAAAACGAGAGCCTGAAGAAAGGGAAAGGAACTGGAAAGGGACTTTTCGGAACGATTTCTATACTCATGAAGCGGTAAGAAAACAGCGCTATCAAGATAATTCTAAATGACAAAGAACCAATTTTGAACATCCTCAGATAACACGGAATGAAGAAACTTTTCAGAAAGGTGATTCAACAATTTTGATTTACAACCTGAACATGGCAAAAGATAAGACTTTGTGAACATATCTGAAATTAGGCCTAATTCTCTTAAATTGTTTGAAGAGCAGATTTCTGTTGAAACATGATAAGGCTTATTAAATCACGACCCACCGGATGAAGTGATGACAAATTATAGTGAATCATAGACACAGTGATTAGTAGATCCCTGTTTAACATGACAACGAGCGAGCCTAAAACAAATACGTAAATAAATATAGGAAACGTTGACTTTGTTACGTCTAAGAAAAAAATTACAGAATTTCAAAGGAAAAGAGGCGGCAGAAAAAACAGAAACAGGAAATGAAGAGAAAAATTCTAGGAAATAGTTACAAAAAACTTAAGGAAAAGTAAAGACTTTGTAAAGTCATAAAGGTCAAAACAGGTATATATAGACTTCGTACATAATCTGACACTTATTAATGTTAGGGCGGTACCCGACTCAGGCCACAAGGATATTTCTAGACATTCTAACCTTTTACATTGCCTTGCCTTTAAAACTCGAATAAAGTATGATCAAGTTAAGAATCGTGCTGTCCTTAAAGATAAGTATCCTTACCAAAATAATTGCAAATCGCTAGCAAATGTTCAAATATTATGTAAACGACATTACCGTGGGAAAGGCGCCTTAAAGAGTGGAATTTGAAAAGGCTTCCGCAGTTTATTCGGCGCAATTCCAAATCCGGGTTAAAACAGTTTTGATAAAAGACATGACTGTTTGGAAGCTTCAAAGCAATGACCATTAAACGAATAGAGCCTGGTACAAGAAGACAAATATTGAAGTGTGTCTTTGTGCCATTGTCGGGTCACGACAACTAGAACATAGCATCCGTTGTGTCAACAAGGCTAACATCAAGATAATCCCTTTAATCTGTTAAACGTCGCGACGCGTGCGCAATGAAATCGTTCAAGTGCGTTGTGCACGCCTTGCATGTGACGGTGACGGCCCAGACTTCACGTCGGCGACTGAATGTTAATCGCGGTGTCATAAGAAACGCATATGTTGACGTCGAATTAGAATAAATAGAAAGTAGCTAAACGGTCCAATTGAAAGTACCATGCCATATAGGGGTGAGTTGATGGAGTCTGTGTCATTAATTTTTATATTCAACCTCACATTTTCACCAAAGCACTCGCGCTGTACATTTATTATTTTAAAGTCTTGAAACATAACAAACGAAACGAAAATAAAATAAGTTAATAAAGAAATAAATCCGAACTTTGGATTTCGATTGATATTGAAGATATAGAAGTCCAAAATAAATGCAAGGAGGAAAATATTCTGAACGACCATTCAATAAACCAGTTACATACACACACACATTTAAACTTTATGACTTAAAAAAAAACTATTAACTGGCACAAATAGGTCTTGATCATTGCTTAACCGCATTGGCTGATCCGCGTACCAAAGTAAGCCACGACCTCCTTGCACTAAACGTTTTTTTTATTGCAGTTGGCACTCGGCACAGGTATGAGTATTTATCGTACCATTCGTATCTCTTTTCTATTTCGAAATGGGCAAAATTCCAGTCGGTTCTAAGATAATGTTTGTTTTACTATCTACTCGTGGTAGTACTGTTTAAATGTCAGTTGAAAATGAGATTCCCACATCACGTACTTAGTCAAAAAATAATTGAGGAACTTGAAACCGTAACTGGTATACTTATTTAATTCTTCCAGATGACTTGTCCCTCCAAAAGCCCACTTTCACTGGAAAACTTGTTGATCTGATCAGAAAAGAAGTGCTGGGCGACGCCGGAAAGAGTATAGCAAAAGGAAACTACAAAAAGTTTAATTGGTCAGTTGTTACCACAGAAAAATAAAATAGTTATTTATTACATCTATGATGAAGGTGGCCTTCAGTAACAACCTAACAACTGACGCATAGAGAAAGAATAGAAGTGAATGATGAGGACAATTTGATGAAGTAAACTAACATGAGTCTTTGTTATTCGGAACTATGACAGTCAATAGATAGAATACATTTTCCTCACCGCATTAGTTAAAAACATCTTGGTTGTTTGACCGCAATATTGGTATTTTTGATGTTATATGTATTGTGTAGAAAATGGTGGGACATGACATCACCGAAGGAGCGGTGTCGCGTACCATGTGATTCAGTAGTGATGCAATTCCAATAGCCTGATCCAAGAGGCAGCCTTAATCTAGACAACGATTTTAATTACAATGCAACAGTTTCATTTCTTACTAGCGGCTTCTGCGGTAAGTGTTCATTCAATTGGAATCGAGACAAGAGGGAGAGAATTAGAAGGAGACAAACATGAAAACAAAAGGTGACAATCAAAGCTCCAGTAGAGGATTCAATTATTTCTGCGTGCAAGGATGAATCGAAGACTGCAGTGCCTTACAAGACAAGAACAAGGTCAGAATAGGCCCAAGCGGAAGAAGAGTATTTTATATAAATCGTATTCGATAAGGCTTGGAAACATTCTTGCGGTCATTGCAATGGTTAGTATAATCAAAATTGAGCACACATTCGTAAATAGCCGTGAGGTCACTCGCGATCTTAATTACGTATCGTACGATTTTACTGTATCAAACCGGTTGAGATTGAGAAGGAAGTGGTCGCGATTTTAGGACCCCTTATGATCACTGGCAGGTTGCTTTTATTTTTAAAGATATGGAAGCTGCTTTAAATAAAATCAATTTATAAAAAGTTTGAACAATGAGCTTCACCTAAATATTCGTTGTCGTTTTAATGCATATACATTGAGTATATTTTTTTGAACAATGTTGTCTGAAGGACATTTCGGACAAAGTCGCTTTGAATTTGATTAATGTGGCAACAAAACAATTTACATTTGTATCTAATTAATTTCATTTGTCATCACAACATGATTTCATTATATGTAAACGACTGTTTTAAATTCTATATGGCTCCCATGGGTCTCCCACTAGCCCACTACCACTAACATTACTTTGCAACGATCAAAAACAAGTGATGACGTTAAGGAGTTCAATGACATCACAATTCGTGACATCACCAGATAAATTTTGAATTGCAAGTAGAAATTCGTACATCCATAAGCAGAATGTCAAATGCAAATTCAAAAGCATTGAATATTGATACAATTTATAAAACGCTTTTGGTCTGTATTGATTCTGGGAATCCTGTTTTAGTAAATAAACCTCGATCTCAATATGGACCAAAGAACTCGTAACTAAAGCTTATAGATACACCGTATTGATCAAGAATTAATGTAGGAGTAAAGGTGTGGAAGCCTTACAATAAAAATTACTTTCAAATAGGTTAAGACCGTTTAATCGGATCCGTATTCGGGTCCGATCATGTTAACAGTGAAGAACGAAGTAAAGTTGATAATGTATGTTTAAACATAAATTCAGCTAGTCTTAATAAATTGAGACCTGCAAATGCGGATTTCAAAGCAAAAATAAATGGAAAACAGTTTAAAAGAATGACACTCAGCCTACGCAGTCAGTTTTTAGCACACGTATATAAACCACCAGCACTGGATTTCTACGGCATCCAAAAAAATTTTTACGTGTGTGTAAATTTATCAGATGGAATAACGTCATAAGCGAATAATTTCGCGAAGAATTCTGGTCGGTAGGGGACTGAAGAGGGGGAGGGTTGTTACAAAATTTTCAACAGCTCATAGTTATCTCAGGAGTACGTAAATCACAAGCGGCGTCCGTATTACGCAACGTGGTAGCGACATAAACAACTAGATTTTTGAGCCACGCTCCAACATGTGAGTCATTATCAACTGAAATCTGGACTCAAGTCAACAACACTATCTCACTTATGTAAACTTTACATAATATTCGCTGAACACGCCGTGATGCATACTCGCAAGATTTAGGACATTACTTTATCAGCGAAAATAGCACCTCCCAAGAATTCAAAAATAATGATTGCAGCATACAAGACAACAAGACTAACTTGCCAAACAAGAAATGACATAATAAGTTATGATTTACGGTACTAAATGCAGAAGGGCACGAAGCAGTTATCGTCAATTACGCCAGCATTAGAAACATGGACACAAGTAAACAAAACTGTTAGCAGCTTTACCATAAGGGCTAACAAACAGAAACATCAGTGAGGTCGCGAAGTATTGCCAGCATCCTTTTACGGGCAATAGATAAGTATCAAAACAAGTTGCAAAACGTCTATTTAGGCAAGCGATCAGTTGTGCAACAAATAAGATACTTAATAGAGACAAGATGAATTTGTGCGGACAATAGGCGTGGGTAGCAAGTCAGCAACCACTGACGTAATCGAATTTGGACAATTAGGTGCTATGGAGTAAACAACTCGGCCGAGATGTAGGTTATCGGTACGCGCTCAATATTGTGATAGCAATGGGGGACACACATTAACGATATAGTTGATAAATATGTTGATGGGCTCTCCTAAATATTTATCCGTCACAACCACGTGCGTAAGATCGACAACTTTGGGGTAATTAAAATGAAAATACAGGCAGCTTTAAAGTTAAACATAAATAAAGCGTTAAGTAGGGATAAGCGCGTTAGAAAGCTATCGCGATGTGTGTTGATTGACGTCAATGAGACACGTGCTGCTTGCTAGGTGACCTAAGACCCGTTTTCGCAGCATATCCGCCTAGGTCTGCGCTTTAGACACATTGATAAGATTGATTTGACGTTGGATCTTGGCCGAGAGACAACGGCTGTTTCTAGAAACACTGATTGTGACCTTTAGCGTGACAATCGCGTTACGGCGCGTGCCCATTATCTCGTGACGATAAATTTATCGATGGACGACTGTAGTGTCTAGATGTTACCATTACACCCATTGACTTGACAATCTGTCTTTAGTGGAAAAAAGTCGTGGACGACAGTTAATCGTGTCCTATGTGTAAACACTAAACACCTCCGTTTAAATACACAAGCTATGACGCTTTAAACGACACGATAATCTGTCGTCACGACATACTGGGAACGCGCCCTTACAACGTAGCGGTGTGGTGAATTATAGTAAGCTTAGCTGTTGGCGGATTTATTATAATTAACTTGGATAGTCTCATCGTGACTAATTGTGAGAGCTGATAAATTGCTGCTTAGTGAAACTATATTCTAGTGTTGTGCGTTAATGAGTCAGGTCTACGTCTTGTTTCTTAGTGCATTTCTTGATGAGTTGCATTTTTCTGAGGAATGTAGAACATGCGTGCGACCCGGAAACGTATCAACAGTGGCAGAGTGGCTGTTACCAAGCATTACTGCTAGACCAAGTAGGCCAACTGCATAATGCGCACTTTTAATTCATAACAAGCTGCACTCAACACCGTGTCTAAACACTTCAAGTAAAACTTTTACGTAAGACAGTTTCAAAATACTACTGGCAGGACTTTTTCACTGATATTTATGTTATAAGATTAACTGAATACAAATATACACAGACGTAAGCGTTCTTGAATTATTTCATTTCTCTTGTCATTATTCTCGGCAGGTGGTGCCCATTTAAATTATAAGTGTCATTGTTTAAAAGAAATAGAATTCTACTTCGTGAGCAATCAATCGTGTTGAAAAAGATGCCGAAATCTATTTCGAATTTTACATGCTAGACATAGTGCGAGTCAATACAAATAAAGACGGCAACGTGCAAAATGCATTAAGTACATTGATCCCTTCGCAAATAAAACCAAGACGTTAAAAGCATACATACTGACAAAACCAACCATAACCTCTGTAATTGTAATACACTTCACACGCTTCGATAACGAAAGCAGATTTTTGTTTTCTCACATAAGTAATAATTTAAAAATTTACGTTAATCTTGTACATCATTACATTACCGTTATCAGAGGCAGCGTGCAAATGTAAACATATACACTGGATAAACATTGATAACTGGTTAGTTGGTTACACAAAGATGGCTGACATCGGGGATCTATTGAATACTAACCCTGTCTCAGTAGAGGTTATCTAGCATCAAAGTGATAACGATTCCACTGACAACCACTAAATTGTTTTTATACGAACTGGATATTTTAAATACAACCTAGATTTTATGGGTTGGTCACCAACTCGACACAAGAGACTGGACACACGTGTGTCCAGTCTTTCGTGTCGAGTTTATTAGCGAAATATATTTCTTTAATAGCGTTTATCTAATAGGTGTGTCGACAAATGAACGTGGTGAGGAAGCGATTGTACTGAAGATTTTTAGAGCAAGAAAGAAATATAGACAACGTTTCATCAATTTCGTTACACTACACGTTTTAGAATCCTCAAATGTATTTCAATTAAAAGCACATTTTCGTTACAGTGTTAGTACTTTAATTGAAAGCTTTAGATAAACAATAGCTGGGCCTTGCCCAAGTTAATTGCAGTACACTCCTTACAACTAATGACATGACGTCAGTGTCAAAGGGGGAAATTCAAAGCAAGAGTCTTGGAACAATAAAACTATTGATTGCTATCAAACGGTATCTTGGCTGAAGATCAGGCTCGCGAAGATAACACTGTGGTAATGAGCGACACCACGATAACATCACAATCGACCATTGTCGCGTGTCGTTCACATTATCCAATGTCTCAAATGGTGAAACATTCTTTATTCTTTAGAATATTTGTGAGTTAGAATCTGTAGATATTTGATAAATTACCCTTTTGAAAAGTAATAAATCAGTGGGTATATATGTCGTTGCTTATTTGTCATTGAGTATATTTTTGTTGTCAGGTAATTATTCAAAGTAAATGAGGCAAAAATATTGGCATATAAGTGCTTCAGTTCTCAAAACTTCTTCGCTTACATCTCCAAGGTAAAGCGAAGAATCAAGCACCATCAAAATAATCTAAATAGATACAATATATTGGATCAATTTCTCAGACATTGTATGTCAAATGCCAGTCAAAAATGACTCAAACGCCAGACTAGTTGATAAAAATTTAATTATGTGCCAAAACCTTATAGTGTTCAGGTGACCGTTGGCATAGCGCCCGGACATGGCGTAAACAATCTATTTCAGATCTGAGAGTTGATTCGGTGTGTTATATTCTAACGGGACACTTCCCTGTACCTGACGGCAGCGGAGTTCTTAATATGGGAGTGTATGGCCACGCAACGTTATACCTAATAAAAGCAGTGATGTAACATTAAGTTTCAGTGATGACCTAATCATTGTTGACGTCACACTCAAGCTGCTAACCGACTTATTCAGACCTGACGCCTCAAAAGGACAAGATCATCCATGACGTTACAATGGTGACTAAATAATTAAACAGATAGGCATGAACTGAAGTGTGGCCATTTGTTTGTGGTTTTCAGGCAAATCATACGATCGTGCGGTGAGTCGAGCACTAACAAAATATTTGCTTTGAGCCGTATGACTAATCGTTGGACATTAAGTAACCATTGCCGGGGTGGATGACCGTTTCTGTTTGTCTTTCGCTGAGAGGGCAGGTTCATTTGCTTAAAAAACAGCTTTCAGACAAAGGTGTGGACAAATTTCACATGAAATAATATGTTGGCAGGTTTTACCAAAAGTAGTACATCGGCCTGGTCGACTTTTCTCAAGGATTGGAGCATCGTCGACGTCTTTTGATTGATCACCAAGTCTGACGTAGGTCTTACCTTCTTTTGGAAAAATATGTCACCCGTTTAGAAGACATTGCCTTACCTGAAACAGAAATAGATGTAATGTTAGTATAATATGTCACTAAAAACTGACACTAATTACTGCAGGTGTGCTATTTAGATTTGATTTTATTTTGGTATTGCTTTCATCTCTTACAATGTGCGTATTGAGACGGAATTGTTCTGAATTTAACTAGAACAACTCGATCTCAAACGTCAGAACTAAGTAGGCTCAGAATTTTCCTACAAAAAATATACACGGAAACGTAACTGAGAGGGAACAAGGTCTGTTAGTAAAATTTATAGTAAACAGAGGGCGAGGGATTCGTGAGGACAAGAAGAAAACACGTGAATGAGAAAATCGGTTCGATCCACGTAAAAAAACATGCTCGCTCGACGGGCGGTAGTATGCCGATTTGTTTCATTCAGATATTTATGCGGAGATTAATGTGTTTGTTGATGAGAATTCAATAAAGAATTGAATTCAGCAAAGTATTCTCTAGCTTTCTTGATAAAGACAACTGAGCATATTTATCTGAAGTAAATAATTCCGTATACAGCGCTATTTAAGATATAAGAAGTTTTTTTTTATTTGTACATAAGAAATCATATAGCTATATCAAACTAGTCTAGTTAACAGACAAAGGCCGGTAGCTTATGAGCAAACAAAAACTAGAAGACACAGCACATAAAGACAAATAAGACCTTGAACAGAACAACAGCACGTCTAACAGATAGGTGTAACGTTACAAAATCTCGCACATAATATCGACACATGACATTGAACCTTGGTCGCTCTTGCAGTATAAAATAAGGCATACAAGTATTGGTTGAGTTTCACAAAGGTTTCCGTATATATTGCATGGCAACGTTAGTATTATTGGTTGTATAACTGAGCAGCGGCAAGGCACATGTGCGATTAGAAATGCATAAATCACGTTGTGTCCCATGCGCGAGCGCACCGGACGACACGACACAACAGTGTGATCTCTATTATGCACTGCCTTTACGAGTGCCATTAATTTACACTGACAACCATTTTGTTGAGTGGCGGTTACAAAAACTTCTAAACGACTTACAATTTCAAAATACAATACGTTTTAGTTACCTACTCAGAATATTTTGGTTTCGTTTTTGAGGATGTATTTTTATCTCTAAAATTCTTTAGTGAGATTTTGCTTGAGAATTTTCGTGGAAATTACTTTTCGGTCGCTAAATTTAAACCAACTGAAGCAATTGAATTAATATGTATTTACTTTTGAAGTGAGAATGTTTTTGGAACCCAATACAGCAGATTATTTCAGCACCTTATGAACAAGCCTTGATCAATTGACATGCAAATGATTTTGAATAAAAAAATCAGATGTTGCTGCGCAATACATGCACGCGCGTTGTCCTATATCATGAGCTTCTAGTTATAATAATTGTTCTTTATAATAATAGTGCAACAGTTGTACCTGGTTACCGTGTGAGAGTGGACGTTATGCAAGGTACATTTAACCATTGGTTATAGGTATTTAAAAACTGTGATAGTTCCAATTCTATCATTATGTATGGCGTGGCTTTTAAACGCAACATCTGGAGCGTGAACAACTCGTAATCCGAACTATTAGAAGTTTTAGTATCTAGCTATACTACTATCTCCATCTCTACTATGTACCTATAATTTATGAAGTTTGCCCTGGAGTGGAGAACAATTGCCACTTTATTATTTGGGTTTACTTTTATCATTTACATATTTTTCGTTCACAAAATATTATTTACAGACACAGTTTCACTGACTTGGAAGAACACTTTAAATACACAAAATATACTATACATTATGTATTGACTTGAAAGGCCATGAAAGAATATAGTTACTTTATATTGTTGCTTCTAAAAATATTATATTTGTTGTCTCATAAATATGTACAAAGAACAGAATAACTTTAAATTGATTTACAACTGAGTATCAGATCACCTTTGAGATAAACTTGGTCGTTTAAGTTATCCTTGACTTTTAGTAGCTAGTTTTCACTCAACAAAGGTACCTTATGACTACGTGTAAAAGCATGTTTACTTGGTGAATTGTTATATTATTGGAAACCAGACGTTTGATAAATACACGTATTCCTAGACTTAGTACAGTCACTAAGGCATGCAAAACGGATACCCGGAAACAAAAAAAAAACCGGTTAGCCGACAGATTTGAATACCGTTTTTAAACAGCGACTACTAGTTGACAAGCAAATATGCAAGAAATAACTTATTCTGGTAGCACTTCAGATTATTCAGTAAGTATTTATTGTTTTTTTTTTCCTAAACTTCGGCAATCGCATGCCATATATTCCATGGAGTATGGTCTTACCCAGTTACTGAGTAGGTATTGGAGGCCAGATAGGCATTCTACTCCACGTAAATTGAGCTGCAGCGGGATAGATTGGAGATCCCAATGTAGCTGAGTAATCGACCCCTAACCTAGCTAAGGAAAGGGTAGATGATAATGGCAACTTAAAATCAACATAGGATCAACTATTGTGTAATTACAGTAGTGAATGTGTACATAGGCTGATATTTATGTACGTTATAACTATATTTGCAGTCATGTCGAGTCTTACCACCGCTCAATCATTGTCACTTATTTCAAAATAGTTCGCAGTACGACCGTGCCCGCCCTTTTAGTAAAACCAGTGAGATAGGTCTTAGAAAAAGCGATGAAAAGGCTTTTAGAGGAATTTGTTTTCGGGCAAATATTTGGAGTAGATTTTATCTAGCACAATGAACTAAAATAGGACGACGATTGTGTAAGATTGTCGAAGAGAAAAAAAATTGTAGCATTTTATTCAGATATTTTTTGCGACTTGGTCTATACTTGGAGACATTAGAACGTTTACGATTGAAACTGAGATATCAAGGTGTGAATAAACAATAAGTATACTCATATTTGTTTTGTTTGTGCGAAGTTTTTTTGTACTTAGCCAAAACATGGGTTAAGAAAAGCACTTGCATACCTACTTTGCGTGGGAGGTGTTATAAGAGACGAATAAAAAATTCTACAGTTTGCTATTTTAGTTAGGCAGAGAAAATATTACACTACACTTTCAGATAATATATTTACAGTACTTAACGTCAACAGCTGTTTCCTGTTTCTTAGTTTCACTAGCATTATTGTATTCATTTTCTTTGATTGAAATGTAAATTGTCTTTTTCATAAGCTTCTTCTGACATTGAAGTATCGTGTTGGCTAGACGTTTTCCGCTTTTTTGTATCCCGCCTACAGTTTTACCTCATCCCAGCCCTCACCCTTAGGTAACTCAGGCAAGCATTGTATGCATGGAGCACCGTTATACGGCTGGCACCGTCCATTAGATATAAAACCTACTGACAGACGATAACGGTAACAGACAACGTTTCTTATGCGCGATACTACAACCCACGGACGTACGACGTTATTCAATGTTCTACATGATGTATCTTGACATAAGACGGGCCGCATTAAGGCGGTCTTATACGCTAGTAATGGTTCTATAAGTTCGCATGTCAATGTACTCCGTGTTTTTTGCGAGGGTGCCCATATATGGGTAGGTGATGTGACGAGTGATTGGAGCTGTGTGGGTTGTAAGATGAATTGGCAAACAGAATATTTTCTTTATCCAATTTTGATTTGCTGATGTCTGTTGATCATGATTGATGCATTAATTCTATTAAGGCAAAACAAATTATGTGGTGTTGTTAGATTAAATAAGATAAATTCAAAAAACACAAAAACTAAAATAGAACTTAATAGCCACGCTCTGTGTGTTCGAATACCGTTATTAAGTGCGAACATCAAAAGAGTCGCATTTAAGCGAGGAATTTCAAATCAATATAACACGTTATTGTTCAAAGCAATTATGTGTAGGTTATTTTTATAGCTATGATATAACAGAACGTAACAACTGAATAAATACAAGCCCACCAGCTGTTTCGCACAAAATAGATAATTTAGTAATCATTCTCTTTTGTTTATCTGAATATTTAACTAGCTAGAGGTTACGAGGTCGTTGGGACGAACTTATTGATATTGCCAAAAATAGGCATGCGTCTACCGCAGAATACGGGCGTCCCCCATAGATCGATAATAGATAATAAAGTAGAGAAGTCAGGCAGACTTGTCCCCGTTTGTTTATTTGCTAAACGTACCCAAAACCGCACATGTGTAAAGAAAGGGATGAAAGGTTTTTGATCACGAAAAACATGGAAAGGTAACAGCTGGTTCCGTATACTTAACCATTACCCTCTTTACATTGACCGTGCCTCTACAAAAAACATAAATTGCCTCAATACGAGATTAACTCTCGCGCATGTTTAATTACTCGTAAGATCTATTTGCGGGCCGGGTCAATGTTAGCCCACGGTTGATTGAAATAGTTAAATAACGCCGCGTGCACAGGGCTGTCAATCTCAATATCTTAGCAGTACGCTTCACAATTGGCCACACGTACTTTTCCAAACGGTAAATAGAAGTTCGTTAAAGGAATATTAATTTTGCCTCAGTTAAAACGTTTCTTAAGCTATTCTGGGAATATGAATATTAATTGGAGTTGGTGGACTTAGGACATATAAATTATATATTATCTGGAGGATCACAGTCTATAAACTTTATAGTTGGGAAATACGCGCTTAAGTGCGTACGCGTTAATGCCCATTTTCGGAGTCGATTTCAAAGAGGAGTGAATGTGGTGTTGCCAACTAAGGGACAATACAGGTTAACTTAATAAATAATTTTCTACTGCAGATTTCCACCATCACGTTGACACTGCTTTATAATGACAAGTATGACAGAACCTGGTCCCGCTACCTAACATAACCGCGGTTTATAGTCATACTGTATTTCACGTTAGTGTTAGGATGAGTTATTAATTTTCCTTAGTAAGAATTTTCCGCAGTGACCACGATGACTGTGGTAGATAAACGTGTCATGTTTCTATCATTAGCCACTTACTTTGGACAAGAAAAACATCGTCAATCATAATATTCATAATAAAATAGGTTTTTTGACCTCATTGCTTCAATAGACTTTGCGCATATAACTTTAATTAGTTTTTAAAGCTTTGTATGTCACTACAAGAGATATAATTATCAGAGTGTAGGCAGCTAATTTCTACAAGTAAATAAAACAACAATTAGCAACTTAAAGAAAACAAGTAAACGAAAGGTCTAGGTTATCAAGTGATAGGCAACAATATTTGTAGACAAAACAGTAGACAAGTAGAAGATTATCTTCAATAGACGTTAAAATACCTATTCAGAAAAAAAATACATTTGGCCATATTAAACATTTGTGAACGCTTTACAAATATTATTTTTAGTTCATGTCCAGTCAATTTTAAAATGGCATGTTGAAATAAATAAGGTACCTATCTTATCATTGAAATAGTTCCTATCAGTGACCGGCAAAATTCCATTACATTTTATTGTTAAAATGTATTTATGAATGGAATTACCACAGGACGATAAAACTAAAAGTGTACAAGTTTTTCCTTCCAGATTAAGGGGTCAACGCTATTGGAAATATACAACGTGACGCATATCCAAAATGTGTGTTATTGAGAGAAAATCTTCCAGAGTTAATTATTGATTTATTATAAGTAATGATGTCACATTTTCAGATGGTTAGTTTGCTTCAGGAGTGACTGACAGTCTATAGGCCTAGAGCCAAACAAAAATTTGAACAACCCATTCCCACAAGCAAAATTTTTTTTTAACCAAACCAAAGAAAAACATAGGGGTATATTTTCCATAAAAATCGCCACACAAATAAATACGATTGCTTCCCAATGTGATACACATGGAACGTTTCTCGCGATTCGATGTTAGGCAAACATCGTCGCGAATACTTGGCAAATCGGAGGGGAATCTTTGGCACAGACGGCAAAGTCACGCCCCCGTTTTGTGCGTAACGGGTCTAAGATGGTACTGGCTTACTATTTAAATTATAAACCATGTATTTGAAAGTCAAGACCTTTAGCAATTGTTAGTTTAGCATCGCTTGGGGCAATCGTTAGGTTTTTTCCTTGACTGTCAGGCAAGCATGTTGTTTTAATGTAAACTGTTCTTGTGTCCTACATCATTGATTTTCAGTTGTTGTACTTGTTAAACCGAAAGCGGAAACTCACAACACACTAAAATCAGATCCAATAATGGTGTCAATACAGATAATGCCAATTGGAACATTATCGCGGCAAAACAAAACTAAAGTCACATGATATAAGTAAATAATCAGTGAAATAAAGCAGGCCATCGGCGAGTAACATTTTATCAGCTGTAACGTTTGCATAATCGAATCGGGGAGGAGGATTGCCCTGCAAATCGGTGTCACTGTTACGTATTATCACGCAAGGCCGTTGCTACTACAAATACAGACAGTAGAAAAATAACGTCTGTTTAATTAATGTGGTACAATGTTGGAAAAACACCAATTAAATTGAATGATTTGTTTAGCCTCTTTTTTACTTATCAACTGTCTTATAAGATCCTAACTTCTTTCGGTAGAAGCTCCTTCTGTAACAAAAGGAGGCTTTATTGTGTTGGCACGCAGCAACTTACTGATGCTCCTCCTGTTCCGTTTAACCTCAGAAAAGATCAACCATCGTGACAATAACGACAGACACCCACCCGTGCACCTAGATTTCATATTAGTTAGCAACTTGTACAACGTATGCACTATTCCAATCGTTGATCCTAACATGTTGCTGCTTTGCGTTGCCTTGGGCACAGTTATGCTTTCTCCATCATAAAAAGGAAAGGAGTTTTATAAGAGTTTCTAAAGCCCAAAGAAAGTAAACTTTGCAGTACTGTTTTCGCCTAATACAGCCTTTGTTTAGAGCCTTTCTGTAAAGCAACTAAGGGCCGATTGTTCAATCATCGAATAACTGAACAAATAACTAACTAGCGGATTAACTTAACTGACTGATAAAACGACAAATAAAATTGTTGCATTTTTCAATGGCCAGATAGCAAGCGAATCTATGGATTTTAGTTGCCAACTTCATATTGTGGGAGCGTGAAACACGTATATGGTGTCATGTGTGATAGAAGAGGATAGCAAATGCTCTGACATTTGTTTATTTGAACCTTTAAATTTCCCATGGTGCTTCCCGTGCAACTTCGTGTTATTATTTTCTTCGTTATCACCTTCGTGTTAATAATGGAATCAAAGAAAAGATAGCGCGCTGCTAATTTCAATACTGCTGAAGTAGAATTGCTCGTTAGTCTAGTCGCCAAGCACTAACAAATTGCGGAAAATAAGAACACTGATATGGTCACTAATAACGATAAAGATGCGGCTTGGAATATAATTGAGAGATCTTTTAACTCATGTGGAATATCGTATTCGCACATGGAAGACATTAAACTTAAAGTATGAAGGTATCAAAAAAAGTACCTAAAAAGAAGTCCTCTGTGCGGCAGGAGATGTATAGAACTGGAGGAGGACCGTCAAATGCTCCAGATTTCAATGATGTTGATGAAAAGGCGCTGAGCTCTAGTATCGCAGGCCTGGAAGCGCGTCACGACAGTGATATTATTACATACACCGTGTAAATCACCTCATCACGAAGCCGTCAACCAAGCATTCTGTACATGAAACTAAGTAACTTTACGCAAAAATTATTGCTGGGAAACGACTTTTTTTTGGGGGGTGTAAAATCATGTTTTGTGGTAGAACTCAATGTAAATCACTCAAAACATTGTGCTGATGGACGGATTGAATAGTACGGGGGTCGTGGAGGCGTTTAAAGTAAAAATCTTACATTAAAAACTAGTATTTAAAAAAATACTTGTCAAAAAGTTGGAACTTTGACCCCTAATATCTCCGTAACTAGAAGGTTCCCAGGTATGGTGTAGAACAAAAAACTTATCGCAATGACAGGGAGAATCAGTGCCTTTCGGCTTCGTTAAGAGGTGTTTTACACCTTTTATAGGTATTCATTACAACTTGAAAAACATTAGGAATTCATACGAGTTTCTTATTAGGTATCTGTTTACGTGAAACTTAAATTTTTAACTATTACTTTATTGATTTCCAGTACCAACAATTTCTCTTCATGAAAACATTGTGCTGAATACGAATGACTCAAACTCGGTGGAATTGGAAATAATTTCTGCTGAACAAATTGAAGTACAGACCCCATACCCCATATATGATTAAAATACGAGGTCTGTAATTTGTTTTAGACTACTCGTAAACAGATAGTCCATCCTATTCACATTGTTTTAATACACCTTACAAGTTAACAACTGCTGTTATTCAATTTATAGCAGGTGAAATATACTTACAAATGCAACATTTTAAATTCAATGCTAGTATTGAATCAATTTGATTATTTTAGACATGAACGAGTCACTAATCCTGGAAATAAATGAAGAGGATAATGAATCTCAAAAATGTACTATTCTACTTTTGCAATATTAATATTGAAAAAACCGGCCAAGTGCGAGTAAGACTCGCGTACGTAGGGTTCCGTACCTTTATTTATAAAACGAGCAAAAAAAATCACTTTTTTATATGGAAGCCTTTTAAATATTTATTTTATTCTGTTTTTAGTATCTGTTGTTATAGCATCAACAGAAATGCATAATCTGTAGAAATTACAACTGGCTACCTATCACGGTTCATGACATACAGCCTGGTGACAGACGGACGGACGGACGGACAGCGAAGTCTCAGTAATAGGGTCCCGTTTGAGCCTTTGGGTACGGAACCCTAAAAAGCAGCGAGTTGCAAAATTATGAAAACCAGCGTTGTAAGCTAACATTCATTACTTAGCAGATTCTACAGGAAGTTGAATAATAGGTATGATATTAATATTGTTTGATAGAATTTGGTTATGTTTTCAGAAAATGAATGGGTAAAATGGCATCCAAAGGCAACTAGGTATATTAAAACCAGACACAGTTACAAAAGCAAGTGTCACTGGCAGACTTGGAACTGGTACAGTTGCAAATGGACACTACCCTAAAGCAACATCAGTTCATAGAAGATGAATACAAAATGAAAATGATACATCTTGCTAATGAAAATGAAAGCAAGAAATACATGAACTGATTTTACAAAAATTAAGAAACACAGGACCTGTTATTAATGACAATACTTATACGTAGAAATAAATAACGACTTGTTGAAAGCAAAATTTGCTCAATTTTAAAATAATAAGTTTATACTGTAATTTAGATAATCACCAGTATCGAAACTTCCATAATTATTTTGTTATTACTTTGTAAAAATAAGAAATAAACTCAAACTAAACGTCAATGGATCTAGCTGTATCTATTGAATAGACGTTTATCTAGTCGTCAAAAGGTGCAGATTTATTCTTCAGTTGGGGCCGCTATTGACCAGATAGACCTTATCTGACGATTGAAAAATCGGCCCCAAGTTACAAAAGAGTTGTTTGCTAGACGACGACTGATTATGTAAGATGTAATTTGGCTCCCAATTCCCACATTGTATAATCCTACTAATATTATAAACGCAAAAGTTTGTAAGTATGGATGGATGTTTGTTACTCTTTCACGTAAAAACTACTGAATAGATCTGGACAAAATTTGGCACAGGGATAGATAATAGTCTGGAATAGCACATAAGATACTTTTTATCCCGTTAGTGTGAGCCCGCGGGATAATTAGTGAAAAAACGCGGGCGAAACCGTGGGCAGAAGCTAGTTATATATATCTCTCGGAACAAATTGAGTGAATGTTTACGAATGTATCTTTTACCACGCTCGACCTTTGAGGGGGAGACATCAAGGCCGATCACCGGCGAACCGGAAACGTTGGACGATATGGGTCAAGTGTGACTGTGTGATCTTTAATCATAAGACACGCGTATTTACCAAATATGGATTCGGATGTGGTTGTAGGTGTAATTCATTTCGAGTGTCAGGTTACGTGATGAGTAAGTCGTAGACGGATTTCCTCTTCTAATTTGAAGATAATCAAATTAATTGAATAAGAATTGGGTATTTCTCGGTAGTGGTTATCTTGACACCAATAAGTCATCAGAAAACATAATATAATGCCAACAGTTTGATAGTATTTTTGACATATTAATTTCGTGAATTTTCATTATTCTTTCTCTCCGTCGTAGATGACGTTCGGAATTTAGAATTAGATTTATTAAATACACTGGATAGCAGGTCTTGTTCAAACAGCTGTTACTGACAAATAAATAAAATTATTTCTAGAAATCAAGTAATGAATAAGAAAGTGTCCCCAACAAAAAAGTGACAAGTTAATCAGTTGGCAAATCGGTTGTATAACATGTGATCTACGTAATTCATGTTTGACGACAATCTCTGGCAAACACTGATGTCACCGCTTCAGATGACTGTTTATGAACGATATACTCTGTTTCCGAAGATAACTGTGTTAGCATTTTATCGTTGACAATAGTTAGTCATGCATTAGGAAATGCGGTTACATTTCCGTTTGCATTTTCATTGCGGTTGCATAAAATGTTGACGCAAAATTGAGCGATTCGCACAAGGTATTGGATCTCGATTTATGGCTCATAAAATTTTTGATTGGCAGTGCATCATATCACGGCGAAGCTCTATCATTGCGACAGTAAAGCGGCGCAACAAAGTAAAACCGTACGCCTTCCAAGGTCCAAAAAGATGCTTTCTGCAAGGAAATTTCGCCTCTGCTAGTACGGAGAAAGATGTGATTTCGTGTGCGTAATTATATTGTTGTAGGTGACGTCATGTTGAGTCCTTGTACGGCTGGGTGCGCCGACGCATCCCGAGGCTGCGGTTACAACCACTCGGGATATGTTTCAATGTCGTATGAAATGAAATGAGTGCGTTGTTGCTAAGGGCACGGATGAAAGTACAGCCTGACCGGTAAGTGGATAACCGCAATGCAAGAATTTAAATAGAGATGAAGTTTCATTAGCTTCGGAATCAATTACCTGGACATGTTCTAGTCAAGCTAGAAGTCAGTTCGCAGCAGCTATCTGAATCCTACAAAACAAAGGCTGGTTTGTATCTATTTTTAAATCAAATACGTTTCTATCAGCCATGTTTATTCTTTATTGAATAGATACTTAAACGCTTTTCCCATATCTTTCAACTCTTCTCTCTAAAAACCTTGCCTTTTCCGGCCAAACCTTTTTGAAAGTTTAAAGTATCTTTAGTTGCCACGCCTGCATTTGTGTCTATTTTAGTGCCAAGATGATTCACTTGTCATACACCTACATACCCAATGGAAAATATTAGATTTATCCACAAATAATCTTATTTAAACGTGAGTTAGAGTTGATTCACATAAAGTAACGAATTTCTCACATCTTCGGGTGAGATTTATCCGAAACGACCGATTCATGCTCTATCGATTTGTGATGTTGACGAATGCAATTAGTTGGTATCTACTTATAATTTGCACAAGCCCTCATAGATCACGATTCTTCTAACAATCTATGATCAAAGTACAATCGCTTGCTTATCTCTGTTGTAACAACGATATTAGAAAGGTAATATTGCCAAAGATAGCACAATTTCGCCGCGTGGCCGGTGAGGCAGCTTGTGCAAAATGATGAATTGCGAATGGCGAATCTATGAGGTCACTACATTTCTTTCGGACATCGAACTCTCTACTGGTTGGTTGTTGCTAGGTAGATTATAACGGTCACATCATAGTGCCTCTTTACGGGTACAAGACAGCAAATTACAAAAGTTGCGCAGCAATTAGGCCGTTGCTTTAACAAGTCTGCAATTATTGATAATAGAAATGTTTCTGTTAAGTGTACGGCATAAGACTCAAAATGGAGCGGTGTTGGTTGCAGTAACGGCAAAGAGTAGTTTGGTGGCGACAAGAGTGATGGATGTGTACATGCTGGCAATGTCTCATTGATTGACAAAAAAAAGTTATTGAAATAATCGTTCTTATAACGATAAATCCTGATTTTCTGTGTCTATGACTTCGTTCTGAATTCCTTTACGTAGACATACCTAATTCTTGTTTTATCATTATTTTTAATGAGACCGTTTTTTTAAAGATACATGCTTTCCTACATGAATAATTATTTTTAAAGATTGAACGTTCAGGCCAGACGAAAATATCGTCCTTAATTAAAAAAGCCTCTCTTTGAGACCTCTGAAACGTTCTGTTTAGAATGAAATAATACACTCATTTGTGTCACATGGCACGATATTAAAATCTTGGGTAAGGTATTTAATTTGCAACCCTTGTCGTCTAGGGAGGCGAGTGGAGCGTGTAAATAGCTGTAGGGGGAATCAATGGGGACTATATGATATACATAAACTTATATATGTTTAAGTTCTAGCAATTATTTACAGTAGTGACGCAACCCATTTAAATACAGCAAAGGGCACATGTATGAACACGCTTATAAGGCAAATCCGTTGCTATTATTTTTTCTGCATTTTAATTGCATTACTTTATTTCTATATGGTCTCGTTGTTTTATTAATTGTTGCAGCAATGTGTTCGTGCACGTGACAATAGAGGGCATGAATGATACCACATTGTTGTAAGTACCTACATAGTACATAGAATTACTGATAGAATAGTTACTCTGAGAATTCCTAGAATCCTATGAACATTTGTTATTTAAACTGCTGACGTTTAATGAAACTTTATTGATTTCATGTAGTTATTTTTTTTTTATTATTTCAGGAGCTTGTGGCTTAATAATAACAGCCGCTCGGGTCGATCTGCTGGATAAGCCGCGCTTGCCTAGGTTTGTCCGTGGATGGGTGACCAGGACCATTTCATACCGAGTTTCCTCCTCCTGCGTTGGTCCCAGCTGTCAATTGTAGATATTGGACAGTAGTTTAGTAGCCAGTGACCCGAAAGTCCGACAACTAGTCTTACCAAGGGGTGTCGTGTATAGTCACGTAGTTGGAGGCATATGTGTGGCGATATTCCCAAGCCGCTACTTTTAGAACCATAGAGAACTCGCCCGTGAGTTTATCTTTTCAATTACCCATTGCTAAGCTGGGTTGTGGAGGTCAGGTAGGCAGATGCTCCATGTAAAATACTAGTATTCAGCTGTATCCAGTTGACTCGACTGGAAGCAGACCCTAAGATGGTTGGATAAAGGCTAGACAGGTGATGACTATTTCATAATGTTTAGAAGTGAGTCTTTCTTGATACTTTATGGCTTTTGATTGCCAGTTGTTTATTCCAAATCCGGATCCGGACCTTTCACTTATAAGTTTATTGTTAAACCCACTTACGTCCTTTTTCAATTAAATACCCCCTTGACACGCGAATGTCACTTTAATGTTCGTAAAACTCCATCTTTTCTTTTTTAACGACGTTGTTTTATTATCATGCTCAAAAAGTATTAAATATTCAGATAAAGCAGTCTCAGATCTTATTCGTTTATTGTTTGTACGAAAATAAAAACTGGGCTAATCTCGTTGGTACAAAGCCACAAAGGAGTGAGTGAAAATGAGTTTCATATTTTAGGGAATATGCGTCAACTTCATTACTCGTAGTTCTATATTGGCATGATATGCACGGACTACATTTACATACATACAAACATCCATAAACTGACACATTTGTCCAATGGGGGTAGACAGAAACTACATAACGCTACTTGCTAAGATCTTTACATACTCTTTTCGCTTCGTCCACGTACATACATTCATGTTGAAAATTGCATGTAGGTACCTTTTTACAACCCTATTAGCTTTAGCTGAACAGCCTACCAATATTATAGCAAACAAGTCATTGTTTTCTATTGTGCAACCCTATTGTAATACATCTAGGCGCTTGGTTGTCGATCATTATTTTGCGGATACGTACAAATACCATGCTACCAAGGGTACTCCGGGCGCGATCGCGCGAACTAACACGGGTATAAGTATAATTGCTCACTTTTCGCAAGCTTAACGCTTCCGCAAAGAATTCAAAGCGAAGATTACTCGTGAATTATTGTAACGATTTCGCACACATTTGCCGGTACTTTACTGCGCATTCGGGATCTTTTCTGCTGTCAAATCTCGAGTCTTAAGTGGGATACTGAAGATAAATTCGTTCAATAAGTTTTTGGGAGTTATTGAGAGCACGTTTCCATTTTATTTAGCAAATTAAATTGAAGGCTCTCTTATCGAAGGAGGGCATCTATTTAATATTCGTCAGTCATGTTGCGGAATAGTCTTGAACGATGTTCTGATGTACCGCTTTAATTCAGTATATTGATTGGAATATTTTTGGTGGAGGAAAAGATTACTAGTACAACTCGTTAGGCTATTGGCCAATATTAATCCAGTTTCGCAGATAATCTGATCAATTAATCCACAAAGGTACAAGTCAATACATTAGAGCATTACAATGACTACTACATATTTTTTTATACTTTAAAGCTTGAGTGCAGATACTTTACGACTTAGACAAATACTTAATGTAGTTCGCCTACACAAATGTAAAGTGGACTTTGCCTATTCAAATATTTATTTACCAATTGAACGTGACTTATTGCTAACACCTTTTAAAATGTATATTTTCTAGTGTCATTATTATATTGTCTCTTTACTAAGAGGAGTACCTATAAATAAAATTCAAGTCTTTTTTCTATCTTAAGCATATCAAATAATTGTATATCGCTAAAGCGATAATATTTCAATCATATCACAGTAGGTGCCACTAAATTATATTAAAAAGTTGAATTAATAAGTTAATAACAAGAAGCGTTTTCTAAATACAAAAAAAAAAACTAGTTTCTATACCAGCACTTAAATATTCACATTATTCACACCTCAGTCTCAACACCTACTCGTTTTGTACTACCTACCTATAGTTATTATCGTGGCGGATAAATAAACAATAATGACCTTCACATCTGCCAGCCGAAACAGGTATCCTATCAACATAATATTTATATTGTTGTAACCCAAACATTAAAAAAAAGCTAATTTTAGAATTCTATGAGAGATCATTATATTTTAAGCGGATCGTGCAATATCAATTCATATCGAGCGAGTTTATCGTCACTAGAAAACTTGTATCATGACTGCTTAATGAAAACAATACATAAAACATTTTTACGACTCTTTATACAGCTCAGCTATATTCGCGAATGGTTCAATGTTGCAGACTAGCAATTTTGTTGAACATTCGGTGCCTTGCTTGTTACGGACTCGTGTTCAGTACCCTTGCCGTGACATCTAAATGCTTCAAGTCAATAACCTGTGAGCAAAAAATTCTACAATAACTCCACACTGAAATCAACCGCGCTCTATTCTGGGAGCATGACGTAAGCTACACCGTGGTGCTTCGAAAATTACGAGTTAAATTACGAGATGATCAACACAACGTATAGTTTTGGGATGAGGATGCCTTGGGAGGCATGCACATTTATCGTGATTATTCAACGTCATGTCGTTAGCGGGTAATGACATGAAGGATATAAATGCTCGTACATATTTGGATGGACATTAGGGCTGGCCAATTATTTTGCGAAAACTCCAAATGTTTCGTTTATGATCTGGATTTGCATGTCAACAGTTTGTGGACTATTTGCTTTAATAACTATGATTGATAGTCCAGCACAGGCCTTGGTGGTGGTTGCAGTGTGAAGTTAAACTAGTTTTAACATCTTTAACCTAATACGGAACATGTCTCATGATCATGTGTTAAACAAAGATCGAAAACTAATTATAATTATGCAATACATACATTAAATATTTGAGAACTGGTTGGAAAGATCAAGGCTACAAATTGCTATGCAAGAAGTTAAGCTCAGACCTCAGTTCACTCACTGCTGGGCATTTTATCTTAAATGCCTCTCTCTGCTTCCTCGTATGCTCTCCGCTCTTTCTGCCTCATTCTGCTCTGCATTCGTTTCAATATTTAACGGAAGAAATTCGGATCTTTTGCAGTTAGTTAGCGATTGTTTACTCATCTACTATTTGTTTTGGCAATGTGAGCAGCGATTATTGTATCTTTTTTGCTGTTAAACATCTGTAAGCATCTATCTCTTATGCTACATGCATTCTATGTGTGAGTAGAGTTAAAAACTTAGCAGCTATTGAATTTTCGCTTGGAATAACTGACATAGTGTCGGTATAGATAGTATCATGTGACAATGCCAAAGACCCGCCCACTAACAGGCGGTGCTCTATATCAAGATTTGGCTTCTTACTTCCTACTACTTTTGGCATTCAATCTAGACTTAAATTTTTCGACAATGTGCTCGACTTCATTCAACAATCACACGTATAATATAGTTGATATCGTTTACTCTCGCGTCAATTCAAATAATTAAGTGCCTCTACTACATCTTAGTACCTAAAGTAATTTAGCTCCGCATAAGTTTGATTTTGACGACGAACTTCACAATTTTGATACTGATCAATTGCCTAACGTCTTGTCGATTATGCATTGAAGGTAGAGGTTTGGGTTATTAAGATTCAGAGCAGAGACTCGACCAAGACGTGCCTTAGCCGACATTATGTTTCATCGATAGTATCTCATTTTGGCTTCTGTGAAGCAGAATTCAAATGGTATATTAATAATTTTACCTGCATCCAATTCATTACTTTTGTGGCCATCCTTGAAGTTAACGACTTACCTGTTGAAACATCTAAATGAGAAAGATTTAAGACCCGTCAAACATACTCCTATCAATCTCTTTGTGTATGTTTAGGATTTTTTTTACATTACAATTTTTTGCGTTGCTTCATTGATGTGTTTCGAAGAAACCGGTGGTATCATTACATTATCACCTCCCTCATCAATTGCATTGGTTAGAATTTATAAATAGCCTCATTTAAATCGAGCGAAGTTATTCAGGTATAAAGTAAAGCAATAACAAGGACCATCATTGTTTTATTTAGTCCTGACGTCATCCGTTGTCGACAGGAAAACATGTGTTTGACTTTGACATTGCGCAGTTTTTAGAGCGATCATTAAACTTCATTAAATTTCCTCTTTGAATTATTATTTATACACTTTTATTTACTGATATCGGCAGCGCGATGTAGAATAATTACTGAACAGAACTGTTTGTAGTAACACGTTGAATTAGATATTATATTGGTGTAAATATTCGAAGACGCTGAAACATTCTATAACCTTTGAACATGACACAAAAACTGTCTAACAAAACAAAATACACTTATCAACACTCGGCAAAACAAACAGCACAAAATAGTTTCTACCACCAACAAAACAAAAACACTCAGCAGGCAGGCAAGCATGCACACATACTAGGAACGTTGTATGGCGTCCTAATAGTACAACAAAATTTGGAAACGACCTTTACCCACATAAAATTACAGTACAGAAACGAAACCAACACCTTACGGTTGACTAATGAAACACCGGCTTTGAATTAAACCCAATCTGATGCTGCATAATATAAGAAATTATTTTAATTGCAGAGAAATGTTTTTTTTTTTAAAGCTGGTATTTCATCGGCAACAAAAACAGCCAGTGAAGCCAAACGTTCCGAGCGTGGAGCGCGTCTACCTGGAGTGCTGCTGCCTCTCGTTTGGCGGCGGGGACGGCGCGCGAGATGAGGTTGTCGTCTGGTCCCGAGAGTCGTTCGCCGTCGCAGGGCTGCCAGCACCGCTGCCACCCAGCGCCAGCGCCAACCCGTTGATGCTGCCGACACATGACCACGTCACCAGAGCCCTATCGTCGAACGCCCAAAGACCTAGCTGCTCCAACCTTCTCTCCGAAATTACTTGACGTAAAGACACAACATGAAACGTATGTTACTAAACTAAGGTTAGAAAACATTCAGTGAAACCTTGGAGCAGATAAGCCAAAGCTAATTTCATACTAGTATCGATATTTACTATCACAATGTTACTACACTAATTTATGTATAACACGATAATCTAGTTGTTGTTAAGACGAAAGAACCTATTGATGGTATCCCGCCAAGTTTAATATTAGAGTACATTCGGTGTGTGGATTACTCTATTCAGTTTGAAAATTTTGTTAAAGGACTACGAATAGCCGAGCGAAGCAGAACATTCTCAGCGGGGTGAAGATACATAAGCAGTGATGTTTAGTTAGTGGCAAGGCATCGGGAGTGTCAGTCATAATAAAGGTATTTTATTGGCAAGCAAGCATTCCGCACGCAATTTGTTAGAGACATTGCCGGTGACAATATTATCATAAAAATAAAACTCATTCATAGATGAAGAATTGTCAATCAAGAAAAACGGACAAGCGTGTCAGATACAATATTAGTTGGACATCGTACGCGTTGCGATCGAAATTAATTAAAGTAACATCACTAAGAGAACAAAGAGTAGTCTAGACGGTTAGCGATGTAGTAACCAGTCGGGCTTTAATAGTGTTTGGAGTGAATAATAATAAAGACGATTGTGATGCCAATTATGGAGTTGAGGAAGATAAGCTTTAAGAGGAAACCGCCGAAAATCACTCACGTAACAAGGAGTGGGCGAGAACAGGCAATTAGTAGAGCTGGTCGCGTCAACGCTGCAGAATTATGTCGCACGAATTGCATCTGGATTATAAATGGGACGAATGCATAAGACTCAGTCGTCAGACAAAGCAGCCGACACGTCGCCGTCGTCGTCAAGGTTGCGCTTTGTTACAATAATATGAACTGAAATCACTTGCAGTTATACTAATCGACTATAGCTAAATATTTGAATAGACTAATATTAATAGTATATAGGGTGACTGGTAGGTTAGTGTAGGATACTTAAACACGTGATTGCACTCATGATAACAAGCAACTTTCGCAAAATGAAACATTTTTTTTTATACGTTCTCTTTTACCACAATAACACAACAGCCATATGAAATTCGGGGTTGCGAGCCGTGCTGGTGCTCTGCCTACCGCCTGTGGCACTGTACGATAGTAATGAGACAGAACGGCATCACGCGGCTAAGCTGATAGGTTTCAGGCGCACGCGCGCGCGAATTTCATATGGCTGTTGTGTTATTGTGATAAAAGTGAAGGAGTTTAAAAAAAAAAAAACTTTGAGAATGTTGTTTGTTATCATGAGCACAATCATGTGTTTAAATATCGGTCACTAATTACCAGTCATCCTATATATAGTAATATTAATAGATTCTGTAAAACGAGAAGTAGTCTACAATTTCAGTTGGCAACAAGCATGTCTGACGTCAAATTTTTAAAAGTGAAATTGCTCTTATGGAGATTGTTGAACGCCTTTTTTATCCTCAATACAGGAAGTAACATTACGAGTATAGGATTTGCACAACATTTTTTTTAACACTCATAATAATAAATGATGAATAAAAAATAACAGAAAAATGTAGAGTGAAGAAAATATACATTATGAAGACGATAATGATCGGTTCGCGTGATGGAACCGATGGTGTTGGCAATTAAATAACCTTTCAAGACTAGTGTGCGATACAAACCAATTCAGCGAAAAAGTGTTTAAAATACTGCAGAAATTGGAACTACAAAGAGAATGCGGCTAGATGTTATCGTGACTGGAACTTTATCAGTATTTCAATGAAAGCCGCCATTGGAGTTTATTTAATGCTAGCCAATGATCTTAATCTGTGGCCAAATATAGTTCGAAAAATTTGCGCAATTTACACACTTACTCTGGCAAAAAAAAATGCTTTTATATATTTAATACATGTGATATTTTGCAAAGAGTGGTAGTTTGCTAGGAATTTTCTTGTCTTAATTGGAACTAACAGATTTACATTTGTAAAATCTATGACACAAACACAATGTTTGTGTCGCTCGCTGTCTATTCTAGTGTTAGTGTTTAGCATACATTCATTAGACTTAAGTGGGTTAAACCGGAAAGGTTTTTCAGAACTTGCCAGAATCAACAACGAAAAACAAGGAAGTGAAAACCAAGTATCACTTACACTCATTATAAACGGAATTAAAACAAAAATTTATATGGGTTCTCTGTACAGACCAATTTATGCATTTCCGTTGACAGTGCATTATAATAAAATTGTCTTGAACCACCTTCGCATTAACAATGTTTATTTCCGACAAATTGTTATTTTAACATGACCATATAATGTGAAGGTCATATATCATGTTCCACCAGGTCATATTTGGCGGAAGTTTGAATTTATCGCAAATTGTTATTGTTTACATCTGCGGAAAACAGACGTCTTTGTATATGCAAAATCGTGCATTTCTCAGTGGGTTTACTCATTAAACAAACAAATTTATAAAGGATACTAGGGGAGTAGTGGAAAAGGCGTTAGTACGATAGAGCTGTAAAAACGGCATATGGTGCATTGCCTCCACTGTATTTCAACTAGTTGCACCAGTCTTTATTGCTTCATATTTTAGTATTCCAAGATATTCAAATACAATTTTATATATCATGATTAAAGAGGAACAAGGATGTCGCATGTAAATGGCCCTCCCTGACTCCATCGTCCTTTCACATCAAAACTAGTGTTCAAATGCACTAAATATGCAAATTGGAAGCGGTTATGATGCAACAGCATTCCAGGAGTATGGAAGACATGTTTAACAGATGTTCAGTCTATGGGTTAATAAGCTTGAACATAAGAATTCTAGGCAAGAATTATTTCTGCCCACGTCTGTCGTATTTATATTTCCAAATGTCACTTTGAAGCACTGGATACACACATGTGAAGTGCATACCAAATCTTGGAAGTGTTTGGAAATAGATCAGCACGAGTGTTTATTTGTACGTTAACATTAAACCAATTTTATTCAGTGACGTATGCAAAATAAATATCCTGCCGCAAATTGAAATGATTATTTGATTGCGGTCTGACGTCAATTCAGTTGAAACCAATTATATTGTTTAACGTTGCAAGTTTAATGCATTAACTTTTTACAATACTTTTTGATGACACGATAAGAACATATTTGCAATTCTACAATCCTAAAAATAATTTAGTTATAGTAGAGCCAATTAGATTCTTCTCAAAGATAATTTGTTCTCAAAACTAGCTTCAGGCCTACTAAAGAATACGAAATTTCAAAACTGGAAGATGCATTTGATACTCCTTAAATGCATACTTATTAACAACTTCTTGATTGTGCAATATCTGTAAACATCTATGTGAAGGTTAGATCTTCTTGGTTTTGCATTCGTTACTGTCAAGCCTTTCAATATTGTCAGGTAGGCAAGACAAACATAAATAAATATTTCGTCATTTATTCATTCCTATCTGTCTGCCTTGAAATTCTGTAGTTCTTAGTTATCCTAATAAGTTACTAACAAAGACAGTGTCAACATTTTTCAATTAGAGACGATGAGGTAAATCGAATGCCTTTTCAAAATCTTATTTTGCCTTGGGGTACCCCTCCAGTTGAGACAGCTACTTTTGTATCAAGAATAGGTCTAACTAGCTATTAATGTTAGAAAATCACGTGTACTTGGAACGGCTGTACAAACTTTAAACTGCCTTTGTTGTCTCTGAAACAACTACTTTGTATCTTACCTATAGATCACAGTAATTACATGTCGCCAGTCAGTCGCTTGCAATGGGGTCCCTCATTCAAAATAATAGAGGCCTAAATGTGTTTACTGCGGGTTCTTTGTCTTAGCACTCTTTAGCCATCCTTCAGTACATATGCACGAAGGTTCTATTTATCTTATTCATGAAAATGTAATAGTTGTTCTAAATAATTATTGGCGCTATACGTCTATACGTATAAGTATTCTCAAAATAAGACGCTGGTTTCATGTGTGTTTCTGGAATTATTGATGACATATTATTCTCATTCTTCTTTATGCAAATAAAAAATCCGACTATTAAATTAGATGAAAAACTACGAATTTACGGAAACTCATATCTAGCAGCCTGGAAGTCAACAATTTAAATTGGGTTTAATCGAAGTTTTTAGATACAAATGTAATATCATTCAATGTTATACCACAGTGTTACAAATACTCGTAATATCAGAATATCACATTCCTGCGTGGGATTACAAATTCTATTGTAATAGGACCGCATGACGTGACTATGTTTTTATCGCAAGGGTCAATGTTGTACATGCATGCGACCTAGGCACTACCATGCATGCAAACTTTAATGAGTTTGATAACGTCAATTTCTCGGATATTTCAAGGACCTAGAAGTTAAATGTAAACAATCATAAAACTGCATTTCCTATGCATTAGGTACACATACATGCATTATCGTACTTGTGATAAAAGTTTAGATTACAGAGAAATGTGGCTATTGCTGTTACAATTTGTTTATTTGGCATGTCGATATGGCTTGAGTTTTCTCATACTGCAAAATCGCTAAACTAAATGTGCTTTTGTATTTAAATTTTGTCTGCACACTGCTGTGACACAGGCATACTCTCTATAACAGAGAGGCTATATTAATTAAATGATATATTCAATTAATTTGTATAGTCTGGTAAAAACATGTTCCTAACATGTCAAATGTTCGAAGACACAACGGCATTAACAACAGGACCAATGAATCGAATACAATAGCTTCTAAAGCAGACGTATCAAATGTTATAGATACGAGTATAATATTTGTTCGTAGCGAGACATTGCATCATGTCGATGCATTTCACTATTTGCTGGCGCCAAGGCCGGCTCTAAGGTTACAAATAACGATAGTATCGGAGCTTATAAGTTGTTACCAAGTACTTATAGTTACTATGATATAATAGACAATTTTCTTTCTTGTAAGTAGAATGTCTTAGTCTTAATATGTAACTTGGAAATGGATAATGGTGTCTATGTTACAGCAAACATATAGAGCATTATTCACAAGAAACATGACTTCATGTTAGATAACCACTGAATAATTGTTGGTGCTGAAGAACAGTCTAAGAAGATAGCAGGAAGCCAGCAAAGTTTTTTTTAAGAAAAAAGAACCCAACCTTCTCAATTATGGTCCTGATGAACCAGTTGGTTATCTATAGAAATTAGACACAGTCTAAGAAGATAGCAGGAAACCCTCAACGTGTTTTCTAAAAAGAAATAATTTTCAGTTGCAGGTAAATTATCTTCCACCCTGTTTTTTGAAACTCATCTTGAAAACTAGGAAAGTTATTCATTGCATCAGATGTTCACACATGAGTCAACTCTTGAACAGACATTCGGGGTTATTCCCGTCTTTGTACTGTAAAGTTACGTTTTCATTGTGTAAATTTTGTTTCATTGCAAATGATTTTGAAATTCCCCAATTGGTGCCGCATATAGCTCTGTTGCTTTCATCACCAACAAATGCTCATCCCGGATTTCCTCAAGTTTCTACATGAGAATCGATCTCTTAACTTGTCTAAAATTCTTAGTTTTGTGTCTTCTTTATATTCATGAGGCAATTTAGATTTAATAACATAGATAGCAGTTCTAATATTCCGAAATCTGGATTTGTTTTTTGTACTATCTACAGAAGTGTCATAGAACGTTATGAAGTCATCATCATAAATCACTGCCCTGCTACTAACTTAGCGAAAATTGCAGTAACGATTACACCATTCACTTTTTCATAATTACTGGTTAAGCATTATGGGTTTCTGCATGCCCAATGTGACATAAATTACTTTAGATGGCGTTAGTAGTCGGTACTAGTGAGTCATTGAACAAACGACCGGGTAACATGTCGACACGCCAACTTGCTATAAAGTAATGTTTTTTTTCTTGGTGGTAATCTCGAGAAACTATTACTGTTGAGTACAGCCCTTAAATCGTGTGTGTGATATATGGCTCGTATTTATTTCTTGATAGGTTAGTAGTTGTAAAAGTCCAAAGCTAATAATGCTTTTTATTAATAGGACAGGGTATATTATTGAAGTCAGCCATCAAATGTTAAATATTTTATCGGCATACTACGGAAGTTGATTAATTTTATAGTTTGTTTATTATTTTGCGCAGTGCGTATTAACAATTAAATGTTTATAAGGTAAAACTTTGTTATGTTGCGGTTTAAGCTTAGAATTGGGTCAAACTTTAAAAAAATTGTTAAAATATTGTGTGAGTTGTATTCTTGTTACAATTAGGTCTTTGCGAGACCGTAGAATTTCGAAAACTGCATGGCAAATGGCAGTAATATTGCGTTGGAGTGGGTCCCAAACTACATGTAAACCAGATTAAAACAGCAGGGAGATGAACGTAGTAGGACCAATATCTTTAGTTTAGTTGATGTACTTAATACAAAAAAAAACAATAGCTTCGAATCTAATTATAATAGCCATAAATTATAAAACATTGTCACTCAAATACAACAAACTATCCAGTTTACAATCAGAAACGAGAATAACATGGAAATCGTGTTCATGTGCTCATTTTCACATGCAAGAGAAAGACATGTTCTTTTATGTTTTCCACTTAGCTTATGCAATGAGTCCGGACAATGCTAAGGTAAATAAAAACCAACGCAATAGTGACTGAAAAAAGTAAACAACTCAAACTGTCGACACTATTTTCATAGCAGTTTAAATAGAAAACACATACTGCGCAAAAACGATATATCAATCCCGATATTAATAAAAACACAAATTCCTATGTATTTCCTGAATCCACCGTGCCAACTGTTTGGCAAATCACCAGAATTGGTGATTCATCACATCCACCTTATGCCAGTTTGTTATCTTCGAAACTATGTAATTGATTAACGCTAATTGGAACGACCGGATCCGTTGCCAGTTAGTTTGTTGTTCTGCTTACGACATATTATTGCAAACATTGAGGGATATTATACGTAGATTATTACGAGTGAAGTTTTACGATCGTATAACAGTTAATTTATGCGACGATTTCAACAGCAATGCATTTAACAGCTTCTAATAAGTCTTCACTCAGCCCGGCCGCCAGTTATGTGTCATTACATGAAAAAATAGAGCAGTGCATAAATTCAGACGTTGGGCAACGTTGAAATAGTTTTGAGATCCCGCCTTCATTGTTAACGCAGCCTGGGAAAGGGCAAGATATCCACTGTAAACGGTCAATGGTAGTACAAACAAAAATATCAGAAACGTGAAATACCATCAACAAAGCGCACTAACATTACAAACATCGGTCAACTTCAGAGTGCAGCGGCGTACGGCCGGAGATAACCTTCGACAGGCGTCAAACGATGCGATTGTGTAATCGCCGTCGAAGCTGTTAAGCTAACAAAGGGTACCTTTCAGTTGAGCACGTTGTAAATCATACAAGCGGTCGTTTGTGGCGCGTGCGCCACTCGATACGACACGATAACAACGAGACACAATCAGCCGCATAGGACTAATCCACCACAAAAGAAATTATACTGTAAACCAATCAACATAAAGTTCAATTCTTGTGATTTACGTTGAGGTGAGTTCATTGTAGAAGCAATGGACCATGAATTGTGATAAATAGTAGAGAACAATTGTCCTTTATTTCGGAATCACGTTTGCTATAACCCTTATTCTGAGAAAGAGTTACCATTTGAATAAATTACAAACAATAATAGGTAACTATGCATTGTGGTTCGTGACCGCAAAACAGATAAAAGCTGCCGCAAACGAGCTCAGAGTTAGAATGAGAACAATGTGATTAATTAACATGAATATAGAAAATAATCTTCATTAACGACATGCATTAACCCAGAACACAGCAGCTGATAAGTTCCAATAGGTATAATAAGAACATGTTTACATAACTGTCAACCATTTCCGTGTTTTAGAGGGGTTTTTTGTGTAAACAAAGTGGCTACACGTGCGAAATATTAGCATAATATACCTTTTGGATATGAAGCAATATTTTGACTGGTAAATTATTTATTTTGGCACAAGAGAAATTGTTTCAACAAATCTACTGCAGACCTATAAGAAAATTCTTACTGTCAAAATACTTTTCTTACACGCGTGAAACGCCTGATGCTATGGAATAGCATGAAAAAACTCTTGTTAGGTTTCTTTTTACAAACATTAAAAATAATCACGATTCTAGTCGTGACGTATTTCACCGTCGCAGTACAACTAAATGTTTTAACTAAAAATAATGCTATACTGAACGATCATGAGCCTTCACGTAAAAAAAGACTTGAATAAAAATAAACGGGATGATATTTCCGTGATGCCAAAGCAAAAACAGAAACATTTATAAAAGATTATTATGGATGACAAGTGGTATTAAATGTCATAGGAAATTAAATTTGAGCAAATGCCATGACATGTATAATATATTTTGACACCAAATTGCTTGAATGTTGCGTCAACGGCGTTCTTAAGAGAAGTCTCGAACTGTGTCTGTCATTTGGTCTGCACGATTCTATTTTGAACAAGTTTCGCGGGATTCTAAACGAAGACCGGAGAGTTTATTTCGTTATCAGTTAAAGGCAGAAGTGGTGAATGAAACTTAACGGTTCTAAAACTGGTTCAAGTTTACACGAGGTAGCTTCGCTAGCTACTATCGGCTGTTAATCTTTGAAACACGTGTCCTCTGAGAGTCCTACGGTTCACCTTTTGAAGTGGCTGCATCCGGACACTTTGCAGAATCTTCTAAATTCTTTATGTTTAGGTAAGATCGTATTTTTGGAATCGGCTCCGGTCTGGCGCCAAGATCGCCTTGACAGGCAGTTCGGTGCAACAAACCACGAAAGGCTGACCTTATACCTCGTTGCAATAGTTACATAGGTATGTTTAATGAGCAAGAGCAAGGTTTAGTGCAGAGTAAAACTACTACATGGGTCAATGATGTTAACCGTGTTTAGCACAATGGACATAGAAACTAATAAATATCAAGAATTATGCAATAACATGCCAGAAGTAAAGCAGTTGTTGAAGTGCTTCATGTAGATCTAAATCAACAAACTGATCAAAACGATTTAGTTCATTCACTATGTAAATGTTTACAAAAAGAACAAAATTAGCATCTATACTTCTTACTACAAAGAAGCAGAGGTGCGCTTTAAAATCTATTTTGATACCGGGTTACACCACGATTTATTAGCGGTGTAAAATCTAAAAGTGTGATTTCACAACGAAGCGTTAGATCCATGCGGTGCTCTAAGAAGTATGAGAACGACTAATGTCCATTAGTTTTTATTGCCAGCGAGACAGCACCACGAGACGAATGTATAAAAGGTTTAATTAGTGCTCTCCGAGTAAATGACATTTACACAAGAAACCATCTCAAAGCGAATATCATGTAATTTATGAAACTCGTAAATTGTGACGAATTTATAAGTCCGGTTCTACTTTCATCATATCGGTTTTATTTTGCAATAGGTATATGAGTGTTGCAGCAAAATCGGTAAAAAAGAAAGGTTAGTGTCCGAAGGTCGAGTCGTCGCTATTGACTCGCTAGTCTAGACTCCAGGCCATACATCGAAGCACACCCCGAAAGAAACTTTACGATAGCTAAACAGATCGTTAATAACATGGTAGAACCAAAGCAACGTGTGGGCAGTAATTGATCAATTTTTAAACTGTGTGTGTGTAACAAAGAATAGTTTATTCAGTATCTAATTATTTGCCAAACAAAGTGTTTTATGGCTGCAGTAAAACTGAAAAGATCATTCGAAAATGTGCTCGTTCTTTGTTAATGAAAATTGTTGAGCGGAATAAGCATTACTAGTAGGTACGCAAGCTCAAAGTGAAACAGGTCACAGCCTTGGAATAATTTTAAATAACACACTGTACTGCAGTTTCGTGAGAAATTAGAATCCTTAACCTTATTACATCGGTGGTTTTCCATTCGGAAATGTTTCCAGATTTATAAAAGCACTCACACGCGCTGAAATCGTCGCATAAACTTGCATTTAAGAGCGCAATTTGTCTCGACTCCAACAGACATATATTGGCGTGAAAATATTATGGAAATATAACAGTCAATGTTTAAGAGGGTGTTAATATTGCAAACAAAGTTGATATATTTGATATATATAAAACAAGCTGAGTGAGCATTTGAATGACAGATTTGTGTTCACGGCATTCTGAAGACAAACTATTTAGAATGTGGCGTTATTTAAGGATGTGACGCATATAACAACTAATATAACAATATTTAAAGAGGTTTAATTGAATCTCGTGGCGATCGTAAAGATTGTTGGCCACCACCCACGGCTAACAAAATTAGAAGAATGACGAATCCGAACTGTTATAAGGCCGATGAGACGTGTTCGATAAACGCAGAGGACAACAAACGATAACAGAAAAATACTAGACGTAGACAGACAGAAATAAAAACTTTGAACAATTCTAATTTGTTAACTATAATGGTGATGTACGAGATCTTCGTTTACAAAGCTATAAATAACATCTAACTGAATACAGAAAAGCTGGTAATATCAAAAGAAATAGTTGAGCCAAACGAATGCATGAAAAATGAAAACGCAGTCGTGTTAATGTTTACTGAGAATTAAGAAAACATGCATAAATTAAAAAATGTAATTAAATACGCGTCAAGTAAAAATACTGAAGAATAGAATGACAGAGAAGAGAGGAACAAAGAAAGTACGTGGTTTAATTATGGTAACGAGAGCAACCGGGCGTGCTTGTGCAGTAACTTGACGCTAATGACATTAGTAAGTTGACACCTGAGGAGCAGTGAAGGTCGTGCGGTGAACCTTGAACAATCACAGAGGGTGAGGTCGGGCTCGCGAGGGTAGTGACCGATGACGATGACTAGGGGTAAAATAATGAAGGAGTGCTTTTGGGTACTACCTACTGCTTATTAAGTTATTCGGATCCGGTCCTCTAGTTATGTACGATGTACTGGTGGAAATTTCGTAGAAGTGAATCCGACTCGGGAATAACTCCATCAATCAACATATTTCTGAGCTCTTAGCTTGCCATATCTGTAGTAGTCCAACTGCGTACTAAAATCTGTTTTATTTGGCATGTTTTGAATTCGAATAACTACATAATTTAAAATCGCAGTGTCCACCTACGTATAATGTTCATAAATATATAAAACATTTATAACAGATTAAGGTAAAAACATATTTTATGAATAACATCATTGTTTATTCGCAGCAACAGCACGGATTAAAACATGAGAACAGGAAAAAAATAAAATGTTATAATAGGTCTTTACCTATGAAATTGCCGTATTGCAGTACAGACTTTTTCAAACAAAAAAAAGTTTTGATTGGCTATGAGTTCTAAATTCAAATTAATTTTGTTTTAAAAATATGACATTCTATTTACAAAATCAGTCTTTTGTTTATTCATTAGCGTTGTATTTTCATTACATTTCAACATTTTTCCTCATAATGGATACTTTGAAATTTCGTGTAATTATGGAATATGAGTTCCGTCGTGGCACCAACGCGGCACAAACGACCCGTAACATCAACGACGTTTACGGAGAGAACTGTACAAACGAACGCACAACCCGTTATTGGTTTGCTCGGTTTCGTTCTGGGAATTTTGACTTGAAAAATGAACCTCGTGGTCGTCCGGAAACTTTGGTCAACAATGATGAATTAAAGGTGATTGTTGAAGCTGATGAAACTCAATCTACAGCTGAGCTGGCAGCAGCTTTTGATGTTAGCATTAAAACAATATTGGTCCATTTGCGACAGATTGGCAAGATAAAAAAGCTTGATAGATGGGTGCCCCACGAACTTAACGATCGCCAGCGCAACGTACGCGTCGAGACTTGCCTTGCGCTGCTTAACAGGCACAGAAATGAAGGAATTTTGAACCGAATTGTTACGTGCGACGAAAAATGGATTCTTTTTGACAATCGAAAGCGCTCAGCAAGTTGGTTAGATCCTGGTTCGGTACCAAAGCAATGTGCAAAACGAAAAATGACCCCTAGAAAGGTGATGGTCACAGTTTGGTGGTCTAGTGCTGGTGTGATTCATCATAGCTTTTTACAAAACGGCGAGAGCATTACTGCAGATGTGTACATTGAAGAACTGACCACAATGATGGCGAAACTCGCACGTCTGCAACCAGCTTTGGTCAATCGGTCGTCTCCACTGCTACTTCACGACAACGCGCGGCCCCATACTGCACAACAGACCGTCTCTAAGCTGCATGAGTTGGGTTTGGAAGCTCTCCCTCATCCGCCATACTCACCAGATCTTGCGCCTTCCGACTATTACTTTTTCCAAAATTTGGACAACTTTTTAGCGGGAAAAAAATTCAATTCCCGAGAGGCAGTACAAAACGCCTTTGAAGAGTTTGTTGTCTCCCGTCCAGCTGATTTTTTCAAGAAGGGCATCCATAAACTGCCACAGCGTTGGCAAAGATGCATTGATTGCAGGGGTGATTACTTTGAATAAAAGAAATAAACAAGTTCGAAAAAAAAAATACTTTAACTTTTTTCAAACAAAACGGCAATTTCATAGGTAAAGACCTAATATTTATAGGGAACTTCTGTTTGTTTGGGGTTGGTAGTAATTCGTCACCAAGGTCACATGCTAAGGCCGTACATTGAACTTTCTAGTGCCTTCCGGGTGCCAAACAGATGATTGATGGGACGTTATGGGGGTCCCATAGTAACCGAAGCTATTAGCGGTTCAACGACCAGCATAATGATGTTGCAAATTAATGTTTGTATGCCGCCATGATTATGAGAAATTATCTTAGTGAAACACTTTTTGTATGTGCGTATTTCTTTTGACTTTGACCTGATAGTATTTTGAATTAAGTTCATTGAACCTCGTTTGTAATAAGAAAGTATCATAACAGTATTTTAACCGTGAAAGCAAGCATGTTTTTCAAGCAGTTGTTTGGTTTCAGCGGTAAATGAGAATTGATTCGGGTAACAGAAGGTTCTGCAGGACTTACACATTATGAAAAAGACCATCATCATTATTATATTCAGAGAGATGATGTAAACGTTTGTATTAACGCACATTAGGTACTAAATGAAGTCAACTTTAACATTTTCCCAGAGAGATAAGGCACATCCTGAAAGTGAATCATTGTCATTCCCGGTATCACGAATATTTTAGTAATGCAGAAACAGATGTGATAAGGAAATGAGGCAAAAGTTTATTTTCATAATTACTGTGCTTTTATTGTGCCTACACAAAGTTTATTTTGGAATAACATAAGCAAAAAATTGAAAAAATACTTCCTAATTTATCAATAAAAGTTCAGACTTCAATGCTAAGTAACAACTGAACTGGGGTCCATAATATATGAACGTCGGAAATTTTATGCCTACGGGTAAAATGTTAAGGTTCAAAACATCAAAAACCGCTGAACTGCACTGCTCAGAAATGAATTCAGTTTCGACCAAAACTACCAAAGACTTTTATCATTTTCAAAGACGGGTGTCTTTGAAAATGATAAAAGTCTTTATGCTTTTTCAATTAAATACAATCCCACACAATGATTACAAAGACACAACAGCCCAATTACACAAAACAAGCAAACTTAATGTCCCGTTTCTTTAGCAAGTGACCGTTACTACGGCGTTCATTGAACCTGCTAGTCGCTGTAAGTTGATTATCCCTGTTAACCGATCGGGCACAGGAATAGTTCCATATGCTCGTGTACACGTCAATCGACGCATTGAAGCGTAACTTTACATGATCGCACCCTAAAATAACCGAGCGTTGTCAACGGTGCGTTAACAATGTGCGTGAGGGACTCGGGCCCGTTTTAATTATTTGTTGTTGGGTCATTTTGTTTTATTAATATTGGTAATGTTCAAGGCACTGCATTTACCAATAAAACAACCAAATTATACGCGATGTTACAATTAAAAGGGTAAATAAAATTATGAATGAACATTTTCTTTGCCCTAAAGTAATCAATGTGTTTTCAGGTATTTCATCCAGAGCCTTTGGATGTGTGTGTATAAGAATGAGATAGCTTACGCCTCACGGTTGGCGTCACAAATATTGAACTAAATGCATATCTCAATATTTGCTGGCGCCGCACTCGTCATGTTTGTCCATCATTCATTCTCAAACGAGCATGGAAGAGGTTACACAAACTTCACTTAAATTCATATCTGATTTGCATACAAAAAATGCAAATGCAATTAGCAAGACTGTTGATCCAACATTTGTTATGAAATCGTAATTTGCGTTCTAACCGGCTATGGTTAGCCATGCACAACCTTGAGAGGATTGCGAATTCCATTCTTTGAATTAAATTATTTGAAAGTTTCTGGGAAAGAGGTTCTATTAGCACACATGGCAATTTGAAGTTAATGGCGCTCAGAGATCTGTTAGCACATAATGCCGTGCAATGTTGGTTTATTGTTATGTGCGACAGTTAAACTTCACCAGTCTCCACGGTGCAATGCGGAATCGGCATATAAATAAAACGTTTAGCGGCCGTCAAATTTAGCGGACGCTTGCAAAATGTTACCGACACAACGGTTAAGTTGTTTAACATGCCACTAATATTGTTATGCGAAAATTTACAAGTCAGCTTTTAAAGATAATGTCGCTATGAACTTGGTTTTATAGATTTAAGCTCAGATTAAACCTAGTTAACTATGGTTTAAGCTACTATTAATTAAGTTATTTATGTTATTTCCTGATTATAATGTTTGTCTGGCTTCCTACAAGGTATCCGGTTAGTTTAAGAGCGTTTACGCCTTACGACAGTTCATACAAACTTTCAAGTCCTTATTTTCCGAAACAACTGAACCGATTTCAATGAAACTTTATACAGATAAGCAATACATGGGTCTAAAAAGATACTAATAAACATTTTCGAAAAATAGTGTCACAGCTAAATTAGACCGACTATAAATTTTCTATAGAAACGGAAATTTACATTCGATAATGTTTTTAGTAAGTTTTTAGACCTATGTATCCTGCTTATGCGTATTAAGTTTCATTCAAATCGGTTCAGTCATTTCGGAAAATAGGGACTTGAAAGTTTATATGAAATGCCGTGCCGAATTTGTAACCTTCCGGAGCTTACAAATTCGGCTGGTATCGGCGCGGCGCGGCGCGGCGCCCAGATCAGCTGGGCATTTAGTCGGTCAAAATAAACAAGCGATGACGTAAGATCCAGGTGAGTTGTTTGCGCCATAAACTATTAAATAAAATACGATCCCATTAATCCTCATGTCGGCAGATTGGTTAATCTAACACGCAGACCGCGTGCAAAGAGGCATCAAAACAAAAGATTAAAAATTACCAAGCCCAACTTGTTTACACTGGGAGCTGACGTCACTGGTCGAAACAAACCCGATGAGATCATTTTGGTCGTTCACACTGACCTTACCGTACCTTGCCCATAGGGTTGGAAAAAATAAAATCGATTGTTACGTCAAATTGTCATTTTAACTTTCGTCAAGACAAAGGTCAGGGGGTAATAAAGCTTTTGTCCTTAGAGACATTCGACTGTCAACCTTATACGTATAATTAATGTGTACGCGTAGCTTGAAAATTAATTAGAATTACATGAGCGAGTCAATATCGCGACTGGGACATTTATCTGGGGATAGGAATGAAATCGTGAACCTCCGTTTCTTTAATAGCAATTTGTCATGCTGGTCAACCAAATGAGGTTGTTATAACATAATACCGACATACTTATATATCAAAAGTGGTGTTATATAATTTTAAATTAAGCTATTACACCCCGTAGGCTGCAACATGATGCGTCATCGTGCCGGATGTTTTTTCAGGTATGTAGGGCATCATGCGACAGGTAATGACGGTGATATATAGACTTTTTATCTCGTTTGTCAGTAATAGTACGTGTTTGTAAAAGATTAGTTCAACGTAACATGCTTTCAGGGAAGCGAGGTGGTATGAGAATACTTTTCCTCATTGCTGGGCTAGGCATCTGTTTGTTGAGCGCCATTACGACGAATTACGCACCAAAAATATTTTTACTGTGGATTGTGGTCTTTCGAGGAATTCTTTCGTTATTTATGACTATGAAATATGTCCGCGAAAATTTTGATAAATTATAGTCTATGTTTGAAGAGCTCGTGGCTAAATAATAACAGCCGCACGGGTCGATCTTTAAGGTTAAGCCGTGTTTACCGAGGTTGGTCCGTGGATGAGTGACCATAATTGCATACCGAGTTTCCTCCGTGCCTCGGGAAGCACGCTAAGCCGTTGGTCCCGGCTGTCATTTGTAGATCTTTGACATTTGTTACGAGTAGTCAGAAGCTAAAAGTCTGACATCCAGTCTTACCAAGGGGTATCGTATTACCCAGTTACTGGGTTGTGGAGGTCAGATAGGCAGTCGATTCATGTAAAATACTGATATTCAGTTGCATCCGGTTAGACTGGAAGCCGACCCCAAGAAAGTTTGGGAAAAGGCTAGGCAGATGATGATTGTGGTCTTTCGAGGCAAAAGCGTGATCACTTTCCACTAGGGTTCTGAATGTTTGCTTAAAAGCAATTGAAGACACTGACATGTGACTGATAGATAATTATGTAAAATGAACAGACTCTGCTCATCGTCAATTTAAAACAGCAAAACGCGATCCGAGCATAGTTCCGTGAGCTATTTCCACTCGAGATAATCGTTGATCGAAATACCAGCTCTGGCATTTACATCCTAGTTCGGAGCTCATAGTTTCCTCAATCAACTGAGCGAAGAAGAGTTTAATTAAATAGTTTCGAAGCAGAACTGTGCCGTTAACAGTGACTTCCTAATAGTCTTTCTGTCATACTAAATCAAAGTAGATCATAAATAGTAACGTTATTACTAAACTCCGCGTGGTCTTATGGCAAGAATAGACCACCCTGTCTTTAGCCTGAGGATTTGCCTTGATATATTGGAATGCATGAAAATCCATGTTAATAATAAACACCATAGTAAAGTGGAAAACATGTTTTCCTATAGTAGCTGTGTGTGCTGAAGTAAGATCTCCATCCAGAAGTACTTATCTTAAAGGTAATAATTTAGAATCATTTACAGCGATTTCCTTGTAATTTTCCGCCCGACAATATATCAAAGGTATTATCAACTAAGAGTAAATAATAAGCTATTATCTCAATTGGATGGAATAGGCGGATTATGACACATAGTTGAAAGAACACTAATTAGCGCTGGGCTAACCAAGTATTGTTCTAATGCAGTTAATGCATTCACGATCGGCATTTTATGACCAATACCTACCAGTCGGTTTTAAATCAAATCAAGTGATCGTTTACTATGTGCAATTTTCATACAAAGGATAGAGGCATAGACGTCAAAGTATCGTCATTAACAGAAGATTTATTTTCATGTTTCGCAACACAATGACCGTAATTAGATTGTACGTGATTGCTTGGACATAAATCTATCATGTTAGAAGTAATTTTACATTGTGTTGAAATTACTAAGCTTGATTGTGCGGTTTTAAATAAGGGGTTAAAAGATGAATCGTGCACTTAAGTTTATGCACATATTTCAGTTTTTATGTGCAATAAATAAACAAGGGTATTTCAAAGTCAAGTAGGTACTAAACTTAAATTTTATTGCATAATATTTTAATGAGTTAGCCAATGTATTAATATCGGGGGTATTTTCATCGTAGTCCAGTTTCAGACACGATTCAGTGCAAAACATGAAATCGATTTTATTTTTTGATCTCGTTACTGTACTCTTGCAGTCAAGTAATTTCCTATCCTCCTATCTGTCAATTGGCTTTATCGTAACGTAACAAATTACTCTTATCTGCAAATGACGTTTGTTGCATAAAAGGAGCTGGAAAAAAGAGAAAGGCAATTAGGTAATTTGAGATTCTGTAACTGGATAAACATTCAGTATATTTGGAATTAAGAAATAAGCTAACGTTTCAAATAAATTACCTTAAACAGAATTGGATACTTTCTCTGTTTGCTATACTGAGCTAATGACTGGAGTTAAGCTAAGTAATGTATCTAACGAATCTAAATACTTTTCTAGAATGCAAGTGGGCTAATTAGTGTTGACCAACCTGTCTATCTATTCTAGAGTGAAGACTGAGGAAAATAACTTATGAGATTGAGACGGTCATAATTTTTCAGAATAGTCATTACTTGACATCATAGAGATACATCATGTATTTCGAGGGTAAGTAGGTTGGTAATAAAACGCTACAAATAAGAATTTGACATCAATTAAATTTGGCCCATACGCAAAACTGTATCAACAACAACCGTCCCAAAAACCGCTACCACGTTACGTCAATTACACAAGCTTTTCAACTACCGTATCAATCAAAACGTGCGACGTGCCATAATTCATATAGACGCGACGCAATGGACGTCCAACCATCCAGTCAGCGATGTAAATCACGACAATTGCATGCCTTACGCCGGTGGACAGCAGCCTTCGTACCTAAGTGCATTGCAATTTGTTATGTAAAGTGTTACTAGCCGTGTATTATGGATAACTGGTATCATTATTATGGCTTGCGTTCTGTTCACTGGTTTTGTGTGTAATTTTGGGAAAAAAATTGGATCAGTAAGTTATAGCTATAGGGAAGTGTTGAAAGGTTTCAAGAATGCTCAGTAAAAAGCAAGATGAGTTTTAACGATAAATTTATTTGAGGTTTTGAATGAGAAATGAGAGGTTGCCTTTGCATACCACCAGATAGAATAATAGAAAAATATCAAAAATTGCGATTTCTCTGTTTGAAATCACAACAACATCGTCCGAATAAGTTCTGTTTATAGCAAATTGATGCTTATGTATCATGGACCGGTTCCTGGGATGTAATAGCTATCATAAACATTTGATCACCTCCGCTTATAACACTGACCTAGACTTGAATGAAACAGTGAAGATAATAATGAACAAAAAAAAAAATACAAAGAGAAAACAAGATTGTCAGTTGTACCAATCCGATGCGAATTCAATTTACTTTCACTTTTCTCTCGGGAGTTGTATTCAAATCGTTTGTTTACACAATTTTATTGGCATAAACTTATTTTCCTTTCGCATCGACTTGTGCCAAAGGTAAACTTTCTAAAGGTTTAAATTAATGAAAGACTTGTTTATGAAAGCAGAAGACACGAAAGAATTTACGATTATGTAGATGAGAACGTATGAAACTATTGGTATTAACTTACTAGATGTCTTCTTTATAGGTTTCTAAGCAGGTTGCATTTACGATGATAACTTTGAAATGACAGCAAATCTTAAGTGACCTGCTGTGTATTTAAATGTAAAGAAAGTCGTACAGTTAATGTACCAGTATTTATCGCGAAATAAATAAATATGGATACATAGCTTTCGAAGACGTTTGCGATTTCATTTATAGTTTTAATGAGATTACTATACATCAACGATTACTTACGACTTCGATTATCAGTTGCAGTGTTATCATAATTTCTGTAGGTGAGCTGGATCACGGTGGGTTGAGTAAATATAGCAGATTAGTTAGACATAACTCCTAACCTGACAGATAACCCTAAGTTATTACGCATGTTTCCTATCGCTTTGTCTACATTGAAAGCACATAAAATCACGTAACGTTAAGTAGAATTCTATGTAGACACACCTGATTGTATGGCTTTATCTTGGGGGGTTCTTTATTATTTATATGAGACTTCTAGAACGATCCACTTTGTCTTGTTAAAACAGTGTACAGTTTTTCACTGATCATCTTTAATTAATCTCTCTATTCCCCCTGTTCTGTATTCTTCTTTGGAATTACAGTAAATTTTATTCAGGGAATTGCTTAAGTAAAACGCAGTATACATATGAACCGATTTATATACGCCTGTCGTTAAATAAAGAACTGTAGAGCTTCCGAAAACTTTCAGGGTATACAAACCGGTTTCCAGAAAACTCTTCAATGACGTCAAGTGTTACAGAAACCATTTGTTTACACGTTGTTAACTAAAATAGACGGGAGGAAGAAAACTTCATCGTAACACATTAACAGTTCCTAGACATGTCACAGGAAGTACTCACAATTTTGTTCCTTTTACGGTCAGGACACATTTCAAAGGGATATGAGAAAAATGTCTTTTATGTTGCATTCTGGCTGTCTAAACGTTGATCCATTATTATTTTTGGAGTCATATAGTGTGTCACCTAAGTAGACATTTTACATTTTATGTCGGTTCATTTAAAGAATAACAAATCCAGGGTCATCAATTTTCCATTTTATGTTGTTGTGAATCAAGGGAACGTAAAATCTGTTCCAAATTGGGGTTTTAATTTTGTTTTGGTTTAACAAGACAGACATCTTGGAAGAAGGAGAAATTATACTAGTATTTGTTTCGTCACCATCAACGAAATTTGCATTTAGCAAATAGAACCTCCATTCTTCAAATCAGTTCATCGATCTAACTCATGAAACGTAGTTTAGAAGTGTGCGATTTGTAAACAAGTTGTTTACAAGACACTCGTCATATTTACGACATCCACAACCATAAACCCTTCAAACAAATCCAGAACGATTTTTAAAATGTACACTCACGTCAAAAATGAGTAGCAGTCTGTTGTCAGTTTTCAGATGCGCTCCACTTGCGCTACTCCGGTTTCACACGCATATTTTTTTTAATCGCCCATTTATCTACGACATTACGCATTATTGTTTGTGTAACTCAACACGTAACGCACCGCATGTAACGCAGTTGTGACTGACTGTACTGATTAGTTTCGTTAAAACAGAAAATTGAGCGTAATGCCGATTCGCTTGTTAACGGCTTTCTAATAGTTATAAGAATTACAAGTTTTATGAAAATTGGATTTTAATCATAGTCGGTTTTAAGCTATTGTTGTGTGAGGAAAATCGGTAATTAAATCGGCTGTATAGAATGTTCCACCGACCAGATACAAGCTCATTATATACGCATTTCGTATTGCTCTGTAATAACAACGATTATTTATAACCTGAGTTTTCAGGACAAAGCTCATAAACAATAATCACTATTTTTACCTTTATACAATATTACAAAAATAATAGTATTTATTTAGATGTATTTTAAGTAATAATCTGCACGGATACCGAACAAGAATAACCTGTATATAAAGTAGTGGCTGTACATCATGTAGATATTACGTCAAGGGGGCTAGAACATAGAACTGTCAGGGAAATGTCCAATTTATTGTAGGAATTAACGAACTAATCGGAGTATCAGCTGTAGTGACCGTAAAGGCGTAAATATTACACACAACGCGTTGCATCAGCTGATGTAACTACGCATGTATGTAATTATAGCTGTTGTCTACAAACGTGCGATGGTACAGCAGGCATACTGTTCGCCCTTCGCTGCACATTACTACTCTATAATATAACTCTGTTGAAAGATGACGTTGCAATAAAGAATCTACGTTATTAAAGCTCTGGAGGTAAAATAACATTTTGCGAGGAACACCTTAAAAGTCTCAAGAACGTCTCAAGGGTTCGCAATAACAAAATTAAAAAGAAATATGCCAAGAGTAAATTGCGAACGTGAAATACGAAGTGTAAGTATTTACTTTAACAATATTTCAGAGTAAAATGTTTAGTTTAGAGCCTTTCAGCGAAACATTTATAAAGACGAGTTGAGTAAGAAAAGCGAAGAACTTACTAGAAACAATTACTAACTATAAGAATCGATTCTAGAAACAAAACAATCTTACGTATTTTCCAAGAATTTAATAAATAGCAAATTCACATAAATTAACCATTACAACTTATGAACAAAGTGTATTTATAATAAATTATAATAATGCTAATCCATACGACACAGACAAGTCAGGGGTAAATAAATAACAGAAACATCAAATCAATGAAAGTGTCGCATAAAATTAATCGATTTGTAATAAAGAAACTCATATCGAAACGATTGTAATAAAATAACAATTGGGAATGTATACAATGAGGGATGTCGCCCACTGTTGCCAATACCCTTTCGACCAAAACATCATAAACCAAATTGAAATGACTTCATGCGGCAATGGCTCATGAACCTTTCGTCGCATTTCCTAAGGGAAATTCATACACGGTTTCCTCTGCATTATTCGAAGGATTAATAAAGTAAAATAGGAAAACGATATCACTGCACTTTCTAGCAGATTGCGCCAAGATATTAGAAGATAGGTTGGCGGAGTTTCAAACAAATTGTAGTCTAAATAAATGGATATCATTTGGTTAGTACAAAACGCTTGAAACACTGTTTTTGAAGCATTAGGGACAGACTGAAAAAGTTATTTCGAAGGATTGTGTTCAGTCTGCTGAGCGTGTATCATCTATCATATTAAAAATTTCAAGCTGTGCAGGATAGTATAAAAGCTAAAACGTTTAGAAGTACACCATCCCATTGTGAAAATACACTGAAGTTTATTTTGAGCATAGAGCTCTTTAACACTTTATGAAGATGGCACCACATGATCCTCCATTTCTAAGACATACTAAGTACATACACTTTTGAGCTTCATTAAAGAATAAGTATCCTGGATCGTTAAGAGGACATTGCAGACACGCCAAATATTACACCAGACAACCTTGCAAGATAAAAAGTTTCTTAGCAAGCAAAATGAGGTCGACGTCGTGAAGGTATTCAGAAAACGAAGACAAAAACTCACATCTAAATTGTATCAGCAAGTACCTAATTTTGTTACACAAGCAAGATCTATCTTTGAGGAGCTTAGAAGTGAGGAAAATACTGAGGAGGAAAAAAAAGATTACTAATGGAAAAAAACATCTTTAAATCTTTTGTTCATAGGACGAACCAGGAACAAATTAAAAAGTAAAATCTGAAGTGAATTCCATCAGTGCTAAATGCATTGGTATTTATTCGTCTTCCTGGTAGGCGTCATCACGTTTTATGATGTCATCTGACTGATCCCGGATTCTGGCGTTATGATTAAACGGTTACGCAGGCTTTGGTGCTTTCCTTTGCCATATAAGTTATTAATGACCAATATTGGAATATCCAATAAAGGGCTCAATAGAGGACAAAACACCACCAAATTATGTCATTTTAATTCTAACATTGCTAATTCATTGGTACACCAATAGGTACTATTTATTTATGCTACTTCCTTGTAGGCGTCATAAAGTTTCATGATGTCATCTGACGATCTCCTTCTTACGTCATACATATTAGCAGGCTGCACGAAGCTTTCCTTTGGCTTATGACTAAGACTACCGAAATAGGTATCAATACTTGGTCAGCCGATGTTTGTATGGAGATTTGCACTTTCTGTTTATTATTGATGCTTGGGTTATGTTTCAATCGCTATAAACTTCATTGTGTATAGTCTTATTTTGAGGTAACGAGATTTTCTAATTGTATAGTAAGGTCCATCAACTATTTTTTTTTATCGCAATCGCGTGAATCTCGCATTCTATCACACTCTTACATTGTACATAGCAACGGTAGTTTCGAAGGCAGCTTTTTTCATATCTACGGCTAGTTATACTGCATTGCGGCGTGTGTCCACGAAGCACACGGCACGTGAGTAATTTTCCATCGTCCGCAGTAGATTAGTCGAGATCAACGGCGGTAGTAAGTGCTGACAGTAATTGGAGAAAATTCGCAATAATGACTTAGTATATTTTTCCACGTTCCACATAATAACTTGATTGTATGGATGTGGAATAGTTTCCGATATATTGAACTCTCGAAGAGGAAAACCCGGGTTTTCCGATGAGTTGAGTGCCCACTTGGAACTGAGCTGTATTATTCACCGTCAGTTCTCTGGAATAGTCAGGGTCACGATACGTCCTTGAACTACTTGAAGCTCTCGCTTTGACAAAGTAAAACGTTCAGCTTTTCCCTGATTATATTTAGTGGGACTTTTCGGTGAAATGCTTGGGGCAATTTTTATTTTAGTTGGAGGTTTGGAGACGCCCAGCCAATTAAGAAAAGCATTAGTCATAACGACGAAAACACATTTGGTAGATACGTGTACATACCTAAAAAGACATCAGTTATGGAGATTAGCAAAAAACAAGCATACAAAACAAAGTTGTAGTATAATTAAACGCACCATGCCTAATAATATTAACATTCGCAATAATCCAATTACAATTCTAATTCGCCGTCTATTCAAAGAAGATGAATACAAATTGTAATATTAAGCAAAACCACTTGTTTTGACGGAACAAGAAAAAATGTAAACAGAACTGGCTTACGGTTATTATCATATTAACTCTATAAAATGGAGACTTACGGTCCAAAAGTCGAAAACATGTTTGTTTGTCTTCAAAGGTGGTTAGAGATAACAATAGTGAAGGTTAAAACAAATACTATGAATTAAGTCTAAACTTGGCACACAAATGTTATCATAACGCCTTTCAGCGCATGCACGACAATGAAATAAGTTGGTCACGAATGTCTTTATCTTAAATCAACGAAATCTGTGTGCATGTAATGCTGATCGGAATATGTTAAAAAATAAAAGTTAGTTGACAGGTTCCAAATATATGTTAAGCAATCTTGTCGCTATTAAAAGAGATAAAATTTAGGAAAAATGTCTGCGTGTTATTTTGACAATGTGGCGAACCTTTTTCAGAAACTCAGGTGACTTATTTATTAACTACGCAGCTAACTATTATAACAACAACAACACAACAAGTTAGAATTATACAATGGGTAATGTAATTTCGATGGTAATCTCATTTTTTGTTGTTCGTGCAAACAGCGATATAATTTACCCAGTCATTCGAAATCCGTTACGATTGAACTTAAATGTTGTTGCAAAAAACGGTTTTTTTTTTGCCAAGTTCGATAAAATCGCCAGGTATTTATTTGCACGTTGTTTACCACGCATTTCTATTTATAACTGTGACCGCTCGTTTACGTTTTTTATCAACATTTTGATGTTTTTTAAGGTCCTCGTAGCAGGGGAACCGGTTGGAGTGGCTTTTGTAAATAATATTATTATGGTAGCCTTTCAAGTTAGTTACACAAGTAAGTGTGGTGGTATTGAAACCACAATTGATATTACCTGTCAATAATCAGATTTGAGACCACATAATTATGGTAGTTATCGTTACCTATGCAATAACTGCACCCTACAGTGAACGCATTTAAGCTTGCAATGTTTGTAACCTTGCATTATTATAGTATTACCCTTTCCAGAACCTGACTTGAATACGGTATTGAAAATTATGGCGTTTATTTATCTATATAAGTACATACTGAAATATATTTTAAACAAAACCTTGAGTAGACAATTTCATCAATAATATTTGCGAAATTACGAAAAATACGTGCCATGAAATACGTCAAAGTTTATGCATATTTATTAAAGAAAAAATATTCGAAGTGTTTATAATACTTTTCGGCAATTAGTTAATACTTTTAACTTCTTTTGTGTCAAAATAATATTGTAATTTTTACAATACCAAAGCTGATTAAAAAATATACTGTATACGCAAATACTTAACTACGCAAATACGTCTCAAGGCTTTAGTTTTAATCTATCAACGAATAATTATGAGTACCTGTTACCTATATTAACTAAATATATACGAACAGTGTTGCCAGTAGAAAAACAATAGAACATAACTCTTAAAAGATGGCGTGTAAAACAGTTTCTCTCTATACTTACTGTTACTTTTATGAACAGAAATAGTCGAAGCAAACAATACGTTTCTTGTTATTATGGCAGCTAAACAATATCAGCTTCCATAAAAACAAAATTAACATATATTTACGAACTAACAAAAGATCGAAGGTCAATTTGCCATGTGGTGTGTGTGTAGGTGGTAAGCAAACGATTTCGAAAACGTGATTGTAACCAGTTCAGTGATTAAAAATAAAAAGCTACCTACACATTTTGAATACGTAAAACTAGCTTCTTCTAAAATATTAGCTTTCTTTTCGTAGAATGCTAAAAATACACCTGAAAGCTGTCCTTTAAATCGTTGAATTCGCTCTGCCGCGTCACAAAATTTTCACGTGTTTGTTTCGTTTAGTAGCATTTGAACATTATTTTCTCGCTTACTCATAATTATTTCTTCTTTCTTTCTTAGCTTTTTTAAATCGAATCGACAAAAGGAAGACTCAAACTCAAACTTTGTCAACTTTTCGCGTAACCTAAGTACGGTGAGGGTCGAAATCTTGAATCTTTGCCTGGAAGGATATTTCAAGTTTTTGTTTATAAGTTGAAATGAAAAGCATACAATGTTATTTGTGGCTGGATTTGATACAATAACAGATGTGATTCAGAACTGTGTTCTACATGCGTGTGATAATATTAATTTAGAATACTGTCTTGTAAGAGTGGGCATCGTTTACTACTTTATGGAAGGTCGTTACTGTTAGATTATTTTTATGATTTGTCATAAACTTATGGTATATTATATGTACTTTAGCGCTGACACAAGCATAACACTACGTTTTATATCTATCAGCAGAACAATTAACAGTAGGCAAATAATGTCGTATTTTATTCGAATCCTGTTTCGCTCTAAACGATCTTAAGTTTATTGCTAATCGTAGGTGTTAAGCATGGGTGATCTTGACACGATTGAATAAATCATTGAATTTGCTTACGCATAAACAGAATATCAAAATCGATAAATTATTTATCAGTTCAATATGATTTACGAGCTTCGAAAATAGCCTTTAAATTTGAGCTTGACTCGACAAAGACGAATAAGTAATTTTTTGGATAAGTTACTTATTCGTTTTTATGCCCAAAACTCACCCGAATAGACTGTCAGAGGCTTTAAGCATTTATCAGAGCACAAATTTGCAACCTATTAAATTTATTCATTTGCAATTCCAAGATTATTAAATGATTAATTTCCTACATCATGACGACTACATTATAAAGAAACAGGTTAATCGACTGAAAAATCATCTCAGAAAAAACCTATTAAAATCGAGTTTTAATTGCCGCCCACAATGCCCTCCCTTATTCACTGAAAGGCTGAGCGCAGACTTGAGTCACGACAGTTTTATGACAGACTTTCCTCACATAGAAAAGTCTTCTACCTTAAAACTAAAACGAAACTGTTTTGTCTACTACGACGACGCGGTGCAATATCTTATCTTATTTCTAATAGATTTTCAACCTTATCTATAAAGTTTCAAGGTTGAAAATTTGACAGTTTCGGGTAGCTTGACCTGCTCGCGTCTGTACGTCGGTCGCTAGACTGTTTTGTCGTTGATGTGCGCGCCCGCATACGGTACAAAATTGAAGCCGACAATCTTTAGTCAGACTTGTCGCCGTGCAGTTCTAAAAGGTATTAGATAATTTTGTCTATGAGACGTTTTGTTTGAAGTTTGCGCGTCTTCATATTTTGTGTAAAGCAATAGTCGTGTCTTAAAACTATCGTGAGTCGTCTGCGCTCAGCCTAACATCAGTACGTCTACCATGAGTTGTCATAGTTAGATCGCTTGACGTAACTGCAATAGTTCCGTCAATACCCAAATACTATAGTTGGCTTTTTCAATGGTACCATGAGCTGTGTTGGTGCTTACTACCAAATTCTAAACAAATGAAGCCCAAAGTTGCAGTCGCTGTAGTATAGTTTACTACACGATGACGTAGGATAGATAACTACAGTGACTCATACTGCCGAATACTGCGCATTTTAGTACCCAACTATCCGCTAGAGGCGCTGTAACAGTTTTCATACATTTTTTTTAACTACAGACGCTAGCGAGTATAGATTGTTAAAACTCATGGTAGACGTACTGAACAATTACGTGTCTTAGTTCTTCAGGGGGTTCAAACACCATCTCTTAAAGCAATATTATTTTTAGCTTTGTTTAGTGTGACAGAGTGATAAGTGGACTGTGGATGAGAATGTTATGCTGCGTCAAACTATCTCTTTCGTATACTTATGTAAGATAAATGTGGAAGCGTTCGATAACCCGCAAAAATCAAATTTTCTTAGGTTTTTTACAGTTTTCAGGGCAGTTTGAATTTACAGAACAATAATGGTGTCTTATTAATGAAGCTACTTGAGTTTCAACCATCCTCATTTCAAGAACATGATATTATAGTCCATTCAACACTAACTTAGAGAATTCCTAAGCAAACTAATCAAACATCGATCTACAACCTGATACTAACATGTAAATATAAAAAAAAAAACGTAGGTAAGGAATTTGAAATTTACAGACTACCCTAGCTCTTCCGCCTCAGTAAATCTGCATGACGTGATGGTAGACCCACAGATGTCTTAATAGGTAAAAGCTATGTAATAATTATCTAGGTTAGACTGGGCATCTTAGCTAATTCTGCAGCTAAAAGCGTTGATTACAAATTACTACGTTAATTACAAACAGTCGGTCTGTTTGTTATGTAATTGTTTTGTTAACAACTTTATTGTTTACACTGTTTGCAAGGTCATTTGAACATAATAATGATTAAATTGTTTTTGTTTGTTGACTGTCGAAAGATTTGGAAGGTACCTAGTACTAGTATCTCTAGGTATTCATTTTTATTAATTAATGACTACGTTGATAGGTAACTGATAAATTTTGTATCTTAATTATTATCAACGCTGATTTGATCTTTTGGGGTCGATAGCTTTGCATGAGATTCATAAATATGTAGATTAGGTTAATTGCTAAAGACAGCAATAACACTTACTTTATTTTAAAAGTATCTTCAAAAAAGCACCCATTTTTGCCGCCATGTCTTTGAAAAGTAAACAAATCATGGAAACGTGTTCACAAGTAAGGTCAAATTAAACTTTATAATTCATTCTAATATTTAAAACAAACGGATGTTCCACAAACAATTCATGTAAGGTCTCATTAGGTGACACCTACTGTTTATAAGCGAACTAAGTGTTAATTAAAAGTCATTATTGTAAGGTGTTAGTATCGTTCTATTTGGCATACAAGTCCCTAGTACAATTTAAAAAGATGCCAAGACATTATTGTTTTAATTTTGCTGGACACTATTTAGAAAAACTTAATGATATCGTAACATAACATCAAGAAATCAAATTGGAATGAAACTACTACCGCCATCTGTAACCGTTGTTATGAATTGTTTGATTGCGGTACAGCGCCATCTACTAGCAACCAGTGTAATTACTAAGCAAAGCTTGCAAGTAAGCAGATTCTGTGTAAAACAGCTACGTAAATGTCTTGTTACGTTTTACAGAGATGGCGCTGTACGCAACAACTAAAATATAACTTCAAAAGTATATTTTTGGCTAATGTAATTGTATTGGAAAGAAATAGTATTGGGTGACAATGAATAAATACCGAGTTTCCTCGGTGTCTTTTAGTCTCGGCTATCATTTGTACAACTTTGACAGTCATGATAGGTAGTCAGTGGTAGTTTGACAACCAGTCTTACCAAAGGGTATCGAATTACCCAGTACTAACTAGTATTCAGCTGCATCCGGTTAGACTGGAAGCCGACCCCACCATAGTTGGGAAAAGGCAGGTAGATGATGACAAAGAAATAGTTTACTTTTAGGGCACTTCTTATGTACGTATAACCAAACATAAAAGGTATAGAATGTAGCATAAAATTCTAGTACTTAACAGATTATCGTTCTTAATTTTTCTTTTAATTAATACTTTTAATTTGCCGATACTAACGTTCGAGCAGCACTTGATATATGACACAGTTCTAAGAGCACTTGATCGTTCCAAACATGGATAGAAGACATTTTATTGCTTATGTAGTTTAAAATATATGTAGAAATTGAAGAAAGAAAAATTAAAAAAGCAAAAAGAGAGCCGCCCGAACAGGGACTTGAACCCTGGACCCTTGGATTAAAAGTCCAATGCTCTACCGACTGAGCTATCCGGGCTCGTATCGGAGTCGCTATAAAACATGCTCAGTTGCGAATGGCTATTATCAACCTTATAAGAACTGAGGTTTATAAAACTTCTATTTTTCTCTCTTAATTTTATTTAATAACTGACGTTTCGATATGTTTAGACTACATAATATTGTATAGAAACCACGTTTTTATCAACATTGAAAATAAATGTGATGCAATAATAATTTCGGGCATGTAATAAATGTTCTCTTGACGATATTCATCTTAAAATTATTGAGGAATGCGAAGAAATCACCACTGAAGGCTCCATTGCCTACTGGAAGCCAAACTCGCGTCTAACTGACAAGTGACTAAACTAAACGAGCATCAAGTGCCGCTACTCGACACTAGATGGCGCTATGTGTAGCAAACTCAAACGTTATTAGTGACTGTGTTCATTAGATTAGAATTTGCGTGATCATCTAATTAACGTAGATTATACGTTAGATGTTCCACAGATAATGTTATAAGTAAAAAAAAATGAAAAACATGGTGGTAAGTCAAGTAGAGTGAATGAGAAAAAATAAATTAATAAAATCAAAAACCAACTGTGGTAGCCTTGCCAACAAACCATGTAGAACTTCAAACCCTGAGGACGATGTGCTCACGATGGCTTCTCTTGGCGGGGCACAGGATAACGAGATAGCACTAAAAGGCTAGAAATGTTTCGTAACGCCATCCATATTTTTTCCTGCACAACGCAAAAAGGCCAACGAACCCGATAGACAGGCACCTTGCAACGCCAGGTGTTGCATTGGCGATGTTGAAAAATTTTACAAAAACAAAGGTCGATCGATCTATTGAATGGCGTTATGACACAAAAAACAGCGAATATTCTCGCTGTGTAGTAACCCTAATTTATTGGAAACAAAATGTTAATTATGAGTACTTGCATAAAAGCAATACTTGTGAAGTTGTTACTCCAAATACAGTTAATTGCTGTGCACTTCTTGTGTGCGAAAATTTAAGCCAGAGGCTAAACCACACGGTCGTTTTAAACGGTTATATGGAAACCTTCGGAGCCATCACAGGTTTTACTTTTTTGTCTATAAACTATTATCACAAATTAAAAACTACACAAAACGTTCACCGTAAAAAAATCCTATCAAAACCGATTCCGTGAATCATTAACGCGTCAAACCCGTCGTTTCCTAAAACCATCAAAACCAACTGGTTTGCGGACGTTTTACGATGATCCTAATTACAATTTAGCGAAACATGGCTCTAATATGTTATATTTTGAATGCGTTACAAAGATTTGCAAATCGACTCAAAGTCACGTACATACTGGGCAAATTGTATAACGAGAAACGTTTCCTAGTAAAATCTCTTTACCTGACAAAGAGGAAAAAAAAAAACAAGATCGAATATTTGGCAATCTATTGTTGAATAATATTTTTGAGTCACCAGAAATTCGTTTAGGTACACAAAGGTATGTGCAGAAATAAATATTGTATTATGATGGATGACTAACAAAAGATTTTATCCATTCTCTGTGAGTCTTCTCGAGATATTCGTGGGGTTCTTTTATATTAATAATAAGGAGCTCCGAAACTTTCCTGAATAACAGAGGCTTTTTACTGCTTTATTATTTATCGTTGGCGCGTTTCAGAACTTTACTTATGTGATCTGATCTCTTACAATACCAACAGAATATTCTACAAAAATTGTATTGGGGACGAACTTCTATAGATGTCAGACCAAAGTGAGTCAGACGTCTAAAAGCTAATGGGCCGTTATAAAAAATTGTATCAAGTCATGACATGACATACTTTTAGACCAATAGACAGGAAAGAGACCTTAGTAGGAGCGATGACACTATACCAATTTCAATCGACACAAAAACCACCATACTGACGTTTCACATCAAATAGTTATGACATCATCACCATTACGGAAGTAAATGAACTCCTAAAAGAATCAGTCACCTTCGGACACTGACATAGTACATATTCTATGTATAACAGATACATAGATTGCTCGCTTGACTAGGCAGATAAATAATAACAAAAAATCAAGCCAGCAATCCGTGCTAACGAGACGTTTCAATCAGAAAGACAACTGACCCTTCTAGGTGCTTAACAGTTACAAATTTTAATACGTTTCGAATCTATATCGAATGCGTTGATATATAAAAATAATTGCTTAATCAATTAACCTCTTTTCTTTTCTACGTTGCTTTAATTAAATTAATATATTGAATGATAATAGTGTCAATGTTTTCTGCGATACGTCAGCAGGCGCCATTTATCAACGGATGACTCACGGTTTCGGTGTGCGGCGCAGACTGTCATAGTACCTGTAACAAACGGAAAGTTGGTCAGTTGTGATTAGTGCGTTTTTAGCATGGTGGCTGATGTTGCCGTCTGTCGGCAACTCGGCACGGGCCGCGCCATTGTTAGGTTAGCGAATTCGATCTGTGTAGGAAATTGTGAGTTCAGGTTTCATAACGCATACGTAAAACAGAAGTACACAGGAGTTTGCCCGTAGACCAGAATCAGTTTTGGAGATCTTCTATTCACGTTGCATAAAGACTTAGGAGCGTTTACGCCTTACGACATTTCATAGAAACGTTAGTCCTTATTTTCCGAAATGACTGAACCATCTGATACATAAAGGGTGTAAAACACCTCTTAACAAAGCCGAAAGGCACTGGTTCTCCCTGTCATTGCGATCATTTTTTTGTTCTACACCATACCTTCTAGTTACGGAGATATTAGGGGTCAAAGTTGCAACTTTTTGACAAGTATTTTTTTAAATACATGTTTTAATATAAGATTTTTACTTTTAACACCTCCACGACCCCCGTACTATTCAATCCGTCCATCAGCACAATGTTTTGAGTGCGTTACATTGATTTCTACCACAAAACATGATTTTACAGCCCCCAAAAAAAAATCGTTTCCCAGCAATAATTTTTGCGTAAATTACTTAGTTTCATGTACAGAATGCTTGGTTGACGGCTTTGTGATGAGGTGATTTACACCGTGTAGGTATAAAAAGTAACTAAAAAACATTTTCAGAAAATAGTGTTACAGCTAAATTAGACCGATTAGAAATTATCTATAGAAACAGATATTTCCAATTATAAAATATTTTATACTTACTTTTTAGACCTATGTATCCTGCTCATGCATATTACGTTTCATTAAAATCGGTTCAGTCAATTTGGAAAATAAGGACTTAAAAGTTTGTATGAAATGCCGTAAAGTGTAAACGCTCTTGAGGCATGTAGCAGGTGTTAAATGAATTAGGGCTATGAAGAAAGACTTAGCGCCCGATGACAGTCGCACCAGACTGCTTGATTGTGTTAATGGCGCAACTGTCATTTGTAGGTTAAACCAAAGTTGGTTGTGTCAAGCTAGTGCCATGTTACATTTAAATGATCAATCGGTATAGATTTCATTTGTCGATACGTAAAACGATTTAGTGAAAAGACACACACCGCCTTGTATGAAATACATTTTCTAAAAAGAAAATTAAAGGTAGGTTTACATTGCTACATCAGCTCATTATTTCTTTTATTTTTATGAGAAGCTCATAGTCAAGAGCTTATAATCAGTATAGTAAACACAAAATGCCAATAATGATATGAAATTACCGAGCTTCAGATATTAATATTCTATAGACAAGAGGTTGAAAAACCGGATACGAAGAGACTAGAATGCTGTTTTTTACGCATCTGTAAGCGACTGTTGTAAGTAAACATCCAATTAACACCGACCAGTTAAATACTTTATAAGTATACATACAATAAAATAAGTAGGGTTTTGTGAACATAAAAATGTTTGTTAGATGTTTGTATTAGCATCATAAGAGCGGTGAATGCTGTGATACAATGTTGAAGGTGGTTGGTATTTACTTCTAGCCATTAACTATAATTTGTACAAGTTACAGAGAAATTGGTACTTCCAGTAACAAGTTATCCCTAGATGATGAAACCAGTTTAGGAGATGTCTCTCACTGACTTCGAAGAGTTTTCGGAGGTGTATTGCATTAAATTTCAACCTGAATGGCAGAGAGTATAGGAGTTCAAAACAGCAACATTACAACTGGCAGTCCTTCATCGGACTTTAAAATATTCTGCATCTTTTCTTTCAACAATGCAACCGCAGTAAACCGCATACAATGGTTTGCAACACTTAATTCTCTTTGAGTATTTATTTGAACGGACACAATGCCGGACGCGTTGTCCTTTTTATGTGACCAGGAGGGACCTACCACTACCTCTTATAGCAGTATTTTAATCATACTCTAGTGTGGGGTAGAGATGGAACTACACGTCCTGCATAGCACTATCTCTTTCCTATACTAAAGTAAGATGTTTTAAAAATCTGCTTCCAGAGGTGGTGGTCGGCTCCCTGCCCTGACTCTGCAGTCATGGGCACTGTCAAGCGTTTGGCTTTAAACTCAGCTTAAAAAATATAAAAGTAAAATCTAATATATTTGAAGGCAGTTTGTTAAGTGTTTCTTGTTGGCTTTTGGTAGTAATAATCAATCATCCGTCACCTCGATATTCTATGAGCTTATCAAACTTTCATTTCGTAATTACAAAGGCCATACCATACATAATGGTGTAGAATTTGAGTGCAACATTAATTACTTCCGAAAATTATATACGCTTGTTCCCGGCCTATTGCGTGGCTTGGCAACTCAAGTCCTGATTGTTATTGGACTTAACGATTGTTTGATCACAGATCATATATCTGTCAGCTGTTATGCAATGCTAGATCGTACCATAACAGGATGAGGGTGACGATATCATTATGCTGGATGCTATGAAAACAGAATTCGCAATGGAGGGTCACTCGAAATCTAGAACAAACAAACCTTTATTTAGCTGACATTGTAGAAATAAGCTAAGGGACGGACAAAGCGTGATTCAGGAACACTTTGAACAACCCGAGTTACAGACATACCAGGACAGATTTCAAATTGATAAAAACGAATTGATGTTTAAAGGAGTTCCAGAAAATTAAGAGTCACCATAAGAAACTAAAACTAAGATCCAATAAAGACAGTAAAAAAGTGAACGTGCATAGAAGGATGAACGCCAGACAAAGAAAAGTAAAAAGCGAAATGAAGGCATTATCGCGATTTATTGGTGATTCTCGAGATATCCTCCCAGACCTTTCAATGCTCGATAAATAGTTTATCAGAAATTGAAGGCTTTATATCAATCGGATCCGTTTTTACACGAACTTTGGCAAATAAAGCAAAACTTTCCTGATTCAATCGCAGAGTAAGTACCGATTGCTCTACAAGGTTTTTTCCGAAGTAGTCCATCTATCTAGAACTTTTTTAGACGTATTCATAAGGGCTGCAAATTTTGAAGGAAAATTGCGCTTTGAATTTAAAGAAGGCATTGTTAGTAGAAGTAAAACAGACTATACGGAAGACACTGCTATCCTTCCTTATTGACAGTAATAAATGGATACTACCGTCACTCCTATCCATAGTTAATTTAATTTACTATTTTGATATCTAAACGAAACACATGTAACATTTCACCGTACTGTGTAAACATTGTAATGTCGTTAAATTAATGGATATTAACAACGACGTAGTGAATTAATCAGACATGTGTCATGTTGATGACATTTTCTCTTACTTTTCAATCAGTGACTCACTCGACTCACTCAGTGGATACATGCTTGTTGACCATATGGTAGCGAGTTTCGTCTCCTTACCATTTAAGAGAATTGCTTAATCGAAAACATGATATATATACAGGGTGTAACGGAAAGGGTATATAAATCCTTAAGGGTGTGCTACAGACCATCAAACTGAACATCGTTTCTTACCATAATTTTTTTTTTTTATTCAAAAAAAATATCTGCTGCCCCATAGAAAATTGCAATACCTATTCGACCCAAATGTATAGGCAGCTGTTTTTTTTTGCTGCAAACATTTTTTTATGATGAGAAACATGTTCAGTTTGATGGTCTGTAGCACACCCTTTTTTTTTTTTTTTTTTGCGGATGGGAAATCATCAAATGACTTCTCCCGCTCTGGGCGGAGCGGGAGGGAGTGTCAGACTTGTACTGACTAAAACCCACCCATGTTCTTTCTTCGCCCTTTGTGTTCCAGGGCCGCGGTATCTCTTTCGAACAACCCGCAGCCCTGGCAGGCATCGGCCCTTTCGGACCCCTTCCGGTTTGCTGACATCTCCTTGAGGCGCGCGTGGAACACACCCTACCCTGTGTGGTCTGTAGCACACCCTTAAGGATGTATATACCCTTTCCGTAACACGCTGTATATATATAAAAAAAAAAACCTCTTGGCTCGCTTGAAATAAAATCAGTTTGCATTAAAAAGATAAAACTACCGTAAGTTCCCTAAACTTACGGTAGTTTTATCTTTTAGAACTAACCTATCTGTAAAATTACACCCAGGAATGAGAGAGTAAGATAAAAGGAACGGTTAACAACTAATAACACGTTAGTATAGTCTGGGAATGTTCCAACACATTAAAATCGTCAATAAACCCTTGGTTATTTCGTGATACACTAATGAAGAGTCCGGTAGTAATCAAGCATCGATAGTTATGTATGTAGTAAAAATACTCACTCATTCTTTTAATAAACAGCTCAACACAGATGCAATTTATATGACGTTAAGTTTCATAAACACAGATAAATGTTCGCAGCCTCTCGCTGACAACTCTCAATGTGAATGAACCATACTCTAGTGATATCAATTGTACATTATCACCAGCGGTGCCAGTAGTATGGTTAGTTACAATAACTATAATAAAATTAGCTTCGCCCACACCCAGGCGACGCGCCTAGGCTAGACTGAAAGGCAGGCACTCAACGCCATTTCGACAATTAATACGTCTATAAGTCAGGCAAGAATAATCAATATGCTTTTAGATGCTCAAACATTTGCCTAGGATGAAATTTCGGACGTTGGCAAACTGGACGGTTTGGGGTAACGCCGCGCAATTTGTATTGGCGTCGTGGTCTAGTTTGTCTGTACTAACATAGATTAAAGGATCTAAGCAAACCACTTAAACAATTTCTGTTTGAGGTTAAAACGATCCCGTGATAAATGTTTAAAGTGTTATTAGAAAAGCTTTAAACTTTGCTGGTCTCTCGTTTGTATAGTTTCCATACAAAAGCTTTTATATCCTATTCAAGCTTATGTTCTAGAGCTTTTGTTTAAGTACGAGATTAACGCAACCTTTCAACATGGCATGCGTTGCAATGCACTTTTTCCTACCTACTTCCACCCTCCTACCGTAAATCTTTATTAAATTAAAATCGAATTAACTCAAAAATAGGCTTCCGGTAGAACATTTGCTGGCTTAATAATATGACATCCTGCAAGAAATACGTCGAGTTACCAGTAACCCTGTATA